>OX596381.1:135168242-136368242 GCA_951394425.1 Tipula unca
ACAATTAAATTTATTGAGTTAAAACAATAAATTTTAAGCGTTGTATAAATTTGAATAATTCTGAAAATTTCAAATTTATAAAAAGAAAATTAAAAATCTTTTTAAAATCACTTAAAATACAAAAATTCTAATGAATTAAAGTTATCTGTAAGTTAATCTATATGAAAATAATTGAAATGTTCAAAATCATTTAAATTTAAAAAATTATATTCCTAACTGGTTTCAAAAAATCTTAAATTCGAGTTCTTTAAAAACTTCTTATTAAACCAAGAAAAATTAAATTTCTTACGGAAATAATAAAAATAAAATTAAAATCATCAAATTATTAAAAGTAATTTTTACCGAATAAAAATATATTTATAAAATTCTTAAATTTTAGGAAATCTGGTTGTCAATTTCATTTTTGTAGATATCGAATCTAAAAGAAAGAATTGGAGTTCTTAGAATTTATAGTTTGTTGCTGATTGATTAGAATTAAATTAAGGTTGAAACGAAATTTTTGTAATTTATAAAATAATAGAATTTATTTATTTACAAAAAATAAATTAAATTCTTAAAATTATAAAATTTCTTAAAAATACCGAATTCATTAATTAAATTAATCCTCTTAAATATAATATGAATAAACATAAGGAAATTCTTTTAATTCGTTACTCTTTAAAATTTAAATCTATGTACATATATGGTTAGATTTTCAAAATATGAAACTTCTTAGAAATATTAAAATTACTTTGAAAAGGATGTCAAAAAGTGCAAAAACTATAAACTAAATCTACTGTCTCTACATCTCCTGTTAAATTTGAAAATTAAAAATCAAACGAAACATTCGTTAATTTCAATTTTAAAAATATTTCAAATATTCAAGGTTTTAAAATTATGATAATTATTTTATTTATTTAATTTCCTCAAGATAAGTTTATATTATTGACTAGTAAATTCCAAAAACGCCCAGAAATTCTTTAAAATTACGAAAGATGTTTAAATTTAATTAAGTTCCAAAAATTTTAAAATACAGAAAATATTTAATTTCAAGAAACATTCATTTTTAAAATTGCTTTCTGAACTTAAATTTGTTAAAAATTCCATTAAATTTTAAAAGTTAAGTTGCAAACGATATTCTTGTAATTTTTGTACAAAATAATAGAATTTAACAAACTAATTCTGAACATTATAAAATTGGTGAAAATTAATTTGTAATAATAATTCGAATCCTTTGTTAGAAATTCTAAAATTGAGGGTATGCCAAATTCATATACATGTTTCAATATAAATTAATAATTAAAACAGTTTTAAAGGCCATTACTGGCCCCTTACTGAGTCAACAATTCGGCTCCAGCGGTTTCGATCCCGAGCATGGTCTTCATACTGTCTAAGACAATCTGAAGAGGCCAAGTCGTTCTCTACACCGTGGGGCCATCGTCGCCAGCAACGACCTCTGCGCCTACCATATGGTGGCTCTCCTTTCAGAGATCGCTGCACAATTCGTTCCGGATCAGCACGCAGAACGTGCCCGAGCCAGCGAACTCGCTGAGATCTTACTTCATGTACAATATCGGGGATCTTCATCAGATCTCTGATCTCGATATTGTACAGAGCTCGGTAGGTACCATCTATTTCGCGTTTTGGGCCGTAAATCACACGTATGACTCTTCTCTCAAATGTTAGGAGCCATCTCTCGTACTCATCCGTCAGCGCCCAACTTTCACATCCAAACATAACAACGGGCCTGATCAACGCTTTGTAAAGCTTCAGTTTCACGGCACTTGATAAGTGTTTAGATTTTAGCAGTGGCCTTAGAGGATACAAAGAACTGAGTGATAAGAGCACCCAAATATTTGAACCTCCTCACTCCCTCAAACGTGTGGTGGCCACTACTAAAATCTGGTGTGCCATTGTCCCTAAAACCAGAGATCAGGTATTTCGTTTTGGACTCATTGATCTGAAGTCCAACTGAAGCTGAAAACTCTACAAGCGGATCAAGTATTTCTTTCACTCCGTTGCTATTCAGTCCAATCACGCATATGCCATCTGCATATGCAAGTACCTGATTGGACTGGCGATATAAGATGTTACGCTGCGGTGTTTTAGTTTTACGAAAGATGTACTCCAACATGAGATTAAAGAGTATCGGGGACAGAGCATCTCCCTGCCGAACACCCGAGTTAACTACAAAACTTGTCGATAGCCTGTTCTCAACTTTAACACAGCATTGAGACTGCGTCACTGTCATCCTACATAGTCGTACCAATTTTGTTGGCATTCCTAGGTATTCCAGGGCAGACCATAAACTCTCTCGATTGATCGAGTCATAGGCCTGCCGGAAATCCAGGAACACCTGATGTACGGGGATGGATGTCTCATAATATTTAGATAGAATCATCCGCAGCGAAAAGACCTGATCGGTGACTGATCGATTCGGACGAAATCCTCCTTGATAGTCACCAACCAAGCCCTCCGCTAGAGGAGTGATTCTATCCAATACAATGTATGACAGTAACTTGTATGCTGTGCAAAGGAGAGCTATACCGCGATAATTCTCACACTTCAAGCGGTCTCCCTTCTTGAAGATGGGGCATAACGCGGCCACTTTCCATTCGTCAGGCATAACTTCGGTTCGCCATACTAATCGAATAAGGTCGAAAAGACAGTTCAACAAAGTATCCCCTCCGAATATCAAGAGCTCCGAATTAATGCAGTTCAATATAAATAATTTCCAAAATTTAAATTTAAAAGTATTAGAACTTCGATAATTCACTAAACCTTTAAAATGGAGAGCCTTTTTAGTTTCAACCATTAATACATAAACTTTTTAATTTATGAAATTTATTTAATTTATGATCATTTATAAACTCTTTAAATTTGAATTATTCTTTTAAAAAAGTTGTAGTTTCTTGTAAATTTTAAATATGTTAATGTTAAAATCACATATTAAATTTAAATCACTACAATAAATAAAGCTTAAAATTTTACTTGAAAATATTTTCAAAATTTAAATTTTAACTCCCACTCTGATAAATTCTTATAATTAATTCGTAAATAAATAAAAATTCTACAAATGTTAAATTTTGAAAAAATTTCTAAATTATTCAAAATCTGTAAATGGAATTTTAAAAATATACAAATTGTAAATTGTTTAAAATTTGTACTAGAATTTTAATCTAAATTTACGTTCGTTGATCTTTGAGATATCGAAAATTTTAAAATTAAAATTAAAAATTAACTTTAACCTTAAAATCCAAATAAACTCTTAAAACTCTGAAAGTTATTGAAAACAATTAAATTTATCGAACTAAAACTCTAAATTTTAGGCGTTCTATAAATTTTAAAAATTCTGAAAATAGTTGGCCATAGGGCCATAGTTCGATAATTATGAAAATAGAAATGTATTACAGAGCATAAAATCGTGTGTACGTATATACAGTACTTATGATAAATATCAACGATAAATGTGCGATTTAAAAAAAAACGGATGAAAGATGCATTCCAATCGTTTCATGGTTTTCATTGCTGTACTGTTTTTGATATTAAATCATAATTTTTTGTATGTCTCAGTGTTTAAGATGTTTGTTTCCGAAATTATCTGTTAGCAGTGGTCTTGCTTTGGTATTTTAAAAACTGTATCATTTAGATTTTTTCTTAGTTTAAAACTTTAGTAGATAGTATTAGTAAAAGGCATCATCAGGAAATAAAAATGGCATGTCAAATTCATCGAGTTTAAGAAAAAATTATGCTTTGAATCAACTGTTTCTCAAAAATTTACGTTAAACGGACTACAGACTTCCACTAAACCATGTTACTATCAAAGCAAGTTATATGTTTAATACATTTATGAAAAACGAAGGATATGCTGAATCATATTAACATTAAGTGTTGAAATTAACACTATCGTGGCGTACATACTAATCGATTCCGTTTATTCTAAACAAAACGTTACAGATAATTGATCAACGTCAAATAATTTAGAAGTTATTAAGTAAAATTTGAACCTAAATGCACTAATTAGTTGCACTCAAATCCATAACACCCTGTATATCAGACTGTATCCTGGTTTTACAATGATTTCCATCTTATCTTCATTTTATATAAATTCTGAAATGAGGCTTCATGTATAGGAAGGAGCAAAAACTTTCTCTTCATACAGGATGAATTTTAGTAAAAGTGCACCTATTTTTTCTCGGTTAAATGGTTTAGATACAGAAGAAAATAGGCATAATCGAGGTATTGACTGTACTTAGGGTTGGCGTACTTCTGAGGAACCCTTTTGATAGACCTTAATAAGTTCAACAAGGTTTTATTTAATATTCGCAGTAGATGTACGAGTATGTTCAAATTAACCGCATTAAACTTCATTTATTTCTCAAATTTCTCTAGAAATGAAGGGGTATCTACCGATGTCTTGGCTGCGCTTTTGACTCCGCAAATCAGTACAAGAAATACCAACGGACTTTAACCCATTCGTTAGTATCACGAATTCGGTTACTATAAACAAAAACAAAACGTCTTCGTTTTTTCGGAGCATTCTCACAAGTAAAATGTTCGTTCAATTCCTTATAATGAGGAATTTATATAGATTTGTTACGAGATTTTCCTGACAGTTATAAGGGTTCAATTAGCTGGTACGCCTTCTCACTTTGGACGAATTTTAAGTGATATGCTGAACAGCATATTTGCACAAAAACTGATCGGTAGAGGTAGCTGAGTATCATTTCCAGCAATATTACCAGATTTGACTTGTAATCGTTTTTACCTCTGGGGAAAGGTAAAAAAGTGAGCTTATATTGACCTACCTAGTAATCGATAATATGACAAACAAAGAATATTGGGCTTGAAGCATGCACAATAATCAAAATGTCGATCATTTTGAACAGGTACTGCAGTAATTAAATGAACAAAAAACCAAATCAAAAATTCTTGTACATTTTTATTTAGACTTTTAGAGAAGAGTTCGCTTCTGCGCCTGCATCACACCAGAAATCCCACACATTTAACTAAATTATTTTGCCACATACTTTGTGTGGATTCGTTAAAACCAAACTTTTTTCAACGATTGATATTGAAACAAAGTAAAATACACATTTTGGCTCAGTATTGCGATTGTATTTACATACTCTACTAGAATCGGCCATAGAGTATCCAGAATACTTGGAAATGTATAGAGTATGCTAGGAAATGAAGAACAAACCTCGTTCATAGACCAATATGGGTATTTTAATTTGTTTCACTTAGTTCCCTGATTATAGAATATTCATGTTGTATATTCATGTTGGTGTTGGCCGATTCTGGCCTATTCTAGTCATAGAAGAAAATAATTTAGTTATGCATCATGTGGTCCAACCAAAATATATTGAAAAACGTAGTCCATTAGTTAAAGCAAATATGTGGGATTTCTGGTTTGATAATCACCAATCGTTTTCTTAAATATGTTATGCACAATTTTTTAGCTAAAGGCACGATCAAATCCAAATATAAAAAATATAAAATATTTTGGTTTCCTAAAATGGGATTACTGGCGTGATGCACGCCGCTTTTGCTGTAGTTGATTTTTTGGATTTTTTTTTAGAATAAATAAGGCCAAATGTCGTAGATTAAGAACGGCTGAAGATTCGAATTTGAAACACAATCATATTTAATTCCGTTATAATATTGAAATTTTATTTGGAAACAACGGCATAAAGAAATAGAATACAAATAAGAGTATATAAGATCAATTATTAATTTACAAGCTCAAGGTCGTGCTTAATAATCTTTCTGGGCCTTTGGGATACCAACTTATTTATGTAAAATAAATCATTTCGAATGTTAGATTATGTACATATTTACTAACTATGCATACAAATTATTTTGTTGTTATAATGATAAAATACGACCATGATTGCATGAAATCACCTTGAAACGATAACGCCAATAACAACAACACCACATATGCTTTTAAAAAATTATCACATAACAAACCAGTCGATCCACACATATTCGATTCTCTCTATCAAATGTGTATTCGCGTATAACGCTAACCCAAACCAAAGCAAACAAAAACGCGAATGTGTTTTGTTTTGCAGAATATAAAATTCCAACGTGCTTAGATCATGCATGTTTGTATATATGTATATGAAACGTCAAATCGCGTTCGACGTGACACATAGTAGATTTTTTTAAATAAATCGTATACTGCGTACTTGGGAGTTGTTACTATATAAACTACCAGACTTATCGATCGTCTAGACATCTAGTGGATTTTTTGCGATATTATTATACAACATAACAGATCGGTACTGTTTGTTTGTATTTATTAAATGAGATACAATAAAATACGAACAGTTTTAGTTGATTTGTGAAGTGTGCAGTGTGTGTATATAGTTGATTTGTGAAAAAAATTATTTTGAATAATGAGACTAAGTGCAGCGGATCCAAATTCATATGCACAACCAGAGAATGTGAAAATCACTCATGCAGATCTTGATTGGACCGTCGATTTTGGTGAAAATTTAATTCGAGGATCGGTGCTGTTCAAATTTCAAGTTATCGCAGATGCAATCAGTTCAATTGTAATATAAGATTTACAGAATTTCTTTGTGATTTTATCTAACAAAAATAATTTTTTTAGATTCTTGATGTGAGTGACTTGGAAATCGACTCGATTACAGCCGGTGATGTACCATTAGCATTTAAAATCACAGAGAAAATCGAGTTTGGGGCGAAATTATCAATCAGTTTGCCAAGAGCAACAAGTGGTTTTATTGATATTCGAATCGTATATTCGACCTCGTCCAATGCATCCGGACTACAGTGGTTGAAGCCGGAACAAACAATGGGAAAACAACATCCGTTTTTATATAGTCAATTGGAACCAATTCATGCCCGATCCATACTACCGTGTCAAGATACGCCGAGCGTTAAATTCACATACAACGCCACGCTTAAACATCCCGCTGACTTGGTCGGCCTAATGAGTGCCCCAATTTTATCCGCAACTAGTGGTTTAACAACATTCGAACAAACCGTTCCGATACCAAGCTATTTAATTGCGGTTGCCGTTGGTAAACTAGTAGCACGCAAACTAGGTCCAATATCGGCTGTTTGGTCAGAAGAAGAGTTGGCCGATGATGCTGCGTACGAATTCGGCGAAACGGAAAACATG
The DNA here is from genome assembly GCA_951394425.1 of Tipula unca. Classification (NCBI taxonomy): domain Eukaryota; kingdom Metazoa; phylum Arthropoda; class Insecta; order Diptera; family Tipulidae; genus Tipula; species Tipula unca. The sequence continues at coordinate 135,175,378 of OX596381.1, forward strand.
TTACGGAAAGGAGAAGAAATATGTGGTCCGTACGTTTGGAAAAAATATGATATACTTGTGCTTCCACCAAGTTTTCCGTATGGTGGAATGGAAAACCCATGTTTGACATTTGTTACCCCGGGATTGATCGCAAAAAACAGATCGCTGGTGAATGTAATAGCCCATGAAATTTCTCATAGTTGGACCGGTAATTTAGTGACTAACAAAAATTTTGAACATCTCTGGATGAATGAAGGTTTTACCGTGTTTCTTGAGGGAAAAATTCTTGGCGCACTTAAGGGTGCGCCATTTAGAGATTTTCACGCGATTCACCGGTTAAGTGAACTACAACACAATATCAAAACTCAGTTGTCTAATTCACCGGAGCTTACTAAACTCATCCCTGATTTATCGGATATAAATCCTGAAGATTCATTTTCATTGGTGCCCTATGTAAAGGGTATGACGTTTTTACGTTACATTGAACAGTGTCTCGGAGGAGCTGCGGTGTTTGATCCATTTCTACGATTTTACTTAAACAAATATAAAAATAAAAGTATTGATACGGATGATTTTAGGGCCACGCTACAAGAATACTTTACAAATAAGCCGGGTAAATTGGAAGCGCTTAAAGATATAGATTGGGATTTGTGGCTGTATGGAGAAGGAATGCCGCCGACAGTGCCTAAGTATGATTACATTAAATTTTATCTTTACATTATATTGATCGAATTGTTTTATTTATTTTTTTTAGTTATGACCGAACATTGGCTAATCTTGCACTGAGACATGCAAAATTATGGGCGGAATTACCAGTGGCGGTGATTAAAACATCTCCGATTATAAATGAAAATGTAGAGAGTGAAATTATCGACGAGATTCTCGATAAATTATTAGAATCCCCAGAAATAACGGAACTAAACGACGATAAAGTGAATTTAATATCGCAAGTGTATAAAATCGAAACGGATGGAAATATTGAAATACGATTAAGGTATTTCCTGCTCGTTATACGTGCCCGCATTTTGCCGAAACTGGATCAAATTTTGGCCTACGCCAATAGTAATTTTCGTATGAAATATGTGCGTGACATTTATCGAGCGCTTGGACAGTGGCCTGAGGCACGAGAGGCGGCGATCGCTAATTTCCATGCGGTCAAAAATCAAATGATGAAAGTGTGTGCGACACAGTGCGCAAAGGAGCTGCAGATTCAGGTGTAGAATATTTGTATATGTGGTTCAATAAAAACTAGACACTGGGTGTCTGGGTCTTATCAATTTTTACAGCTTGCATTCAAAATGTAAATTCATCTCAAATATGAGGTTTATTTGAGAGAGATAAAGAGTTATCTTGTGTAAATAAAGCAAACAAATCATATACATTTTTGAAGAAGTTATTTTACTTTAACGAAGAAGAAGTTATTTTACTTTAACTTCGTTGATAGCAACGATTAAATAGATCGCTAAATAATATAAAAGTGTAACCCATCTTGTTCAAGATTTGATTAAATTTTATTATGACGTAGGTGGTCTGTAACTGAGAGATTACTGGTGTCGCTTAGTGAGGAATATTTTTGTCGAGTAAATTAAAGTGCTGAAACTAAAGGCACGATGTTGATGGTTCCATGAAATATCGATGATTGTTTTTCCAAGAGGCTCATCAAGGGTTCTTCGTGTGATTTTGTAAATATAAGCGATTGTATATTCATAACATTTTGCTTCCCGCTGAATTAATTCTACGAATAGAGCACCATGATACAAGAAAGTGAACCTTGAAATGAAGAGTTCAAATACCAGAAACATTGCAAGCACACATATGAACCTAGTTGTTGTTGTTGAGCTTGTTTTCACTGTTTAACGTTGATTTAATGTTAAGCTGCATATACCTAGTGCTTCTTCAATTCAGCTGGGGGCCTATTATGAAATTTTTCGATTTCGGATTTTATCTAAAAAATTCGATTCGCCGCGGATTTGCCTTATTATGAAACTCGCTATCGAATTTTTCCGAAATCGAATTTGCAACAACAACACTCAAATAATTTGACAGATGTTTTTTATTTTCCAATGGTTTTATTAAAACAATTTATTATTTATCTTAATTATATAATTTAGTTTCATAATGAGGCGAATTTTTTAGATATCGAAAAAATCCGAAATAGAAAATTTCGAAATTTCATAATAGGCCCCTGTATATAGCTATGCTTTTGTATGGCTTTTCTGAGAGCACACACAGATGATTGTTGGATGCTTCTGACTTGTGGTTGTTGTGAAGGCACGTTTAAATGATTGAAATTTTGATTATTGTATTGGTGTCACTCTGCTATTTCCCATATTGATTCTAGTGATTGAAATCGTTTCTGCATAATTTGTTTTGTAGAATGAAACCCTTATTTGAATCATTGAGCGAGTTATTTGGCCATCACTCAGTCGTAATCAGTTTCAAGATCGAGTATGCTACATATTTACGCAACCACACCATCCGCCTTTTGCGTATACTGCAAGAAGATAGATGAAACAATCACCAAGAATACAGACGAACATGCCGAGCATTAATTGATACGAGATCTCAGACTTCGTTTATTACGAGCAGCATCTGGGCTTCAAGAAACATAACTCTCAATTATGGGAATTGGAACTAAGCTGTGCCATTCAGAATGTTTATATCTCAAATTGAAGCAATTTAACAAGTATATTGTGGTCCAGATTTGGAGCCATGGAAACGGGATTTTGAAGAGATCATCAATTTCGCATCTTGTATAAGGAATTTATGCAAAAATATGTCACTATGCAAAAGATTCAAGAGCAAGACCCATCCCAAATGTGCATATATTGCCACATCGCGGCGTGTTATCATCCATAGTAATACAACCAAACTTCGAGTGATTTATGGACGCTACGGCTAAATTCAATGCAGGTAGTTCATTAAATTAAATGTTACTAGTATGGGACCAACTGTTTAGAGCAGCCTTGTGGAAATGATATTACGTTGTTGACGAGGTGATGAAACTATTAAAAATCGTGATTTTAAGAATTATCAACGTAATACAACCGGCGAAGAGCGGTGCAATGAAAAAATGTATCTATCTCTGCAACACCAACAAATGAACATCATGATATAAACATTTTACAGCCAACATTTGACTTTCAACATAATAAGATCACATAATCAACAATATTTCATTTTCATGAACATATTTTATTGCCCGGAACTTAAGCGTTTCTTTAATTTAGGATTTCTATTAATGAAAAGAATGATAATGAGACAGCCGTCGATTGGAGTGACAAACATCGTATTCTAGTGGTCGTTATGAACATTTCGCGTTACCTGAAATGACATTTCTAGACGCGTAAAATATTTAACCGGTAGAAGTAAATATTTTTAATTTTTTATTTATTAATTTGTGTTGCTGTAATATTGGGGGACGATCAAAGCTGTCATATCGATCAGATGTACGTTTTTGATCTCCAATATAAAATAATTAATTTTAATAGTGATACACGATTAAAACCAGTGTGCGGTTGGTGTTGAAATAAAGATGAAGTGTAGTAGCTTAAAATGTTAAATAAAAAAATATAAATATATGGCGGAAATAACAGCAAAATAAGTGAAATTGTAAAGACGACGAATTGGAATACGTCAAACGTAATTGAGTCAGAATAAGCATCAAGATGGTCACTAATAAAGTTCACAATTTCAAATCTTAATTCAGTAGATGATCCGAATGAACTAATCTTTTCCAGGTGCAACTGATGTATCACGGCATTGAAAAGGCAATTACCATCACAAAAGATGAACTTCCATTAGAATTGCCTAATAGCTTTATCTAACGCAATAATTTAATTTAATTAATTAAAACAGTTTTAAAGGCCATTACTGGCCCCTTACTGAGTCAACAATTTGGCTCCAGCGGTTTCGGTCCCGAGCATGGTCTTCATACTGTCTTAGACAATCTGAAGAGGCCAAGTCGTTCTCTACACCGTGGAGCCATCGTCGCCTGCAACGACCTCTGCGCCTACCATATGGTGGCTCTCCTTTCAGAGATCGCTGCACAATTCGTTCCGGATCAGCACGCAGAACGTGCCCGAGCCAGCGTTGTCGCTGAGATCTACTTCATGTACAATATCGGGGATCTTCATCAGATCTCTGATCTCGATACTGTACAGAGCTCGGTATGTACCATCTATTTCGCGTTTTGGGCCGTAAATCACACGCATGACTCTTCTCTCAAATGTTAGGAGCCATCTCTCGTAGTCATCCGTCAATTTAATTTAAACTTATGCTTATATATCACTCTTCTAACAAGCGCTTTGTAGGTTTTTTAGATTTTAAATCACATAAAAGCAATAACAAAACTAATGTAAAAATTTAGCAGTTAACGTGGAATAATTTCAACAAAAAGATGATCGAAAACTATCGTCGTCAACAGTAGCTTTACTCTTAAAGTTTCGTCTAGTGGTAGTTAATTGTTAGTTGTATGGTAGGGATGAAGAAAGTGGGTTTGCTGAATAGATATATGGAGTACAAATGACTTGTATAGTAAAACGGGGCAGATTGCTGCAAATTTGAGTATCAAGATATGGCAGTTTATCGTAGTTAGGTTATATTAACTAGATGGCACCAGTAGCAAATAAACGCTATGTTACCATTGTATTGTTTTTTTTAATCAAATTTTGAAAATAATGTAAATAAATCGAAAAAAAGGAAAAAATTAAATAAACAAAACCAAATTGGCAATACCCGGCTGAAATAACTTGGAAATAACAGGTGACGTAAAAATTCTTGTTGAAAAACGTTTGGTGCGCCATCTGTAGGATATAACTTTATTTATTTGTGTTGATAACATGAAATCACGCGAGTTTACCATGGGAATCTGAAGTGGTCTCCCTTATTTTGTCATAAGTTATTTGATGGAGTATGTACAAGGGGTAAATGGGTATATGTTTAAATCGAGGGTTGGAAAAAGAGGCACTAAACTAATTATCATTCATTACAGGGTATCACAGCTCAAATATATAGAATTAATAATAATAAATTGATCTAAATTACAGGATCTCTGCCAGTTAAACTTAAATATAAATTAAACAATTAAAGGTTGGAATGCAGAATAAAATAAATCGAGAATAATTTGATCCAGCAAACTAATAAATTTTTTTCAAAGCCGAGTAATGTTCAAAAACTATATAAGTAAATTAGAACTATATCGTCCTGTGTTACTAACTATTGGCTATACCAGGTGCCTGTAACCGAGTCAATTTCTATCATACTATTTGAACCTATCCAAATTATCTTTATGTTATGTGTAAACGGGTGTTCGGTGAGGCCCGGCCATCTCCGGGAGTTCCTGTTTAATGCTTGGTCGAACATTCCAATCAAATCAAATCATCAAATCAAAATGTCCCCATAGATATGGATTTGAGCTGAATGGCTGTGCAAGATACAAGCTGCTGGGCCGCAATATCCAAGGATGTGGGATGACAGAGAATCTCCAGAGCTTGAGTAGGTGTCCTGAGAGTCCGACTTATACACAAGCAGGCCTTTCTTTGGACTTTCATCAATAGTTTAAGGTTGGCCATAATTTTTAACGATGGCTTCCGAACGACAACCCCATGCAGCATAGGTTTGACCACTGAGACGTAGATACAGTGTACTATGTGGGGCTCCATACCCCCTTTCCAATGGCATTTTTACAGGAGTATAGTGCTACAGTAGCTTTCTTTACTCTCTCTAAGATGTTGGGTTTCCAGCTTAGCTTGCTGTCCAAAAGTAGTCCGAGGTATTTCGCTCTATTCGTAAAGATCAAGAGAGTACCATTTAATATTGGTGGGTCACACTGAGGGAGTTTGTGCTTCCTGGTAAAAAGGACCAGCTCTGTTTTCTGTGGATTTGCGTTCAGTCCGCAACTACATGCCCACTCAGAGAGGTAGTCGAGTGCGCACTGCATGCGCTCACTTAGCGTACAAGGATATTTACCGATGGCCGCAATGGCAACATTATCCGCGTAGGCAACCACCTTGAGACCTAGGTCCAAAGAAGAGGGTGACAATACAAATAAAAATGAAAACATTCAATAATATATGAAATTTTGGAATTAATGCCCAATTGGTTCATTCGATCGAACGTTGATTGTCATTGGTCTGATATAGTCTAAGTCCGCCAAATTTTAAAAGTGCCCAAGTTAGTCCGAAAATTTTAAATAATTGGCTCTGGAAGTCATAGAATGCATTAAAAATGCAAAACTATATAACATTTTGAACTTAATGTTCAAGTTTATGAAGGTTGTTGAGGTTTTTTGAGGTGGACTCGAAAGTATGATGTAAGGTATGCCAAGTTTAAAAATCATTCAAGCTAGTCCGACACTAATACAATTGGGTCTGAAGGCCATTGAATATATCGCAAAATATACGAAATTTTTGGTAAATTAAAATTTCGAAACGTAATGTAAAACAAAAGTTTGTTGAAATTATCTGAAAATCTTTCACTACCGAAAAAAATCCTTTGACATGGGATAGTATAGTGTCGATAAGCAATAAAAATAGTTTTATTTAGAATTTTTACTATTTCACTGAAGGAACCTTCGAACTCGATTAATGTGTTCACCTTTCTAGACGAAAAGTCATCTTTGACTATGAAAGAAGACAGTTTCGTGATCATATTAGGGGTATACGTTGATGCAACTTTGCTCTAGATAGACTGGAGTTTTTTTTGTCAAGAGTAAAATTCAAATAATAGATTGTTGTGGAAATTAAAAGTGGTTCAGGTGAAAAAATTATAACACCTCGGGAGTTTGTTCCGTGAAGAAATTCGAACACCCCAATCGGCCTCTTGACATAAAACAACTGTAATAGAAATATTTGCATCTGTAAATACTGTTAGGCAGAACCAATAGCCATTCCATGAAGGAAGGGGGCACATTATATATTGGTTGAACTCTAAAACAGTTTTAAGATAGCTTAAATTCAATTATCGCATATAAGTATAAACAGGGAAGAAGAAATCGCGCAGCTTACAAAAGTTGATGACTGGCGATGAGGAAGAGAACGTTATTTCTGAAGCTATAAAACTACTTATAATCACGCTATCGATTGAGTCAAGCAGATGGCAATCGCCTAAAGTGCATTTAAACTTGGATCGGTTACGGAGTATAGCTCTTACTTTGGCTCTTACGTTATATTGGTGACTTCTGCTCGTTTCCAAACATAAATTCTGACTCTTCTTCGTATTAAAGTTATTTGTGATATACATGAGCATTGTATTTTCATATTCACTCCCTGTATACAATGTACATATATGTACTTGGGATGTATATATACGAGCATGCGAATTAGTAAAATTTTTATTTGTATACAAAGTCATGTACGTTTTTATGTTGTACAGCTTGATTGAATTTTATGAATGTTTCGTTTTTTTTTTTCATTTTTTTTACATTTTTGGGTGAACCAACAAAAACATATGCCGCAAATTTAATTTAAACTTGAAAAACTTTACGTAAAATTCTTTTTGTAATAATTCAATTACCACATTATAAATTTAACTCTGCATTGTAAATTATTATATTCGTGTATGTAGGTGTGGGTGTGTGTGTGTGTGTGTGTGTGAGAGTGTACAGTACAGTAAAATGATTCAATCAAAAACAGAAATTTTGAATTTTTATATGATTTGTGTACGTACAAATATACGCTGAGTATATAGCCGCAGCGTATACAAACGGCTTTTGTTGGATTTTCATTTGATTTCAATAAATTTATTTACGGTTCAAATATTTTCTATTGCGTATTAATTAAAATTTATAGCGTCCATAATTTTGCATATGTAAAAAAGGTACCTATACCTATTCTACACATTTTCATTTAACTTAATTATGTGTGCTTCACTATGTTCGTTCCCAATTCAAAGTGTATTTGTTTTAAAATTAGGTCGAAAGGCCGAATTTCGAAGGGTCGAACGCCAAAAGACCGAAGCGTTGACCCGAATGGCCCATATATCTCGTAAAAGACATATAGGACATTCGGCCTTGCGAAACATTTTGCTTTATTCAAAATTCGACTCTTTGGTGTTCGGCCGTTCGGCATTCGACTTTCAATACCATATACGTAAGTTGTTTGTATCGCTATAAGTAAATTAAGAGTTCAGAAAAGTGCTTTATTTACAGTATTTTAGTTCACAAAAAAATTGTACCAAACGATGGAAATTTGTATTCGTATGTTACATGATTATGATGATGATGATGGTGTTGATGTGATAAAGTGTTTATGGCAAATAAATACATACATATATGGGAAATGGTAACAATCCGTTTAAAATAGATTATTCTCGTACTATACATACATATACATATGTATGTATGTATGTATGTATATTCAGATTTGCAAATTAAATTATTTAATTCCACAAGTTTATCGTTTGAGTTTTGCGAAACGATGTAGGTATGTACATATAAAGCAAAAATTGGCAAATTAAGTTAATTTTTACACATACATGAATATACAGGTAAGTTGAATATAGTTTAACGCTTATGAACTGTTTTGTATTATTTTTTAACACGCAAAACACTTATCTTCTAATGAATTTCAAATTAATTTTCATTTTATAGCGCTGATATATAGAATTTCAGATTGTGCCTTGAGGCACACGATTTTCTATTTTTTGTGTATGGAAGAATACGATAAACATTTTTTCTTATGTAAACGACCAGAAGAATAAAAGATGGAATAATTTTTGCATGGAGAGGAAACGAATCACTGCGAAGATATTTTTGTTAACTTTCCAAGAATAGTATATATATAATACGAGAGATATCCCTTATATTTTATATACAGCATTTTGTTTACGTTGTGATTAAATTTAATTATGTTTACTGTAGCCAAGTATATTTTGTATATTATACATAACATATTTATATTGATTACAACAGCGCTCCTCGCTGTGTTCCAAATTATTGGTTAATGAATTTATTTTTATGATGTAATCAGATAAGAAAATTATTAAAATAATTGAAATTAAATATTGTGAATTGGTATAGAAATTGTATATTGTAAAGTTGTAATGAGCCCTCGAATATATGGGAATGGATAACTGGATTTCTTATATATTTTCAAACATGTATTAGAATTTAACTTCAATGAAATCGTATTCGAGTATACTCTGTTCCAATTAACATACACAAAAGTGCTCCTTCCTAGGAATTTGACTTAAAACTTTATTTATAAAACACTTTTGTACATGTTGTTTGGAACAGAGTATTTTCAATTAACAACGTGGTGAAACCATTTAATAGTTATCCGCTAATATAAATTAGTTTGTTAACCGTCCTAATTTCGGTAAGACAGACACGTACTAGCATTGCTCTGCACATAAATATAGAATTATGATTTACGATATACAGCATGAAAGACCTGGGTCGGCTGGGTTTTTATAGCGAACATAAAATTATAAAAATAAATATGGCTGATAATGTGAGAAATATTATTAATAAAATCCTAACACAAAATTTAAACAAATTAAATTTTAGATTATCTTTGAAAAGACGACGATACACTTTTAAAGATTTATGTTAGTTTAAAGAAGTAAAGTTTGCTGAATTTGCTATACATCTCATTGATATGAAGTTTGAATGTTTAATCATAACATTCGCATCACCTCTACAATTTCAGTTGCGGTGCACTTATTGATCAAGTGTTCAAATTACGGGTAATTAGTATATTCACTTACACAAAAATAAAATTTTATTATAAATTAATTTCCAAAGTAACGCAATCATATCCTCCTTCACTAATAATGACAATTTTTAAACGCTTACATGTTTTGGGCATAACTTAAGCAAAGAGTAGTGTATTCAGTTTGTAAATTCTGTAAATAAATGTTTATTGGGTGTCATCTAGGGCTCGTAAATACCCGAAAATTTTAGTACCTGGGTATCGAGTAGTTATTAAACGGAATACACGGGTTTCCCGATTAAATTTTGTTTAAGTAAAACTCAGACTGTTTTTAAATATTTCTTTGTTAAATAGCAAATAATATTTGTAATTTAATTATTTCAATTTAACCATAATTTCAACTAAACAGCTATGTTCCTTATTTAATTCCGTGATTAGAGTTGATTTGTATATTTGTAATCTGTAGTCCGTTCGATCTGATCAGTACGAGAACGAATTCTTTATATGATTGTAATCGCGGAGAAGAATAGAATTTTACGTTTAACATTACATGCGAGTTAAAGAAACGAAAATCAATCCGAGAAAATCAATTCGGTATAGATTTTTGCAATCCGATAATGAACTAAAGAACCAGAAACAAACTGCTAATATCGATCTGAGTGAGAAGGGCCTAGCGGCTTTTAATTGTTGTAAATATATATTTTGCCACTAAACACAACTTTCCTCTTCCAACACCACATCAGAAAATTTTGTGTTGTCAATTGTCAGTCCCTTATTATTTTGACTGGAATATAAACGTACTAAAAGAGCTCTTTCGTGGTAACTTTGTATGAATAATTTAAAAACTCGCTTTCGAATAACAGAAAAATATAGGCATATTATGAAATTTTTCGATTCGAAAAAATTCGCTGTGAAACTAAAAAAAAACATCAAATCGAATTTTTCCGAAGATAGATGTTAATATTCGACTACTATTTATTTGGCGAATTTCAAATTCGATCGGTCGACTGTTAATGCTATCGTGCAATTTTAAAAACATGTACAATGTAAGTCACGTTCTGCTTGCTGATCCAGAACGAATTGGTAGCGATCTCTGAAAGGAGAGCCATCATTTGGTATAGGCGCAGAGATCGTTGCAGGCGACGATGGCTCCACGGTGTAGAGAATCACTTGGCTTCTTCAGATAGTCTAGGACAGTATGAAGACAAAGCCCAGGATCGAAACCGTTGGAGCCAGATTGTTGAAGCAGTAAGGGGCCGGTAATGGCCTTTAAACAGTGTATTATTATTACAATGTAAATTTTATTTTATAAATATATATGCTTACAATTTGAAAACCAAAATAAAATTAAAACAAATAATAAATTGTTTTAATAAATTATTTTAATTTAAAATTATAAGTATTACGTATGTTTACTATAAAATAATTTTTAATTCACACTAGACTCTGTCTAAATAAATCTGTCAAATTATTTGAGTGTAGTTGTTGCAAATTCGATTTCGGAAAATTTCGATAACAAGTTTTCTAAATTTCGATATCGAAAAAAATCCGAAATCGAAAATTTACATAATACCCACTGAGTACTTCATCGCCGGAAATTCGAGCTACAGTTTCATCAAACACATTTAACATCCTTTTTATGCAACAGAGATAATAAATTTATTTATTTCAGTTCGAATTTGTCTCGAAAACCGAATTACGTTTAGTCCAGCAAATGTTCGAAATTACGTTTAACATAACTCACAATGCGTTTTCTGAGACTAAATTCAACTAATCGGTCGTACTTTGTTTGGGAATGGATTCCACACCATTCAATAACACCTGCTTGAACATTTAATTGACCATGGTTTGTAAGTGATGGTTCACTCGAAAATATATTAATGATTGTGTCATTCCTATAGGGGAATCAATCTGGGCAAAAAGGTAAAAAAACTGGTAAATTGCCAATTATGCCAATTTTTGTCATACAACGCAATCATTTACCAAGAAATATTTTGATGATTTGTGAAGTAAAGCAAAACATAAAATATGTAGTCAACGTACAAGTAATATTATTACGCATTTCTTATTACTGTCAAATTTTTGAAGTGGCCTGAACCTGGTTTTTAACCGACCTAACTTATTCCTAACTTAATCCGTGTTGAAAAATGCAGCTTGTTAAATTGAATATTTTCATTATTTGTACGTTCGTTGATTTTGTAAGCAAGCAATGTCTATGTTTTTTGATAAGCTAGATATCCTATCAAAAACGCTCTAGGAAAAATAAATTCATCTTGCCGATCAAGTAAATTTTGAAATGTCTGTTCGTCTCAGAATGCTGAGATCATGCATCGAGTGCTAGGCTTTCCCACAAAGACACTGATAATTTTTTTTGTTTTTGAGATTTCTTGCATCTGTCTGCGATGTTTTTTCCCATTGGAGTCGTCTTCTTTCGTATCTTTATCTCTATTGTATGCAAGATATAAGAAGTTTCTAAATACAGTGGTCTGAAATGTCCGCGAAATTGTATTTACATGTGTGTAATTTTCGATTACATTTCCGAAACTTTCACTAATAAAAAATTTGATAATCTGATAATTTAAAAAAAAACGCAAAATTATTATTTATTTATTTTTAAATTTGGAAATAATTTTGCTTGTCGTAAAAGACTGGTTTATTATGATTTTGTATAACCTCGCTCAGTTTATCTTAAAATTTTACTATACATACTTGTAATAATCCGATTCTTCTGATTAGCTTTGACACTTCCTGTGTCCATAAATAAATTAATTTGAAATTTCAAATGTCACAAATTTTGTTTTGGAATTTTATAAAAGGTTCCTAGTTTTATAACTGCTATGTTAAAATATTAAAATAAAGAACACATCCAGCTTGTTTTAATTATCTTGGCCTACTAGTTTTTTTGCAACTAAACAAAATTTTTTCATGCTTTTTTATTTTCCAATCGCAAAAACAAATGAAAATTCAAAATACAATTCATTTTAAATTTTAGTTTGTTTGGTAGAGTTAATCGAGTAGTCAAGTCATCAAGTGGTTTGCTGGCCGATCGAGTATTTACCTCAACTTCGCACCACCCGGTATAATACAAATGTAAAAATTGTTAATTAAAAGTTTAATTATTTTCATTTTAATTTTGGAATACTCCCGTTTTTCTGATCAAAAGTTTAGGGCAGTCCCTTGAAGCTTCACCAGCCAAATCAGCCGGCCACAACGAAACCTAACCCATAATTTATTACAATTTATTACACCAGGGGCCTGTTTCATCATCACACATAGAACTTTTCATTTATTAATATTTTTCAAAAAAATTTAATTTGTAAAGTTTGAATAGTTGATTCCGGAAATCAAAAATAAAATGTATGTGTGCTTTTAAATTTTTTAGTTAATTTAACCAATTATGTTAATATATAATAAAAACTTATTATAAACTTGTCAAAACCGAAATATGTAGGTAGTTGAATACTTCATCAAATTTGCAATGGAATAAAATAGAAAAATTGACTTGTGCGTTAATGTGTTTTTCAAGTCAGACTATGTCAGATAAATCATGTTTTATTATGATAATTGTAGCAAAGTTATGAAATATGAAGCAGTATACGATTTCATGTTTATAATGATAGAGCGTAAGGTGGTAATGGATATGAATTGAAAAATTATTTGTAGCTACTTAAGTGAACGAGCGAATAAATGAAAAGGTTGGAGCTCATGAGAGTTGAAATTTACCAACGACAGTTACAGTTCCTGAAGTTGGAGAAAGAATTCAATTTGCCGCCTTGGACAATTTTGGGAAACTTACTGGTTCCTGGTCGAACAAGCGACCCCGCCTTCAGAAGGTCAAAAACATATAAATTCTGAAATTATAATTGAGGTTATGGATGTCAACGCTTTCTGATTTACATATACATACATATGTATATTTCAAATAAATTTTAGTTTATCCAGAAAGTTTATATTTATTGTAGAAACTCAAAAAAAATATTGTTTAAACTTTCGGTTGTATTTTGATACTGATAAAGTTAGGCGATAATTTCCAGCAGAAAGTTATTAACATTGGTAATGCAGATTATAATTAGTATTATAATCTGCATTATCAATTTTAATAACTTTCTGCTGGAAATGGCAGCTGATAAAAAATGTACATACGAGTATATAGCCGAAAGTTCTCAGCCGATAGCTTCCAACGGATATATGTCGATAACTAAGATTTTTAATTGTAAGACAATTTATAATAATACTATAAGGAAAAGTTTCATGTGGGAATCTGTGGAAATTTAGATTTTCCAAAATTATATGTAAATAATTGAAAATTTATAAAAATTCAGCCTCTAGAGTGTTATGTCTGGCGATGGCTTGATTTGAAGTGTTTTCCAATAGCTATGACTTATTTTTTTATTTTTAAATTGGGCTGATTTTCCTCCAGCACTCAATGCCACTAATGGGCCCACAGTGCAATACCCACATTCACACTAACATTCATTCAACCCATTCATCCCATTCACACAAGTACAGTATACCACCTGCGCATTGCATAGCTTCATGTTACCCTGTACAGTGACATGGAAGATGGGTCGGCCCATGAGTTTTACATTCCAACAGAGGAGGCTCATAGATGTTTTCAGTTTAATCACCGATCGTAATCGGGAGATGAAAAATCCCTTTTGCATCCCGCCTCTGTTGGGGATTTGAACCCGGTACCTCCCGATCCAAACGTCGCAGCTTTAACCACTGCAGCTATATGACTAGAAAATTATTTTAGTCCAAGTTTCGTGTGAGGATCGTGGGAAATTTAGATTTTCCAAAATCATATGTAAATAATTGAAAATTTATAAAAATCAAACGTATCGGCAGGAAACGTGAAAGGAGCAGATTAAGAACGCCAATAATGGTATTTTCTATTAATGCGCAAAACCAATACGACGGCACTAAATTGGAAGGTCTATATAGCATTTTTGTGCCAAGTTTAAACCAATTATTCTGGTATAACGAGCATTAATCAAATTGGGACCCAAGGAACGTATAAAATTTCGAGTGAACAACCATCTCATTACAAATGATCTCGTATGCTTCAATAAAATTCAATAAATCAATAAATTGCCTGTCATGTATATTTATATCAAATTTTTAAACATAATTTTATTCCACTGAGTTTTACAAGTAGTATGTGTCTGGGCTCATAACCTAAGTGACACATTTTATTAAAAGCCAATTAAAAGCTGATATGTTAGTTTTGAATTGGCAACTTGCGAACTGAACTTCTGTCTATATTGAAAATATTTTTCAAGGATCATTGTGTTTTCGACAAAAAATGATTTCACTGGAATGCCATATAATTCAATTGATCAATAACAAAAAATGTATCTTTAAAAATTCATAAGGTAATCCTTCAACGAATTAACCTTATTACCTTGTTCGCCGAAATATTTGGAAACATAACAAATTTCCTTCGTATATTTTATTAATTTCAGCATCAATTTGTTATTTACGTTTATAAACATACCGTCACAGGTATATGTGCTTATATACGAAATATCCTGCTGTTTTCTCGCTATTTATTGAATTAACGACAATTTCCTTTATACACACTTTGCTCCCGTCTAATATAAAATCGGTTCTATTGAAATACGGCAAAGTAGAATTATCATTATGATTATTTATGCGACACGACGATGTACAACAATAAAAAAAATGTATCCAAATGAATAACACAGTCTTACGTTTTTGAAAGAAATTGATTTACATATACGTGAGTGCTTAAACTTTCATCAAAAAAGCTTATCTATACAATATGTGTATATAGAAGAAAAGTTCTACATAATAAAGAGTCTCTAATTGATTTATTTTATTTTTTGTTAAGGACGACAACGAAAATTGCGCGCTTATTTTTTATTATTAGATTGTCGTTAGATGTTTTTTTTTGTTTTTTTTTATTTTTTAAATCGACAAATGTATAATGTATATTGTATTTTTTGATAAGATTAACTTTAAACACATGTTTTCAGAAATCTTATGTATTTGATATGTCTCCTTCTATATAGTCGAATTCAGAAATGATAAGGAATATTTTCTCCTATAACTATGAACTCCCACCAAAAAAAAAATTTCGAGAGGACATGCGTCCTAATATATAATTCAGAAAGCGTGTATGGGGTAACGTGTTGACCTGCCTCACTATCCAATATTTATTCGAGATATGGAGCGGCACACAGAGATTTTATATATTCTCTTGGTAAAATAATCATCATCATCAATGAGATTTCCCACATTTTCTTCAATTTTTTTTATTTTAGAACAATTATCTTTCTTTCTGTTTGGCAACCAAAGCTTCTTCTATTTTCGATTTAGTTTATGTTTCATTTTGTTGACGGCAACATGATGTTATGATTTATGCTTGGTTAAATTTTTTTTATAATTTTTGTATTTTACGAATTAACGTTGTATACGAATTTTAGCTATAGCTTTGATAAGCTTAATCGATAATGGAACGTGTACATGATTTATAGAATAATTATGATTCTAATAAAGCAGAATTGCAGGTTTAAGAAAGGATTAGTAGATTATCCTTTTCTATACTATTAACACCATCATGATGTGTGGCCAAATTAGGAGGACGAGGTTACTTTCTTTACTTAGTTTGTTATTCGACCGTTGGTGCCGCTGTTACTTTGCGTTATTAATTATTATTTTTAATCTAACCAGAGAGTCAGTAAGAAATTTAAGTAACAAGACGACATCTTTAATATGCATGTTAAATAACATTACAGATAGCGAGGTCTTTAAGAATTGTTCGATCTGCTTCGTTAAAAAACGCAGTGTTATTATGTCTCAGATGAGGGAAGCGAAGAAGTTGTTAGCTCTGATGAAATACAGGCATAACGTCCATAACAACCATTGTGTCCTGTATACAATAATTGAGGTCGCAATGATAATCGCTAATTTCGAAGATGCAGTTAAGTTCTAATACGGATATTTGGAAGAACAATACAAATTAGTCAGCTGAATTAATTTAAAAAAGATTGATGTGTGGCGATGAACGAAGTGTATCTTTTAGTCGTTCAGACCGTCAGTCTTCTTATGAGGCATCTGTGATACACCGCCCGTAGCCATTACGGTGCTAAAATTGGTTACAACAAGGACATATCTCAAAAATAGTACTGGCAAATTTGATGAGCTTCAGTTGATAAATGTTTCTTTTGTATTAAGTGAAGCTAGTCGTAACAAATTTACCGACGAGTCTGTGCCGTTTTCTTTAGTGCATTTTGTGATTCAAATGTGTTCGGGTATATACTCATGGGATGGCCGATGTGAAGCCACGGAAGTATGAAATGAATATACATATATTTTCTATGATACACTTCTTCATTGTCGACCACATCGTTTGAAGAGAAAAATGTCGTCGATAATATGATTAGTGAAGTGTTGAAGGACAGCATTATTTGGCCGAATTTTGCCATTATACATGATTCGCCTATATGGGCGAATTTAAAATCTGAAAAAGTAAAATCGGTTTCGAAATGCAGTTTTAACCCTCAGCTTCATCAATAGTAATTGGAAGTGCAAACCGTCATTTTTGTGCAATTTGTATATACGGTTAGAATCGAGAAATATCAACATTGACCAATCAACCGAATTAGTTTGACTCGCATAAATATCCGCTTGAAGAATTTACTGTAAAATCGCATGGAATATCGCAAACAATACTTAGAAATCATATTCAATCGGAGTTAGGATTTGACTTCTTGAAGGATGTTCAAATTAAGAAAATTATTTATTAAATTATCTTTAGTATAAGTCAGGGTGTTGTGCGCACTTCCCTTGTAATGCCAAATAAGAACATCTGCACGTTGGTTTAATTACCAATTATGTTTAACCTGCAGTTTGGGTGATGTTTGACGAGTTTGAAAATAATTCAGTTTTCAACATTTTAGTTTTTCAGTGATGCATTATAATTTATAATTGCCATTGCGTGCATTCAATCGGATTCGGCATGGACAAATCATTTGCCTACATTGTCGATATTTTGTTGATATTATCTGACTGATTTCCGGCGGTGGCCTATTGCATAAACAGCCCGATGAAAAATTCAAATCGAGAGCTTTAAAACTTTTACATGTGCTGTGCAGCTATCATAACGACTCCATTTACTGTGAGTGACTTCTCCTTTGATCCTTTGATCTCCTTTAATCCAAAATCTCTGCTTTAGCAATGTATTCGTAAGAGGATTTGAAACAATTTTGGTTTTGTACGGCTTCAATTTCACATAATACTTTTTGTGTGCTCGGATATGATGAAAATCGCCATTGAAATTTGTCGATCCATTTATTTTCTACAACTGCATTGAATGTAAATTTTCTAGTGGTTTCCTCCTCAGCTCCCCTACACGCTTTATATTGTTCCGGCCAACAACTTTCAATTTATATTGGCCAATCAGGTCCATGCTACCATAATTCATCTAGGTGTAGCTCAGTAGGTCACATGCCTTTTGTTGCGCAATCAGCAGGGTTGCTGTTAGTTAGAACATGTCTGGCTTCGTGCACTATGCGAGTGCATACAAATGTAGTCCATCTGCGAAGGCGGCATTTCATATGATAGTTCAGTTGCAACATTATTATCATTTAGAATCCGATAATGCACCGCTTTAATACTGGTATCACAAAATACATAAATGTCAACCCTTGATTTGTTATTTGTGCCAATGTGATAATGTAATTTTGATAAATTGGTTGAAGACATCGCAAATGTTTGCCCATTAGTTCTGACGTACTGGAACATCCCACCTTAGGTTTTTTACACCATATAGTTATTCCATACAAACTTTAACTACAACGAGCATTGAGGCAAGCCATCCCGTTGGATAAAATAGCTGCATTTTCCTTTTATTTAAAACTTACTTGTCATCTTTTAAATTTGAATGAAATATAAATTATGTGCTTGGTTGTTATTCCAACTGATGTCTTGTATTTTGACTGAACCCTCAGGTACCCAGCTTTCTTGAATTATTTTTATCGAATGATCCAGCAATTCTCCATTAACTTAACGCAGCAACCTTTCGGGTTATTTTTTTTGAAGAAATTTTGTCGCCAGAAATAGCGCAGAAGTTATAAACCATATGTAACCGCGGTAAGTAACCGATCGTGATTGAACCAGTCACGTCATTACGATATATATTTATACATATTTACCAAGGTAATCATCATTTCGGCATCTGCTGAAAAAACAATTGGATATTGAAACCGAAACATTTTTGAGTACAAACTTGGCTGAACCAACCGGCCCCGCGGCCAAACATTCATATAGAGGGCCACAATCCTTGTAAACTTTGGAGTTTGTCAAAGAGCTTCTCTCTGTTCAAATCGCTAACGACTTCTGCTTACCAATGCAAATGTTCCTTCCTCGGAACAAGCTGTCATTCTATTAATACCAATGATGTATTAGGCAAATTGTTATGAAGGTTTGTTACTTTGAAAGTACATATATTCCACAACTGTGTGAGTTCCCAAACTCGTTTTATCCAAATTTGATGTCTAAACTTACTTAATCCCATGTTGAAGATGTAATAAAAGTTGCTGATGAAACATGTTGGAGGAGATTGGTAAGCTCGGTCAGTAAGTACTATAAAAATATAATTTTTCAACCTGAACTGGAATTTGCCGTGGAACAACTGAACGTGTCACCGGAGGAATTATACTAACTTTATCAGTTTAGCCTAGTTTATTGAGTAGTTCAAGTTTGGTTTTATCACCATAATCACTCCTGACAATTTATAACCATTCAAATTTTATTCATCTTTTACTTTTTTATACATAACTTTTCTTCAGTAATATGGTTCTAAAACTAGTTAAATTCTAGTGTGTGCACCAAAATGATCCATATCCAATCTTAAATTTTAAATTGCGCATAATTAAATGCAGTTTCGTGTTTTTGATAAATCAACTCTCAGCAGGAAAAACTAAACTAGTTAGGTGAAATAGCTTACCCGTAAGAGGTTTTATGAGATTTCGTAAAATTGAACTTCTGGGATTTGACGAGCTTTCCAACTCACTCACACATTTGAACATTTCACTTTCAACTGAACATTCAACTCAAGCCACTGTGAACGGGAAATTGTTTAATTGTAGCCCAATATTTCGAAATTCCTATTTATACATTTTTGATGATTTGTCTTCGTTTGCATGATTTGCCTAAAGGTAAGAATTTTACCCTGTAAAGATTTTTCGGTATTTTACAAATCCAATTGTGTGTTTGTTGTCAAAAAAATCAAGTGATAATATCAGTCGACCACTTTGCCGTATCCCTGATAGCTAAATTAGGCAAGTGGCCTTCAACCACAAACAAAATGCCCTTCAGTACGTTACACTAATTTGTCAAATTTCATGAAAATCGGTTAATAAATAGCTTAATACGCTTAGCTAGGGTTATGATCGGAGATCATATTCTGGGTAGTAATGAGGGGAGGAAGGAATGAAATAGAGTTTATTGGCCGGAACGTAATGTCCTGGTATAACTATAGAGCTGCAGTAATGTAAAATAATGAAGGTTTAGACTACAGCTTCTGTAGTTTTTGGTCCATGGAGGTCACAGTCTCCTAGAGACATTATTTAGTTAGCACTCTGGAGTAACCGGCTTATAACCAATAAATCTCTTTGCCATTCAAACTTCCCCTGAAGAACATTCAAAATAATAAACTGTAAACGAAATATGATATTGGCTATAGGATCAAAAATGTCAACCTATTACAGACAAAGTGACGCTCCATTATATTTCGAAAGAAACATTTCAAAGAGTTAGGATGACTTCTTGAGGGATGTTCATATTAACAAAATTATTTATTAAATTATCTTTAGTATAAGTCAGGGTGTTGTGCGCACTACCTTTGTAATGCCAAATCAGAACATCTGCACGTTGGTTTAATTACCAATTATGATTAACCAGTTTGGGTGATTTTTGCATAAACAGCCCGATGAAAAATTCAATCTAATTCTTATTTTTAAAGCACGACAACTGCTAAATTTCGCTTTAAATGTATTGAACAGAAATTCAGATTCGTATAAAGGAAGACGAATGAGACACGCGATCTGAATTTTTGCGAGGTTCGGTTTATACACTGTGGTTCTAACCAAATTTGTGTTCTGAGAAGGCGCCAAGGAATACATCTCTCGTTAAACCTCCAACCAGTTCTACGTGGATGGCTCTAATGTTTATACAGATAAAGATACATTTTGTATGTGTCCCTTGGATAAGCAGATACAGAATGAGCTCGTATTTTCAGTTCCTGTATTTGGTAATGGGTGCCCTAAATCGAAAGATTTAAAACTTTTACATGTGTTGTGCAGCTATCAATAACGACTCCATTTACTGTGAGTGACTTCTCCTTTGGAATTCAAAATCTCTGCTTTAGCAATGTATTCGTAAGAGGATTTGAAACAATTTTTGTTTTGTACAGCTTCAATTTCACATAATACTTTTTGTGTGCTCGGATATGATGAAAATCGCCATTGAAATTTGTCGATCCATTTATTTTCTACAACTGCATTGAATGTAAATTTTCTAGTGGTTTAATCCTCAGCTCCCCTACACGCTTTATATTGTTCCGGCCAACAACTTTCAATTTATATTGGCCAATCAGGTCCATGCTACCATAATTCATCTAGGTGTAGCTCAGTAGGTCACATGCCTTTTGTTGCGCAATCAGCAGCGTTGCTGTTAGTTAGAACATGTCTGGCTTCGTGCACTATGCGAGTGCATACAAATGTAGTCCATCTGCGAAGGTGGCATTTCATATAGTTCAGTTGCAACATTATTATCATTTAGAATCCAATAATACACCGCTTTAATACTGGTATCACAAAATACATAAATGTCAACCCTTGATTTGTTATTTGTGCCGATGTGATAATGTAATTTTGATAAATTGGTTGAAGCCATCGCAAATGTTTGCCCATTAGTTCTGACGTACTGGAATATCCCACCTTAGGTTTTTTACACCATATTTAGTTATTGCATACAAACTTTAACTACAACGAGCATTGAGGCAAGCCATTCCGTTGGATAAAATAGCTGCATTTTCCTTTTAGTTAAAACTTACTTGTCATCTTTTAAATTTGAATGAAATATAAATTATGTACTTGGTTGTTATTCCAACTAATGTCTTGTATTTTGACTGAACCCTCAGGTACCCAGCTTTCTTGAATTATTTTTATCGAATGATCCAGCAATTCTCCATTAACTTAACGCAGCAACCTTTCGGGTTATTTTTTTTGAAGAAATTTTGTCACCAGAAATAGCGCAGAAGTTATAAACCATATGTAACCGCGGTAAGTAACCGATCGTGATTGAACCAGTCACGTCATTACGATATATATTTATACATATTTACCAAGGTAATCATCATTTCGGCATCTGCTGAAAAAACAATTGGATATTGAAACCGAAACATTTTTGAGTACAAACTTGGCTGAACCAACCGGCCCCGCGGCCAAACATTCATATAGAGGGCCACAATCCTTGTAAACTTTGGAGTTTGTCAAAGAGCTTCTCTCTGTTCAAATCGCTAACGACTTCTGCCTACCAATGCAAATGTTCCTTCCTCGGAACAAGCTGTCATTCTATTAATACCAATGATGTATTAGGCAAATTGTTATGAAGGTTTGTTACTTTGAAAGTACATATATTCCACAACTGTGTGATTTCCCAAACTCGTTTTATCCAAATTTGATGACAAAACTTACTTAATCCCATGTTGAAGATGTTAAAAAAGTTGCTTAAGAAACATGTTGGAGAAGATTGGTAAGCTGGGTCAGTAAGTACTATAAAAATATAATTTTTCAACCTGAACTGGAATTTGCCGTGGAACAACTGTCTAGTTAGTCTAGTTCATTGTGTAGTTCAAGTTTGGTTTTATCATCATAATCACTACTGATAATTTTTAACCATTTAAATTTTATTCATCTTTTACTTTTAATACTTAAGTTTTCTTAAGTATTATGGTTCTAAAACTAGTTAAATTCTAGTGTGTGCAGCAAAATGGTCCTTATCCAATTTTAAATTTTAAATTTCGCATAATTAAATGTAGTTTCGTTTTTTTGATAAATCCCGATGAAAGGAATTTATCAGTTCTCAGCAGCAAAAACTAAACTAGTTAGGTGAAATAGCTTAGCCGTAAGAGGTTTTGTGGGATTTCGTAAAATTGAACTTCTGGTTATAGACGAGCTTTGCAACTCACTCACTCATTTGAATATCTCTTTCAAAGTTCTTAGGACTATATAGTTATGCGTTTCTACAATTTGCGTAATATAAATAAATTTTTTGTTACATAACTTTCAACTGAACATTCAACTCAAGCCACTGTGAACGGGTCCAACATTTCGAAATTCCTATTTATACATTTTTGATGATTTGTCTTCGTTTGCATGGTTTGCCTAAAGGTAAGAATTTTACTCTGTAAGAATTTTTCGGCATATTACAAATCCAATTCGGTATTTATTGTACACAGAGGCACCAAAACAGTTTCCAAAATCAAGTGATAATAACAGTCGACCACTTTGCCGTATTCTTGATAGTTAAATTATGCGAGTGGTATCCAATCACAAACAAAATGCCCTTCAGTACGTTACACTAATTTGTCAAATTTCATCAAAATCGGTTAAGAAACAGCTTAATGCGCTTAGCCAGGGTTAAGATAGGAGATCATATTCTGGAAAGTAATGAGGGGAGGAAGGAATGAAATAGAGTTTATTGGCCTGGTATAACTATAGAGCTGCAGTAACGAAATATAATATAGATTTAGACTACAGCTTCTGTAGATTCAGGTCGATGGAGACCACAGTCTACTAGAGACATTATTTAGTTAGCACCGTGGCGTAACCGGCTTATAACCTATAAATCGCTTTGCAATTCAAACTTCCCCTGAAGAACGTTCAAAATAATGAACTGTAAACGAAATATGATATTGGCTATAGGATCAAAAGTGTCAAACTATTATAGACGAAGTAACGCTCCATTATATATTTCGAAAAAAACATTTTAAAGACACTCGAAACCGTATAGAAAAAAATTAGGAATTTCTGTCCTTTATGGAATTTGAATATTAAGCGAAATTTAATTATTTCCTTAAATTTGAGTGGCCTATTGGATTATTCCTTTTTAATTGCAAAATTAATGAATGCAACAAAATGAAGAAAAAAACATGCCATACCAAACATTAAATTTTTCCGGTTTTCTGTGGTTGACCATTATTTTGCATAAATTTTTAATATCGAAAAAATTCGACAGTTTGTTTGGAATTTTTTAATAGCATCGAATTTTTTCCGGTTTTAATTTTTTGGCGCCGTTTCAAATTTTTGATTCCATTTTCTTTCTGTTGAATGAACAGAAAACTTTTTTTTTTGCTTAAAAACAGTCACATACACCACACACATACATATTACATTTGTATTATAAGAGTATATAGCTAGTATATGTCTATGTACTACGAATCCGAATATACAAGAGAAAATCAGAATATCTCATTCATGTTAAAGTTCAAGGTTTGTTGCGTTGCGCGGGGTTATTGAAATTCTTCGCGTTTTTATAATTTAATTTTTATTTTTAGATCTGTTCTTTATTAAATATATTATGTAAAATACTAAATAAAAAACCCCATGCGGCGACATAATTTGGAATATTACTGATTTTAATGATGTTTTCAGTAAAATTATACCAAATTTTCATTTTGTATAAATTTAAAAAAAAATGGACACATTTTCTATGCATTGTTTACACAGAAAGTAGTTGGTGTAGAAAAAAAGGTTAGAATTACTTCTGTGTCAGGATAACATTTCAATATTGGTTTTACATTATATCCCGCGCAAAAAAAAGTTTTATTTTCTAACTAAAGTTCCATGTCTAAGATTGGGGAACTAAGAAGCCTCGAGATTTCTAATTTTATTATAATGAATTTCTGGAAAAATATTTTTCGAAGCCATAGGCATATAAATGTTAATAAAAATAAATCGTAAATATAACAATTTGTGTTTATATTCATTTTTACAGAAATTGCAGAACATTAAATTAGGATTTTAATGGTCGAAAAATTTAAAACTATACGCACATAACAATATATACATGTGTTACCATACAGAATTTATCATGACGTGTAACGATAACGGGAACTTCTTTACAAATATTGCCAACATTTGGTACAAGAAATCAGTACCATACGTTCATAGCTTCTGTATGGCACTTGCGTTTACTATGGACGTACGAATGGTATTCTATGTCTTTTGGCCAAATCATTAAGTTAATACTGAAATCGGTCGAATCAATGGCGATAAACAATTTCACAAAACCAGAAAACAACTATACCCCAGCATTTGTGTGTTAAATTGCCTTTAAATTTATCGATTTTCTAATTTGTTTTTGTTTGAAATTCAATTTAGTAAACATGGGACGTTGACCAAAATGTCGAAAGCAATATAGATTGTGATTTCTCAGCGTTTGGAACAAATATATAGATTTTCTGTGATACAAAAACGGCGTAAAAATAATTAAAGTTTCAGCACGGAAACGTAAAGATAATTAGAATTTCAGATTATATACGTGAAAGCCGCATAAAAGCACCGACAAAAGGCAGAAGTATCAAATCGGTAATTATCAAATTCTTAATTTTTTAATTAAAAATGGCAGCCACAACAAATCCCTCAAAACATCGGTTCATCAGTACTACTATGGGGTATATGTTTTAATCGATGAATCATGAATCCAATTAATAAATGTCGATGGCCACAGTAAAGCTTGGTATACTCCAGGTGCGTGGAGTCTTCACAAAACACTCGCATCCAAAGAGGTAAGATTAATTCAATTCAATTTTCCTGGTGTTCCTGATCACCGTCCACTACAGTGAAATAGACCTAGGCCGAGGTGAACCGATTATCAGAGTTGTGCAGATTAATTACATTACATTATTTACACTATTATTTACACGTAAATAATTGTATTAATTACATGAAATTTTTTACATTAGAAAATGTAATAAATGTAAAAAATGTAAATAATTAGCGACATCTACATGAAAATAATAAAATTAGACGATAAAATTATATTATAGTCGATACTATAACCGCTTCCATCTATAAATGAATTCATGTTTGAAATAATTCAATTATTAATTACGTATCTTAATTTTCATGATTATTAATAAGGTTTCTTGCATTTCTTAACTTAAAAGCGCAATTCATATGATTTTTGGATATTGAATGACATAACTAAAATAGCAGATCCGTCTATGATTCAAAGGATGAAATATATTATTGTTCAAATACCTAGGAGCATTACGCTTTATTAAATTTTGCCCTAAATGTGTGGCGCTAGTAGTATGAATACTTATATAATACCTCTTCAAATGACGGTATGATACTAAAGACATAACTTTAATTATGGCGTAGTAAACCATAGTCGGTTAGGAAAGTCAATAAGCTAAAGGATGTTGTATGAAGACGTCAAATAGTTTCAAATTAAAATACATAATTTTAAAAATTATTACGTTTGGTGAGGCTCTTTGGACTTGCAATCATCTTTCTATTCAATTGAAATTAACGACTAAGTGTAATAAGTTGATTGCATTCATTTTTAGCGCTTTAATTAATAAAATAATGATATTTTTAGTTTTAAAAACCAATTTTTAATTTTCGGGTACAACAAAATCGTTAAATTATCTATAGAAACGGAAAATTGCTATTTAATGATTTATTAAGTGAAAATATACTTTTGGTTGACAAAGTTATAAAGTAAATAGTTGCCTACAGTTATTGGTAATTTCTATTAAAATTATTTGCTAATTTAATCAAAAAATTGAATAAATGTGGTAAAGAAATTTTAGTTTGTTTGCGATGTCTTAACAATAATAAATTAATGTACATTTTTTATATAGGATCAACAAATCAATATATAAATATATATATATATATATATATATATATATATATATATATATATATATATATATATATATATATATATATTATATATATATATATATATATATATATATATATATATATATATATATATATATATATATATAAATATATATATATATATATATATATATATATATATATATATATATATATATATATATATATATATATATATATATATATATATATATATATATATATATATATATATATATATATATAGGTCGTTCACAATCGGTTAAAATTAATTTAGAAGTATCCAACTTTTGCAGTACTCAACGTGGTGTTCCACAAGGATCTGTGCTAGGTCCTTTCCTGTTTATGATATATATAAATGACCTTCCCACAGTTATCAATAGTTGTAAATATCATCTGTTTGCGGATGACTTACAAATTTATAAATTTTGCAAACCTAAGGACATTTCCAACAGTATTGAAACTATTAATTCCGATATTGACCAGATTTCAACGTGGTCACTAAACAACAGAATGAAACTCAACAGTGGGAAGACGCAGTGCATCATTATATCTTCCACAACTCGCAGTACACTACATATACCAAAAATAGTGGTGCGAGGGATTGAAATTGACTTCTCGGATTCCGTGAATAATTTAGGATTGACTTTTGATAAATCACTATGTTGGAATTATCACATTGAAGCAATTTGTAATAAGGTAATATTTTTATTAAGAATGCTGTGGTCAACTACGAAATGCTTTAATTCAAAACTTAGACTGCAACTTGTCAAATCGTATATCCTTCCACATTTTCTTTATGGAGATATAGTTTTCTTTGAATTAAAGGGAAAGTATTTCAATGAACTTCAAATGATATACAATTCTTGTTTGAGATATATCTATGGGTTGAGAAAATATGATCACATCTCTTATTTTGCTAGTTCATTGTTTGGTTGTACTCTTGCGCAGTTCTACGAGTTTCGGATATGTCTATACATTTTTAAATTTTTAAAGCATCAACAGCCTACTTATATTATTGATAAATTGATCATTTCCTCTAACCATCGTAATCAACACTTGACACCCGCTATAAACAGGACTAGAGTGATGAACTCTTCGTTTTTCGTGAGGGGAGTTAGCATATGGAATTCTCTAAATGTTAATACCAGGAATTCTAAATCTCCAATTATGTTTCGGAGAGCATATTTTTCAAGTATTTAAATGTTAATTAATATTTTTCCTTTAATGTATTTAGGTTAGGAATATTATATCGCTGCACACATATAAGAAATAAGATTTAATGAAACTATATAATGAAATGGAAAAAATTTGTATGTAAATTGTCCACATTGTAAATATTAACTGATGGAATAAGTTCGAATGAACTTAAATCATTTATATGATAAATAAATAAATAAATAAATAAATAAATACATAAATATATATATATATATATATATATATATATATATATATATTGATTTGACATTCAATACCGCAACAACCATGAGAAACCAAATAACTCATAATACTAGAAGGGAATTTATGTACTTTTCCATAATGAAGTAGCGAACAAATATAATTTAAAATTCTAGTATGAAACATTAGTAGTAGAAATAAACGACAGAAGGCACCACTAAACATTTTAAAATAATTTAATTGTTTAAAGAGTTGATATATCGTTTTATTTCATATTCAGGAAACTGAAAAATGCTCCTCTAATGGTATGCGATAGTTAAATTTGTTTTGTTTGCCGTTTTTTTCGTTCAATAAACAAAAACAAACCATTTAAAAAATTTGAATATTACTAGTGCTGCCTCTGACTCTCTTTTCCATGTTGGTTCGTTTTTACAACGTAATTTCCTTTTTAATATTAGAAGCTATTTGTAAGAAACATATACTTTAGTTGTGTTTCATATCGCGTAATGTTATTTGTAACAGATAGCGCACAGTAGTACCTACATGATTTTATAGCCAGCGAAACCACAAAGTAATAAAACAAACTACTTTCATTGTTCGTGTGAAACGAAAAACAAATTTGAAAACTATTATGAGACATTTATTTCATAAACATAACATTTTCGTTTTTGAACATTAATTTGTACCAAAATGTAACTTCAATTTTTTGGCTAATTGGGAAAAATTGTGTGATTACAATTTTTGGTTATTCGGGTTATTTTTTCCTCATTCTGAGGATAAACCGTTATTTATGTATATGAACGACATTGTGCGTTGTGTTGTGTAATGTATGCTCTCGTTGTGGTGTAAATTCACGATTTTATTAAAATTATTTGTGTAATGTGTAATGTGTTGCCTCGTTGTGGTGTAAATTTATGTTTTTATTAAAATTGTTGCTCAAGGCAAAAAATTGTGAAAAAGAAGTCATTGAAACAGAAATTGTCTTCAATACACCAACTTTGTTAACAATTTTGGTTATCAATTACTGATTAAGTAATTTGTTACTGAATTTATTAAAAGACTGGTATTGAGAAGTGGATGCCATTAAATAGAAGCGAACGGCGATTCCGCGACCTGTGGTACAACATAGAACAACTGCACCTTGAGAAACTCTGATCGGTGGTATGATACAGGTATGAAATATACGATTCGGTATGTTTCCGATATATATATATATATATATATATATATATATATATATATATATATATATATGTATTTATATTTATATATATATATATATATATATATATATATATATATATATATATATATATATATATATATATATATATATATATATATATATATATATATATATATATATATATATATATATATATATATATATATATGTGGGTGTTTCAGATTAAGTGAAACATTTTGCCAAATTAAACGAAACTATACACATGTATTTGCAAATTAAGTGAACTATTAAGTGAACAATTAGAATGAAATTTATTGTTAAATTGAATGTAAGATGCCATTTGTAAATTAAAATAGTGAAATTTTATTTAAATTAACATATAATAATTGCGCCTATACCCCATTCCACCTTAAACCATTCTATGCGTGTCAATTTATATGTAAACTGTTTCATTTAATTTAAAATTACATTCTAATTGTATAGTCTTTCAGTTAATTTGCAAATAGTTTTGTTTAATTTGGAAAATCTTTCTATAAATTTATTATTGATGTAAATTTGTTAATATCATCGATTATTTGAGCTACGCTCGGACACTTTGAATATGATTGCCGAAATTAGGCAAACTGACTATTTTTATTTTCGATTATTTATTGTTGAGTTGATTCAAAGTCCTGAAACAAAACATATTTTTATAATTTAATTTGCTATTTTATTTAATGCATGGAATAATGTATATTGCTATAACGAGGTAGATTTATTAAATTTTATTTTTATATTTAGATCTGTAAACATAATGGCGGGAAGACCAAAAACCATAAATTTTCAGAAACTTGGATTTAGTGTAACAAAAATTAATAATAGGCCAGTAGCCATTTGCGACAAATGCGGGAAATCTCTAAAAAATACATCTAATGTCAGATTGATTGCTCATCGGTAGGTTAATAATCAAATAGAGAGGCATAATATAAGTACGTACTAATTAAAATTTACTTTTTATTATTATATAGGAAAATATGTGGAGAATTATGTAATGTTGAACAGTCTGACATTGCTTTCTATACCTTGGATGAGGTTGAGGTGGAGAATGTAGACACTGTCCAAGTCAGTTCACTTGAATTCACTGGAACGCCAGTTATACCAACTATAAGTACAGAAAGTCAGAAATCTACGAGCTCTAGTCTGTTATCCGATGCTACTTCAACTACATCTGGTTCTATATTAAGATATTTAACACCAACCTGTGATACACCATCAAGTTCTGGCACATCATCAAGGCCTTGTATATCAACAATCGGTCAAATAGCGTCAAGCTCTGGCTCATTGAGCTCCAACAGATCAAGTACTGCCACATCAAGTGCAGCTACATCAAGTACTGTCATATGAGGCAAACGGCGTTCTATGTCCACCTTTATGGATGTACTAACACCTCGAGATAAATCAGTAATATGTATATAATAGTATAAGTGTATATATTGAATGAATTAGCAGGGATTTATCCTTTGGTGGATATATTTTCGATATAAAAAAGTCTGTAATTTTTAGTTAATAAAAATAAACATAATTTTTCCACCAAAAGTTGTAGGTGTTTTATATTTTGTGAATTTGGTTTTGTTGTCCACTACACGCACAACACAATTATTATATATAACTTTTAAATGTTTATAATTTACTAAGTAGTTTAGTAGTTTAGTTGACATATTGTAGAAGAATCTAATGTCATTACACTGATAGTATTTTATATACCTTGGATGAGGTGGAGGTATAGTGTATAGATACTGCCCAATCCAATTCACTCGTAGATCAAGTTGTGAATGAAGAGTTAAGGAGTTCTATATTAAGATATCTAACATCAAACTGTGTGGCGCCATCAAGTGCTGGCATATCATCAAGGCCTCGTATAGATATATTTGATTTTGTCAATTTTTAGCACCATCCTGTTGGAACCACGTCTCTTCAGGATCAATGTCATCCATATTGTCAAACAAAAAATGATTGATTGAACCCCAATTCGTGCGAACGAATCGATAAATTTGGATGGTTTACAGCAGCGATATTCTCTTCAGTACGCACATTCATTTGACGTGTTGATGTTATTGCATCCTCTAGAGAGTATGTGGTACAAAATCTATCTACAGTTCGACGGATGGCTTGCTCAGATGGTCGCCATAAAAATCACCAAGTCGTCTATAAGTTGCACGAATGGACGACTGATTTTCAAAATAAATTTTAATAATTTGGTAGCGTTGTTGAAGCGTGAGACTTTTCATGATGATGATATGCCAGAGTACACTGAGATCTGCTAGAGTATATTTTTCATAAAAATTTCAATCATTTTTTGTTTGACAATATGGATGACATTGATCCTGAAGAGATGTGGTTCCAACAGGATGGTGCTATAAGCCATACGGCAACCGCAACAATCGACTTATTAAAATCAAAATTTGGCGATAAGTTGATTTCGAGAAATAGACCTGTCAATTGGCCTCCAAGGTCGTCCGATTTGACAGCTCTCGATTATTTCCTGTCGGGCTACGTGAAGTAACTGGTTTATGCTGATAAACCAGCAAGAATTGACACCTTGGAAGCCAGCATTGTTTGTGTTATTCGTGACATACGGCCAGCAGTGCTTGAAAAAGTGGCTCAAAATTGGACGTTTAGAATGCGTTTCGTCAAGAACAGCCGCGATGCCCATATGTCTGAAATCATTTTCAAATATTAATGCAATGTATTGATCTTTCGAATAAAAAAATTTTTTTTGATTACAATTTAGGTTTTTGTGTTATTTTTTACAATTTCAAGTTCTATCGGGCTTTAAAAATACCCTTTATTTTCTGTATCTGCCAATAAATTCGTGTAATTTAAAACAATTTCACTTAATTTGCAAAAGGTTTCATTTAATCTGAAAACCTACGTCCTTAGAAACATACTGAATGATATTACTACCTGTATTATCCCACCGACCACAACAATTTAATATCGAGTATAAAGTGTTAGATAGTAATGTGGTCCATAATATTGGTAAATTAAAAAAATTAAAGTGCATTTTGATGAGGCAAGAAGATGTAAAGCCGATATCCGTAAAATAGAAATCATAAATTTGAGACAGCCACCATAGCAACTAAACTACTTAGTAAATATTATAAGCATAATATATACATGTATATAGTAACATCTAAAAGTTATATATAATAATTGTGTTGTGGGTGTAATGGACAATCAAAACCAAATTCACAAAAAATAAAACACCTACAACTCTTGGTGGAAAAATGCTTTTATTTTTCTTAACTAAAAATTACAAAATTTTTTTTATTTCCAAATTTCCAATATACATCCACCAAAGGATAAATCCCTGCTAATTCATTTCATATACACTTATAATATTATATACATATTTAATTTTGTTTTTAGTCATCATCACTATCCAATGAATAATTTATCACTTGTTTGTTATTAAGCGAAAAATAAATATGGAGTAGTTTTTTAGAACGATCAAATGTTAAACGATTTCTTAATGGAGTATGTATAACACCCCAATTGGAAAA
Organism: Tipula unca; assembly: GCA_951394425.1. Lineage (NCBI taxonomy): Eukaryota > Metazoa > Arthropoda > Insecta > Diptera > Tipulidae > Tipula > Tipula unca. The sequence continues at coordinate 135,208,067 of OX596381.1, forward strand.
AATTCGCTCTATTTGTGCAGAGGAAGCTGGTAAATTCATTACTCTCAGAGCTAACTTAGAAAGCTCAGGATAATAAGTTTCGGCTGTTCTTCAAAAAGTAGCTGGTTTTTTAATATCTTTCTGAAATAGAATATGAAATACTCCGCTTTTGGTCTTAAATTGATCAAGCTCCTCAAGTCCAATTCCACATAAATTCTTAAGTAAAAAATTATTAACTTGGCTCATTCGTTGTGTGTCTAATTTATTATTTGCGTATTTTGGATGCAAATAGTATGCAGTCAATGCATACACATTCAAAGCCATGTCGAGACGGTGTTTTAATGATCTGTTGTGATTTATAGATTCCATATTAAGAGAAAGCCACATGTTAACTGCATCTGCAAGTGAAGCATCTGATTTCTGACAAAAGTTTATTAATTCACAAATTGGATCTAGAACTAGTATATCTGTTTTGATTTGCTCTATAAAGTGTTCATCAGAAATTAATTTTGATACGTTTAGTTTTATTTTTCTCGGTTGTTCACTGATAATAACCTCTTTCATGTATTGCAAATTTGATATTATATTTTGATATGCATTCCGATAAGAGCACCACCTAGTGTCACAAGCGAGCTTCATTTTAGAACCTCCTTTATTAACAATTTGTTTCTCAAAATCGGTATTTTTAAATTCTTTCAAAACTGTATTGACATTTTCTGTCAAGGTCAAATCAATGATATCCTTTATTAAGAGATTCCCAATATGACTATGACACGTACTGTGCCATATGTAATGATTTAAATTTTTGCCCATTTTCACCATCGTCGCCGCATTGTCAGATACAACTGCATATATTTCGGTATTATACAATTCCTTTGCTATCTCGGCGGACTCTACGACAATTTCTGTTAGTTTATCAGCTGTTTCAGATTCCCCGCTCAAATCCCAAGCATTAATCAAGGCTGTCGAACCATCGGAATTATGCACCATGCTTACCACTGTTTTTGAATTAGAAGACGAGTTCTTCCAACCATCTATCAAGAGTACTGAATGCGCTGGAAGTGTCTCCTTTGCATTTAGTAAACAACGTTTATATGTATCTTCTAAAATGCTGGTCGATAATGCTCGCCGATTTGGAATTGATTTGGCGTATGATGGCCGTAACTTATTAACCAAATTTTTAAAATGGCTGGATTCTATCACTCGCAGTGGAATATTACATCCGTAAAAAAAATGTCCAATAGCAGTTGTAATGTCTGATTTATCTCGAGGCGTTAGTACATCCACAAAGGTGGACATAGAACGCCGTTTGCCTGATATGACAGTACTTGATGTAGCAGCACTTGATGTGGCAGTACTTGATCTGTTGGAGCTCAATGAGCCAGAGCTTGACGCTATTTGACCGATTGTTGATATACAAGGCCTTGATGATGTGCCAGAACTTGATGGTGTATCACAGGTTGGTGTTAGATATCTTAATATAGAACCAGATGTAGTTGAAGTAGCATCGGATAACAGGCTAGAGCTCGTAGATTTCTGACTTTCTGTACTTATAGTTGGTATAACTGGCGTTCCAGTGAATTCAAGTGAACTGACTTGGACAGTGTCTACATACTCCACCTCAACCTCATCCAAGGTATAGAAAGCAATGTCAGACTGTTCAACATTACATAATTCTCCACATATTTTCCTATATAATAATAAAAAGTAAATTTTAATTAGTACGTACTTATATTATGCCTCTCTATTTGATTATTAACTTACCGATGAGCAATCAATCTGACATTAGATGTATTTTTTAGAGATTTCCCGCATTTGTCGCAAATGGCTACTGGCCTATTATTAATTTTTGTTACACTAAATCCAAGTTTATGAAAATTTATGGTTTTTGGTCTTCCCGCCATTATGTTTACAGGTCTAAATATAAAAATAAAATTTAATAAATCTACCTCGTTATAGCAATATACATTATTCCATGCATTAAATAAAATAGCAAATTAAATTATAAAAATATGTTTTGTTTCAGGACTTTGAATCAACTCAACAATAAATAATCGAAAATAAAAATAGTCAGTTTGCCTAATTTCGGCAATCATATTCAAAGTGTCCGAGCGTAGCTCAAATAATCGATGATATTAACAAATTTACATCAATAATAAATTTATAGAAAGATTTTCCAAATTAAACAAAACTATTTGCAAATTAACTGAAAGACTATACAATTAGAATGTAATTTTAAATTAAATGAAACAGTTTACAAATAAATTGACACGCATAGAATGGTTTAAGGTGGAATGGGGTATAGGCGCAATTATTATATGTTAATTTAAATAAAATTTCACTATTTTAATTTACAAATGGCATCTTACATTCAATTTAACAATAAATTTCATTCTAATTGTTCACTTAATAGTTCACTTAATTTGCAAATACATGTTTATAGTTTCGTTTAATTTGGCAAAATGTTTCACTTAATCTGAAACACCCACATATATATATATATATATATATATATATATATATATATATATATATATATATATATATATATATATATATATATATATATATATATATATATATATATATATATATCGGAAACACCGATCAGAGTTTCTCAAGGTGCAGTTGTTCTATGTTGTACCACAGGTCGCGGAATCGCCGTTCGCTTCTATTTAATGGCATCCACTTCTCAATACCAGTCTTTTAATAAATTCAGTAACAAATTACTTAATCAGTAATTGATAACCAAAATTGTTAACAAAGTTGGTGTATTGAAGACAATTTCTGTTTCAATGACTTCTTTTTCACAATTTTTTGCCTTGAGCAACAATTTTAATAAAAACATAAATTTACACCACAACGAGGCAACACATTACACATTACACAAATAATTTTAATAAAATCGTGAATTTACACCACAACGAGAGCATACATTACACAACACAACGCACAATGTCGTTCATATACATAAATAACGGTTTATCCTCAGAATGAGGAAAAAATAACCCGAATAACCAAAAATTGTAATCACACAATTTTTCCCAATTAGCCAAAAAATTGAAGTTACATTTTGGTACAAATTAATGTTCAAAAACGAAAATGTTATGTTTATGAAATAAATGTCTCATAATAGTTTTCAAATTTGTTTTTCGTTTCACACGAACAATGAAAGTAGTTTGTTTTATTACTTTGTGGTTTCGCTGGCTATAAAATCATGTAGGTACTACTGTGCGCTATCTGTTACAAATAACATTACGCGATATGAAACACAACTAAAGTATATGTTTCTTACAAATAGCTTCTAATATTAAAAAGGAAATTACGTTGTAAAAACGAACCAACATGGAAAAGAGAGTCAGAGGCAGCACTAGTAATATTCAAATTTTTTAAATGGTTTGTTTTTGTTTATTGAACGAAAAAAACGGCAAACAAAACAAATTTAACTATCGCATACCATTAGAGGAGCATTTTTCAGTTTCCTGAATATGAAATAAAACGATATATCAACTCTTTAAACAATTAAATTATTTTAAAATGTTTAGTGGTGCCTTCTGTCGTTTATTTCTACTACTAATGTTTCATACTAGAATTTTAAATTATATTTGTTCGCTACTTCATTATGGAAAAGTACATAAATTCCCTTCTAGTATTATGAGTTATTTGGTTTCTCATGGTTGTTGCGGTATTGAATGTCAAATCAATATATATATATATATGTATATATATATATATATATATATATATATATATATATATATAGATGAATGTGATATTTTGAGTTTACCTAAAACAGAAAAAATTAACACAACATAAAATTATATCAACAATCATTAAAATTCTATTGAGATGTAGAATTCAAACAATAATTTCGAAGTTAATATAAAAAATCAAGATAGTATATTTATTAAAAATATATATATATATATATATATATATATATATATATATATATATATATATATATATATATATATATATATATATATATATATATATATATATATATATATATATATATATATATATATATATATTTATTTATTGATTTATTGATCCTATATAAAAAATGTACATTAATTTATTATTGTTAAGACATCGCAAACAAACTAAAATTTCTTTACCACATTTATTCAATTTTTTGATTAAATTAGCAAATAATTTTAATAGAAATTACCAATAACTGTAGGCAACTATTTACTTTATAACTTTGTCAACCAAAAGTATATTTTCACTTAATAAATCATTAAATAGCAATTTTCCGTTTCTATAGATAATTTAACGATTTTGTTGTACCCGAAAATTAAAAATTGGTTTTTAAAACTAAAAATATCATTATTTTATTAATTAAAGCGCTAAAAATGAATGCAATCAACTTATTACACTTAGTCGTTAATTTCAATTGAATAGAAAGATGATTGCAAGTCCAAAGAGCCTCACCAAACGTAATAATTTTTAAAATTATGTATTTTAATTTGAAACTATTTGACGTCTTCATACAACATCCTTTAGCTTATTGACTTTCCTAACCGACTATGGTTTACTACGCCATAATTAAAGTTATGTCTTTAGTATCATACCGTCATTTGAAGAGGTATTATATAAGTATTCATACTACTAGCGCCACACATTTAGGGCAAAATTTAATAAAGCGTAATGCTCCTAGGTATTTGAACAATAATATATTTCATCCTTTGAATCATAGACGGATCTGCTATTTTAGTTATGTCATTCAATATCCAAAAATCATATGAATTGCGCTTTTAAGTTAAGAAATGCAAGAAACCTTATTAATAATCATGAAAATTGAGATACGTAATTAATAATAAGAATAATACATATACATATATTTAATAATTCAATTATTTCGATCATGAATTCATTTATAGATGGAAACGGTTGTGACATCGACTAAATAAAAATTTTTAAATGATTTTATAATTTTATTATTTTCATGTAGATGTCGCTAATTATTTACATATTTTACATTTTTTACATTATTTATCATTTTTTAGCATTATTTACGTAAAAAATGTAAAAAAACTTTTTTACGCGTAAATGCACAACCCTGCCGATTATACATAGCCTGCAACTACAACATTCTTGGTCACACAAGTATAGTAAGGTATGACAGTGCTGAATGTTGGAAGTCATCTGTTTTAAAGCTCTGGAGGCCAAAAATTAAGATTACGGTCTCAGTTGACCGTTAGTAGTTTGAAATGACGGTTGCGTTGAGGGGGATCTGATTGCCAAACTATTCTCTGGTTTCAAGTGTCTTCTGGCAATAAACTGACTTGCCGGTACATTTTGTCCATGTCGGCTTTAAAGGCAATCTTATGTTTCCTAAACCGCAGAATGTCGCATATAGACTGGATTGAACAGTTTGTCCAATTGCGAGACAATCATTAAGCAAAAGGCCTGTGGTCCATCAAATATCACTCTCAGTTTGGTTGTGGTGTTTTGAAATTTTAAGTGCGCCGTGGTGTGGTGGACTAAAATAATTCATAAACTAATGGTACAGTTTTCCAAAGGTTGGATCACGAGCGAAGTGACGTTCCATTCTTCGAAGCCTTTGGGCTAGCGATGCTAAAGAGTATGTTAGCTAATTTGGTGACTCTTAAATGTATAATAAAATAAACACTTTTACGACAAGTTGGGCTTCCGAGTTCCATTGCAAATATTTTGTAAAGTGGTTATCATAATATGATTCTTGTGGAGAGAGAGTATTTAGTGGATTATTGATCGATTCTAATTCCCAGAATCTTTATAATTTTTGGTCACAGTTATTACAGCTTTCCATGTGTGTCTCTGAATTACCAGAAGCGATGTGGCTTCTAATTTAAGGTTTAGAATAAGCTCGCTTGGATGTTGATCTCAATTGTTTAAGGGTATAAATGCGTCGATTCAAGAATTTCAAAAATACGACAAACTCTGGATTGATCATGCCTGCGCCGGGTATTCTGCCCAAAAGCGTTTTTGATTTTTCCTCCAATTTCTGCATTAGGATCTACCATTCCAAGCGCATGAAGCCCGCTAGAAATTGCTTTATATTGTTTACACTATACAATTATGAATTATTGGATGCTCAATAAACGTATGGATATGTGATTTTTCGACCGTACCAATCTATAAGCGCTCTTTGTTTTTCAGTTTTCTCGCAGATTTTCTTAACATTTTTAGCTTTCGGTTGACAAAAAGAGGACATGAGTTTTCGAAAGCAGTCGAAATAGCCATCCCAAGAGAGGACGCGTGTACCTCAATGTCGATATTCGACCAAATTTCCCTCGGCGTGGTAAGCAGTGAATCTAGTTGCGATAAGGTTTGAGCAGCGGTCGTTTAAGCTTAATAATCTTGATACACCTGTGATCACAGGTGAGAATATCATCTGTCACTCACCAATCAGAAATGAAGTCAATGACAGACATAGAGCACAAACTGATGTCAATCACCTCACGCCGAACAGAATTAACAAAAGGTGGCTCGCAGCCTAGATTGAGAACCTCAACGTCAGATGAGTTTATGTAATTAAAGAAAAAAGATGATCTCCTGTGATTAATGGTCGGACTACCCCAAATCATGTGATGAGCATTCGCATCACATACAATCACAAGAGAGATGTGCTTGTACAAGATTAGTAAGCTCCTCGGAAGAAGGAGGTGAGGCAGAACATAAGGCAAATAAACTGAAGCGAACCAGTTTAGTGCGAACCAGTTTAGTGCAGGAATTATTTCAATTCAAAGTGATAAGCACAGGGAGACACTAATATTGTTGCCAATAAAAAAGCACGCCTTTCTCCACATTGTACATCACTAAATTATTTTGCCACACACTATACAATGACTAGAATAGGCCAAAATCGGCCAACTGCAATATATCTCAATATAAATGTTTTATGATCAAGTCACAAAAAAGATTTCAAAAAATCCAACTTTTAACATTGAACTAACTGAAACAAACTATAATCAACATTTCGGCCTAGTATCGCGTATGTGCATACTCCACATTGGCTAGAATCGGCCATAGAATCTCCAGAAAATATCAAATTTACGGTTTTCTGGAATAGTTGTATGGATGATTTCTGGAAATCTCAGTTTTTATCCTGAAACTAATTGTAACAGGCTATAATACATATTTTGGTCCAGTGTCGCGTTTGTGCATCCTCTACATTGGCAAGAATCGGCCATAGAGTATCCAGGAAATATCAAATTTACGGTTTTCTGGAGTAGTTGTGTGGATGATTTCTGGAAAACCCAACTTTTATTACGGAACTAATTGAAACTTTTGAAACTAATTGAAACACAAATTTTTTAGCGAGAGGCACAAATTGGCACAATCAAATCCAAGTATAACAAATATAAAATATTTGGGTTTTCTAAAATGAGATTTCTGGCGTGATGCTCGACAGAAAGCAACTTTCTTAACTCAAAAGTAGCTGACTTACTATGTTGCAAGTTAATCTACAAATACAAAAATAAATTAAAGGATTCCTGGTCCACCCGGAAGGTATTTGGCTATTTGCCTCACACTTGCATCGGACAACCTTCCATCCCTCAATCGCAATAATCGGATTCATCAGTTTGATATTGGTGATTACGACCTGTGGATCCTCCGGCGGACCAGGAATCCATTTCAGTATCGCCAACTGTCTTTAGCTGGGAACTACTCCAGATATCATTAAACTTGGAGACTTCCTCGCAGAACCACTTATAGGTCTCTTCATTAGACTGCATCTGCAAATAAATAAAGACAGATAGTCCTACGTAACAAAAAACATCGAATTTCGTAGAGGACGTAACGAGCTAACAATTACGTCATCTACGAAATACAAAGATAAACGAGTAACACTGAAAAAAATTAACTAGAAAAATCAGTGTCATTTTGTAATGAAGATTAATGATGTATTATAGAGTATATATATAGGACATTGAAAAATTGAACCAACACACAGCATTGAGGGTGGAAAACTGACAATTTTTCCGAGTTTTACATCTGTTATACGTTTACTGTATGTATCTGTTATAGTTTTATTGATTACAATAAAATATACACATGTAAACCTTAAATTGTTGTTTCACCATAATTTCGGGCAACAACCACAACAACACCAACGACTCATTCTAATTTTATTATAATTTTTTTGTCACCATGTATATAGGGAAACTTTCGAAAACATGTATAAAAGTTCGGCAGGAAATAATTTTATCGTTTGAAATTTGCAAAATACTACCTCAAATTATTTCACACAACTTTTAAATAACATTACACGCTATCTTGATATAGCGCACAAAATTGTGTTGGTTTTCCTCCTTTGTTAAGCTTTTCTTTAAATTAGTTGTTGTTGTTGTTGTTGTTGTTGTTGTTATTGTTGCTCTATAAACTAAACCGAACTTTATCTTTATGTACACGGAAATTTTTTCTTTCTATTTTCACACTATACTACTATATATGTATACATACATACATATAAGTATGCACATATAGGACTACGCCTAAACAACTTACAATTTGCTCAAGTTTTCGTTTTATATCTTTATGGTTACTTACTAAAAAAAAATTCCCTCCGAAGGATATATTTTTTACCATTTTCTTTCTTCTCTAAAACTTCTAACTTTTTCATTGCGTCTTTCGATGTTTGTGTATATAGTACATCCATACATACCTACCTAGAAAATAATTATTATTTTTTAATTACTCACACCTTTTTAGTATTTACTTAGTTGACTGTTTTTCTTTTAACTTTCTATTTTCCTCAATTTCCTCTTTTTTGTATGTGTGTATGTGTGTGTTATCATAATAAAGATTGGATTTTGCTTTTCTTAACAATTTTTTTTGTTTTTTGGTTTTTGTGTTATGAGAATTATTCGCCAAATACCCCGTAAAAATCATGTTCTTACAGTACAGTTTTATTTTTAATTTAAATCAAGAAACCAGCACGACGGGAAAAATCCAGGAAAGTTATTAGAAAAATTAGAAAATTAAAATCAATTATTTATAATATTTTTCGAAAATTAGGTGGATAATCTTGAAATTCTTGGTATTGTTTGTAAGTATGTACTATGTATATAGGAAAAGTCGTACACATAAAAATTGTGAGATTATGGTTATTGTTAATGGTTTGTGACGTTAAACTAATTTTCATCTTTTGTTGTTTTAACGCCCATGTTCTGGAATAAAATTGTGTTTGGCTTTTTCGTGTGTACAGGCCAAGTGGGTATTGTAGCGTGATTATGGGTTTATAGAAAAAACAACATCACGTAAAAATCGTTAAAAATCACTGCATTAATGGTGTGCGATTAAATTGATGCTTAACACAATTTTTAACTATTTAACGATGGATTTCGCCGCCACAAATTGTAAATATGTATTAGGATCTATATATATGGGCCGGAAAATTAGATTACCATGCAAAGGCAGTAAATAAATGCTGTTATCAATAAAAAAACAATTATTTTATTTCATTAAAATTTTGTTATCCACATATATAAAAAAATTTGGTTATTAAAATTGAAAATAGTTTATTGGAGATAATACTATTATTGCTCTATTTTGTTGGTGGTGGTGCGGCTGTTTTTGTTTAATGCGCTAATCCAAAAAAATTCAAATGATAAAATTTTTATCAATTTGTATATATACACACGAGTATATCCAAATATTTTCATTCCAAAATCAATAATGCACAGGATAATTTAAATAATTTTGAATGTTTACCCATTTCACTGTAATACATTAGTTAAGCGGCGGAATTTTGGTTGAATAGTTTTTAGTTTATACGACCGGGGCTGAATACAGTTTAGTGAGTTAGTTCATTAAACTAGACTGGAATGTTTATATTGTTAAGTAACACAGTTTTTTGTTTAGCCATGTGTTGTACGCACAAATGGCTCAACCATATTTATAGACTCCCTCCAATTTTTTTTTTATTCATTTACATATTCCATTACAATGTAGTTACAAGAAACACTAATAAGAAATTTGTTTTTGAATTCACTAATATCCAAACCGGTGTGAAGTTTTTCAAAAAAAGAAAGTGTAATTACACAAATTAACAAAAAAAATTTACTTCACACAAAAATCTGGAGGATTAAACCGACATGCAATTATTACATTAAATAAAACTCAATATTTGAGTTAATGAAATCATTAAAAATTAAATGAAAATCAAACGAAATTTATTAATTTATATAATCTAAATATATACGTTCACAAAAAGTATCTAAAAGCAATCATTTTGCAAAATAACACGAATGTCAGAGATTTCACCATAAAGTGACTACACTGAAAAAAAAATTTGTATACGGATAACAAATCCTTGTTTTAATACAATGAATTATTCAGTGCCTTGAAGCTGCACCAGCCAAATCAGCCCGCCACAATGAAACCTACCCCATAATTTATTATAATTTTATTACAATTTATTAGACCTAGTCCCGATTTTATTACACTTGCCGTTCGCGAGAAATCCGTGGGCGGTGTAACTTCAAATTGAACCTACACCGCCACTTTGTAACTTTTGATGTAATTATGATATCAAGATGGGACTTGGGCCAGAATTTATTACAATTTTATTACAATTTATTACACTAGGTCCCGATTTTATTATACTTGCCGTTCGCGAGAAAATCGTGGGTGGAGTAATATCAAATTGAACCTGCACCGCCACTTTGTAACTTTTGATATAATTGTGATATCGAGATGAAACTTGGACCAGAATTTATTACAAATTAATTACAGTTCACTAATTACAGTTCACCGAAAAATAAAATGTAATTATTTTGTGTAAAAATCATCTAATTTTAATAAAAACCTACTGAAATTCAAAGAAAAATATCAAAATGTCGATAAAAATCACCTGTAATAATTTATTACACCAGACCGCCACCATATTTTAGATAGAACTGGATGTTGTTTACACTATACGGTACATATATTTCTATTAAAGTAGTGATTTATAATTATTTTGGGTAAAGTCTATTTCAAGTCAACGAAAAATACCAAAAAAGTTGATTTTATCACCTGTAATAATTTATTACACCAGACCGCCACCATATTTTGGATAGAGCTGGGTATTGTTTACAATATACGGTATACATACACTGCGTGAAGTGGTGTAATTTAATTATTTTGTGTAAAAATCATCTTATTTTAATAGAAACCTACTGAAATTCAAAGAAAAATACCAAAATGTCGATAAAAATCACCTGTAATAATTTATTACACCAGACCGCCACAATATTTTAGACAGAACTGGATGTTGTTTACACTATACGGTACATATATTTCTATTAAAGTAGTGATTTATAATTATTTTGGGTAAAGTCTATTTCAAGTCAACGAAAATTACCAAAAAAGTCGATTTTGTCACCTGTAATAATTTATTATTCTATTAAATTAAGATGATTTTTACACAGAATAATTAAGTTACACCACTTGACACGGTGTATGTATACCGTATATTGTAAACAATATCCAGATCTATCCAAAATATAGTGGCGGTCTGGTGTAATAAATTATTACAGGTGATAAAATCGACTTTTTTGATATTTTTCGTTGACTTGAAATAGACTTTTCAAAAAATAATTATGAATCACTACTTTACAAGGTATATATGTACCGTATAGTGTAAACAACATCCAGTTCCATCTAAAATATGGTGGCGGTCTGGTGTAATAAATTATTACAGGTGAATTTTATCGACATTTTGATATTTTCCTTTTGAATTTCAGTAGGTTTTTATTAAAATTAGATGATTTTTACACAAAATAATTACATTTTATTTTTCGGTGACTTACCAGTGAACTGTAATTAATTTGTAATAAATTCTGGCCCAAGTTTCATCTCGATATCACAATTATATCAAAAGTTACAAAGTGGCGGTGCAGGTTCAATTTGATATTACTCCACCCACGATTTTCTCGCGAACGGCAAGTATAATAAAATCGGGACCTGGTGTAATAAATTGTAATAAATTTGTAATAAATTCTGGCCCAAGTCCCATCTTGATATCATAATTACATCAAAATTTACAAAGTGGCGGTGTAGGTTCAATTTGAAGTTACACCGCCCACGAATTTCTCGCGAACGGCAAGTGTAATAAAATCGGGACCTGGTGTAAAAAATTGTAATAAATTTGTAATAAATTCTGGCCCAAGTCCCATCTTGATATCATAATTACATCAAAAGTTACAAAGTGGCGGTGTAGGTTCAATTTGAAGTTACACCGCCCACGGATTTCTCGCGAACGGCAAGTGTAATAAAATCGGGACTTGGTGTAATAAATTGCAATAAAATTGTAATAAATTATGGGCTAGGTTTCATTGTGGCGGGCTGATTTGGCTGGTGCAGCTTCAAGGCACTGAATTATTCGTTCGTATTGACCCGACAAATTATTCTTTATTGAGATGTAATCAACTTAATAAACCATCAAAAAACATTTCAATGAATCATTTTAAATGGAATTAATCATTTTCAAAATAGAATTGACTCCGCAATTATTGTTCATTTTAATAAAGAAATGTTCTTTAAATGATTGTTTCTTATATAACAAATATTAACTAAATGAATTATAGTTTGTCAATTCAAATAATAAGGCTTTTATGAATGTCCTTTTCAACAAAGAAGGGTTACTTGAATTAATGTTCCTCGTTTAACGAATATGAATTAATTTAATTAAACTTTGTTAGCAGATATTTGCATATTTCATTAACTTTAATTAAATGTATTATCCCAGTTAATTAAATGCAGAAATCGGTTCTAACGAAAATTAATTTATTTAAATAAAACTAAAAGTGTTAATTTTAAAATATATTTATTAATTATTCCTTAACGAGAATTGATTTCGATTCTTTCAATTTCAAAATAAAAAATATATACTTAGTATATATTTTTAGTAATAATATTAATTCATTTGGTTGGCCATCTAATTAAATTTTGGATATAGCTACTAACAATTCATATATACATAAGTATTAACATTTTGTTCATTTAGATACTTTTATAATAACAAACTAAAATACATACTTATATTATAAAAAAAAAATTAAATAAATCAATCACATTTTAGAGTTTAGTTCAATCACATTAGAAAATATAAACTTTGGAAAATAATATTATATTGAAATTTTTTTACATACATCAAAATGCTTTAGCCATTTTGATTAATGAATAGAAGATATTCATTCCCTATTACTAATTTAATTTTTTAATTTAGGTATAAGCAAATTTACTGCCGGAAATGCCTCATCATATTTTGTGACAATGTTATAAAAAAAAGTTTGAATGAACTGGCAAACGGCTTTTGATTGTAAAGGATGTTCTAAATTAAAAACATGAAATAATTTAAAGGTGCAGTCCAAAGCGGCTAGTGGACTTACGCATTTACATATACTTATGTACCTAATTTTATCACAATAAACATAAAATTGGTTTTCGGAATACAAATTTTTCCTGATTATAAATATAAATGATTGCAACTTTAGTTTGTTGCTTGACGACATTTGTTTTTTTTATCTTTAAATTTATCGGCTTCCTGGGACGATGGCAGCAGGACCATAAAAGAATTTTGGGCATCTGTTATTGTAAGTTTCATGAATTGTTTTAAAACAGTTTTCTTTTTGGTGCTGGGTTTTATTAAAGCATGTAACAATAATAATATTATACAAGCCCGTGCCTCTGAAAATAACAAAAAAATTAATTGTTTGGTTTATACAAGAGTTCTTCCTTATTTATCTTACCAGGCGTGACATATTTTTGTAGCTTAAATTCCTTTAACATTTGTTTTGCTGGATACATTCGGGTAAAGTTGATGTCGATCAACATGGGCCCATACGATTGCGAATAAGCCGGCCATTTCTTTATGATTGAGTCTATATTTTGATCGTTAGTAGTATTTATCCATTTGATCCTGTAGTCGGCGGAAGATGTCCAATTTTGGGATACTAGATCTAAATTTGAGTCAATTAAATTTTAAATTTTCACATAAAATGCGTGCATCAGCGTCGATTAGTAACGATACTGGAAAATAATACAAAATTCAATAAGCATAAAATATTTAAAATTAGTTTTAAAAATATTACCATTATAGAGATAAAAATCAGGTTCTACCGGCTCTACCCGTTTGTATCTTAGCGGTTTTGGTATAAGGGATGACCTTCGCAGCTATGACATTCCACGACGATCGCTATAATGATCGTATAATCAGCCTTTGATTTTAAATTTTTTCTTCGTTGAAAGAACACTGACTGTAATAATTTGAATCCAATGTTAGTACGTACAAATATTAGCAGTAGTTTACCATTTATTAAACATGAATTATATTTGTTATTATCAAATTAATTGCTTTATTTGTTATAGTTTATGTTTTAATATACATAAACAAATGAAACTCGACAAAAAAGCTTTTTCTATTTTTAATAAACCTAACTTGTTACTAGTGAACGAGCTACTTTAAAGTGAATTGAAACCAAATGCTGTTCTTATTCTAAAAATTAATATTACGGATACGGTTATTTAACGTTTATTGTTTTATATATGTATATTTGTCTAAAATTTAGTATTAGTAAATAAAGCAAATAATGAGACAACAATAAAAATAATTTATTTTGGTTACTAATTTATTTATGCGAATTTTATGATTATTATTTTAAGCAGACTTACCGAAGTTTCACTTGGGAACTGAATTTCAATTTGTAAAGCCATTGCTTCACATTAATTAACGCCCATTTGTAGGTTATTATTAATATAGTATGTCACAATAAAATCAATCAATATTGATCTGTTAGAATCTGATAAACATAAATTTTTTGCTGACAAAGATAACAGTGATTTCGCTTCAATTGGTTGTTCTAAAATTTGCCTGAAAAAAAAAGATTTTTTTGATTTATGAAGCAGCGGTTCAACTCTTTAGTTTAATTTACATTTTCAGAATTGCTTGAAATGTTTTGATATTGCATCGCGATTTTTCGATTTGGAGCAAGAAGAAATATCGCGACCCGGTGACATTCTCTGCGTTCGCTTTAAAAAAAAAAAAACTACATTAGATTGTTAATTTTTTAATTATTAAGTTTTAATAATTTATTACCTGGGTGCGTTGCCAATCAAATAAATTTTGCATGAAAAAGGCTTTTAAAATGTTATTTGTTGTAGTTACAGTTGAGAGAAAGAAGAAGCTGGTGCCAAATATTTTAAGTGATACTGTTTTAACTAATAGATGACTATACGTTTTTTTAGTGTTCACAACCCTAAAAAACTAAAAATTATTAAAACAATGCACCACTATACATGCTTATATTATAGAGAAAATGGTGTTGATTTTGCATTGAATATTTTTATAATGAACATGATTATGTTTAAGTCTTGTTTAATGGACATCAAGTTTCCCGTTACTCTATCATACGAACGTAATATTATAAACTTACATACCTTTGAATAATTGTTTCTGGAGTTTTCCACTGTTTTAGCATTTGGCAAATTAACTAAATCGTCCAAAAATGCAGTATTACACTATAATTTTAAATCAATTTAAAGTTAAATTTCACTACAATATTGCACTGAAACACCCAAATCACTTCTGAAACAATAATCCAAATAACGACGCTAAATGTTTCAGACCTTTACGAATTGTTTGTATTAATATGATGAATTTTAATTTATTTAGATAAATATTCTTTAATACAATTAACATTAAGTATATTCTTATTTTATACATGTTAATGTATCGAGTTAATTTTTATTTAATATTAATAATTTTCATAAATATCTGTAAACGCAAAAATTGTATTTATGAATTTTAATCAATTTGATGAAAAATACTAATTGTAAAGAATAAAAATAATAATAATTTATACAGAAATGAAATAATATACACATCTTTAAATTATTAACTCAAATAAAATATACCACTATGGCCATAACTTAGTATATAATTTGACGTAGACAAATCATTCAAGATGTATATTATTTGGGTTCCTATATGTAACGAAGTTTTGACATCGCTGGTGTACACTGAGCGAATCCAGACTCGTGCCACAAAGAAATATTTGGAGTTCTTCATGATGAATATATTTATATATGTATATTTATTTGTAAATTAATGGAAACTGTTACTAATAACAAACTAAACTAAACATTTCAAAATACTCGTATCGATGAAAATCAATCCTACATATTACATAAGTATGTATAGGTAAACTATATTCATATTTTCTAAAAAAAAACTCAGATTAAAAAAACCATAAACTATCCCTGTAAAATAATCTATGCGATATGTGCAGCACCGCGCTAGTTGAAATATCGATGTTTCTTTACCATCAAAGTAATATCATAAGTTTCGATGGTTATACATAAGTAAATTTATAAATTGTCGTTGATTGAAGAAATAGTAATTTGAACGGACATCACATTTTACATAGTTAGCATGTACGATGCAACGTCTGTTCAAATTACAATAGTTAGACTATTTTCGAATAAAATACCAAACATACGGCATAACCAAGCCATGAAATCGTTTAAAATGCAAGTGATTTCATGTAATTATCCTTAGTATAAGTATTAATAGAAATATACCATGGCTTCGAATTAACATTTACAGTTTAGGAATTGTACATTGATTACAGTTTAAAAATCGATGTTTTCATTTATTGAATTAAATAATTAATAAACACAAGAATCAGTCTTTCTTACCAATTAATTGCCAAATTTCAACTCATTTTTAAAGAAAATTATAATTAATAGTACATAATTACTCTTCGTTATCCATAATTGGGAATGTTAAAATTAAATCTTTTACAAATAAATACGAATTCGTTAACTCAACATAATATTTGTTATTACCAATATTTTACATTTTAACAATTAAGAATCAACTATTTTAATACATAATAAAAATTAGTTCCAAATCAGAAAGAGTATTGAAGAATTGTAATGATTTTTACGAAAAATCGTTGTATTAAAAACCAATTAGATTAAACGCAAGATTTTAATTTTATTAAATGAATTACGTTGGGCCAACATAAAATTCATTAAGAATCAAACAAATAATTAAAGAAAATTACAGGGCGATTAACGATAGTGTTTCATATTAACAATTTATTCTTCCATATAATGAATTTATTAATCAATTGTTTAAGGAACGTGCCTTCGTTAATAGACTGTAAAGATTTCTCTCGGTGTATAGATAAAAAAAATAGTATAAACCATTCTTTCTAACTCTGTTTGTGTTATTCTATAATACACGATGAGGCTCAGATGCAGGAATGGGCGTTTACTCCTCATCCATTAGTTTCTACATTGACGTGTTGACAACCCGTAGATATAGTCAACAACGTAGACAATGTCGATGATGTAGACAATTCCTAGAGTGGTTTTGTCATTTAGTTCTAAACTAACGGGTGACCAAATTTCTTTAGGAACAATGCGTTATTGCTGATAGTTTTATAGAATTTCCGCCAATGCATTTAAATCTCTTTTCAAAAAGAGAGGAATTTAAAACTAATTGTGCTCAAACACCATGAATCTACTTCAGCGTCATATTTATCCATTACAAAATTATTAAATTGACCCAAAACAACGATAGAAAACGTTATATAGAGTGGGGCCCTCTTTATAACGGTGGAACGGTATAGAACAGCTCGCAGAAAAATCTGAAAAAATGGCTCACATATAACTTTGATTGAAAATAATCGGGGGAACTTCAACTATGACCGTGCCATACAATTTAACACACCCCGCACTCCATGGTAAATCGAATTCGAGTTCAGGAAGGCTATAAGTGCTACCGAGTTATTAAAAAGCCAAATCGTTCAGATAACCAACACTTGTTCATGTATATACAAATCAACATCTTTCCTATTTTTGTGGCAGGATTGTACTGTCCACCAAGACATTCTATTAAAAACAAACAATACCGAGACTTCTTCAAGCGTCTGGGAAAAAAGTTCATAATAGGTGGTGACTTCAATGCAAAGAATATGCACTGGAATTCTAGATTAACTACAAATAAAGGAAAATAATTACTGATTGCCATTAAAGAAAGTGGATGTGAATCCATTTCAAGTGGAAAACCAACATATTGGCCAACTAACCCAGGAAAAATACCTCACCTGATCGATTTTTTTTATAGCCAAAAGTATTTCTGGACTCTGCTTATTTGACCATCACCGTACATTTTCATTGCTGCTACATTCCTCTTTTATACTTGGCAATTAATTGGAAAAAATTGAAAATTTTAATAGAAGCTGAGTTGAACTAATTTGTAAGATTCAATTAAATTAAAAACACCTTACCCCGAATGCCGCTTGAACTTGAGTCCATCTTATCAAACGCCCAATACTTTGCTTACTTGACCACTGCCGTACAATTTCATTCCTGATAAATCCATATCTTTTATACTCACCATTTGAATAGAGAAAAATGAAAATTTTACAGAATCTGAATTGAAATAATTTGTAAGAAATTAAATTAAATTTGTTCGGCTATACCTATTTGTTATACATTCAGTTTATATAGGGAAATTTTATGTACTGACTTAAACTTAAAACTTGTATGGTCAGTTGCAATATTGACCATATTGTGGCTCGCCTAGAAAATCGCATCAACCATCAGTGACTGGAACGGAAGTTTTATAATTTTTAAGAGGAAATAGTTCAATTCAGCTTCTGTTAAAAAAGTTCCCCCAAGTTTCTCAATTCAATTGGAAGGTATAAAAATTTGCATAACATCAAATACATATATACGGGTGTGGGCGAGGTAGGAGAGTGATTGACTTTGGAAGCGTGGACCAAGGTTCGAGTCCCATTAACCACGTCGGTATTATTTTAATTTAATTTCTTCTGTATTCAAATTGGTTCAACACACAGCTTCTGTTAAAAATTTTCATATTTTTCAAGTAGTGGCATGTATACAAGATGGGTATAGCGATGACAAAATAAAAGCCTTTGCTAAAATTTTCAATATTTTCTATTCAAATGGTCAAATAAGCAGAGTCCATTGCGATGGTCAAACAAGCAGAGTCCATTGCCGTTGCTAAAATTTTCAATTTTATCACTATGTATGTGTATGGCGGTGGCTCGGTGGTAAAAGAAGCTGTGTGATTGAATGTTAAACGTGCCTAGTTCAAGCCCCAATATATATTTTTAATTTAATTGCAAATTGGTCATTTTTAAATCAAAAAGTTTTTTTTTTAATTTAATGAGAAATGTGTGGTGTCCGCTAAATTTTCCACCATTTCCATATATAAATTTGCCGCTATACTCATCATTTATATTTGCCAATTGAAGGGAGAAATTAAATAAATTAAATTAAAAATTATTTAATTCCAAACCGGGGCTTGAAACTCAAATTCACAATTCCAAATGCACCGACTCTGCTTACTGGACCACCTGCGTATATGAAATTGGTGCTATACAAATCTTTTTTATTTACCAATTCAATAGAAAAAATTGAAAATTTTAGCAACAGGAATGGACTATGCTTCTTTGACCATTACCGTATATTTTCATTAACGGTTATACACAAGAGATGGCTCTTATGTACTTGCAAAAGTTGAATGTAGATTTCAAGAGCAGCTGTGTTGAACGAATTTCACAGCAGAAATTATATTAAAAAAGTATTGGCGCTGACGAGTCTTGAACTCTCGAGTCAAGAGCATTGATACTGCTTACTTGACCATCGGCGTATTAAAAATTGGTGATGAACAACGATAGGAATCTTTACATGGCACAACTGATAGAAATTTTTACAAAAAAATTATAACCTGCATTAAAAATAATCCGGGGAAATTTAACTATGATCGTGCCATAAAATTTAACACACCCCACTCCTTTGTAAAACGAATTCGAGTTTAGAAAGGCTATGAGTGCTACCGAGTTATTAAAAATCCAAATCGTTGGGATAACCAACAGTTGTTCGATAAAATATGTGCCAGACTGATGACAAAATTGTTACAAAATTTAGTGGATGTGTTTTGATGGATGACGTAAATGAAATTGGTTTTGAAACACTTCAAGCTGGATACATTTGCAAAAAAAAATGTATGATTTGGCCAGCAATTTTCAGTTGTGGAGCCAGGATTTTGTCACATTTTTCATAACGAAGTATGTTACCGATAATTCTTCAACACGATTCAGCAGTAAAGTTTTGGCCATATAGCTCGCTCACACGACTCTAATGTCAAAAGAAGCAATAAACTTGCACGAAATTAATCAAATCAATGTTATCTCAAAGAGTCCACAGGTTTTACATGTATCGAAAATTTTTGGGGTGGAAAGAGTGCTGAAGTGCAAAAGTCACACCGGCAGTTATGACAGAAATAGGGAGCATCAAACAACATGTGCGTGATTTTATCCGTAATAACGACATCTATAGAGGTGATTTGTGCAAAAATTAGAAAAAATCAGAAAATTAAATTGATTTAATCGTATGGACACTTTATTATCATTCGAAAGAACATTTCTTGCCATTTATTTTTAAAGATTACTTCTTTCAAATGATGGCCGCATCTGCGATGGTCCTTTCTCAAAGTACAATTTTTGATGACGCGTTCGAGAATATCGATTGGTATTTGGCGAATGGCACGAGTAATGTTGGCTTACAATGCCTCATATCTAGCTGATTTATTCATATTAACTTTGGGCTTTGCGTAGCCACAAAAGAAAAGAGTTTAGAGGTCTCACACGATCTAAATAGCCAATTCAACGATCCGAACCGTGAAATTAATTGCTCGCTATTTGGCAAATAGCGTCGAACTCTTGGAAGCAAATGTCGTCGAGATCCTATGTATGTCCTGACCGTCTTCTTTTTTGAAGAAATATGGACGAATGATATCACAGTCGCATACACCACACCAAACCGTCTATGTAGCTGCTATGCCGGGCTCAGTCTTTCCATGATGAAATGGGAAACAATATTGAATAAATAAAAGCACGATGACAGTTTGAAACTATTCATGCGTCATTTGTCAAAAAGAAACAAATGAAAAAATCACCTCTTGATGAACGCTTTTACAAAATACTTCTGCGAACTGGCGCATTCGATATCAAATCGCTAAAATATCGTTGGTTTTGACATTATATTGTCGTTAATTTTCGACGTTAACAAAAAATACGGCCAAGTAATCTACGTCATAATTTACGTGTCGACCACCGCGTAGATAAAATGGCGTAATCTGCCTCGCCCATCCCTGCTCCGATGACAAATTATAAAAAAATATCATTTCGGAACTATTAGTCTGGAAATGCCACAACACTTTGCCGAAAAGTGTCTTCCGTAAATCATTTTTTTAATTTTCGACAATAAAATGGCCGAGTATTGACGGTTGCACCATTAGTGGTATTATAAGACAAATGTCGGCCGATTGTTTGTCTAGTCGAATGGAAAGATCGAGTCGAATGGAAAATTAATTTCCAATTAGAAGTTTCCAATTAGACGTTACGAAATGTATCGTATATACGTGTGTGAATTCGCGGTTTAACAATTCTACCATATCTACCATAAATTCAAATGCACAACAATTCTAATTCATCCAATTTACGTTAGCAAACTTTTCTATAAAAATAAAAGCAACTTTTTTTGTATCAATTTACTTTTTACAGAAACAACATTTTTATTAAAACAAATTTTTTTATTGCTGTTGTCAGAATATTTTACATTTTCTTACACATATACAGTAGATATTTTGAGCAAAACGAGCTTTCAATAATCTTATTTAATGTACATATACATATTTTGTTATTACAAGTTTTTTTCCAATGGTTCCACAAATTTTTAAATAACACAACACCAAAATATAAAACTTTTTACATGAAACATTGTATGTTTCAGTTTGGATACTATACAGTCATGTATATAGTTAGGTTGTAGCATAAGAAAATTATTTTCTTTATATCTAGCTATAGGTAGTTGTTATATAGAACTTTCAACATAATATATACTCGAGCATATAATGTACATATACGTATATGGAAACCAAAAATTTAAAAAGAAAATATATTTCGAAAGTTTTAGTGGGATGAAATTAATTTTCTTTTTATTTATGTTTTTTATACTTTTTTTACCTTGTTTATCTTAGAGAGGATGGAACGCCGATTATATTTTGTGGTATATAGTTACGTCATTTAGTTTATTTTGTATAAATAGTTTAGGGAATTAATTCCCATATATATTCATTAGATAAAGAAAAAGCTTTTGAAGTAAACTCTAACCGGATCTGGAGTAATTTGTAATTTGAGTTTTCAGTTAAATTGATTGTGAATGAAAGTTTTAAGTACTAAATGCTGTTTTGGTATTATATACTTAATGGTACTGTTGAAAATTTTCGCTAAATTTGGGAAAAATATAATTTATCGTAAATAGATGATTTTTCACGGACAATTGAAAATACAAGGTTTTTCTGTCAAATTATATAGAATTTTACAAAATTCGTTAGAAAGAGATATAATGTGTCAGCAAGAGAATGGGAGTCATTTGATGGATTTCATATTTCATACATATAGTTTATAGAATTTTGCAGTAAATACGATAATAAATTATATAAAAAAAATTGTTATTTTTAAAGTAAATTTTTAAATTACAACATTGTTCACCCTGTATAAACACAACGAAGTTTAGAATACAGTAAACTCCCGATAAAATAATTGGGTTTACCGACCTAGCATTCATTCGACTGTATTTAGTTCCAACACTTCAATTTCCACTATACTTATGTATGTATTGATTTCTGGAATGCGTTCCAAATTATTCCGCCACTAAATGCTCTAGATACCAAAATGGAGAACTCATTTAACTAACATAAATTATCACTGTCCCAACAAACAAATCTCCAGAATATTCTTTCAAATTATACCCTTCATTCGAACAACATGGATTAGGTCGAACGTCTCTGGTGAAACACCATATTGATGTGGGCAACCATCGTCCAATAAAGCAACGCTACTACTCTGTTTCTCCTGCTGTGCAAGAACTTATATTTAACGAATTAGACCGCATGATAAGCTTAGGGGTGATAGAAGAAAGCACAAGCTCTTGGTCTTCACCAATTGTTTTGGTACGTAAACCCCATACAGTATGATTATGCTTGGACTTAAGAAAACTAAATCTAGTCACAAAGAAAGATGCTTATCCAATCCCTTTGATAAACGGAATTCTTGGTAGACTTACAAACACCACCGTAATATCCAGTATAGACCTTAATAATGCCTTCTGGCGAATTCCTTTGGATCTTGCTTCTAAAGGAAAAACTGCCTTCACAGTACCTGGTCGTCAACTTTACCATTTTACGATAAAGCCGTTTGGACTTTGTAATTCTCCCCAGACAATGTGCAGGTTGATGGATAACTTCGACGATCCGTTGGTAACCTCATCAAGCATAGACGAACACTTAGAGTTGCTCGACTTGGTCGGTAAACGGTTAAAAGACGCAGGGCTCACGATTAATTTCTCGAAGAGTCGATTCTTCATGAAGCAGGTGAAGTATCTAGGATATATTGTCGGAGAAGGTGGCATAAGGACTGTTCCCGAAAAAGTTAAGGCTATTCATAATTTCCCTCCACCTACTCCGTTAAAGCAAACCAGGAGACTACTGGGGATGACAGGTTGGAACCAACGCTTTATACCAAGTTACTCCGAACTTCCAATAACTGACCTATTAAAGAAAAACAAGAGAATCTTCTGAACCAAAGAAGCCCACGAAGCCTTTGAGAAATTAAAATATTTACATTCGTCTGCCTCAGTTCTCATTAATCCGGACTACAATAAACAATTTTTCATAAGATGTGACGCTTGCAAATCGGGAGTGGGTAGCGTGCTCTTCTAGAAAGATAGCAATGGCAATGAGCAACCGAACGCATACATGTCTAAAAAATTGAACTCCGCCCAATCTGATTATTCGACTACTAAGCTAGTGTCTAGCCGCGGTCCTCAGCGTGAAAAAATTCCGCCCATATGTCGAAGGATATCACTTCACAACTATTACAGATCACTCAGCAAACTGACTTAAACGTTCAAACCAGAGTTTACCAATATTCCATTTGCAGCCAACGGAGGAATATTGAAAACTCTGAAAAGAATTGGAACACAATTACTTAATGTAAGGTTTGTAAAGTGACAAAAGCATCGAACTCTTTAACCAAACCTCCGTTAGGACTCATTATATTTGTGGTAACACCTTGAGAGAAAGTTTACGTTGATCTTATGGGACCGTATCCTAGATCGAAAAGTTGCAATACTTATATCCTGGTGGTATTAGATCAGTTCAGTAAATTCGTGCTATTGAAAGCCTTAGGCTCAAGTACAACGAACAAAATAATAACTTACTTGCGAAATGAAGTGATCCTTGTTTTTGGGGTACCCGAATATGTTCACACAGACAACCGGCCCTTAATTCATATCCAAATCTTTCCAAGATCTGCTAAAAGAGTTTAGAAATTTGTTTATAGTTTATAGAAATTTGCAGTAAATACGATAACAAATTATATAAAAAAAAATTGTTATTTTTAAAGTAAATTATTAAATTACAACATTGTTGTTCGCGTATTACATCATGCCATCTTCGGTGGCTCACCCTGTATAAACACAACGAAATTTAGAATACAGTAATCCCCCGATATACGTTGAGAAGCGTTCCAAAATAAAGCGACGCAAACCGAAAAACCTAAATCGAGAAGACCAGTGAAACTGAAAATGTTTATTAAATCTTGGCTACTCAAAAAATGTAAACTTTTGTGTATTTGTTTACTTATTTTAATTCACATTTGCATTTAACTACAAAATAATTCATATTCATATTTAATAAAAAAATAAAAGGTATCACAATCCAAATTCATTAAAACAGATTTAGTCCTACGAGATGATAATATGTACTTATGTACAGTACATATATACATATGACTTAGTTCTGATCAGGATTATCTATGCCACCATCCTCAGACTCAGATATACATTCGCGCCATACTTTTTCCATACCTAGTTCATTGTTGGCACAGAAACTTCTTGCCAGGATTTATTTATGTTTTCTATTGCTTGCATAATACTGAAATTACTCCAAAATTTTCGAATGATATCATTACCATTTGCTTGTTCTAACTCGTTGTCCAGTGTATCGATTAAATTTTTAAATGTTCGACGTAAATAATATCTCTTAAATTGTGCAATAGCTCCTTGGTCCATAGGTTGAAGGACAGAAGTAGCATTCGGTGGTAAAAATATTACTTTAATTTGATCATCGCTTCATCCAAATTAACTGGGTGACCAGCTGCATTATCGATGAGTAACAACGCTTTATGTGGCAAATTATGTTTTTCACAATATGATTTAACTGCCGGGCAAAAATATTTTTTAAACCATTCGGAAAAAATACCAGCCGTTATTAGATCGCCAAATTACCGGAAAAGTTTCCTTGGATATAATTTTCATGGGTCTTGGTGTTTCTGATTTAAATATTAAAAACGGATTAAACTTAAAATCTTAATTTTAAATCTATCGAACAATCCGGAACTAGTGAAAAACCTGAGGTTCTTGTCACCCTCAGTATCCATTTTTTTAAATGATTAAATAAACTGGTCGCTTTCTGTTGGATAATGAGCGTGGTAACAGGTAATTTTTTTTCGTTTAAGTTATTAGCGCTTTTTCCATTTTGTCCAGAATTATTGGTCTGGACTTGGTTGGCACTTCAACAGATTTTACGGTGGCCGCAGCAGCACTCGAACGAATTGTTTCAAATCGAAACGACGTTAATTGATAGAACGTATATCGGGGGATTACTGTACTAATAAAACCGTTATCGTATACATATATGGTAAATAAGCTAATACTATGTACCCTTCTGTGGTTTACGACTACAGATATCTCAATCGTCTTGGTTATCTACAGAGATCTTCTCGTCACTCATTGCTCTAAAGGATTTCCCCAATTAATTATGATTATAATTTATGTTTTATACGACTTACGATTGGAATGTTAACACTTAAGGCTTAAACAGCCTGTTCTGCAGCTTATCGTCTGAGGTGCATTGGGGCATGGAATCTATTCGGTTCTATCGTGGGACATCGACAAATTTTTAGTAATTATTCTTCATGTTTACCAGAGATCGATATGGTTAACGACAGACTACTACCCGAATTCCATTTCTCAAATCTTTTCTCGGTGGCTTATCCCTCGAGAGATTTGTGGAGTTCGCATGTTTTTCTCAATAAATTGGATGAGTCCATTGTCATTTATTCCGATGGCTCTCGTTCTAACCTCAGTGCAGGCTTTGGAATCTACTGTCCTTGGACGGATCTGAGACTTTGCGGTAGTCTTGGTTCGCATTGTACTGTTTTTCAGGCGGAACTAATAGCGCTGACACGTAGTGTTATTGAGGCTTTGAATTTTGCTGTTAAAAGCAAAAGTATTCTACTGTGTACAGATAGTAAAGCTGTGCTTAACTCTTTGAGAAGTCCCTTGACTGTTTCCAGACTCGTCAGGGAATGCAAACAATTCATGAACCTTCTTTGTTCTAACAATAAAGTTACGGTCATGTGGGTTCCGGCTCATTGTGACATCATAGGCAATGAGATCGCGGATTGTTTAGCCAAAGCTGGCTCCCAATCAACTTTAATTGGTCCTGAACCAGCTACTCCTATATCTTTCAACTACGGGAAGAAAGTTATTAAAGATTACGCTTTGAAAGACTTAAGGTCTCAGTGGCTTGCGACTTTTGGTTGTCGTAAGGCGAAATACTTCATTGTGGAGCCCAATTTGAGGTCCACGAAGTATGCTTTATCTTTAAAAAAGAGCCAGTTAAGAGTCTTGGTAGCGATTCTTACGGGACATGGCCGTTTTAAAGATCATCTACATCGTATGCGCTTAGCTCATGATGTTATTTGCGAGGACTGCCTTGAGGAGGATGATGACTCCCTCCACTTCGTGTGCAGTTGTCCTGCGTTCAGTTCTATACGAGTTCGGGTATTCAACTTTAGGTCTTTGAATTTAGATCAGTTGTCCTCTCTGCCTTGGTCTAAACTTGTTCAGTTTGCGAAGGCAGCAGTGCGCGTTTGCGAATTGGGATAGAATCCTGGGTTTGCACCATGGGCCTTTGTGGCATTGAGTGCGGAATCCTCGTGGGTTCCAGCCAATTTTAATAATAATAATAATAATAATAAGGCTTAAAACTTATTGGAATTTAGGTGTATTCGCCCATGGAAAACTTAGCTTACATAACAAATTCCACGAAAAATCGTTAAATTTTATTTGTCACTTAAAAAACTTATGGAATTACGTAACACTCAATAGTTAAACAAAACAATCACTTAAGAATTAATAAGTTTCCAGGGTTTAAATGTCAATAAAAAAATTGTTCTGAGATTTCTACATTTTTTAAAAGTTTATCTATAGTTCCCTCTTTATGACTTAAGACTTAAGAAATACAACTTAAAAATAACGACATTCGACTTAAGACTAAAACATAATAGTTAAGTTTAGACATAAACCTTACGGCTTAAAACTTATGACTTACGACTATACACTTACTTACGACTTATGACTGACGAAATACGCGTCTTTGGACTTACGACCTACGGCTTTCGACTTACTATTTATGTACTTACGACTTTACGACTAATGAGTTACGACTTACGAGTAATGACTTCCGATTAACGTCTTACAATTTCCGACTTACGAATAAGGTGTTACGACTTTCGGATTACGGGTTACGAGTTACGATTTATGTACGATTTGCAACTTACAGCTTAACACTTATAACTTACTATTTATAATTTACAAAAGTTTGCGACTTATGACGTACGATTTACGATAGTTAATTTACTCCAGCGACCTACATACTACTTGGGACTGGTAACCTATGACCTACGACTTGTGACTTACAACTTTAGACTTACGCTTACGGCTTTCGTTTACGACTTACTGCTAGTGACATGCAACACGCGATTATGACTTATAAATAGCGACTAACTATTTACGACCTACGACTTGCACTTACGACAATAAATGCCATACAATTTACGGAGACATTGAAATTGATGTAATTGGTCATATGCGCGCCTACTTGATCATAAATCTGAGCTTACTAGGTGGAAACATTTAAATTAAAAAAGTCAAACATGTTGTGCATTCAACTAGTTTACAATGACTTACTTCACCAGTCTTTCCTCAATGCTTGGCATGAAACTAAAATTTGTCCTGCCATTCATCGAATTACTCTGTTTTAGCAAGAGCTTCTAAACCCTTTTCGTATTCGCCCCTGGATTCAACTTAAGAGATTTGGCCTAGGGCTTGAACGTTACCGTTGATCATATCTTGACTTCTCTTTTTAATACTATATCACCCAAGATCACACCAGGTAGTAAAGTGACAGCACCGGTTGATAACATTTTGTAGGCCTTTATGATTCTCAGCAGGAAATACGTTTAAATGCTGACTAACGCCAACCTATGCCACATCGTAAATCTTGGAAGTCATCACAGTGTGCCATGCATCAGGCCACTAATATATGTGGTTCGCTACGGTTTTACTTGAATGTTAAGACTTGAATTTCCAGCAAACACCATGGCATTCCTATGGTTAGTAATGGAAACTTTCTTTCCTTTATTGCGCAAACCGCTTCCTTTGCAATGTTTTAAATTTCGTGGTTAGCCCGTGTGACCATCAAAGCAACTTTCTTTTGCGATGGCGTTTCTTTGCTACATTTCCACTACAGGCACTGATGAGCAAACTCAAACAGGACCCCCACCAATTGGCGATGTCTTCCCAATATAGTTTGTAATATTTCCCAATGTGCATGGTTTATCGGGCATCGGCGAACTTTGTTTGAAGATTGATTATTTATGTGTCACTTGTAGACTGACCAGTTGGCTACTCTTCTAAACAGACCACCTAAACAGACCACTCTTACCTATATAATCTAGGGTTATTATTCCATTTATCATTGTGGGGATAGGTGCCTTCATTAATAATAAAGAGGCTATCGTTCGAGTTTTACCAAGCCTATTTATGAATTCCACAGGATCATCAGAGTATTGGAAGTAGTAACTGAACTTACTTATGCACACACTACAGTGATATTGGGCCAATTATATGAGGACCGCGAAATCACTAACTAATATGCCTGTGCCGGCACATTTTCATCGTTTTCGGTGATTACTCGACAAGATGTGGCCAAATGTTCTTTAATGCACAGAATGGCAATACCTTGTTCTTCTGCTTTCTGTTCAATTTCATGTCTCATAATTTTCGTGTTTTGCATATTAAGTTGGCCAATCCTCAATCGACTTTGATTGTCATTTTTATTTGTAATCGATTGTTTTTCTTATCATTAAGTTCAAGGCGAACTGCGTAAAGCGTGGTTATATGCTCTCTTTGGCTTTTTAGAACAACCAAATTTCATATGTTCAATGATCTTAAGACTACTCTAGCAGCAATGTCCAAAAGTATATGATCACTTTTTTTGAAGAACTTGGTAATATGTCTGAATGGTTGACACTTGAAGCATTTTGATACACGAATGAATTCAATCAACCTGGATGCAGGCCAGGTATGGATATAGGTAAACACCCTACACTTTTTAAGTGTAGCCTTTAAGTGTTCCTAAGTGTTCCTAGCGAAGACGACACTTCGATGACCTTATAAACTACCTTGAGATCCGTGGGTCCGGTTTTAAAACTACCTATCAGGTCCTCGATTATGATGTTAACGTCATTTTGTTTAATGGTCGACTTCTTAATGTCCTCGATCTTTGTATCGCGCCCATATCATATATGAAAATTCTGGACAATTGTTTTTCTGGTAGCAACCAGTTCAGCGTCAGCCAAAGCCGCATTATTCAGTAAGTATTTTAGATTTTCCTGCTTTTCAGTTTCGATTAGAAAATCTATAATTGGTTTTCATGTTCTCACTCTCTCATTCTCTTTCAAATCGTTGTGAGGTTTGGACGTGGAATCGGAGAAGTGTAATCGAAAAAATAGAAATAAAAAAGTGCAGTGATATTAGTTTATTTTTAATTATTTTGTATAAGTGCATATTGAACATAGTGAAAAAAAAAAAAATTAAAAGTGCAGTGTTAGCTTTTTTTATTTTTTTTTTATTTTATTCAAAATACACTCCCGGCCAAAAGTATTGGGTCGATGAGTTGTTTGTTAGTTTAAATTAAGGTGGTACACCAATAACTATATTGGTAAATCCACGAGAATGAGTGATTCAGAAATGGATAATATCGATCCTTTCCAAAAGAGTCAGATTCTACCGAGGTCTCCTACGAGAGCCTGTAGCACGTTCACCGCGAAGATTAACAAAATAATACCTACAGAACTTGTGGAGTTACCGAGAAATGCTTTTCCAGAGGACAAAAATTCTAAAAAAGAAGAAATGCTCTATCAGGAATTGCGTAAGGCCAATGCTGCATTGGTTGAATCTAATAATATAAATAAGCAATTAAATGATGCAATTGCTTGGATGCAGGAACATATAAGAATTCATGAAGACGAAGTTAAAGCCCTTAAAGCAAAGGAAAACGTTGATTCTCCTCCTACCCAAAAAGTAATGGAACAAGAATACCATACGGATGAAGAAGAATTAGCTCACGAAACTGAGTGGATTAGAGTCATGAGCCAGAGAAAAAAAAGGAGAAGGAATGATACACCTACTCCTCCTCAACTAAAGGAGACAATTCCTAAAATAATCCAAAACAATCCAAAAAAATTACCTCCACCACCCCCAATAGTTATAGATGGAGTTGAAAAGTATGATCTACTGTATGAGAAAATTAAAACAATAACTAAAACAGATAAGTTTAATACAAAATTGATGAGTGGAAACAACATCAAAATAAACTTAGCAGATGGTGAAACCTACAGAGAAATGACAAAAATATTAAGCGAAGGGGGACATTCCTGGCATACGTTTGAAAACAAACAAATCAGACCAATTAGGGTAATGGTTAAAAATCTGCACTCTACATGTAAACCAGAAAAAATAATTGAGGACCTGAAAGGAAAAGGTTTTAATGCAACTGAAGCATCAATTAAGCTAAAACGGAGAAGTAAGGAGCCTCTGAACATGTATATGCTGACATTCAGCGCAGATGATGATATTGAAAAAATACACCAAATCAAGTACATCTTGGGATGCAAAGTCAATATTGAGCCCCTAAGAAGATCTAGGCTTATACCACAATGTAAAAAATGTCAAGCATATGGACATACTCAAAAATACTGTAACAAAGACCCCAGGTGTGTCAAATGTGTAGGTAAACACCATACTAGAGATTGTGTCAAACCCACAGATGTACAGCCTAGATGCGTACATTGTGGAGAAAACCATCCAGCTAACTACAGAGGTTGCAGTGTTGCTATTGAATTGCAAAACATCAAAAATAAAAACATAAATGCTAAAAATACAAATGTAATAAAGAAGCAAACTGTTAGAATAAACAGGCCTGAATCATTTAAAGGAGAGTTAAGGCGTGAATCGTTGATAGCCTCTCAAGGAGAAGTGGGCAAAAAAACTTACGCTTAAGTAATGATGAGTAACGAAAACAAACAAAAAACTCCTCATACAGACGACATAAATCAAACGCTTAAGCTGATATTAAGCAAACTTAATACTTTTGATCAGCGATTACAGAAACTAGAATACAGTACTAAGGGAGCCATCCCTAAACAAAGCCATGTCTAACGACTTAAGAATTTTATGCTGGAATGCCAATGGACTCCAGCAACACCAACAGGAATTGCAAATGGTTCTGGACGCAGAGAAAATCGATGTCTGTCTCATCTCTGAAACTCACTTCACTAGACAATCAATTATCAAATTTAGAAATTATAAAACATATCACACTATTCACCCGGGAAATACTGCCAAGGGAGGTAGTGCTGTTATAATTAGAAATAGCATTAATCACTTCGAGGAATTAAAATATGAAACAGAACAAATACAAGCAACAGCTGTTAATATCAAGACCAAAAATAACTCTATTAGTGTTATTGGAATTTACTGCCCACCGAAATACGCTCTAAAAGAAAAAGATTATCTTGAATTTTTCAGTAAACTAGGGAAAAGATTTGTAATTGGAGGAGATTTTAATGCAAAAAATATCCACTGGGGTTCTAGACTAACAACAACCAAAGGGAAAGAACTCCTCAATGCTATCAGAAAATACGGTTGTGAAGCCTTATCAAATGGTAAACCGACCTACTGGCCAACTGATCCAAATAAAATACCAGATCTAATTGATTTCTTTATAGTGAAAAATATATCTGTAAATTATATACATATAGATGAAAGTATTGACTTAAGCTCTGATCACTCCCCAATACTTTTGACATTAAGTGAAAGGATCATTCAAAAAGAAAGCTATCCCAGTTTAGTAAATAAGCACACAAATTGGGAATACTTTAGACTGTCGTTAGAAAGAAAAATTAACTTAATGGTTCCGCTAAGGAGTGAGGAGCAATTAGAAAACGAAGTTCACAAGTTCATATGTGACATACAGCAGTCAGCTTGGGAAAACACACCTCAAGTTAAAAAGAAAATTAAGGGAAACAACTACCCTAGAGAAATTAGAGAGCTCTTGGCAGAAAAAAGAAGGGCAAGGAGAATATGGCAACAAACTAGAGCCCCTCAAGATAAAACTAAGCTAAACAATCTGACTCAGCTACTTAAAAGGGAAATCAAAGATTTGAAAGACGAATCTATCAGTAACTACCTCAGAAAATTATCTAATGATACTAGTACTGATTATTCTCTCTGGAGAGCAACCAGAAGAATTAAAAGGCCAATAATGCAGATTCCTCCAATCAGAACAGAAGATAACAAATGGGCCAGAAATAACGAAGATAAAGTACGAAATTTTGCTGAATACCTGGAAAAAATATTTGAACCACATGATGACCAATCATTGGAAGCTGAAATAATAACTGAAGAGGTTGTACAGGAAAGTGACGAAATCCTACGAGCAACACCAAAAGAAGTCATGTATGAGATAAAAACAAATATGAATCCGAGAAAAGCGCCGGGTTATGACCTTATCACAGCAGAAATTTTAAAAGAACTACCAAGGAAAGCACTATTAAAGCTCACCAATATTATAAATGGCGCCTTTCGATTGAAATATGTACCCAGCCTCTGGAAAATTGCAGAAGTAATTATGATTCCGAAACCTGGGAAACCACCACACAAAACTGGATCATACAGGCCAATATCACTATTACCAGTTATGTCTAAACTCTTTAGGAAGTTATTAGTGAAAAGGCTAAATCCGATAATTGAGAGGATGTGTATGTTAATTTTAAAGTTCGTTTTCTTATCAAGTTTCTATTATTTACGGCATTATAAATCCACGAGGACAAGTGACAAATATTCCGCTTAGTAATAAATAGTTTCATTTAATCGTTTCATTTCGTGTAAGTGACAATGTAAGTAATTTTGTGTTGTTCAGTAATAACTTAAATTTCGTTGATAAGTAACTAGACAACCATAATTACTTATCTCTCGATATTGTAAACGTCAACAACGATATTTTAGTGTTTTGAAATCGAGTAAATCACTTCACAGTATTGAAAAAGAGCGATTCAGTTAAATCTTTGTAAGAAATTAGTAATTTGACAGTTTTAGTTTTAATTTTATCTCCCCGATATATTTGTATGAGAAAATATCAGATCTTCGAAAAACAGACTCACCAACTTATTCGTATTGATCCTAAAGAAATCTAGTCATCATAGTTTAGAACTAGTTCACAAAATCACCGTTGGGATTGTCTATATTATAGCACGCTGTCGTATAGCAATAGTTGATGTCCCTAACTTGTATAGCAATTTAGAATCTCTCTGGAACAGTGAATTAGCGACGAAGGTTTGTAATCAAAACCATGCACAACGTTTGGTAATTGGTATAAGTTATTGTAAAAACATCGAAACAACATTTTTCATACAAGTAGTTTTACGTAGTGTGCCCAAGTGGCATTTCAGGAGTATCCTATATATACACTATTGTTATAAACACGTACAGTGTGTTCCTCAATGTTTTAATACCATTCTGTTAATTTTTTTACTTATTTTAAT
Organism: Tipula unca; assembly: GCA_951394425.1. Classification (NCBI taxonomy): domain Eukaryota; kingdom Metazoa; phylum Arthropoda; class Insecta; order Diptera; family Tipulidae; genus Tipula; species Tipula unca. The sequence continues at coordinate 135,242,083 of OX596381.1, forward strand.
TTTCTTAAAATGTATAAATAATTAAAAGAGTTAAAACAGTGCTATTGGGGATTAATCAAGGAGAGGAATTTTGAAAATTTTGAAAGTTAAATAAATATGCGGAGGCGAAGAAAATTGTGAAATGGGAACATTGGTGGCGTACTCCTTAATAACGATTTGTAAATTATTAATTATGTATACATATACGAAAAGCGACATACTTGCAAATATGTTCGAGTTTCCAGCAAATCATCAGAATATTTTTACATTTAAGGATTACAACATTTTTGAGCATAATTATATGTACAAGCGCAAAATTAGTTATTAACGACAAATTAAAACGAAAAAGCACCAACAAGTAACCAATATCATTATCAAATAAATACAACAAAAAAAACTATATTTATTCTGTTCAATCCTTGTGTACCAATTAAATTAGCGTCACAGTCGATGTTCCAAGAAAGGCACTCAAATTATGTTACATACTTTATAGAATTCTGTTTATGTTGGGCGACGTAATTTGTCAAAAAATTAAATAAATGACATATTCTTGGAAAGGTACATAAATTACTGACATAAAGGCTATTCATTCATGCGCTTATGTATTTTAAATTGGTGAAAATAAATCCATGAAAATAAAATTGTTCACTAAGTCGAAATATGTGAACTGTGTGTGACTTTCGGTATAATTTAAGAAGATTGTTTGCATTAATTAATAAAATTAAAAAAATTATGGAACCGAAATAAAACTTATTGTTATATATAGGTAATATACAAATAATTGTGTACACTGTTAGTAAAGGGTGGTTTCACGAAAAATTTTGTTACAATGTGAGTGTTTCAAAACAACGAAAAAAGGTTTTCTAAATAATAATTCTAACAATGAAAAATCATAACAATAAATTTGAGGTTAAACCTTAGATTATATATGAAAACATATATTTTGGGGTATTGTACGTACTCGTATATTTTTATATATGTACATATGTGTATAGTTTCATGAATATTTAAATTACAACTCTGCTTACCATGCACCAACAACCCAAAAAACATTAAACATTATGAAAAATTTTCCTAGATTTGATCCCAATTTTTACGAGAATGTATAACTTTATAAAATATTCAATAAAATACCTTTAAGCTAAATTATTTATATGAATAAATATGTACGAGTATATATACGAGTATATTGTGTATATAGAATCGCTCCTCAAATTAAATTTTTGGTATATGTGTGTTCCGGAATACGGTAGGATATATTAAATATATGGAATACAGATTTAAAACGTAGTACTGTTTGTCAGACCATTGAATTTAGAAATATGCATATGTATGTACGTGTGTAGTTCTTTTAATCATAAAATATCGAAAATTGGAGAAATCAGGCATTCCAGCAACAAAGAAAATTCTAATATTTTTCGGTCTTCATTTTTATCGTGCATTGATTCAATCTTTCAGTAAGGTAGATTATTATTTTTGTGTCGGTGTTGACCGCATTGCAGATAATTCAATTTCTTTCTAATATGTATATACCTGTATAGATATTTACATCTATATATAACACTCGAGCGTTCCTGGTATAAAGTGGCATCATTGTTTTTAATTTTCTTTTATGGAAATTTCATTTTGCTACGTATGTTTAATTAAGGACACAGATGGTTCTTTGTAATTTTATTTGTTATTTACAACTGAATAGAAAATTCACCAAGTAAATTTATTTGCATAATTTCACACTTTTAGTAAGGCCTATAAAGGCCATTGGCCAGTCCCATTTACAAATAATTATTTCTTTCTCAGCAAGCGTCTCAATGCATCTGTTGTGTCCAACTTACCATGCACCTCTATATTCACTTGTTGAGCTATCCGTTGTCCATGGATCGCCGAGCGTTTTTTATTTCTTCATTCATCAACCTTCTCTACCTTTAAAAGTCCATGTTGGCTTCATTACCTGCTGATACAAGAACAATTTGTTTTGTATTTATAATTGACAATTTTTCCTCAACAGGCGGAACATATTCCTTAATTTGGTGGAGGTAAGCACTATCTAATACTTAAGATCCTTCAGATCAACCTCCACCACTCTAAAGCACTTCTGATCAAAATGGAATCTGAGTCCATTGATGTGGTTCTGGTCTAGGAGCCTTGGGTCAGTGGAGACCGGCTGCTGGGCCTCAGAACTTCCAAATATAAAATACTAAATGCGAGAAATGAAGGTAAGATACGTTCCTGCATCCTCGCTAGAAATAATCTGAATATTTGTATACTACTGAACTACAGCAACGCTGATGCAGTGGTGGCTAGCATCGAGATGGATGGGCAAAACCTCTGGCTAATATCGGCCGACCTACCATATGTGGTGGAAAATATACCACCAGGTAAGTTAGGTAGTGCAATAACAGAGGCTCAAAAATGAAAAGTAGGAGTCATCATGGGCAGTGATGCTAATGCTCATCACTCAATGGGGAAGTACAAATATCAACAGGCGAGGAGAGTTACTCCTTGATTTTGTTTTAAGTACTAACCTAAATATATGAAAAATCGGGTGTAAGCCAACCTTCATTACTAAAAATAGACAAGAAGTGCTGGACATAACACTTGTCTCGGATTTTATTAAGGAGAGGGTATTGAACTTGAAAGTGTCCGAAGACCATTCATTTTCTGACCACTGTTATCTCCAGTACGAAGTGGATACAAAACCGACTAGCAAACCATCCTTCAGGAATAGGAGGAAAACTGATTGGGATTGCTTCAGAACCATTCTGGGTAATTTTGATCACTCCGAGTCACTCAGAGGCTGGATAGATCAAATGCTTAGAGGCAGGATCGGGACAGATCATTTGGATGGGACGTCGAGCAGCTTGCATCTTGCACAGCCATTCGGCCTAAATCCATATCTATGTGGACCTGTAACAAAATACGGCACTCATCTATCCTATGCAACAGGGGTATTCCGGAAGCAACCGACTACGTTATCCGTTTGCCATCTGTTGAGATGAGATTCCAAACTCAGTTTTCCAGTCCTCTCTGGTCCCAGTCAATATTCTATTGCGAAAATAGTCTTAGATGATACTTCTTATGTAAATTGGTACTTGCAGTTCATGCAGGACATTGAGAATACAGTCCCATTTGTTCCAGTCGAACGAATTCTTGATATTGAGTGTGACATTGGCGCAGTATTTTGTAGAGCCGCCTCTCTATCTTCTATACAATCTGTTGCTTCCTTCACGATTTTAACGACGTGTTGGATAGCGTCAATCGTCGATCGAGTCTTTCTAAATCCATATTGTCGATCGGCAAGGCCCTTTCCACAACTTTCTCCAATCGATTGTAGATGATGCGCTCTAATACTTTGCCAGTCGTATCCCACATGCACAATGGTCGGTATGAGGATGGACCTTCTGGGGGTTTCTTTGTCTTTGGCAACAGAACCAGACGTTGTCTCTTCCATCGTTCCGGGAATACTCCCTCTCAAACATGAGTTGTACATTTCCCTGAAGTTGTTGGGTCTAGCTCTGATGGCAGCCTTTAGTGCAATATTTGGAATATTGTCGGATCCAGTAGCTTTTTGAATTTGCAAATCGTTGCTATGCACTCATATGACCACTTCTGTGGATACCAAGGGGACTTCCTCTGGGCTAACTATTACACCAATGACAGGGATCAAACATTTTGCTGCGGGAATAAGGCGGTTACAATTCTGTGTATTTACAGTATTTTTCGCGCAATTCATAGTAATACTCTCTACCCCAGGCAAGATTATATTGCCTCTTAGTATGCTGGTCGGCGAGGACTATCTAGTGAAAGACTACTACCATAGTTTTACTGGCATAAGTGATCACACTCTTCATCTGCGCCACTTTTGGATTGGTAGTCACAGTTCACTAGCTTACCATGTAGTCACCAACCACATTTATCAGCTGCTTCTGAATGTCAAATAAATTACGGACGAGGTGCCATTTCTACGAAAAGTTGGTGTATCCCCAGTATTGAGTAGCACTATTGAGGAGAATGCCTTTAGTAACGCCATTCCTCTACTATTCGTATTTTTACTTCCCCCATTCTATTGGTCATGTGTTAAAGTCACCAGCAATGACAACGGGGTTTCGCTATCAAGCATCAGCAATAAATCGATCCCGGTAATGCTTAAACTCTTCTCTTGTGGCACTAAGAGGTGCATAGCAGCTATATATATGCAAACTATCAACTTACACTCGCAACAATCCCACGTTCGGGATATTAGATGTCTCCTCACTGTTTCCATTTTGGTCCGGTTGTCCAGCTACACCTTTCCATATTTTTGTATTGTTCACACAGGATAGCGAGGTGGACCAATACGTCCTGTGCAACTTCACAATGGTTTAGCTGGAGAAACTTGATAGCTGTTGTGCTTTCTTTTATGCCTCCATATATGCCATGCACTGACCAGCTACTGCTATATGATTACGGTTCTTCCTGGTCTGCCAAAGCATACAATTTTCTTCTTCCTTGCATTCTTCAACTCCATGATCCTCTCTTCCGCATTTGTAGCAAAGGCGAGAACGATACGCATTACAACTTCCAAATTTAACTATATGTCCATACTGAACACACTTGAACATATTTAAGGGCATTTTTTTTCGCAATTTTGGTGGATTACCCACCCAATACGTATCTTGTCTTCCACATTCATCGCTTTAGCTGTCGAGCTTGGTACAGCCATCATTGCCAGCTCTCAGTAAGAGTTACTTATAACCAGTAACGGCTCACAAGGGATACCTTATAGTATTGGATGTTGAAAAATGAAATACATTTTTTACATAAAAATTTTTCAATACTAAGTAAAGTATGTATTTTAGTCGCTCACATAGTAAACGTCACGAAAATTTTTTTTGAATCAGAGCGAGATAACTTTCCGAGTGTTTTACTATGTGAGTTCTTAGCAAGATCAACTAAAATTAATTTAGTAACGAAATATTTTTTTTTTGGTCAAATTCCATTAACAAATGAATTTTTTGCTGCTGTTGTTGAGATTAATCGGGAAGAAATGTGGATTCAACAAGACGGTGCCACCTGCCACACAGCCACCTTAACTTACAATCGATTTATTGAAAACCAAATTTGGTGATGAAATTATCTCAAGATTTGGTCCAGTGTGATTTAACATCTTGTGATTTCTTTCTTTGGGGATATGTTAAGTCACTAGTTTATGCTGATAATCCAACAACGTGCTATTGATGAAATATAGTCAAATTTATGTGAAAAAGTGATGATAAATTGGAATGAAGTTATTTTCAATACATAATGGCATAATGTAACCTTTAAAATAGAAAAATGTTGGTCTCACTGAATAATCTATTATATTCCTATTGGTAAACCCATTATAAAAAAAAAAATTGAAAAGTTACTTTTAAATTTGTAAAAAAAATTTTTTAGAATTTTTTTATTGCAAATACGACAGCTTCAAATCATTTAAAGAGCTAGTTATTAATTTTTTTATTAGAACAGATAACACCAAGGTACAAATGGATTACCGGAAGTATTGTAAAAAATCTGCGATATATTGTCCCTCACGATATACTTTAAAGAAAGAATACCACATGTACATATTTGTTCAAGATAATTAGAAGTCACTTCATTATTGAAGGGAACTTTCCCCAAAGAGCAAAGACCGTAATAGAAACCGAAGATCCACCACAACTAACATATAATAAAACTGGTTACCTTTTGGTTGCAAGAAAACACTGAAATCCAAGTACCAATCAAAACGAAAATGAAGTAGATGATATGGACAGACTCATATAAATATCAAACAATCGGCTGCTTGAGCAGGCACCCAAAAACTGTTATCTAGAAAAGACAAATCAGTAATCTATCCAATTGAAGCAAGTATAAGAACATAGTGCAAAAAAAATGAAAAGCATGAAAAAATGACAAAGTAGTCGTGCCCCGGCAAGATTAAACTCCCTAATCAGATTGTGTAACATTCTTAAGGCACTCATAAAAGAGGGGAATAATAGAACTATCGGGAAAATTCTTAATACTCCAACTACAAATAATGATACGGACTATACGCTCTGAAAAACAGTAAAGGGATTAAAACGACCAAAAATACGTTTCCCTCAATCAAATCAGGCGAAGCCCCAATCAAAGCAGACATATTTATTGTATACCTCGCAGAAACTTTCCAACCATTATGCAGACAAACTGGTTATTAAAATGGAGATCTAGTAATTAGATGAAATAGTTCTCAAGGTATAAGGCATGTAACAATGAAATAACTAAAAACTGAAATCTAAAATTATAAAATCTCGATAAAAACCGATACTTTATGCTTTACACCAGAGACTTACCTGGCATGAGCCATACTATAAGTTAGGTTAGGTAAAAGTGGCCGTCCTAAAGCACTAGCATAGACACAAAATTGGTCCGTAGCTATACCATATTCGAGATGCCTCCTCTTCACTTGTTAAACCATCCTGAGCTTACCAAGAACCGTTTAAATTCCCGGATCTCGATCTTACTAAGATCCGTTAGGTCGTTCAAAGGGGAAGTTCCCATAAATTTTGTTCTGCTGTAAGCTAAACTAGGACAAGTGCAGAGCAGATGGAACACACTTTCCTCCTCCTCCTCCTCATCATCGCAGCTGCGGCAGAAATCATGGGCAGAGACACCCATTCTGCTCGTATGGTTCCCAATGAGGCAATGTCCCATTATAGCTCCCACGACCATACCAATATGGTGCCCTCGAAGCGATATCAGTTGGCCGAGTTATTACACACGAACTGGCGTTAGACCATCTGACGTTCGTTTCTTTTATGGCTTCTTCCTGAAGCAGCAGTTTACATGAAGCAAGGGGTATTTTTATATTTCGCCTGCTTTGGCCTATTAGGCGTGATGTGCCCTTGCGGGGCAGCTCATCTGCCTTTACATTCCCTGCGATATTGAAGTGCCCTGGCACTAACGTCAAGCGGATGTTGAACTGATCAGCAATCTCATTTAAAGATGCCAGACAGTTCTGGGCTACCTACGACGTCAGGGAGTATGATTGTAGCGTTTTAATAGCAGCCAGGCTGTCCGTAAAATTGCGAATATCCCTCGTAGATATTACATTATACTTCAACCAGATTTCCATTATCGCGATCAGTTCAGCTTGAAAAACACTGCAAAAGTCAGGAAGATGGAAAGAGAAGTTGACCCCTATAGTGCCTCACAGAATGTCCCACATCCAACCCTATTATTCCCTTTTGAGCCATCCGTGAAGAAGCTTAGCCCCTCATTGCCCATAACCGTTTCGTTCACCCAGATGTATAATACAGAAGACGGTATCATGGAATATAAAGTTACGTGTGGAGTACCTCAAGGATCAATGTTGGAGTCTCTGCTTTGGAACATTTATGATGAGGTCTTGAGGCTCACCGTACCTGATGTTGTGGAAATTCTAGAATTTAAGGAAATAATGGAAGTATGCAGGTTGGCCATAATAATTATTAAAAGATGGCTGATATCATTCGGACTCCAAGTGGCCAATAATAAAACCGAAGCAGTCTTAATTACCAGTAAGGAGGTGGTACGAATTGTAAATATTGATGTTGGTGGGACACGCTCTCAGACTTCACTACGATAACTCGGTGTCGAAATTGATGCACGCCTTAATTTCAAGGAGCACAGTGAGGAGGATAGTGAGCAGAAAAGCTGCCAATGTATCTGCGAAGTTAAATTCAACCTGACGCAGTTGCTAAGTGGTCATGGCTGTTTTGGTGCATACCTTTCAAGATTTAAACATACTGACACTCCAGAATGTCCTACCTGCAAAGAATCGCAAGAGGACGTGGACAAAGTTTTCTTTCAATTGGGAGTAGGTAGCGGTTACAATCCTATAACGACAGTTCCGCAAGGAGGATGGATGGAAGGTTGTGTGAGTTTAGATGGTAAAAATCCATAACTGTTTCTGAGATGTTTGTCCATCACAGCTTCGTCTTCTTGAAGATTCTTCACTTTACCCGATAATAAAAAATAAAAAATTGTGTTAAATTCAATATATTCATTATAATATTATTACACACACACAGACGTACATCGTGGGAAAAACAGATCAGTGCGTTTCTCTGAGATACATACATATAAATAAATAATTTGATTTATTTGTAAATTCTTTCATTTTGTCTTCGTTGAGTAATTTGAAATGTATACGCGCGTATATAGATAAAATTTATTAACTTAAAAATCATTAATTGTACGCAGAGAGTGATTTGACACCAATGAAATCTCTGCATTTCAAATGTTAAAATGCCAACGGAAATTAAAAACATCCATTTCTCATTAAACAATTTTTTTTTGTCGACAATCAAGCGGTACGAGATTTATACTCGTAGGATATAAGAACATTTTTTTTTTTGGGAGGAAAACTAATAAAAAAGGGTAGGAATTTTTGTTGAATAAATATATCAATTTCCGACGTTTTTTTTTTTGTGTTTCCCTAAAACAGAAATATTTCGTTTTTCCAAATTAGGAGTTATTAGATGCGGAATTTGGCGTTCGAAGAAGAAACAATAGACATAATCATAGATATTGCGTGCTTTTGTCACACAAGCTTTCATCGTATATCATAGTATGTTTGTATATAGAAAGCCGAAATAAATATTAATTTTCTGCCCCCCTCAGTTTTACAGTATTATGTACATACATATATATTCAAATCTCTAAAGTCACTTTGGTTTAAATTGTTCAATTTAGTGGAAAGTTTTGAATTTATCATTTTTATTATACATTTTTAAGGCATATTTTTGGTATACGAGTACGTCTAAGCCGAAGAGAGAGAGAGGCGCGGTGAACGTGAAGTACACGAAGAAAACAAAAGATATTTCAATGATGAATTAATGCTTTCCTTTTATTGTAGACATATATAAGTATATAGTACAGAGGCGTATTTGTTCTATTGTTATATATATACGGGACAAATATATATATATTCTATATATATACATAAGTATACATAATTCCTAGAATTTTCCAATATTATATTTCATAATGTATATTTACACATATATGATACGAAAAGCCAAGAAAATACAAGATTCATTTGTTTCGTTCCAAAAACATAAAAATAAAATGTACGAATATTATATAAATTTACATCTCTCGAGATGGTACATATCGTATAAAATATATATGTATGTACAATGTTCAAACGATAAAGACATTATTGTTAGACTTGCTAATGAGATCATGATAGATATGATGAAGAATATGTTAATATCATGATGTTGTTAACACATGAAAGTAACATTTTTGTTTTTGTTTTTTTTTTGTGTCAAAATTTTATGTTATGTAATATTATATGAATTAAAAATATTTAAATTTATTATTTTAATTATTTTTTTGGAATGCTTTTAATTATTCTGGGTATAGTATATGAATAACAAACACTTGACGAACTAAATTGCTTCATTTTAAATTGCTACCAGTGAAATTGATATAACACTTTTGACATAATATAAAACGAGTAGATACCAAAAATGAAAATTTCCACTGGTACGCAGATCAAAAGACGAACGACATTCATTCCTGCATAAAAAATTGCTTCCAATTGTGACGAATTGATAATATAACCCTACCCCCATTGGGTATTATAGGGTAACCAGATACAGTCTTTTCATTTTACTCTTTACTCTTTGGCTAGGCAAAAATCATTAAAAATAAAGTGCCTTGAAGCTGCACCAGCCAAATCAGCCCGACACGACGAAACCTAGCCCATAATTTATTACAAATTTCGTTCACGAGAAAAGCGTGAGTAAATTCAAATTGAACATATACACCGCCACTTTGTTACTTTTAATGTAATTGTGATATCGAGATAAGACTTGAGCCAGATTTTATTACAAATTAAAGTTCACTGGTAGGACGCCTAAAAAAATGTTAAAACCTACTGAAATTCAAAAAAAAATACCCAAATGTCGATTTTATCACCTGTAATAATTTATTACACCAGACCGCCAACTTATTTTGGATATACCTGGTCATTGTTTACACTATACGGTACACAAATACCTTGCCTAGTGGTGTAATTTAATTATTTTAGATAAAATTCATGTCAAGTCAACGAAAAACATAAAAAATGTCGATTTTTCAACTGTAATAATTTATTACACCAGACCGCAACCATATTTTGTATATAACTGGGCATTGTCTACACTATACGGTATACGTGTACTCCTTGTAAAGTGGAGTGATTTAATTATTTTAAGTAAAATTCATTTTAAGTGTTCGAAACTACGGAAAAGTCGATTTTATCACAGTAACAATTTATTACACCACAACCGCCGCCATATTTTGGATAGAACCGTATTGTTTACACTATACGGTTTATATATACTCGTATATACCTTGTATAGTGCTTTAATTTAATTATTTTACTATTTGAAGTCAACGAAAAATACTAAAAAGGTCGATTTTATCAACTGTATATATGTATATATGTATATATATATATATATATATATATATATATATATATATATATATATATATATATATATATATATATATATATATATATATATATATATATATATATATATATACATATATATATATATATATATATATATATATATATATATATATATATAATTCTTGAGTTTAGAATAGTTAACAAGGTACTGAGGAAGACGCAAGTCGAAATCGATTTACCGAAAAAATAAAAAAAATAAAAAAAAATAAAAAATAAAAATTGTCACAATAAGGAAGAATTAAACTATAAAATCAAAAATAAAAGTTTTTTATTTAAAATAAGTTATATAATTCTACTGTACGTGTGAATGTGACTGAGCTCCTCCTAAACGGCTGGACCGATTTGAATGAATTTTTTTGTATGCGTTTGGGTGGTACCCTGGATGGTTTAGATTCACAAATCTAACAAATTCACACATATTGAGCGTATTATATTATTAGATATAAGTTACGTGCATAGGATTTCGTTTATTTTTCGACATTTTAATTTGAGTGTTTATATTAAATGTGCTTCGTTATTTTGACATTTTAATTTTTTTGTACGGTAAATAAACGCACGCTGCCAGTACAACCATATCGAGCAGATGGAGGAGCGAGAAATTGTGTGGGTATTTTAGAACCGTTTTTACAGAATCACAATCAACTGGTCCAGTGTTCAATACCGTTCAAACAAACTGCAAAACGACAACTATACGATCGTCATCAAAGCAGGCAAAGTACCATCTGGGCAGCACACGGGCCGATATAATGCACCGACCATTAATGAAGTTGCAATTGTTATGGTGGGCGACGCATTTGAACGTCGAGATATACGAATCAAACGCAGAGATAACACAGTACATACGATTGAAGACAGTCATCGCTCTTACGACGCTTTGCAATATCCATTGATATTTTGGGAAGGAGAAGATGGATATCATTTAAATATCAAACAAAGAAATCCAGCAACAGGTACAATCTACACATGTCATTACCAAATATTTTAATTTTATGCACTATTAATCACTTGAAGCTCTCGATAGAATGATGGAAGATCTAAATAACAACACCAGGCTTTTCGGTGGTGCTTTACTGCTGCTGTCTGGTGATTTTAGACAGACATTGCCGGTCATTCCACGCGCTACATATGCGGATGAAATTACCGCATGTATAAAACAATCATATCTATGGCGAAATGTCAGTACATTACGTGTTAACACAAATATACGTGTTCAACTACAAAACGATCCATTGGCACTATCATTCTCCGAGCAATTGCTGAACATTGGAAATGGAACAATACCATTGCATGGAGACACACAATGCATCAGATTGCCAAACAATTTCTGCAAAATTGTAAATACGAAAGATGCTTTGATTGAAAGCATATTTCCAGATTTACAAGCTAATTATATTAATCATGCGTGGCTTCGTGAACGAGCTATTTTAGCTGCAAAAAATATCGATGTTGACGCTATTAACTTCAAAATACAACAGTCATTGCCCGGCAATGAGATATTGTTCAAATCGATCGACACTGTTACCGATCCTGACGAAGCAGTCAACTATCCTGTTGAATTTTTGAATTCGCTGGATTTACCAGGAATGCCACCACATAACTTGCGATTAAAAATTGGCTCACCTATCATTTTGCTTCGGAATTTAAATGCACCTAAGCTATGCAACGGTACAAGCTTAGTCATAAAAAAAATTATGGACAATATTCTTGAAGCTACAATTTTGAACGGCAAATTTAAAGGTGAAGTTGTTCTCCTGCAACGAATCCCAATGATCACTTCAGACTCACCCATTCCATTCAGACGTCTGAAATTTCCAATTCGCTATTAATAAGTCTCAAGGTCAAACAATGTCGATTTGTGGGTTGGATCTAGAAAATCCGGTCTTTTCACATGGCCAATTATATGTGGCGTGTTCTCGCGTTGGAAAACCGTCAAGTTTATTCATTTATACTCCTCAGGAATTGACTAAAAATATTGTTCATCAACTGGCATTAAGATAAAATTAAACAAACATTATTGATTATAACGAATTGTTTTTAGAAAAATTGATGTTATTTCAAAATAAAGAATAATGAAATTATTAAATTATTTGTCTTTCAAATCATACTTTGGTTTAATTAGTACAATTTTTTGTAACTGTAATTTAAACCTGTCAAAATGCGCATGTTCTGATACAGCCGGTCATACATTCGCTGCTGATATGTGAATATTTGCAAATATGTGAATAAAGGCAGTGATATGTCTGTTTTTCGAGTAGCTGGGTGACAATAGCAATGATGAAATCGCCCAATATCAAATGGGGCGCGACATTAACACTAATGAAGCTCTTTGGAGAATTTATTCATTTCCAATTCATGAGCGATATCCTGCTGTTGTTTAATTGGCTGTTCATCTTGAAAATGGCCAGCGTGTGTCTTTTACCGATGCAAATTTACAGCAGAGAGAAGCACAACCACCAGCAATAACATTAACAACATTCTTTCAATTGTGTGAAAGCGATGAATTTGCCTGAACGTTGCTGTATTCAGATGTAACGCATTATTTCACTTGGACTGCAAAGAAATGGCAACGCGCCGTAAACTAGGAACACCTGTTGATGGCCTTCCGGGTGTTTTTTTTGCAGATAGCATGGGAAGATTATACACAGTTCATCCAAACAATGCAGAATGTTATTATTTGCGGTTGTTCTTAGTAAATGTTGTTGGACCACGTTCATTTCAACATTTGCGAAGAGTAAATTGTCATTTATAACGTCACACGTATCGTGAAGCATGTGAGAAATTAGGTTTACTTGAAAATGATGCGCTTTGGGATTTAACACTTCATGATACATCGATTGCTTCTTCTCCACATCAAATACGTATGTTATATGCCATAATGATATCAACATGTTTTCCATCAAATCCACTTGAATTGTGGAATAAATAAAAAGATTTTATGGCAGAAGACTATTTGATTGGAATGCGTCATCACACAAGAAACGCTGATTTGGTAATCTCATTGGAAATGTATAATGAGGCATTGATAGCGATCCCAATGAATTGCAAACATTTGTGAATTTGAATGTTCCCAAATTAAATGACCATTAAAAACATGTCTATGATACCATCATGCAAGCTGTACAAAATGAAGACGGTGGATTATATTTCTTGGATGCGCCTGGTGGTACGGGAAAAATATTTGTGATATCACTTATATTAGCAGCCATTCAATCGCAACGAAAAATTGCATTGGCCCTTGCTTCGTCGGGAATCGCTGCTACTCTATTGGATGGTGGACGATACAAACACAAATGGATTGATTACATTGCCGAACAATTTTTGTACCATTCTCCAATCAACAGAACAGTTGATTGAAAGTGTGTTCCCAAATATTGTTCAAAATTACAGGAATCACAATTGGTTGTGAGAACGCGCAATACCAGTCTGGCACCAAAAAATGTACTCTGTACTGTAAAAAATGTCAATGCAATCAATTATCAGATTCAAGAAAAATTACATCATATAGATCTGTTGATAGCGCAATGCAGATGATGCAGTGAATTATCCAATTGAATTTTTGAATTAATTGGAACCACCTGGTTTGCCACCGTATTGTTTGAATTGTAAGGTTGGCTCATCAATTATTTTACTTAACTGCATCGAAACTGTGCAATGGCACAAGATTGGCAGTAAATAAATTGATGCCGAATTTAATTGAAGCCACAATATTGACCGGAACAGCGAAAGGTGAAATTGTGCTCATACCACGTATTCCACTGATTCCAACAGACATGCCATTTGAATTTAAGCGTTTGCAATTCCCAGTGCGTCTATCATTTGCCATGTCCAGCAATAAGGACAAACGATTCAAATATGCGGATTAAATTTGGAGGAGCCGTGATTTTCAAATGGATATCTATGCGTGGCCTGCTCAAGAGTTGTAACTCTAAATTGTTTGTTTGTGCTCGCTTCAAATGGGCAAACGAAAAATATTGTATATCCAAATGTTTTGGATTGACATTAATAATTTTGAAATACAATGCATTCATTTCATAAAAAAAAATCTAGAATATTTCATTTCTTTTTTTGGTTGGTTGCAACGAAGTGCATCGGGGTTCGCTATTTTGTATATTAACACAAAATTACGATTTCAACACTTTATTAAATGTCCCTGGAGGCGTCGAGCTGCGTAGCGGGCATAACCCACTAGTATATATATATATATATATATATATATATATATATATATATATATATATATATATATATATATATATATATATATATATATATATATATATATATATATATATATATATATATATATATATATATATATATATATATATATATATATATATATATATATATACATATATATATATATATATATATATATATATATATATATATAATAATAAACAGTATTAAAGGCCATTACTGGCCCCTTACTGAGTCAACAACCTGGCTCCAACGGTTTCGATCCTGAGCATGGTCTTCATACTGTCTAAGACAATCTGAAGAGGCCAAGTCGTTCTCTACATCGTGGAGCCATCGTCGCCGGCAACGACCTCTGCGCCTACCATATGGTGGCTCTCCTTTCAGAGATCGCTGCACAATTCGTTCCGGATCAGCACGCAGAACGTGACCGAGCCAGCGTACTCGCTGAGATCTTATTTCATGTACAATATCGGGGATCTTCATCAGATCTCTGATCTCGATATTGTACAGAGCTCGGTAGGTACCATCTATTTCGCGTTTTGGGCCGTAGATCACACGCATGACTCTTCTCTCAAATGTTAGGAGCCATCTCTCGTATTCATCCGTCAGCGCCCAACTTTCACATCCAAACATAACAACGGGCCTGATCAACGCTTTGTAAAGCTTCAGCTTCACGGTACTTGATAAGTGTTTAGATTTTAGCAGTGGCCTTAGAGGATACAAAGAACGACTGCCAGCTGCCAGCCGCACTTTAATATCCTCACCCACACTATTATCGTGAGTGATAAGAGAACCCAAATATTTGAACCTCCTCACTCCCTCAAACGTGTGGTGGCCACTACTAAAATCTGGTGTACCACTGTCCCTAAAACCAGAGATCAGGTACTTCGTTTTGGACTCATTGATCTGAAGTCCAACTGAAGCTGAAAACTCTACAAGCGGATCAAGTATTTCTTTCACTCCGTTGCTATTCAGTCCAATCACGCATATGTCATCTGCATATGCAAGCACCTGATTGGACTGGCGATATAAGATGTTACGCTGCGGTGTTTCAGTTTTACGAAAGATGTACTCCAACATGAGATTAAAGAGTATCGGGGACAGAGCATCTCCCTGCCGAACACCCGAGTTAACTACAAAACTTGTCGATAGCCTGTTCTCAACTTTAACACAGCATTGAGACTGCGTCACTGTCATCCTACATAGTCGTACCAGTTTTGTGGGCATTCCTAGGTATTCCAGGGCAGACCATAAACTCTCTCGATTGATCGAGTCATATAGGCCTGCCGGAAATCCAGGAACACCTGATGTATACGGGGATGGATGTCTCATAATATTTAGATAGAATCATCCGCAGCGAAAAGACCTGATCGGTGACTGATCGATTCGGACGAAATCCTCCTTGATAGTCACCAACCAAGCCCTCCGCTAGAGGAGTGATTCTATCCAATACAATGTATGACAGTAACTTGTAAGCTGTGCAAAGGAGAGCTATACCGCGATAATTCTCACTTCTTGAAGATGGGGCATATCGCGGCCACTTTCCATTCATCAGGCATAACTTCGGTTCGCCATACTAATCGAATAAGGTCGAAAAGACAGTACCACAAAGTATCCCCTCCGAATATCAAGAGCTCCGAATTAATGCAGTCCACTCCAGGTGCACGGTTTCGTTTCAATCTCTGCATGGCTTTAGTGAATTCCTCATGGGATGGCTCCTCAGTGCAAATCTCCGCAGTCTGTATTAGAGGTGGCTCAACAACAGTCTGTGACGCATGATGGACATTTATATATAATATATATATATATATATATATATATATATATATATATATATATATATATATATATATATATATATATATATATATATATATATATATATATATATATATATATATATATATATATATATATATATATATATATATATATATATATATATATATATATATATATTATATATAAATTCACTATATGGGGCCTGAAGTCATATTAAATTTTTATGTTTTTAGGTCTTGGAAGTTTATACTAAAAATTTTACTATTTTTTTATAAGGAGTATATGTATTAGTGTGTAGTCTTATATTAATAAGTATTAAGGTAAACATTTAGGCGAATTAACGTCGATCCATATTATGAATATAAATAAAATGACAATAATCTATTTAATTCAATTTATTTATTTATATATACAAAAATATATGTACATATATGGTAACCAAACGCCCAATTTTGAGCATGTGAGCTCATTCATATGGAAAAATTTAATCCATGAATAAATTCCAATTGCTTTTTTTCTCTATAAAATCAAATTCGCTTTTTATACCACCAGTTGTTTCTTAATAACTACAACAATCGTGAGCCCCAGGAGAAGCCATACCTATCGGAACCAAAATATGAATGTTGTTTGCTTTTCAGCAGCTCGCGAATGCAAAAATAAAACAAAAAATTTATTCATTATTAGAATAGATTATCATAAAATTGTGACACTTAATCGAATACTAAGCTTTGTTATACTGTTTGCCCGTTTACCAACCAATAAATTTTGATAAGAGGAATGACCAACAAGAACTTCTGGGAGGTATGGGACTTCCACCTTGAATATAAAAAATTAAAAAGGGGGTAGTTTGGAATAATAGTTTATTTTGCTTGAATTGAGACACTTAACCGAATACTAAGCTACGTTATACTGTTTGCCCGTTTACCAACCAATAAATTTTGATAAGAGGAATGACCAACAAGAACTTGTGGGAGGTATGGGACCTCCACCTTGAATATAAAAAATTAAAAAGGGGGTAGTTTGGAAAAATAATTTATTTTGCTTGAACTGAGACACTTAACCGAATAGTAAGCTATGTTATACTGTTTGCCCGTTTACCAACCAATAAATTTTGAAAAGAGGAATGACCAACATGAACTTCTGGGAGGTATGGGACTTCCACCTTGGATATAAAAAATTAAAAAGGGGGTAGTTTGGAACAATAATTTATTTTGCTTGAATTGAGACACTTAACCGAATACTAAGCTATGTTATACTGTTTGCCCGTTTACCAGCCAATAAATTTTGATAAGAGGAATGACCAACAAGAACTTCTTGGAGGTATGGGACTTCCACCTTGGATATAAAAAATTAAAAAGGGGGTAGTTTGGAATAATAATTTATTTTGCTTGAATATAGGCAATTAACCGAATACTAAGCTATGTTATACTGTTTGCCCGTTTACCAACCAATAAGTTTTTATAAGAGGAATGACCAACATGAACTTCTGGGAGGTATGGGACTTCCACCTTGGATATAAAAAATTAAAAAGGGGGTAGTTTGGAACAATAATTTATTTTGCTTGAATTGAGACACTTAACCG
Organism: Tipula unca; assembly: GCA_951394425.1. Classification (NCBI taxonomy): domain Eukaryota; kingdom Metazoa; phylum Arthropoda; class Insecta; order Diptera; family Tipulidae; genus Tipula; species Tipula unca. The sequence goes on from OX596381.1 coordinate 135,260,115, forward strand.
AATACTAAGCTACGTTATACTGTTTCCCCGTTTACTTAAGAACTTCTGGGAGGTATGGGACCTCCGCCTTGAATATAAAAAATTAAAAAGGGGGTAGTTTGGAAAAATAATTTATTTTGCTTGAATTGAGACACTTAACCGAATAGAGTAAGCTATGTTATACTGTTTGCCCGTTTACTAACCAATAAATTTTGAAAAGAGGAATGACCAACATGAACTTCTGGGAGGTATGGGACTTCCACCTTGGATATAAAAAATTAAAAAGGGGGTAGTTTGGAACAATAATTTATTTTGCTTGAATTGAGACACTTAACCGAATACTAAGCTATGTTATACTGTTTGCCCGTTTACCAGCCAATAAATTTTGATAAGAGGAATGACCAACAAGAACTTCTTGGAGGTATGGGACTTCCACCTTGGATATAAAAAATTAAAAAGGGGGTAGTTTGGAACAATAATTTATTTTGCTTGAATTGAGACACTTAACCGAATACTAAGCTATGTTATACTGTTTGCCCGTTTACCAGCCAATAAATTTTGATAAGAGGAATGACCAACAAGAACTTCTGGGAGGTATGGGACTTCCACCTTGGATATAAAAAATTAAAAAGGGGGTAGTTTGGAACAATAATTTATTTTGCTTGAATTGAGACACTTAACCGAATACTAAGCTATGTTATACTGTTTGCCCGTTTACCAGCAAATAAATTTTGATAAGAGGAATAACTAACAAGACCTTCTGGGTGGTATGGGACCTCCACCTTGGATATAAAAAATTAAAAAGGGGGAATAATAATTTATTTTGCTTGAATTGAGACACTTACGTGATTTAGTAAAAAATTACGTGATTTAGTAAAAAATAGTAAAAACTTCACTCGCATATGTTTTTTCTTTTTTTCTTAGTTAGTACTTGATTAAAGAAAAATGTTATAGAACGTAATTCTTTTTGATTGTTGTTGTTGCGCAAGATACAGGGTATATCAACTTTAAATTCTTAAAACTCTTAAACCTAAATTGCACGAACATATTTCCAAGAGTACCACCACAGTTTTCTTTACTTGTCGTAGGAGGCGATTAAATGCGTTGGAAAGCCTAATCACCTGCATGACGGAGTATCGGCTGAAACTCGTTGGTCATCAAGAAACCCTCTGGTCTAAACATGGAAACCACCTGTCCCAGGACTATACGTTGCTCTACAGTGGAAATGATCTCAAAAATCTTGTAGCTGACTTTACGGTTGTTAGTGCTGCTCAACAGACTTTAGATATAGTGAAAGTTAAACCCATGAATGATTGGTTTAAGGATGAGTGTCGTCTTACATTCGTGCAATAAAATATAGCCCATAGTGAAGTGCAACAACGTCTCACAATCGCGAGGAAAACCAAGGCTGCTCTTGCTCGGAGGCCGAGAATGGTGGAAGATTGCACCATACTATCATGCCTGTGTCAACTGCCCTTCGGGACCGGAATGAAAATCTCTCTGTAAACATCGATACAGTACTCGACACATGGAGTGGATACTTTACCAACCTGCTTGGTGTTCATCATGCGTCACAGACTGTTGTTGAGTCACCTCTAATACAGACTGGGGAGATTTGCACTGAGGATAAACTCTATGAGGAATTCACTAAGGCCATGCAGAGATTGAAACGAAACTACTCACTTCGGGCCGACTGGATTAATTCGGAGCTCTTGATATTCGGAGGGGATTCTTTATGGAACGGTCTTTCCGACCTTATTCGACTAGTATGGAGCTACAGCTCTCCTGTGCACAGCATACAAGTTACTGTCCTACATTATATTGGATATAGTCACTCCTCTATTGGAGAGCCTTATTGGTGACTATCAAGGAGGATTTGGTCCGAATCGATCAGTCACTGATCAGGTCTTTTCGCTGCGGATAATTCTATCTTAATATTACGAAACATCCATCCCCGTACATCAAGTGTTCCTGCCAACAAAATTGATACAAAATTGATACGATTGTGTAGAATGACAGTGACGCAGTTTCAATGCTTTGTTAAAGTAGAGAACGGAGGCTAAGTAGTGAGATGCTCTCTCTCATGTGAGTACATCTTTCATAAAACTGAAACACCTCAGCGCAACATCTTATACCGCGAGTCCAATCAAGTGCTTGCATATCAAGATGGCATATGCGTGATTGGACTGAATAGCAACGGAGTGAAGGAAATACTTGATCTCCTTGCAGAGTTTTCAGCTTGGCCCGTTGTTATGTATGCGGATGCTTACATTTGAGAGAGGAATCATGCGTGTGATTGATGGCCCAAAACGCTAAGTAGATGGTACATACCGAGGATTTGATTTATTTAGAGGGTTATATGGGTTGTTCTGTTCGTTATCTGACGGACTACTTGTTTTGTTAATCGAGACGGAATTCGATGGAAGACTTAAACTACTATTCGAGGAGGTTCTCGTTTGAAAAAAATTATTCGAAGAGGTTCTCGGTTGATTATTATTGATATTCTAGGAGGTTCTCGATTTGTTAAAATTATTAATCGATTAGTTTGTATTAGGATTTATTACATTCGTAAAATGGTTGGGCTGGATCGTATTGTTGATATTAGGGATGTCATGTTGGACATGCGGTTGGTCAGGGTAATTGATGAGGACTGGACTCGCCTGGACTACAGCTAAGTTTCCTGTTTTTCGACGAGTCCCTGCTGATATTGTAATTCATCAGTTCTCTTGTATGTAATTTATGGATACATTCCCTAAGTCATTGGTCTGTTGATTTATGTTTGGATTTAGTTTTTTCTGGAAGTTTTGTTGATTTTTATAAAGGCAGTTTGGATGATTTCGGGTAAGTGTTGAATCTTTGGGTGTCAGGAACGTTTGTTCGTTGATTAAGGTACATATTGTTTGGTTGGTTTGGTTTCTTATTTGGATAACAATTGTAGTTTCTGTTGTTGCCTGGGAGGATATTCTGTGCAGGTTGAGTGGTGAAGTTATTTAGGCGTGTTGGAAATTCCCTTCTCCTTACATCATTTGTTCTTTTGGTGTTGCAGTTTTTAGTCTATGACCGGTTCTTTTGCAATACCTGCAAAAGCTTAGAGGGTGATAATGTTCTCTGATGGACTTCTCATATTGGAGCGGCATTGTCTAGCCTTGTGTCCTGTTCGTTCACATAATTGACATCTACTTAGCTCCATTTCCTGATCGGCTACTTGTGGTGTTTGGTATACTTAGCTGTAACCAAGTTGTCTTTCAATTCGGCCAGCCATTTCTATCAGTTCCATAAGAGGTTTATCGGCTAACATCGTTAGATGTATTTTAATACATTTTGTACGAACAAAAGCTTCTTGTTCCAATGTAGCTAATAAGGGTTTCGGAAGTGAATTATCTTCTCCATATCTGATTTGAACGCCTGCTTCATAAACTAATGCGTAGCTTTGGACATTCTATTCGATAATATCTCGACTGTGTAGGTAGGCAGAAATTTTCGTGTTAAGATGCTATAAAACTCTTTAAAGGTCTTAACCTCAATGTCACGGAATATTTCATATGCTCTTCCTCGTAGTCTGAATATTGTTTCCTCTAATGCGGTAGCCAAACTGTCCAATTGTTTCTCAGCGTATAATTTTTCGATACGTTTGCACGCATCCATGAAAAAATTTACTTCGCTGGCATCAACGTCTGGTTGACCGTAAAAGAGAGGAACTCGTCTTTCAACTGACTCTTGAATTTGTGCCATGTTTGCTTAATTTGTATATCGCGATAGGTTGAAATTGTTAAATGGTGAAGTATTTTGTTATCCAGAGTGCAACGTTTTCGGTCAATGTTTCGCCAATGTTATATTTATGATATTTAATTGTCTGAAATATATTATCCGGTGCTCGCTAGGTGTCGGGAGAAATATCTGTGTTAGTTGGGGAAGGATCTCAGTAGACAAATGCCGCTAGGGAAGTTTGAGCGCTAAAACACTCTTCCTTCTTCCCTCCTCGTTTTGCTATACAAGGTTCGCTTATCAATTTTTACTGGATCGGTGCCCTTTTTGTTAGTTAATGATTATAGTTTTGGTAGTTATTGATATCCGCTTGCCACTGATGGGGGCTATGACGATATCAACAATTATACTTACTTGAACTGGTTCTGCTTCCTCGTTTAATAAAATATTGTTATGTTTTGATTAATCTCTATTTAACTGGTCGATTAACTGATGACAATAAACTAGATATGATACTAATGATGTTAATTACAAATATATAATAATTATACAATAATTTTGTATTTTAATTTAGTTCATTATTTTGGTCTTTTTGCAATGTATGATATTTTATTATTTATTTGGAAATATTAGAAATATAGCATCACATAAAGTGACCTAAAATGTTTATTAGATCTTAATGTTTTATTAACTTGCATTTAGGTGCTTTAAATTTAGTGGATACTTTATTATACTGGTATTCTTTGGAGCGGTCAGCAGTTGTTTCAATACACTCAATATCGAGATCAAAGATCTGACGCTAGCTCGGTCATAGTCTGCGTGCTGTGATCCGGAACGAATTGTGCAGCGATCTCTGAAAGGAAGACCACCATATGGTAGGTGCAGAGATCGTTGCAGGCGACGATGACTCCACGGTGTAGAGAAAGAATTGACTTCTTCAGATTGTCTAAGACAATATGAAGACCAAGCTGAGGATCGAAACCGTTGGAGAAAAATTGTTGACACAGTAAGGGGCAGGCAGTAATGACCTTTATATATACTGTTTATTATTATTATCGATTGACTGAAACTCAATATATGTATACATGCACTATTCTATGTACATATATTGCAAAAACAAACTAATTACTTTATAGAAGCATCCCTCATCGCAACCCCAATCGTATCTATGTAAATATGTACATCAATATAGCCACAAATCGATTTTTTTTTTGTTGTATCTAGAATTCTTTATGTAGTAATATTTTATAGGTTTTATTGACTATAGTTTATAAATAATTAAAATTTCTAATCAATACAAATTTTTTGAATTAAACAAAATGTAAATTGAATTGAAACAAATTAATGTTACAAAATGGGTTTATAGTCGAACGACTGAGGGAGAGTATGAGATTATAATCAAATAAAAATGTTCTCCACAAATTTCGGCAACAACAACAACAAAGTAATTTTATGGCTGTAAATTAACAAATATATTTAAATTTTGTTTAATTTTAATTTATAAATTTATATTGATTTTAAAAATGTTTATTAAATTAAATTTAATTTTATAATTTATATAAAAATTTGCCTTTCAACTGTTGTTGGTACAATATATTTTTATGTTTGTACATACATATATCTATGTATGTATGCATATATTGTGTATGTTTCGTTATATAATGAAAGTATGCATTTCAGGAATGGTATATTATATGGATACACACACACACACAGTATACATATAGCAACAATTTGATGTGTATCCTCCCATTGTGAATTTTATACAAACAACAAACAAGTTTTTAATCCAATAGTGAATTTTATATAAAATTTACATTCGAAATTGTATATTTCAATATTTATAATTATTAGTTTATTTAATTAGAACATTTATAAAATACAGCTACTACACTACATACATGTACGTGACATCATGGTATGAGTATAAAATAGTTTTGATTATGGAAAATAGGTTACTTCATGTAATTGGAATTTTGAACTAAAAAAATGCATATTGTACGAGTATATATACGGCTAAGCCCCAATTAGATAAAATCGTTTTAGATGTAGATACCCATCGTCTCTCGTATTGAGTTGTCATTTTTAGGTAATTTGTGTGGTTCAAATCACATAAAGAGAATATGTTCGTTTTAGGATTTATCGAGATGAATCGTGGACCATTAATGTTTATGTACTCCAATTGACCAACCAAAATTGGAGCCTGTATATGTTTATTAGCTGTAATGAAGACCGAGGCATGGCCTGGGCATTTGCTTATTATAGAATATAATTTCAATCAGAACGCAAATTTTCGCGGGGTTCGCCAGATTTCATCTATTTTCAAAACGTTCGTGGCATTGTTTGAAAATCTACTGAAGTTTATTGTTCTGTTTGTGCATCTATGTATCCGATTTATGTACTGGTTGAAACTAATTTGGATGCGAATGTTTACAGTACGGAGTACTTGGAGTTAAATATACCTCTAAATCTAAGGGTGGTCGAATACTCATTGCTATCCACTCTTCTATCGGTAGTGATATAGTTGATTGTGACCCAACTATATTTTTATTATTATTATTATTAGCTACAGCACAAAAAAATAAAAAAATTACATCTAAAATATAAAAGAAATCAAGACGCAAGTCAAGTATGTCTAAGAAATTTATCAAACTCGACCCTGAATGAATTCCTAGATATATTAAAATCAAAAAAATCAGATGAGCAATTGAAACAACGCGACGTGTTCAAGACAGGTTGCGATTGACTGAGGTTCGTAGAAGCACTATCGATGACGGCGCTCGGGAGCATACAAATGTATACGAGCAAGTAACTAATCAATACGCGACATTAAAAGATCACGTACGAAGAGTGCAGCAGCCACTTCTCGTCGATGATTGAGCGATGGAGATATGGTGGATTCTATAATAAACGAAACGGATTCTATAAAACGAAAGAGTCTTACATTTGCTTACATTTAACCGTATGTTGTTGCTGATAGTCCAACAACAAAAGTTGATTAAATCACTTTGCAACATCATACAGTCAGATAAATTGGAAACTGGAGCAAAAATGTTCATGTCATCAGCGTAAAGAAGACATCTAGCAAATTTGAAACAGTTCACCACATCGTTTACGAAGAGTGAAAACAACAATGGCCCCAAGTGGGCTGCCTTGAGGAACCCCGGATGTAGCACGGAAAAAGCGAGAACGGGAATTGTATAACTTGACAAATTGCGAACGATCTGACATAGGTAAGAGTGCAACCATCTGATTGGGATGAAGTTGGAGTTTAATTTCATTAGCTTATCGATCAGAATTGCGTGATTAATTTTATCAAAGGCCTTTCAAAAATCAGTATAGACCACGTCCAGCTGTAGTCTGGAAACAACCGTACTGTGAAGATGGCCGCTGAAAGACACTAGGTTTGTAACTGTCGACCTTCCCCCAAAAAAACCATGTTGCTCAGGCGAAATATACCTTTTTGTATATGGAAAAATAAAAATCGATGAACCATTGATTCAAAGAGTTTTGGAATGATAGAAATTATGGCAATCCCGCGATAATTGGTGATCTCGCTTCGTTTACCCGATTTGAATATGGGACAGGAAAAACTTGCGTACGAACGCTTTCGTTAAAGATACCCGTAATATGATCACACAGGCTCTCCGCGCAATTTTTAATCAGGGTGGGAGGAAAATCATCATGACCTGCACCCTTATTGATGTCAATGTTCCATATACAATCAAAGACCTCTTCAGAGGTAAACGATAGTTCAGTGAATTCCTGGTTATTTCCAAACTCAAATGGTTTGACATTTGGCGTCTGATACGGTTCATAGAATGATTCGAAGAAATTAGCAAATAAATTGCACATATCAACGGGAAGCCTAGCAGAGCAGCTCTGAATGGTCATAGGAGAAAGTACACCGAAAACCGTCTATATCTAGTGTTGATGAACTGCCTAAAACCTCTGGGGTTGGAAGATAACTTCACTTCAACCTGCAGAATGTAATTATGGTATAAGAAACTGTTTAAAATGTTGAATACCTTACGAGCTTTACGAGCATGCAACCTGTATAGCGTGTGGAGCTTATTACGACGATTCTCAAGGCGTGTCAACTTAACATTATACCATGGTTCTCGAAATTTCGGTTTAGTAGCCCTCGACGGAACATACTTTTCGATACCTGTCTCGAGTCGTTCATTGAATTGTAAAACTTTGTCATTCAAATCTTGACCAGCTTGAAGAAAATTCCATAATCTGAATTGTAGAAATATTCATTCAGTGAAGCGTAGTCAACATTTCGAAAATCAAAACAAACAAATTATTACTGGAAGGAATGACGCATTCTTCGTGAAATATATTTACCATTAATGGAGTATGGTAGATGCTCGAGCAGCCGGTAAAATCCTCGCATGCCAAAACTTCTGAGAACCTATATGGTCAGTAGTGAATACAAGATCCAGAAATTTTCCTCGACTGTTACACGTACGGTTAACTTGTGTTGCAGAAATGCTTGCGAAGTAATCCATCGTAGCCAAGGCCTTTTCCTCGTCAGAAAATGCCGTAAAAACACCCTCGATATCCAACCAAAAAATACTCGGAAGATTAAAATCGCCAATAATCAGTAATTGTTCATCGTCACGTATTGCTGGCAGCACCTCCAAATCGATGAAATTGAAGATCTCGAGGTAAAGGTCCAGGTTTGAGCCAAAGGGAATATACAACGCGACGATGAGAATGGAGGACCGTGCAATTTTTACACGGGCAGCTGTCACGTCGAAGGTAGAGTGGCACGCAATTACCTCGTTCGAAATTGTATTTTTAACTGCGATCAGTACTCCGCCGCCTTTGAGATAGGTGCTGAAACAATGCCTTTCTATGAACGATGTAATCCGACGGAAAATATTTTTCAGATTTAAAACAGTTGATTGTGACCCAACAATAGAACTACTATGTGTGAAGCTGAACATCTGTAAGAAATTAGTATATGGCTTTGGTGTATATATTCCACCAAATTCGGAACTTGAGGTGTATACTACATTTACAGAGTGTATGTTTAATGTTTCACCATCAACAAACATAACGGGCGATAACGTGCTAATTATGGGGGAATTTATTTTACCTAAGGGGACATCTCTCGTGCTCATCCGTCAGCGCCCCACTTTCACATCCCAACGTAACAACCGCCCTGATTAACGCTTGATAAAGCTACAGCTTCACGGCACTTGATAAGTGTTTAGATTTTAGCAGTGGCCTTAGAGGATACAAAGCACGACTGCCCACTGCCACCCACACTTTAATACCCTCACTCACACTGTTACCATGAGTGATAAGAGAGTCCAAATATTTGAACTCCCAAACGTGTAGTAGCCACTACTAAAATCTGTTGTGCCATTGTCCGTATAACCAGAGATCATGTATTTTGTTTTGGACTCATGATCTTCACTCCGTTGCTATTCAGTTCAATCACGCATATGTGGCCTGCATTCAAGAATCTAATTGGACTGGCGATATAAGATGTTGCGCTGAGGTGCTTCCAACATCAAATTAAAGAGTATTGGGGACAGAGCATCGCTCTACCGAACACTCGAGTTAACTGCAAAAATAATTGATATCTGTCCTCAACTTTAACACAGCATTGTCACTGTCAATCTACAAAATCGTACCACTTTTGTCGGCATACCTTGGTATTCCAGCGCAGACCCCAAACGCTCTCGATTGACCGAGTCATAGGCCTGCCGGAAATCTATGAACACCTGAGGTACGGGGATGGAAGTCTCATAATATTTAGATTGAATCATCCGCAGCGAAAAAATCTCATCAATAACTGATCGATTTGGACGAAATTATCCTTGATAGTCACCAATAAGGCAATCCGCTAGAAGGGTGGCTCTATTCAATGTAGGACAGTAACTTGTATGCTGCAAAGTAGAGCTATACCGCAATAATTCTCACACTTCAAGTAGTCTCCCTTTTTGAAGATAGCGTACATCGCGGCCACTTTCCATTCATCAGGTATTACTTCGGTTCGCCATACTAGTCGAATAAGGTCGAAAAGACCTCAAGCTCCGAATTATTTAATGTAGTCCATCCCAGATGAACGGTTTCGTTTCAATCTCTGCATGGCCCTACTGAATTCTTCATGGAATGGATCCTCAATGAAAATCTCCGCAGTCTGTATTTGAGGTGACCAACTACCGTCTGTGACGCATGATGAACACCAAGCCGGTCGGTAAAGTATTCATTCCATGCGTCGAGTACTGCGTCGATGTTGACACAGAGGTTTCCATCGCGGTGAATAGCAGTTGACACAGGTCTGAAAGTATGGTGCAATCCAGTAATTCCCCTAACGAAATTAGGCGAACTGTGTTCATTGCTTAGTTGTTCAACTTTCAGAACCTCGGCCTTCCACCATTCTCGCTTTTTCCGTCTACAAATCCGCTTAGTTGCCCTCCTACTAAGAGCGGTATTCTTGGAAAACATGGTCGTTCAATTTAGGTTGACGAGACATGTGTGCCCTCGACCACAGGGGCCACTGTGGATATAGCCAATATATTTCATTCTTTCTTCCAAAATATTTATAGACTATATAATGTAGATAAGGGAAAATTTGCGGATACAACATATGATAGTATAAATACCACCTTGTGTATACCTTGTATTACCCCAATGGATGTTATTGAATCAACCCGTCGGTTCAAACATGGCTGAGGTCTAAACGCTGTTTCTTCAAGCTATCTGGAAATCCTCTCATATCGTTCCTATATTCAAATCCAATAGGAACGATGTCTCTAATTATAGGAGCATTTCTTTACTGTCAGCGATCGATAACTTATTCGAATAAATTGTTTATGACCACATGTATTTCGGACTGAAGTCATATATGTATGTATGTATATGTAGCTGTTGAACCACATGGGTTTTTGTAGCTCTGCCGCGTCGAATTTAATGGAATTTTCGAAACGTGCTTTGGACGTGATTGAGGTTAAGGTCAACTTAGTATAAGCCGTTTAACTCAATCAACCACGTTATTGTATTGGAAAAATTTAAATATTTTGGCATTGCTCATAATTTGATAAAACGGATGGATTTTTACCATACTGAACGTGTGCATACCATACACCAATTGTGTTATTTGTTATTTTTAAATCTGTTAGTTTTTAATCCCAAAAAATGTAAAATTATGTCATCCGCTCATCGTCGCCTGTAATACATGACTATTCTAGGGAATAGCAATACATTGTTTGGTAGTTGCATACCTTATATTATTGCACTTATTAATCCGCATTTCAAATGATTGTACACAACTGAGAAGTGTGTCTGGTTGAATTTCAGTACACGCATTTCTGATTCGCTCAATCATGTTCTCACGTGTTGTTGGTTTTTGTGTGTAAACTTTGTTTTTGAGGTAGCCCCACAAAAAAAAATCTGGCGCAGTAAGATCTGGTGATATGGCGGGCCAATTTATCGGACCAGCTCTATACCGATCCAGCGACCATTGAAATCACGATCAAGTATTTCACGTGCCATCAACGAATAGTGTGCAGGACAAATATCATGTTGAAACCACATGTTCCGCCTCACTTCTAGCTCAAATTTTCAAGTAATATTGTCAGTTCATTTTCCAAAATGTTTCGGTACATTTGACCATTCAAGTTGCCTTCAATAATGTGGGGGCCTATGAGTTTGTTGCCAATTATTCCACACCACACGTTGACAGTCCAAGGACGCTGATGTTCAACTTGACGAAGCCAGTGCGGATTTGTAACACTCCAATAATGCATGTTGTGTCGATTAACCGTTCCATGGTTTGTAAAAGACGATTCGTCGGAGAACATTACGCAACGAAAAAAATTGGGGTTTTGTTGTATTTGTTCACAAGCCCATTGACAAAAAGCTACCCGATTTTGGAAATCAACGCCATGAAGATCTTGGTGTAAAGACACATGATATGGATGATACTTGTGCCGTTTTAAAATTCTCCAAACACTGGTGAGGGGCAATCCGGAATCGCGAACTATTTCTCGTGTACTAATATGATGATTATGAGCCACTGCTGCCAATACAGCAATTTCATTATTTTCTCCAGTGACTGTTGCTCTACGGGTCCTCTTTTTCGGTTGAACATTTCCATCAGTAATAAATTGTTTGAAATGCCAATTGTTTGCCAAATGAAGCACGTGAACGAATCCTATCCGGAAAACGTTGAGCGTAAATAGCAACAGCATTTTCAAGATTTCTGCCAGCTTCTCCATAAACCAGAACCATTTCAATTTTCTCTGGCACAGTTAAACGCTCCATTCTAAAGTATTTTGTCGTTTATTTTCCAATTACGAAAAACATGAAGATAAGAAATAACACAAACGTTAAATGTGATTTACAAAACTGAATAAATTGTTTTGATGACGTATTTCGAGTATTTCCAATGAAAACGTGATGTTTTTTATTTCAAACGTATTGCAGAATCGAATGCGTGTGTTCTAAGAAGGAGAAATTGAAAAAATTGAATTTCGTCGATTACAACGCCATCTATCATGAACCGAACAAAATATTTCATTCAAATCATACGTACTTTTAGTCGTAGAATCCGTATCTGCAATAAAAAATATGGCTTCCTATCTTAGTTTAAAAGTTACCCCCGCCCCACCTACAAAGCGGGGGTGGGGGACTATTTTTTTTTGCACTAATGTATTTCCCCCGCGGTATGATTAAATTTTGATTATGGACATTTTTTCCGTAGAGTGGCTATTTTTCGAGATATTTGATCGTCTCAGTTTAAAAGAAACACCCGGTATATTAGAATCCAGATTGGTACTATACAAATTAAAATTATGTGGCAACAACATTCATGAAATACTGACATGTATCTGAAAACAAAAGGCACATTTTGTAGCATAATTTACATGTCGCTGGAATGTTTGCGCGGCATTATATAGCCCGAATGCCATATACTAGTCTGGGCAAAAAATACCGGGAATTTGTTTATAAATCAAAAAATCTTTATTTATTCTTCTAATTCATTACATCCCCTTCAAAGTAGTACACCCCCCAGCCCACCAAACGTTTGTCCCTATCGGAATCCCAAAAAAATTTAAATTCAAATTTCCCGGTATTTTTTGCCCAGAGTAGTACATGAACTTGAACATTTAGGCGTTAATATATGGTCGTTTTCTGTATCGTCAGTTGATCTTGTGTGAAGACTGCAACGTTAGCACAGATATTATAATAGATCGACAAATGATATTTGTCTGGAACACTAATGGCGAGTGCTCTAAAATATCCGCAAAACCACCAGGAACCAGTAGCTTTCTTCATCATATATACTGCGGGCGAATGGCTATGCAGATGACTGCAACAAGAATTAAAACTCGTCTTGAGCAGCTTGGAGCTTGTCTGGCGAAAGACGACAATATTTGCGTATAATATTTGCTGTATTTTTTAGTTGCAGTGGATTGCTTATAACGGAAATTGGAATCCTAGCGATGTTAGTATTTCGATAAGTGCATCGTTCCTTACAACGTCCAGCGAAATTTAGAACTCATGGGCCGACCCATCTTCCATGTCACTGTACAGGGTGATATGGTGCTATGCAATGCTCAGGTTTTTTCAATTTCTGCTACCGAAACGTTGAAAATGTTGCAGAAGGCCTTCGGTGAAGCTCTATCGAAAACAAGAGTTTATGAGTGGTACAAAATGTTCAAAGAGGGTCGAGAAAGCGTTCAAGACGAGGCACGGCCAGGACGACCATCAACATCAACTGATAAGCTACACGTCAACAAAATCAAAGGATTAGTGCTCCAAAATCGTCGATTGACAGTCCGAGATATTACTGACGTTGTGGGAATATCGGAAGGATCAGTGAAAACCATTTTGAGTCATCACGATAATACACCATTTCACACTGCACTCGTAATTCGTATTCATTTCGCCAGAAACTCGACCCATATCGTTCCGCAACCACCGGATTCGGATAACACCATGTGATGTCTGGCTATTCGCTAAACTCAAGAGACCGCTGCGTAGACACCGTTTTGAATCGATAGAAGAAATAACTATACTGTACTTGTGTGAATGGGATGAATGGGTTGAATGAATGTGTGCGTGGATGCCGTGTGAATGTAAGGCAAGGCTATGGACCAATAATGTGTCAATGCTACATCCTCTCTAAAAAAAAAAAAAAAAAAACCTTAGGCTGAGAGTAATTTAGTGGTTTTTCGGCTGAATTTCGATTGCTGTGCGTGTGGTAAGATGGAAATGTCAGCTCAGGTTGCAAAAAAAATGCGATTTATCACATTGTGAAATGTCGTTGTTGATGCAGGCAGATCATCCGACAATAAATTGCGCGTTATCCATTTTTTGTTCCTACACATTTTAATGAAAATTATAGAGTTTCCTATATACCTGCGAACACCAATCTCACAATACAAGTAGTTGATTGAGTGCAACTTACGATTATTTTCGTATAGCTTTCACCCTCAAAAATATCTTATCAAACCAACCACAGTTCGATTTGTGAAAGTGTTACGCATGCTGTTCAGTAGAGCAATCGGCTTATTGAGTGACGTTCCAGCTAGAAAATTGCGGAGCTATACTATGTATTCCCTGCGTCATCATCCGTGATGTTACGACGACTGAACTGTGTGTAACGCCAGAGACTATAAAGAATCGCTCTCAGTAGTATAAAGAAGACGACTAAAATACCAATTAGTATTTGTTGTCTTATAGTATCAGCTATATATTCAATAATGAATAAATTTTCCCCCATTACCGTACTAACATTCGGGCAGTAGTTGGTTACTATAACTTTGGTTTTTTGAGAAATAAGTTAACTGCAAAGAGATCATTCTTGGAAATCGTACTTACAACATAAATGGCTGTAATTTAAATAAGTAAAAAAAATTATTGATTTTATTCGTATTTCCAATAAGCACTTGACAACTTTTTTTTTAAATAAAACGCAAACCATTTGAGATATCTCGAAAATTTTATTATTGGCTTGAAGTACAAACCAAATATTTATATGTATAGAATCCACCATCGTTCATATGTTGATTCGTTGAACCCAATTTTCGAAGACTCGGCTACACATTTCGACGGAAACGGCCGCTATCTCACGTTCAATATTGGCTTTTAGCTCCTCTAACAACGCAGGGCTTGTTGGCATAGAGCAGTGATTTAACGAAGCCCCATACAAAAATATGTGTTAAATCACACGATTTGGGCGGCCAATCGACAGGACCATTTCTGCGGATATAACACGTTCATCGAATTTAGATTTCAATAAGTCGATTGTTAGACCCGCGGTGTGGCATGTCGCCCCGTCTTGTTGAAACCACATATCATTAATGTATAGTTCATGCAATTAACCAAAGAAATGATATTGCAACATGTCTTTGTAGCGATCTCTATTGACTGTTACGTAACAGTCATTTTCATCAACGAAAAATAAACGGTCCAATGACACTACCAGCGTGAAACCACACCATACAGTTAGTTTTTATGGATGAAGTGGTGTTAGTTGAAGCACATGACCAATCACGCATATTCTGTCACACTCAGAATTTTTGTAGTAAATTTTAATTCTTTGCAAATGTTGTTCGTTCGTGTACTTCACCATGATGAAAATCTTGTCTTTAATGAATATATCACACTGACAGTTTGGTTATTTGTTTAAGGGTGCGTTCACAGTGAAAGTTCAAAGTTACCAAATGGAAAACCCGATTTTATGCTTTAATTTGAAAATATATGAGATATCCTATTTTGATGTATCAGAATATAATTTAGGTATAGATGATATCTGCAAATATTGTATTTAGTTTTATTAACAAACAAGCATCAATTTATCTGAAAAAATATCTAATTTTTGGATTAAATTCATTCGTAACTTAAAATCGTCAAAAATTCAGTTAACTAGTTTCTCATATGCACGTGTTGTAAATTTTTATATTGCGACAAAACTATGCACATAATCCAATTTCCAATCTAATGTAGCTTGCACCTCCTCATTATAACAATAATTCGACCTTGGCACATTTCATAGCACGTTTTATCAATTCATGGAATCGTCTCACATATCCATCAAATTCACATTATTTGGTTTAACTCATTAAATTGACTAATGTATTGTATTAAAAATCATCAACATATTATTAACAGCAAAATCCATAATGGAATATGTATTCTGTAGTGTATTTAACACTATTATTAAAGTCCTGTATATACGAGTATCGCTATCTACAATAATGAACCGTATACAAGGAGTAATATATTTACATAAAATACCCATTTTCCTGTTGTTATTTTGTATTGTTGTTGCTTGTATGGTATTTGTGCTATCCATCCATCTATCATTTCTTGGCATGTGGTTATTTTGCTTTATTACGTTGGGATAACAGAATAAGGAAATCAATATTCGTTCGGTTTTAGAAAATGGCAAATCTTTTGCTGTTTTTGTTGTCCTACTGGCTATGCCCGTCCACAAAATCCGCATGCCTAATCCTAGCCAATTGAATATATTGATAAAATACTATATACCTATAACTAGTTCGGTATTTGAGACTTTAATGTATATTTTTTGTATGTGCACGTGAATACAGTTTGTACTCGTATTTAAAAAATGTATATACAAAATATACAAACAAAAACCAAATCCCTGGTTTCCTTTTACAATATCGTTCTTGGACCAGCGTGCGTATAATTTATCAAATCAAAATAAAAATTAATACATTAATCAACCTCAAAATACTGTATTGTATATATGTATATATATATATATATATATATGGTATATATATATATATATATATATATATATATATATATATATATATATATATATATATATATATATATATATATATATATATATATATATATATATATATATATATATATATATATATATATATATATATATATATATATATATATATATATATATATATATATATATATATATATATATATATATATATATATATATATATATATATATATTTATATATATATATATATAAAACACGAAGAACAGCCTTTTGTCTTATACACATTTATACCAATCTCGTTACGGTATTAAAGAAAAGAAAATTGATTGTCTAGTGTTTGGATCGTATGGTGGTAGACGAAAGCACCAACTGTACCAAGGCTACTAAATTTTGCTTCACTATATAGTCCAACGATTATAATGTATTATAAATGTACTTGTTCTAAAAGTCAGGGCTGCAACCAAAGATTAGTTTATCTTATTTTCCTATTTGTATAGCATTATCTGATGTATAACTTGATGAATTTTTCTTAGTTGTACTCATTCTCGATATATAATATCTGGAGGTTAATTAAAGACTACAACTTGAAATGGATACAAATTTTTATTATGTTCCAAATAAATTTACTATTAATTACAAAATATTATAATAAATAAATTTTGTGTATGAATATATGTACATATTGTTTAAATGAAGCATCAGAAGAATGTTATATGAAATGTCTTAGGGGTATTATGTGTATTTGGCTAGCATAAAAAAAAACAATAAATATATTACTTTTCATAAAAGAAAGAGGCACACATACCTTACAAATGTGTAAGAAATTCAATTCAAATTATAAATGTTTTTTCTAAAAATGAATTGAATTTTGTATAATCTATAAAATTATTAATAAAATCGAAATGAACGTTAACAGATGGTATGAAGAGCAAACTAAAGTTGAATGCTTGGGGCTCGGAGCGCTTGTATGCCTAGTTAGCAGGGATGGGCGAGGTAGATTACGCCATGTAATCTACGCGGTTGTCGACACGTAAAATATAATGTAGATTCCTGGGCAGTGTTTTTTGTCAACGGGAGTATTTTGTAAAAGCGTTCATCTATAGAGGTGATTTTTTCATTTGTTTCTTCTTGACAAATGACGCATGAATAGTTTCAAAATGTCATCGTGTTTTCATTTATTCAGTATTGTTTGCCATTTCATCATGGAAAGACTGAGCCCGCCATAGCGTCTACAAATTGTTCAGCTTTATTACGAAAATCAGCGTTCTGTGAGGAATGTATCTCGTGCGCTTAGACCACGGTTACGGTTGACATAATCGATCTGTCGAGACCACTATTTGGAATACCATCGAAAAGTTTGAATCCCAGTTTACACTATTGGATGTGTGGCGTTCGTTGGTGGTCAACCTCACCAGAAATCCACCAAATGAACGCATTAATTAATAAGTGTTTAGCTGATAAGCGAGAATGGTGGAAGGCCGAGGTTCTGAAAGTACAACAACTCAGCAATGAGCGCAGTTCACGTAATTTCTTTAAACGAATTACTGGATTGCACCATATTTTCAGGCCTTCGTCAACCGCCATTCGGAACCGGGATGGAAACGTCTGTGTCAACATCGACGCAGTACTTGACGCATGGAGTGGACACTTTACAGAGCTGCTTGATGTTCATCATGCGTCACAGACTGTTGTTGAGCCACCTCTAAGACAGACTGCGGAGATTTGCACTGAGGATCCATCCCATGAGGAATTCACTAAGGCCATGCAGCGATTGAAACCAAACCGCTCACCTGGAGTGGACTGCATTAATTCGGAGCTCTTAATATTCGGAGGGGATACTTTGTGGAACTGTCTTTTCGATCTTATTCGATTAGTATGGCGAACCGAAGTTATGCCTGACGAATGGAAAGTGGCCGCGATATGCCCCGTCTTCAAGAAGGGAGACCGCTTGAAGTGTGAGAATTATCGCGGTATAGCTCTCCTTTGCACATCATACAAGTTACTGTCATACATCGTATTGGATAGAATCACCCCTCTGGCGGAGGGCTTGGTTGGTGACTATCAAGGAGGATTTCGTCCGAATCGGTCAGTCACTGATCAGGTCTTTTCGCTGCGGATGATTCTATCTAAATATTATGAGACATCCATCTCCGTACATCAGGTGTTCCTGGATTTCTGGCAGGCCTACGACTCGATCAATCGAGAGAGTTTGTGGTCTGCCCTGGAATACCTAGGAATGCCAACAAAATTGGTACGACTGTGTAGGATGACAGTGACGCAGTCTCAATGCTGTGTTAAGGTTAGAACAGGCTATCGAAAATTTTTGGCAGTTAACTCGGGTGTTCGGCAGGGAGATGCTCTGTCCCCGATACTCTTTAATCTCATGTTGGAGTACATCTTTCGTAAAACTGAAACACCTCAGCGCAACATCTTATATCGCCAGTCCAATCAAGTGCTTGCATATCCATATGACATATGCGTGATTGGACTGAATAGCAACGGAGTGAAAGAAATACTTGATCCGCTTGTAGAGTTTTCAGCTTCAGTTGGACTCCAGATCAATGAGTCCAAAACGAAATACCTGATCTCTGGTTTTAGAGACAATGGCACTTCAGATTTTAGTAGTGGCCACCACACGTTTGAGGGAGTGAGGAGGTTCAAATATTTGGGCTCTCTTATCACTCACGATAACAGTGTGGGTGAGGATATTAAAGTGCGGCTGGCAGCTGGCAGTCGTTCTTTGTATCCTCTAAGACCACTGCTAAAATCTAAACACTTATCAAGTGCCGTGAAGCTGAAGCTTTACAAAGCGTTGATCAGGCCCGTTGTTATGTTTGGATGTGAAAGTTGGGCGCTGACGGATGAGTACGAGAGATGGCTCCTTACATTTGAGAGAAGAATCATGCGTGTGATTTACGGCCCTAAACGCGAAATAGATGATACATACCGAGCTCTGTACAATTTCGAGATCAGAGATCTGATGAAGATCCCCGATATTGTACATGAAGTTAGATCTCAGCGAGTGCGCTGGCTCGGTCACGTTCTGCGTGCTGATCCGGAACGAATTGTGCAGCGATCTCTGAAAGGAGAGCCACCATATGGTAGGCGCAGAGGTCGTTGCAGGCGACGATGGCTCCACGATGTAGAGAACGACTTGGCCTCTTCTGATTGTCTTAGACAGTATGAAGACCAAGCTCAGGATCGAAACCGTTGGAGCCAAATTGTTGATTCAGTAAGGGGCCAGTAATGGCCTTTAACACTGTTAATTATTAATTATTATTTGGCTGATAAGCGGCTAGTGGTAATTGTTTGTGATCATGTCCATTTTCCAAAATACTCCATTATTTATGTTTCCATCCATTAACCAAATCCCTCCCATTTCCAACTCACCTGATCCAAATGCAAATGAGAAAATGCATCAATTGATATACGCCAGCATCATCCAGGCGTTTTGGATACAAATGACATCGTTTGAGCTAGTGTAATGGAGATGGCAGTACATACCAACAACACAAAATGCAGACGGATACATTTTCGAAAATAGAACGTTGATGAACGAGGTGGTCGCCTAAACGCGGTCTTAGGTAGTTGAACAGGGGAGCCAACTTATAAACATTTTCGAATCAACGACAAGCGTTTTTGGGGCTAAGCTTTGGATCTCTGAGGCGAGAGATCGTAAGATAAATAAAATAAAAAGTACAAAAAGAATTGTATGAAGATCGACGGCGTAGCCATTTTGGCCGTGATTATTAAGACAAACTTAAATTAAATTCTTAATAAAATGTATACATGTAAATAGTAATTGTATTATAAATATATGTGTTTTAATTATTTAGTCATTTCTATTTAAATTAAATTAACTTCCTAAATATGAATTTGTAAATATGTGTTTTCATGGATTATTTTCGGTGTGAGTCATTCTCTGAATAGTTGTAGTGTCAGTAGAGTTGTGTGAGCAATTTAGTGGCAATTTGATGGGACCACAAGCATAGTCAAGTGTCTATAAAAAATAAAAAATGTGATGATAGTGTCAAGTGAAGGACAAGATTCCCGCCAAAAAAAACACAAAAAAGGGGGAACAATTGTGTCAACAAAAGTTGGTATAAAGAGTGTGTGCCGCGTGTGGTAAAACTATAGAACATTGGAACACAATCAGACGCCAGAATCGAGTCAAAAGGGTAAAAGAGGCCGCAAAAATCGTACAGGTGAGTTTCCCTCAAACTATTACTTTTCCGCTTTCCCTCTTTCCTTTATTCACACATGCAATTGTTATTAGCCGTGCGTGTATAATCTATTTTCTATTGCCGCTCGCGCTGTTGCGTGTGGTACAAACATTTGATAGCTTTCTGTGGTGTGTAAACGCCGCCCCCCCCCTCCCTACACCAGAGTCTTCCTGCTCCAATTTGAGGATTCATTTAAGATTGTCTACCCAAGCTGCCAAACCCAATAAACTGGGAAATAGCACGTCACAGATGATACGCGACTAAATAGACAGTTTGGTGTGGTTTATGCACCTGTGAAATCGTTCGTCCATATTTCTTAAAAAAAGAAAACGGCCGGGACGTACCTGTGAATAGTGGTCGTTATTGCGCCATGAACGCGCAACGGAATATTTGCTGCCTGGAATTGAAGTCTCGACCTCGACGGTATTTGGTTCCAAGAAGTCGGCGCTATTTGCCATATAGCGCTCGAAGCAATGTACTTATTGATAAATTATGTTGGCGAGCAATTAATTTCGCGGTTCGAATTGACTTGATTTAGATCGTGAGATACCTCTAGACTCTTTTCTTTGGGGCTACGCAAAGTCCAAAGTCTATGTGAATAAACCAGCTAGATTTGAGACATTGGAAGCAAAAATTAGACTTTGAGAAAGGACCATAGCAGTTGTGGCCAACATTTGGAAGAAGTAATATTTAAAAAATAAATGTCGAGAAATGTTCTTTCGAGTGAAATAAAGTGTCCATACGATTAAATTGAATTTTTTGAGTTTTTTTAATTTTTACACAAATCACCTCTATAGATTTCGTAATTACGGATAAAATCACGCACATGTTGTTTGATGCTCCCTATTTCTGCCGGTGTGACTTTTGCACTTCAGCACTCTTTAAACTATACCCCAACATATATTGTTATATCGAAAACCTGTGGAAAAGAGTCCACTTTGAGATAACATTGGTTTGATTAATCTCGTGCAAATTTATTGCTTCTTTTGGAATTAGAGTCGTATGAACAAGCTATATATGGCCAAAACTTTACTGCTGCTATCGTGTTGAAGAATTAGCGGCAAAATATGTCATTATGAAAAATGTTACGAAAATCTGTATCCACAACTGCAAATTGCTGCTCAAATCATACATTTTTTTGCAAATGTATCTAACTTGAAGTGCTTCAAAACCAATTTCATGTACGTTTCGTCATTCATCAAACCAGATCCACTAAATTTTGTGACAATTTTGCCATCAGTTTGGCACATTTTTTATCGAACAAGTGTTGCTTATCTCAACGATTTGGCTTTTTCAATAACTCGGTAGCACTTATAACCTTCCTGAAATCGAATTCGTTTAACCAAGGAGTGGGGTGTGTTAAATTGTATGGCACGGTCATAGTTAAATTTCCCCGGATTATTTTTAATGAAGGTTATAACCTTTTTTGTAAAGGTTTCTACTAGTTGAGCCATGTAAAGGTTTCTATCGTTGTTCAGCATCAATTTTTAACACGCCGATGGTCGAGTAAGCAGAGTCAATGCTCTTGAAATCGTGGACTCGAGTTCAAGACGCGTCAGCGACAAAAATTTTTTAATTTAATTTCTTCTGTAAAATTGGTTCAACACATAGCTTCTGTTGAAATCTACATTTGGTTTCTGCAAGCATAAGAGCCATCTCTTGTGTATGACCGTAATAAAAATATAGTGTGATGGTCAAATAAGCATAGTCCATTCCTGTTGCTAAAATTTTCAATTTTCTCTATTGAATTGGCAAATATAAAAGATTTCTATAGCATTATGTATATTCGGCGATGGTGCAGTTAACAGAATCATTTGTTTTGCATTCGTGGACTCGACTTCAATTCTCGATAGCGTCAATAGTTTTTTAATTTAATTTCTTCTGCAAGTATAAGAGTCATCTCTTGTGTATGACCGTAATGAAAATGTAAGAGCTATCTCTTTTGTATAACCGTAATGAATTGTCCATTTCTGATGCTAACATTTTCAATTGAATTAGCAAAAAAAAGATTTGTATAGCACCAGCTTTATATAAGCCGGTGGTCCAGTAAGTAGAGTCGTTGCATTTGGAATTCTGAACTTGAGTTCAAGCCTCGGTTTGGCATTAAATATTTTTTAATTTAATTTATTTAATTTCTCCCTTCAATTGGCAAATTGCCACTTTTACATGAAGAATATTGAAGTTTTGCACATAAGCTGAGTTGGATTTGAGTAATTTTATTTCACCAGCACCAATTTGACAGGAGAAATTAAATCAAAAAATGTTTGGCTCGATCGAGGATCGAACTTAGATCCATAAATCCAACTTTGCTTACTGGGGCACCGCCGCATATATATTTCATGCTGTACAAATCTTTTATATGTCATTTGAATAGAAAATATTGAAAATTTTAGCAAAGGTAATGGACTCTGCGTTTATTTCACCATCGCTATATACCCATCTTGTATACATGCCACTACTTGAAAAATATGAAAATGTTGTGTGTTGAGCCAATTTGAATACAGAAGAAATTAAATTAAAATAATACCGTCGCCAATTGGACTCGAACCTAGGTCGATTCCAAAGTCAAACACTCTATTACCTCGCCCACCATCATATACATATATATATATTTGATGTTATGCAAATTTTTTATACTTTCCAATTGAATTGAGAAACTTGGGGAAATTTTTTAACAGAAGCTGAGTTGAACCAAAAATGTCCCAACATTAATATCGTTTGAAACTTAACTGAACTGCATAGTGCCAGGTGAAACAATTATACGATTACATTCCAAGCAGTGTATTTGGAAGAAGTTAAAAATCTGACAGGCTATACTTGATGCGATATTCTAGGCGGGCCACAATATTGACCACTGACTATACAAATTTTAAGTTTAAGTTAGTACATGAATAACGTCTAAATAAAAAAATGCCCTATACAAACTGAAAGTATAACAAATAGGTATAGCTGAGTTTAAGTCTCGATTAAAACTAAATATAAATTTAATTTAATTTCTTACTAATTAATTCAATTCAGATTAAATTTTCATTTTTGTTTATTCAAATGGTGAGTATAAAAGATGAATTTATCAGTAAAGAAATTGTACGGCAGTGGTCAAGTATTGCTAAGTATAAAAGAGGGATGTACGGGCAATGAAAATGTACGGCGTTGGTCAAATAAGCGGAGTACAGAAATACTTTTGGTTATAAAAAAATCGATCAGGCCAAGTATTTTTCCTGGGTCACTTGGCTAATATGTTGGATTCACATCCATTTTCTTTAATGGCAATCAATAATTCTTTTCCTTCAGTTGTATTTAATCTAGAACCCCAGTGAGTATTCTTCGCATTAAAGTCACTACCTATTATGAACCTTTTTCCCAGACGCTTGAAGAACTCTGAGTATTGTTTGTTTTTAATAGTATGTCTTAGTGGACAGTACAATCCTGCCACAATAATAGGAAAGTTGTTGGTTTTTATATACATGAACAAGTGTTGCTATCTGAACGATTTGGACTTTTAATAACTCGGTAGCACATATAGCCTTCCTGAACTCGAATTTGTTTTACCGTGGAGTGGGGTGTGTTAAATTAAATAGCACGGTCATAGTTAAAGTTACCCGGATTATTTTTAATGAAAGTTATAACATTTTTGTCTGATTTTTTGTGAGCCGTTTTTTTCGATTTTGGATAAACATGACACTGAGTTGATTCAAGGTATTTGAGCACGATTAGTTTTAAATTCCGCTAATTTTGAAAACAGATTTAAATGCATTGACGGAAATTCAATAAAACTGTATAATATTTAGAATACCTGTAGCGTTACGTGTTTAGTGATTGGTTCATTAATTGAAAGGTTCACCCAAACACAATTTTTCTGCCACTGTGCCGTTTTCAGATTTATGTGCTGGAATACAATTTTTTTGTAGATGTACAATTCAAAACACAAAAATGAATGTTTGAAATCCGAATCACATTTTGGGCCACAAAAAAACTACATTTTTGTGCCAAAACTTTAAAAATTACAATTTGTTGCTTCTCTCTGTTCATCCATCACCAATTACGAGAAATTTATTTAAATTCGTTACTTTTTCAAAATTTTTTGTTTAGTTTTTTAGCTGTTCTTTTAACGCCCTTACCTTTAGTCGTTATCAGCCATACTTACCATCTGCACATTGCATATCCCCGTGTCAGACAGTCGTATACTGATATAAACGATGACGTGCCTCTTTGATTTGGTTCACCAAAGGGTCATAGATGTGTTCATCTTTATCATGATCGGAATCACTGGGGAAATCCCTATTTCCGTTTAGCCTCTATTTACTTTAAATTTAGCCTCTCATTATCAAAGCTGAATTTATCTTTGGATAACCCACACTGAACAGACTGCACGATTGAGCATTGTGATGCAATTTTTTCCTTAACTAGATGAGTGAGCATTTCAACTTCCGAATAGTATAGGTCCCAGGTTACTAAGACGTCATGGGGGATTCCTCAATTTCCGGACAACATCGTTTGAATTTTGAAATCCGAAGGTCTCAATTGCAACTATTTAAATCATTTTGTGTAAATTGTAGACCTCGCATTGTTTGTCGTAGGTAGTTCACAAAGCGTTATGGATCTAAATTCTCGTTATCAGAACTTTTTAATATCATTCCTCTTGATACTTTCAAAACATGCCAGTATACCAATGTCGAAGGTGAACACATTAAATCTTCTTTTATAGTGGTTCGCCCACCTAAAAATACGCGAAAGGTAACTCATCAACCCATTTTGATATATGTATTACATATCGCCTTAAATTTCAATGCATCTGTGACATTGGCATGGTTTCGAAAACAAATTGGATTCGAATTGGGACCCTTGGTCTGAGGTTATGGTTGACGGACAACCGAAATGAGGGCCATAATTTGTAACAAACGCTTTGCTACATTTTCAGCAGTAATATTGGCGGGGGGCCACTCCGTGAATAGTATAACTATCAGGCCACTCTGTAAATCTGTCGATCAAAGTAAAAAAATATGAATATCCATGAAACGAATGAAGTAAGTAAAATCATGACCTTCACAATGTGTCAACATTTTTTTATTGATAAATAATCCGAGCTCTATAATAAGAGCTCTCGATCGAACGCTGAATAGTGGGATTCCGCAGGCTGTAATTTTGTTGAATGGACAGCGGGAGGTTCTACTATTTATTGGACTTAAATTGTTGCAAAACGGAACAACTACAATTTCCCAGCTATTAGTAGTGAAGTTCAATTTTGCATAATGCTCTAAATTTTGATTTAAAAAAAATTTAAAAAATGCACAATCCAGTCCTCTAACACCTGCTTAGTCAACTTTTGACAGTTCTGTGCAGCATTTTTGAGTCCGCATATGGCGAAATTCATAAAGGCCAAATGGTGTAGTGATGATATTGCCGAATAAAATTTATATTACAGCAATATTTACATCTATGTAATTGCAGTGTAAAGGCATGGATATAAGGCACTGCAGAAATATCTGCATCTAATATATTAATCTCCCTTCGTAGACGAGCAATTAAAAATTGTCTTTGGCTTATTTATAGGACTTTCTTGCGGGACTTCCGAAAAGGCTGGGTCTGTCTATTTAGTTATGTCATATACCTAAAACCATTTAATCAATCAATTAATTATTTAATATTATTACAATACCTTAAAAATAATCCATAAAGGTTCCAAATTATCGGTTTTACTATTTTTAAAATCTAAATTTTAATCCATACTTCTTGATATGCTAATACACCATTGACTATTCTGGAATAAAAACAACGCCCTAATTTTTATCTTGATTTATGCCATGGTTTTTGTTTGTAATCAACATTTAGGAAAATTTTAAATTTTCGTTTTTATTTCATAACAAATTCGATTTACTGTTTCGTAACATAATATATAGCTACATAAATTCGTGACGAAAGGAAATTTTTGATATCGGAAAAAATTAAGTTTCGAAAAAATTTACCAATAAACCTCCCAGATATTAATTTAATCCGGTCTAATTTACCTTATCCATTTTGCAAGTATCTAGGATGTAAGAGAATGAGTGTAACATAGTAGTAAGAACAACATTTAGTGATGCGTTAATTATATTATAGAATATACATATATCGCCGGTAGTGAATTCATTTTTATCACCGATCATATAGAACAAGGTAAAACAGTTACAGGCAAAGGTTACTCCTACTACTAACCATTAACAAAGAAAGTCTAGTATACAAATTAAAAACACAAAGTACTTGTATTTTAAAAGGAAATCTTATGGAACGCGGTTTCTCCAATCAATAAACACTTAAGTTTACTCCAATCTATGACAAAGAGAACGAACGTAATTATTTTACCTTGATAAATATTATTCGTGTTTATTTCTTTGTCTTACGTTACAATACAATTATAAAAAACTACTGTAATCTTTGACCATGATTAATATTCAGTTTAAGTAAATAATACAAAATAGATTTTATTAGAGAAAACAGATCTGCATATTAAATATTAATTACCCTGGGCCGACAAAAACGGACAAAAAATTTAGAAATTAAGAATTTTTTCGTTTGTTTCTTTATTTATATATAAAAAATAAATACAATAAATTTTACATCAAAATACATTATTAGTAATAGTTGTACATAAGAAATTAGAAAGAAATAATTATAAATATATTTTCATTTATATTTTATCTTGTATATGTATATTGTATGTACATTATATCTTAAGGTTCCACATTGTATTTAAGTATGAATACAATTTATCATTTTTTTACATATACATACGTATACTGGTTGAAATCTATAGAAGAATAGATCGGAGATTACAACGTTAAGTATATGAAATGTCCGTTTCGAAATTAAATTGGTTTTAAAATTACAAAAGCCCGTTTTATATCATGGTGAAAATTTAATATTTCGCCTTGTAAGAAGATGTGGAGTACGCACTCGGAAGAAGTGGTAATCTTTTGTTGGAATGGTATTGTTAAACCTTGCTGCGTGTGGAACTAGCATCTCCAGAACAAAAACTTCTTATACAAATTTATATTTAGTTCCAATTAATTTTTCGGCAGAACGGACATTTTATACTTAATGACACGTGTGTGTACTCGAGCTAATTATTCGATATATGTATATACGCAAACAAAAATTCGAAGTAGTTCCGCTACAAAATTTCACTCATTATAAAAAATAAAAATATTTTGCTATAAATTGGCACCAAATACAGTCAATATTTACCTGTTTCTCATTAATATATTATTTTCCAATCTTTTCTTCGTCTTCTATATAATTATGTAAGTCGGTGTACAGTGAAAGGTCACTAACTAAAAAATTTTGTTTTGCATGTATAATTGCTTAAATTGCATAGTATTGTAGTTCAGCGATGTTTTACTGTACCCCGACGATATATTATTATGTAAATTTATATAACACTAATTTTATGTATTTCTTATATAAAAATATCAAATATTTAATAAGTTTCTATCACAATAATTATTATTTTTAATTAAAAAACAAACGCAAAATAAAAAATAATAATTAATAAATAAAAATACAACACGACATTTGAAGGCAGGACCACCTTCCCTCACTTGAAATAAAGAACTTTAATCATTGGAATACATAATAGATAATAGAATAAATCATAGGCTGTTAATTAAATTTAGCAGTAGTTACACACATATAGATAAGTATTTAAATTAAATATGACGATCTTTGGTTTTTAAAATCGATCTATAACGTTGAAATTTTACATTGAATCTTCTTCCATCTTACGAATACCGATAATTCGTTATTTACTTGCAACTATGTATAATTAAAATTTTAATAATAATTAATTAAAACAACTTAAATTTAATTTCTAAATATAAATAACAAAAATAATTTTTTCTTGTTAAGGAACACTCAAAAACTAATAATTTTAACGATAACGATTGTTATTAAATTGCATCGTTTAAATCTTTGTACGTAGATTTTACTGTGACATACGGTACACCCCATTCAAAATCATTACGTGGCCAATATTTCATTATAGCAACGCGATCAGGTTTTTCATCTCTGCAGCTATAGTATGAAAATAGAACGCACGCTGTATACGATGAAATGAAAATTAGTATATGCCAGAAGCCGTGCAAATAGGGGAAATTAATCGAAGACCATGTATCACAGAATAATCGATCGTTTACCCAGCATACAACGGCTAGGAACCATACAGCTGTGCAACGTACACCAAGACGATAAATCCGGGAATTTTTCTCACTGAAAGAAAAAACAATAAAATTAATAATGTTTGTTTGTGTATTATGTTAATAATTAAGTAAATCTCCAAATCGGAAATTATTAGTTTAAGTATCTTGATGTATATAAAATAGAAAAAGGCGTAAGCCAAAAGTTAGTTGAAATTGAAATTATGTTTTGTCTAGTTTAAGTATAAACCGAAAAATACTCCACATATAAAAAATGTATCCAAGCAGGTATGGTTAAATTTATTTTCTTAAAAAACGATTTTATCAGAGCATAGTAAGCGGTTCACAAAACGGCAGCTCCGACCACATTTAGCGTATACAAATTCTCGCGAATTAAATCCGGTCTACGCAATGCCACAGAAACGTTGCAACGTTTTATGAACGAAGGCCTTCCAGCTCTAGATGACATTCTTGTGGCATCACAATCTGAGGAACAACACAAACTTCATTTGGAACCACTTTCTACAAGTAAACTGAATTTGATGTTCATATTTTTCTGTAACTTAATTTAGTTTCTAATAACTTGAATTGGACATATAAACATAAACTCGATACTGGTTTATAACTTAAGCGTATAATGATTTTCTTAGGTGTGAGTAACACATCCTGGTTTACTATTACGTTACAATTCAAGAAACCAATTACACAAATTTTTGGTGATTATATTGATGGTTGTTCATTTAGAAATCATTATTTTATTTATCGTCAAAATTGAATTGAACTAATACTTTATGCAGACGCTTTGAAAGTGTGTAATACTTTAGGGTTCCCTAAATCCAAATATAAAATTTTAGGAATCTATTTTATGATTGGAAATTTAGATGTTCAACAGATTCAGAAATAATAAAAATAATGTTGACTTTGATTTGCACAGAATCCCATGTTAAAAATTTCGGATTGAATACAATTTAAGAGCCCATCAAGTAGGACGGTAATTAGAAAGCCTAAGTTCATTAGAATACTTGTGTAGATTTGCCTCAAAAGAATTTAAAGAAAATTTCTTCAAAAAAAAGAGAATTATGAGTAAGCATTTGTACATTGCAGACGTTAAATTTTTAAAATTTCAGGACCATGTGCAAGGCACAAACACAACTGTTTCAGTGGTTTGCAATATTTTTAAGTCAGCAATCCTGGCCTGCCACCTTGCTTAGCATATGCTTTATATCACAAATAACGGTTTGTTTTGATACGATTTTCTTCATCTAAACTTAAATCGCTTACTAAAAGCTCTAAAATACAAGTTAGTTAGAAATTAAGCGTAATGGTCATGCTTTGAAAACTACTATTTTCGTATTTTATTATCTTTAGCGATAGTTAAAGACAAGATTAAAAATTCTAATGATAGGTGTATTAGAAATGGTCATACATCTTTTGGAATTTTGGTTCATTTTTTATACCAGAGCCTTTTCTCATACCAGAACAATAAGAATTAAAATTATGTATTTATTTCATTTTATTTTCAGGAGCAGAGTTGAATCTACCAAAAAATACTTATGTTCCACAATATCTATGTCGAGTTATAGAACAACTACTATTAGTTTCGATATTTCGTGTAACTCTTATAGTATTGGGCAAAATAAGCATCGTCCTCTATTTACGAATTCCAATAAAACGATATTGAAAAAAAAACGAAAGATGACCTCAAAATATTTGTGACTATGTTGAAAATGTTGAAAAAATTTAATTTACTTAATAATTTTTCGCCTCAAAATTAAACAATACCTAATTTTTATTTTCAGTTTGGATGTTTACTAAATGAAATCGCCACCATCGGTTTGCTGTAATTGGTAATTAATTAATTATAATATGTAACATACATAATAAAAAGTCTTCCAGATCGACACGAGAGTAACCAACAATTTTTGTTTCCATGTTGAGAAACAATTATTGGACATCCAATGTAGCTGTGTTAAAACTGCGATTTTACTAATTAGGGCTGCGTATTTTGTTGTCACCATAAAATATCCTATATTGACTTTATTTTGCCACAATCATTAAGAGTAATACAGAAAGCATTTAAATTATTTAATTTTCTCTGCCGATTTCAACTGAAGTATGTTTCTACGAAAAAAAATGAAAAAGATTGGCAAATTTACCCACTTGAAGATACTCGTAAAATTTAATGGAATTTTCTGTTGCGTACATAAGCGGATCCTTATTACTTTGATGGGCAACCGCATAGCGGATTATATTAACCACGAAATTGCGAGAATTTTAACACCATATACACAAAAAAATATTTTAATAATTTCAACACACAGACGAATACAGGTTTAAAAGCGATAAAATGAGTTATTGTTGGGTAATTTTTTAATTGAGTTGATTCATTTGCATTAAAATTAATCTGAAGAATAAAGATAATTTGTTAGTAATATTCATTTTTGTTGGAAACGAATGTGATAAATTTAAGTATACGACGACCTTCCTCGAAAGGCAACGACCGATGAATAACTATAAAAATGAGACAACAAAATGATTTAGTTAGTAAGTTTATTTGAGGGCATTTTGATAATAAAAAATATATAAAAAACAAATTTACTGACTGAAGTGAATTCTAGGAACCAGCATTGATTAGACGCGTAATCATATATATATCTAAAGTCTCAATTCAATTATGTTTTTGATAAAAACAAGACTATTTATAAACACATTCATATTTCTCAAACAACTATAAACTATTAACCCCGCACTATATGACCTTTTTATAAGTGAATTGATTGAAATTAAATCAAATGACAATAATGTACTTGAAATTAAATGAAATTCGTGTAAATATCTAAACAATTTGATTATACTTAAATAATTTATATATAACGCAGACACAGAGTTCAATCACCCAAATTGGATGATATCATCGATGAATGTATAGATGTATTATAAAGGAAGTATTTGTATTAAGAAGCTTATATGAAATTTAATAATACGAATAATAATAATAACAAAAAAATTGACTTACGATTTAATCTCTTTATAAAGCAACACCACAGCCGGTACCGATAGAAACATTAGTACAAAAGCATTTATAGCTGGATGCCAAAACGATAATACTGTTGCCACAAGCGTGATTGTCATCATTCCAAGAACAAAATGTAGCCGTCTCTTCACTTTTATGATGGGGAAAAATTTGGTTGGAAAAAATATTGTGAATGCTGCCATAAACACCCATATAATGGATACCTCATCCAATAGTTGCCCAATTAAACTAAGTGTGGCATGAAAATATGCCGAACTGCAACCAACCACAAATAGTAATATCCATATTATGTGTATACTAGGATTTACATATTTGGCATATTCCTTGAATAGGTGGATTAAAATCGGCGGCAGTAGAATAAATAAAATGTTGCTAATCTGGAAATAAAAAATAAAAATAAAACAATCAAAATCATGACTTAGTTATGTGGCGGTCATCTATTCTTATAACACAAAACCCTTGATTTCTGGTAAAAAATTTAATAGTGCCCTTGACATTCTTCTCTATTGGACGAAAAATAATGGAAAATCATATAATAATTCTAAATATTAAACATATTACATAAATAAATAAATA
Source organism: Tipula unca (assembly GCA_951394425.1). Classification (NCBI taxonomy): domain Eukaryota; kingdom Metazoa; phylum Arthropoda; class Insecta; order Diptera; family Tipulidae; genus Tipula; species Tipula unca. Next base: position 135,292,549 of record OX596381.1, read on the forward strand.
AAAAAAACATTTTATGGTATTGTCCGTATATGTACATATGTACGATGACAAATAATAATTGGGTTAAATTATTTCGTGTCACGTTCAAAACACATAATTGGGCGAGGAGTTAGGTTAAAAAATAATTGACTTCTTTGATTTCATTACATCCATATGTACATACATATGTATATATGTTCTTCATAGTGGTCATACACCATAGTACCATACCAAATATCATATCAGGTGTACTTCATTATAATTTAATTCTTTTTTGTTTACATAAACATGTAAATTTCAATTCAATGTTATTATTGTTATACGCGTTAATGGATTACATACATACAACGAGATTGAATAATCAAAGCAATGTTTTAACTTTGGTTAAGTAATTTTGGGTAAATATAAGATGACAAACAATGAAATTGATTGAGTGCATTTATTGTCAACTATTTCAAATGAATTTGTAAATGACAATTCCAATGAAATTTAGAGACAGGCATTTAAATATACAAAAATCGTCCACAAATAAATGCGGTACATTCAAATGATTTACACAAAGCGCTTCGTGCTAATTTTAATTTTCAATTCTAAATTACGATTTCCAATTTCTAAACTGCAAATTCCTGATTATTAAAATACTCGTTAGTTTTTACTGATCATCGAACAACATGGTTTAAATATTATTTCTACTTAAAAAAAAAAAATTTAGGGCATTTTTAAAATATCGCACAATAGAGGTGTTTGTGCGGATAAAAAAACAAACCTTTTCAATAAGTTTGCGCCGAAATGAAATCTCTATTATGCAAGAGAAGGGTGATTACTATGAATTCAAATGATTTCCATTTAGTCAAAAAGGGCCCTTCCAGCCAAACTCATGATCCTGCTCCTTATGAAAAACCGATATTTGACGTAACGTGAAAAATGACGCAGTAAAATTCACAATTTTGCATTTCCAAATAATTCGGAGTAACATCGTCAAAAGATCATCAGAAAGTACGGTTTACTTCCCGAGCAAACAAGCCCGAGCTGTAACAACCTAATAGTAAAATAATCCTTCGATCACGCTTCGGATGCTCAAAAAATAGGTATATGTTTGAGGAATTTATTTAACAGAAATAAAAAGCAAAAAAGCAGACTACACCCAATATATTCTCGGCGGTTGCAAGTTGTAATTGACAGAACACTCATATTGGGATTTACAAACTTGTATCATTACAGCAACTACGAGCCGAAGCAAATTGATGATTTAAAAAAAAATTGTACTCAATATAAAAATTTCCAATGTAATTTCCAGCAAAGAAAAACTTTAGATAAATTTAGTTTCCTAAATAAATGTCGGACACAATACGGCATTACAAAAATGAAACGGATCATTTTTAACTTGATTTTTTGATTAACTTTATTATGAATTTTAAAAACTGAAATATTATGTTTTAGTTTATAGAAATTTAGATCTCTGAATTGTTATCCGTTCTTTTGAAGAACTCCATATCATTTTTAATTAAAAAATTTTTTTAGAAATTTATTCTGCTATGGAGTAACTATTTTACAGTTCTATCCCTTTTTTCAGAAACTAGTTAACACTGAATTTTTAACGATATTGAGTTAGGAATAATAATAACCCTAAACCTTAAAATAAGATAAATTTTCCAAATTTTTTCCATTTACAAAAATAGTTTTTTTAATTAATTAATAATTGCAGAAATAAAATGAAAATTTGAATAATAAACTGTTGTTAAAACCCATTACTGGTCTTTTACTGTGTCAACGATGTAACCCCTGAGCTTGGTTTTCATACTGTATACTAGTCTACCTAAAGGAGCCTAGTATTGTCTAGTACACTAGATAACCTAAAGGAGCCAAGTCACTCTCTACACCGTGCAGCCATCGTCGCCTGGCACGGTTTCTGCGCCTACCATATGATGGCTTTCAGAGATCGCTGCGAAATTCGCTCCGGTTCAGCACGCAGAACGTGACCGAGCCAGTGTACTTGCTAAGCTCTTACTTCATGTACAATATCGGGGATCTTCATCACATCTCTGATCTCGATATTGTATAGAGCTCGAAATGTTAGATGATGCATCGCGTTTTGGGGCGTAAATCACACGCATGATGCTTCTCTCAAATGTAAAGAGCTATCTCTCGTACCCCAACTTTCACATCCGTACATAACAACGGGCCTCATCAACGATTTGTAAAGTTCAGTTGCTAGGTATTTAGATTTTAGCAGTAACCTTAGATGATACAAAGCACAACTGCCAACTTTAATATTCTCACCCACACTGTTATCGTGAGTGATAAGAGAGCCCACATATTTGAACCTCCTCACTATCTCAAACTTGTAGTGGCCACTACTAAAATCTGGTGCCCCATGGTCCCTATTCCCAGAGAACATGTATTTCGTTTTGGACCAATTGATGTGTTTCGGTTTTGCGACAGATGTACTCCAACATGAGATTAAAAAGTATCGGGGACCGAGACTCTCCCTGCCGAACTCTCGAGTTAACTACTAAAATTCTCGATAAACTGTTCGTAACTTTAACACAGCATTTAGACTGCGTCACTGTCATTCTACACAATCGAACCAATTTTGTTGGCGTTCCTAGGTATTTCAGGACAGACCACAAACTCTCTCGAATGATCGAATCATAGGCCTGTTGGAAATCCAAGAACACCTGAATATCAAGAGCTCCGAATTAATGCGTCCATCCCTGGTGAGCGGTTTCGTTTTAATCTCTGCATGGCCCGAGTGAATTCATCATGGGATGGATCCTCAATTGAATTCTCCGCAGTCTGTATTTGAGGTAACTCATCTAGTGTGGTCGTATGATGAACACCAAGTAGTTCGGTAGTGCCCACTCCAAGCGTCGATGTTGACACAGAGCTTTCCATCCCGGTCGTGAATGGCGGTTGCCGTAGGCCTGAATGTATGCAGTTTAGATCGAAATTACACGAACTGAATGCCCTTAAAGAAATTACACGAACTGCGCTCATTGCAGAGTAGTTGTATTTTCAGAATATGGTATAAAAAGTTATATTGTTACTGTAAAACAATAAATGTTTTTTTAAGACTCTTCTATTACATTAAAAATAAATACAAGATATCTGACATTTTCAAATTCAAGCTTAGTAAAACTATTTTTATGTGAGGTGATCTTCTTAAATTGTATGTAAGGTGATCTTCTTAAATTGTGAATACGCATAAAATTAGTTTTAACTTCAATTTTCCCAAAAAAATGTTTTGCAGTTAACTAGTTTCTCAAAACAGCACAGAATTATTCTTTATAAAAATATTTTTATTGCCTGCAAAATCACAATTTTAAAAATCATGATTTTGTTAACATTAAGATTTTGAGAATAAAGAATTCGATACGCTTCCGATTTTTTAATTCTCTGTTTATCAATTAAAAACTGCGAATTCAAATTACATTTTTTTAAAACTAGTTATCTCCATTAATTTATAACTCTAAATGTGATATCTGACAAATTTTAGTTTAAAAATACGACTTTGTAAAAAAAATATACAGATAACATGTTATTAAAAATGACACAGATAGATTCTTGATATATTCGTATATAATGTAGTTTTTATTTATAGTCGACATTTAGGAAAAACTTAAATTATCGTATTTATGTTGTTTGCGATTTTCATTTAAAATTGTTCTAAATTTAAACAATTTTCATCCAATAAAAGGGTATTTGGCGAATATAATATTGGACACATTATCCAATTAAACAAATATCATAATATGTACATTATTAGTTTTCTTCCATAACCCCTTCGTGGCAGAATGGATCGAAAATTGTACAAAAGGTTTTCCAGTCGAAAATGCTCAGTATCGTCACCATACTGCTCTCAAGTTTCTAATTCCACACTATTGACATTAACATTCAAATATCTTTATTGGTATATAATAAATATTTAAAACCGACCAATCCCTCGTCCTAGGAAAATCATCTGATAGTCAGGGCATTTACGAATCTCGTTTAACCCTCCCCCCCCACGTTTTTTTTTTCAGAATACAAAATTATAAATTTGGCCTTTAGAATTTTTGGTTTAGGAATTTTATATTTTTGGAAATTTGAATTTTATTTATTTGGGTTTGGGATATTGGATTATGAGGATTTCTAATCAACTTACTTCATATGTATGTGAATCAAATAGTTATTCGCTAAATACCCCTATTTGGTAGAATAATTTCATTCGGCAAAAGGGCTATGATTAAATTTATTAGGTTGAATTGGGTGATATCGGGTTCTATGCATAACCAAAGAGAAGGATTCTAAAAACTTTAAATTTTTATCTATAGTGTTCAATCTCTAAACTGTAGTTCCCAAATACATACTATATACTACAAATGTGAATCATTGTTGATTTGAAATTTTTATCTCCGAATTCTAAGATCTTGACCTCAAATTCTTATCTCACTTTAAAACGTATATGTGTAAATGTATCTTTTATTCAGTTTTGCGCTTCTAACTGGTCGTGCAGAAGCCTATCTTTATAATGCTAAATTACCTAATTATTAATGAGTAAAGAATAATAATAATAATACATAAGACGGAAGTACGGTAGACGTATGACTTCTTCTGAATAATCTATTTTTTTTAAAATCGTTATTGCGTTCGAATTATCTAGAAAACGAAATTCGCAGTTTGTTTATAAAGTTGAATTAACCGGTATTCGATCGTTATAAACTTCTCTTTGAACTTTTGAACTAACTACTAAATATGATCTAACCATCATGATTGTTAAAGTGGATTTAACAAACAATTGAACATCATATTATTTAATCGACAAACATAAATATTGTGTACATATTGTGATAACATCATAAATTACGAGACGATTTTATCCACCGGGAAACAATTTTCGTTCCAAAACCACCATCAACTATGGGTGGAATAATAGATTATTTATTGCAATCATTTATTTATTATTTGTTCTCTAATGCCCTATAATTTTTTTAATTTTTTGAAATTTTTTAGTAATTTCTGTAAATTTAAATTTAATTTCAATATAATTACAAATTCTGATTACAATCACAATAACAATAACGACCAACAATACTACAAATTTTCCATTTTAATGATTATGACTTTGTATATGTAATATGTAGATTATATAATAGAATGTAGAGCTGTTATCCATATTTGTACTCATTTCCGACAGTTAATTACTGCTGTTGTAATATTATTGCCGACTGTCAGGATCCGATGGTGTGAAAGTATTTTATATTCGTATCTCGCATGTTTTCAGATAAATTGCACATGTTATCATTGATCTGGTAGCGCGAAAATCTAATTGCACTGTATGTATGTACCTATATATGTACATACATGTACAGACAATTTTGTTTGTGTAGTTTTGATTTTTATTATGATAATTAAACAAATAAAATTAAAAAAATTCTTACGCCCGCGGACAATTTGATTAATGTGTTGAGTAATGATATTGTTTACAACTCATTCTAATTTAGCGCGTGTATTATTCGATTAAACTCTATGTATATACTATTATATAGTGTACATAGTTGAGGGATCTTATATAATCGGTTTAATTTTATTATACTTTATCTGCTCTAGTTTTCGCTGCTGATATAGACGAAGTGCCGCTTTTTGTCGTTTCTTAATAATTTATAGTATTTATAGTTTTCCGATTTACATACTCTTAATATGCTTATGGTGGTATTCCCGAATAAAATATATTATTTATTTGTTCATTCAGTTGTTAGGGCAACACTTTCATTCACATGGCTATTCTTGTGGTATTCGTCGTCATCAGCTATATTGATTTGGTTAAATTAGAAAAAATCACACAAAACTAGTGTAGATTTTAAAAGGTAATTGAAATACATGAACTGAAATAACATGAAGTGAAAATAAAAAAAATTCAAAACTTTTAAATTGAAAAGATTATTCCTAAATATGTATATGTATTTATCAACTTATTGTTCTAATTACATCAGAGCGCCAAATTAAAAAAAAAATATATTTTCAGGTGGCAATTATTGTTCTGTTTATTCATTCTTATAATACCAATTATCAGGTTCCATTGCCAATTTTGCCATATATGTACATATTTAAGAGCAGATTCCTACTCACAATCGTTTGATGGCATTTAAAGAGAACGCCAATAGTCGTAGGAAAAGAGTTTTTAAATCACTTTAAATTAATTTATGTTTAATTTTGTTAGCTTAAAGCTATGTTTTCTATTTCCCAAATAGTTTCTTTTGAAAATCTTTATCTTCTGCAAAATTCCACATCTATACCTATTTCACTGGGTTTAAAAATTAGAAAATTAGAATTTACGATTCTTGAAAATATCAATTTTATAGAATTAGAATTTTAAGAATCGAAACTATGGGAGTAAGGTATTTTGACACTAAATTTTAAAAATTGTGATAATTGACAAAAATAATAAAAAACGATCATCTTAACGAGCATCTCTCAGACAAAAACCTTGACCGAAGATTGGCAGACTCGGGTCAATAATCCTTTGAGAGTCATCTCTGAGACAGGCTGAAGCAAAAACCAAAATGATTGGAATGATTATAAGGATACCATATATAGGTTTTCAATTGCATATAAAGATTGTCATGTCTGATATCACGAATCATTCTAGCGTGGCATATCTGAGAGCAACTCTTAGTAAGGAAAATACTGATATTTTTATAAATTCGGCTCAAACGAGATTCTCCTTAGCTTTTCCAAATTTAGTATCAAAATAGTACGTATTTATTTGAAACTAGCATTATAAATTTCAAAACCAAAGATGGTGTTAGTCGAGGTCATTTCTTGTCAAAATTACCATAGGTATAAGTTATCTAACTGTTGATGATTTTTTTGAATTTTTTTTTTATTGAAAAGAATCTAAAAATTTTTTTTAAAAATTATTAACAAACGAACACAGTTTTTGTTTTAAATTAACTGTTTAGAGACACTAGCCTTTTACCTTAGCCGAAACAAAAAAACTTTAGTTTTGTCTCGTATTACAAAAAAAAACTAAGAGCATGCATATTAAAATGTATAAGCACTGTGACACAACTTTCAAAATTCATTAATTCTCAACATCATACAAATGTCATATAAAATGTCACAATCTATCTGTTCTTTCGGTGTAGGATTGTTCATCCTAATTGAATAAATGGCTGATCTGATTTACGGTCCTGCTATTGGCAATTATTGAAAAAAACATCTATTTAATTCAGGTTGGGTGTCACCCAAACGAGGAAAAGTTAAATCCAATTATATTAAAGAGAAGCCCTGCTAAACCGATTTCAGCTTTCAAAATAGTTTAACGACTTTTAAAGAATAAAGGACGCTATATTCGAAAATTTTTGTGATTCGCTGGAACACATTTATATCAGTGTATAGCTGGTTGATTTATTACGGAATTGGAGACAGTTTTTTTTATTGACAATACAAAATACAATCGATTCACTCTACTTTTCACGATGACGAAAGAGAAGATTCCTTTACAATTTTATTTTTTATATTAAATTAAAATTTTAAACAGAATATTAATTTGAATATGTTACTTGTATATATGTACATTCTTATACTTCTATGTATTTTAATTATATACCTGGCTGGAATACCCGAATACATATCAAATTAACAAAAAACAATTTGTTTCCGATCGATTAATCAATTAATCAGAGTAAATATTCACTGATTAATTATTTATCAATTTCTATTTTTTTAAAAGGATTAACCAACATAGATTGGTGTAATGAGTACACCCCATTTTCAAATGAAAGATCAGCGGTGCGTTGTATTTGTCATAAGTTGTTTTCATAAATTAATTCGATTACTAGTTAGTATAAAGATTGCCAGGGAAAATGTGATGACAATTTTGTAAACTTTAAATCATTGTATAAACTTAAACTCATTACCATATAGACTAGATGGAATATGTGCCTCCACAATTTCTCAACTTAAAGTAGGATCTTTAAATCAATATCTTTAGCAAAATCTAAAAACTACTATTCAAGCAATACCAAGAAATAAGAAGAAAAAATACCATATTAAATTTTGTAGAGTCTAAGTATGTGACGACGAGTCATATGTTATATATGTATACCATACTTCCGACAAAATCTTTACATCGTTAATACAATCATAATTGGAAATATATTACTATATTTCGTACAATTCTTCGAAATGTCTAGCTAAAGATATTCATACATACATAGTTTTTATTATGTTCGTATAGATTGTGTCATCGCTGCTTCTTTGTTGCATTAAGCAGAAAAACGATATTTGTTGTATTAGATTAACCATATATATGAGTTTACTAGAATATAAGTCAGATTTTTAATACGAATAGATCCGTAACTGCAAAAAGCATTCAAATTTGAATCAGAGCTTATTCGATTGCAAATTTACTTTATACATATTAGTTGAAATCCATAAAAAAAGCTCATCAAATTATTTTACCTAAGACGACAATATGAACAATTTTGAAAATTACTAACATTACTAATCTTACTAAACTATCTTAATTCTTTGAATGTCTATATTCTATCTATAGGCCATTCATCTTTCTTTTAGGTTAGGTTATCTGTACATCATAAATTAAAAAAAAAAATTTATCAATTTGATTTGAACTATAATTTTATGTAAATGAGAGTTTTAAATGTTGTTAAGATTTACAACTCGGTTTTGAAAATTGTGCAATTTTTGAATATTCGTCGTATATTTATTATTCGTTAGTATTTAAAAAAAATACAATTACTGTTGGTTAATTATTCGGTGTGAAGCGAACTAAATAAGAATTTAACAATGACTTTAATTAAAGCAAGATTCCCTTGTGATTCACTCCTCAGTGATTCACCATTGTAACAATACCTTTACTAAATGGACTAGTTTTAACTATAATTTAAGCAAACTACTTCAATCTAAGTCGTTAAAAACTTCAATTTAATCAATAAATATAGAAACACACACGAATTAATTTTTTATTAATAATTCAGATTGCCACTGAATTGCTTATAAACCTTATAAATTTATCTCATATTGTAATTTTAAGGTAGATTCAGTGACCTTGAATTTTCTTACTTCTGACGATTGGGCTGGCGTCTCAGTAAACCTTAAGTCATATAATATTTTTTATTTGATAATATATCAGCCCTAAATTAGTCAATTTGAATGGACACGAAGTCATACGACCTTTTACATTGGTTATTTCTACGACTATTAACAAACTAAATTTTTCGTTTCGACTAAGTTGCATGCGGACGTCACAAAATGACCATTGTTTTGATCGTATGTTATTAAAAGTCGTACGTGTATTATATTAATTATTCGTGACCAATAGCCATAATAAATAACATATAGAATATTATCAATTAAATATAAAATAAACCGACAGTATTAAATCATATTTACCCCAAAACGGTTGAGACTATGTTTAATCAAAAAAGAACAACATAATATGGAGTCATTAAAGTTACGCCAATAGACCGTCCAACATCATCGCGATTAAATATTACACAACTATTTACTAAATAGTATTTAGCCATTAACATATTAAATTAAATATTCAAGTCTTCTGGATAGTAATACCAATGTCGAAAAATGTTCAATTTTTTCTAACCTTAGAGAGCAAGCAATGCCGATTGTGACAGAAATAGTACAAGAATTGATCCAATTGATGAAGTATGTATGCAGTTTATCCGGTGGTCCGGTATTAATGATGAGTTGAGTTGATTGATTCGTCCAAAATTAATGAAGATTTCAACTACCACTAAACAAATTAGAAACCTGGGATTAATTAATTTAATATTGAAGAGAGTGCTCAGAAGGTTGATAAATTATCCAAATACAAATTTTGAAGCTAAACTTTAAAACGATTCAAGAGCGATATTTAAACTCCACGTTAAAACAGCTTAGGCGTTCAAACAGAAGGAATATTGACATTATATAGGGACTTGAAGTTATTAATCTTAAAGGAACTTTTTCGCTCTCTCGCAAATATTAGCGGATTATCATAATTACCTGGCCTACTATTTTTATAATTTTTGAAATGGTATTTCAAAAATATAACCCTGTCGTTGGTCTAACAACAACTTCTTCATTTAATTATCGCAGTATTGACGGTTGTAAAAGTAGGCTAAGCTCCTCTCGCGGAAAAAATAATTATTTAAACGAACGATCCATTTGAAGTTTGTGTTGTTGTTTTTGTATTCGAAATTAGGTGGCTGTGTGTTTTTAAACGGGAATGGATAGATAGTTTTATTTTAAACGTCAAGTTTTATTTTTATTTTAAACGTCAATGGATATAGTTTTATTTTAGGAAAATTCCGCTACCTGGAATCCCTGATACCCCAATCGTCAATAGCTTTTGAAAATAACCGCATTAAATTATATTTGCTTCTCATTATAGCAACTCGATTCAAATATTCTGTACATTTTAATTTCTTTTAATTGAGTTTAGCGGTATACGTCGGAATATTATCATTTATGTTTGTTTTTGCGATTATACATACAGCCAAATATTCAATTGACGTTTGGAGCACCGCGGATTCCATCTTGCGAAAAAATAAAAATTAAATTAGGTGCACAAGTTGCCGTTTAACAACTTTGCTATTTAAATTATGTTTTAAAGTATTGGTGATAGTTGATTTGGGTCATACTGGACAACTTACGTGAGTTCACCATTTACGACTACATACATATATGTAAATAGTTTCTTGTACACTAAACATAACCATTGTTTTTTTATATAAAATTCCTATTAAAAGATGCAGCATGTTTTTTTCAAATTAAAAGAGACGGCTTCTTCAAGATCTTTCACGAGACGATTTCATTTAAGAGTAATAACTTGAAGTAAGCGCACTCCTACAACTTGTTCGATTAGAAATTTATAGATTTGTGCCTGCCACTAATAGCGCTCGAATGCAGCTTCAGTTAGATGGTACATCTCATCCTTTGGAAGAATTTTAAGAGAAAAGCTGAACACTATGTTTCTAGAAAAATACCTTCTACACTCATCCAAAGGCACTAAACAGAAATTTCCTTTGATTATCTGATATTTTTGATTATGGATATTTTCTCTGTATATCTAACTATTTTCGAGAAAAACGAGTTACACTTTTACCAGACTCACCCTGTAGAAAATTTATCACGGAGAGGCACATATGTTTCAAAAATAGTTAATATGTATGTATGTAAAAAATTGATTTCATCGATTGCAATACTTACGAACCTTACTTCGTAAGTATGATAAAGTAAAACCTGACACAACCACCATGAAACTTGTGTGGGAAATATGACAGAAACAGTTGAGAAATTTTGTCGACCTACGTATTATTGACTCTAGCCTGACAACTAACTCAGTGAGAAATTTGCAATTCCAGTAAACTAAAAAAAATAATTGATATGCTGTAATTAGGCAAGCGGTAATCCATATAACTAGAATCAAACTTCTTTAAATTTTTGAAACTCTTTGTTGTACAATTTTATATTTAGTATTCAAATTTACACCGATAAAGCAAAGATTTTTCAGCAATTCAACAATTAGCTGGTCTTGTTATTATATAGAGATCACAAGTGCCCGAAATCGGAATAACGATTCTACCTTCTTTTTTGATACTATGTAAGTATATTTGCAGAGTATCAAATGTGCTTTTGTCTTGCAGCTATACTTCATTTCTCGACCCAATTCCATACCGGATGTACACAATAATTCGCGCGTTGAATGATAAAACAGCGATAACAATAATTTAACAACCTTTTTCTATTACCTAAAACCCATCACCAAAAAAAAATACCCTTAAGGTTAAATCAATTTTTTGTGTATTGCCCCATGTATTTCGATACTCATTTTTCTGTGTTTTGTATATTTTTCGATTATTCGTTAATCTTTTGGGGATTTAACCAAAACCAAACATCAAAGATTTATTATTTGAACCCATTTGATTACCCAGTGATAACATTTTAGACCACTAAATCGGAAAGATACATTTTTTTAATTTTTTGTTTGCCAATTTTATCCAAGTTTCATTGAATATAGTATGTATGTACATATCTTAAAAACCAAAACCAAAGAAATGCAATTTTACGTTATCGTAATTTAGGAATTTGTATACATCATGCGGACATTTGTTATCGGTGTATAATATGTACATCGATTTGAAAATATAGATAACAAATAAGTACATAAAAAATAAATGTGAATTTTGTAGTCAGATTAGGTATATACATACATACATACAAACATAAATGACGAAGATACGTATAGATTACACAGCTGAAGAATGTTTTGTATATTCTAACCGCCAGTACCAAGTAATCGAAAAAAAAAAATCGTGACCTTTATTGGTATCATTAGCACATAAATTGAACGAACATAACGAGCGTGTACATAATAATAAATGTGGTCGATAAACTTGCATGCCACATATGTTTATACATACGCATATATAACATGTATATATCACGGTATGCCAATAGAAATATTCATGGCCAATATAACCATTACAAAATATCGATTAAACGTCGGTATCGTTATAAAATTGATAATCATAAATTAATCAGTTATATATAAAAGTTAATAAATTTACAAATGAGTCAAGGTGTCTTATGCTTTGATAGACAGTTAAAAAATTAGGTAATCTTTTGATATACCAAATTAGGGTTCATAAGTCACAACACATGAATCACAACTATATAAATTAATTTAAATTAATTATAATTTAACACATTATACCAAGAACGCGCGCCACGTTTCTCTTATGAATAATAAGTTATCAAACAAATCTAAAATAAACAGAACGCGGTGTTAGCCCAGGTCAGTTTATTATTAGTATAGTAATAATAGTGTTTATACAGCAGTATACTTTTATAGTTTTTATTATTTCGGGTGCGTATTTCAGTTTATTTTGAGTGAAATAATTATTGACTTCTATACAAGTTATTTTGAATTATGATTGATAATATAAATGAGCGCGAACGATAATATTTATTTTTCAATTAGGTATTATAAAGATATAAAATAAGCTGATAGTCGATGGTAAATATGAAAATATGTATATTATTTCCTATTATAATATAACCTTAATAAATCGATAAACAAATTGTCGTGGGTGTTTAAGGAAATTACTTATATACATATTTAGGTATTCTTTTAACCACCCCCGTTGGCACAGTAAGTAGCGTCCTAGCTTTGTTATTCCAGGGTCTCGGGTTCGATTCCCGGTGGTGACCAAAAATTGATATTACAACGTGGACAGTTAGTGGCATTGAGTGCTGGAATAGGTATTCTATGTTGTTGTGAGTACTTATCTGATAATAAATTATTACAGTACGCAAGGTGTGTGCATATTATGTGAGGAGTAGTTGTTCCATTTATCATGGCTATCTACAGCAAATTTGGAATTAACTGGAGAGTTAATTTATAATGTATATATTATACCAGACTATCTAAGTTTTATGAAAATTAAAATTCTTCTGGCTCTTCTGGTAATCTTTTAGTAACTTCTAAACTCGAAATAGTGACAAAATTAGATAAAGCTTTTTGTGAATAACATGGTGTAGTTGATAGAACTTTTTAAAATATGGTGAAACTGATCATAAAATATCATTTCATAACTTGAAAAAGAGAAAGAATCTTGCGTTTAGAATATAAACCAAATTAACACCATTACTAATAATTGGAACAGATTTTTAGATCTCGTATTGATGGATTAGATACTTTTAAAGTAACGGTGTGAATTTTTCGACAAAATAACAAATTTAACAAAAAATATGTATATGTATTGATGAAACAGTCGGTAAAAGGAATGGAAGAATAAAAGTGTAAATAACGATATACGATTGTGATGTTTTCGACAAATAACAAAAATTTCAAAGACATTATTTAAGATAGTTTTTCATCGGAACCACCAACCAGCATTTGTTAATCCGGCAATTTTATTTTATTGCAAGAACTAACGAATAACTTTAAAAAAATCATCAGTAAATGGCTAAATTTTATCACAGTAAAACATCTCAATTACTTGTTTTTGATCAATTCAAATCGATACATTACCAAATCCCTTTTCAGAAATATTCGATTTGGTAAATTTAAATCATACAGTACCGACAAAATGTCATTTTAAAAAGGTCTTTCAAATTATCCGTTGATAAATTAAATTTGTAGATATAGATAGTGCTGAAGGAATACAAATTCAAAATTGTTTTTGTATTTATCCGCTCTTTTAAAATTTAAATTGTTGATACCTATATTATCGATAATTTTTAGTAGTATTTTAATCGGTCCAATATTATATGAAAGAGCCCTTCATAATCTAACATTCATATAAGCGAATCTTCAGAGAAAACTCTGTGAGCGAGCCAATCTTGAAAAGAATGAACCACTAAATCCATATGTCTTTGAAATTCGAGAATGTGGCACAAGAAAGACACAATCTTTGCAGTTGTCTGGCCTTTGTCAGACCTGAATCCCAAGTGTTCTCTTCCAGATCTTTGAACGCAGATCTATTACCATCCATTCCTTGGCTCAAATATCATCTGGAGTTTTGACACGAATTCCGTCATTACAAGCCACCGCCATTATAAGTAACATCAGATGGTGGAGCCAGTATTCAAAATTTTACAGTTTGTTAAGGTTGCAGTGCGCTTTTATAATTTAGGATAGATCTTCTAGGTTTGAACCATATAGGTCCACTGTGGCATTGAATGCGGAACCAAGGTAGGTTGTAATCGTTTAATAAATATACAAATAAATAAATAAAAGTTTTAATAATTTAAAATTCCAGAATTTAATTTAATCTTAAACAGTAGCTATTATTAAACGTCTTAATTTGATAAGAGATTCAAGACATTTATATATGACAAATTTATAAAACGTCCAAAAGAGTTTTAGAATTTATGGAACTTTCAGAATTTAACAAATCAAACTAATTGAATCGAACATAATCAACAGATTATGCTTGCTAAAATTATATAAATTGATAAAATGGATAAAAACTTGAGATCATAAAATTTGATTAAAATTCAGTACGTGTGAACGATTCACATCGAATCAATATGATAATAATGCATAGTTTGTACTGTGTGAAATCACTGTCCGCAGAAACAGTGTATAACAGCGAACGTGTACATTTTTTCAGACTGTTAAACACTATTTATGATATCCATGTATTTTTATGCGTCTTTTATCACTTTGAAATTATTTATGTTAAACACTGTATTTAAAAACACTGTATGGGGACTGTCTACTATATATTATTCGTCTGTGTGCAATATTACAAAACTGAAATTATCAATGACATAATAATTTTTAATCGTTTCATACATATGTATATTTTAATCAAAAAGATTACAATATCGTCCGCTCTAAATTAATATTCGTTGCATAGTGTTCGATAAATGTCTACATTAAGTGATGATGCGAACTTAACCTTTGATATGCGTGCCATACATAAAACGGTTAGAGTATTAACAGTCTACTGTATATAAGACCTTATGTACTATTTTTCATATGCGTATATAATCAGTCTTCATTATTTGGAAAAGATTACGCTTATCTACTATATGACATATTATGTTGTTGATTATATTTACATTTACTTCTAATCAAGCAGTGCAATAGCATTTGTAACGACGGTTCTTATCTCATTATACTATTAACTGTGCAAACAATGCATGAAAAAAGTATCGAAATAATATTTGGAACTATACATACTTATATAAATATTTTTGATCGCAGCATATCTTTAATATATGTACTTAGAACTGCAATAATAAATGAAGCCCTTAAGGGAATGGTTTCATCTACCGTAATTCAATTGGAGATAACAACTTTAATTTTTAAATGATATCAGCTAAATGGTTTAAAAAATATTAGGAAAATTTAACGAACAAAATTCCCGCATTGCTAGATAGTTTCGATATACATAAAATCGTGGCCGTGGTTAAGATATCAATCTAAAAATTCGATCGGACCAAATCAGACTACAGTGTTCACGCAAAAATATCGCTGCAGTGAGTGATACTGATGTGGCCAAATGTGAGTTCGTTAAAAGTGAAACTAATTTCCTGGGGCACCTGATTACACTACACAGAATGTACCATATACCGCAGAAGATAGAAGCAATTACAAAAACTGTAAAGCCAACAATAGCGAAGGATCTAAAAAATTTCCTTGCGGTTATCAATATTTTTCAGCCAGAAATTAGCGACAACTCCAGTCAACGATCATCGGAAACAAAAAGAATGACAAGACACTGCTCAAATGGTCAACAGAAACCGATATCGCATTCGAAAATTGCCGAAGTGAATTAGTTAACGCAGCATAATTGGCATTTCCAACTCTTAATCCACATCTAGCACTTTACATCGCTGCATCCGATTATGCAGTAGGCTGCTCTGCACCAGAAAGTAAACGGAGTTTCTCAGCCATTGGGATTCTTTTCGAAAAAATTTACAAGTGCACAAAGCAACTACAGCACATATGACAGGGAGTTGTTAGCCGCATATCTCGGCGTTAAGCACTTCCGATATATGCTGGAGGGCCGAGCATTTACTTTATTCACCATAAGCCGTTGACATTTGCATTCAAGCAAAAGATGAAAAAGGCTTCACCTCGTCAAATGCACCACCTTGACTTCATCGGTCAGTTCACCACCGACATACAACATGTCAGTGGGAACGACAAACAACACGTCAGTGGGAACGACAACAAGCAAGGTCCAACGTCACATTCGTACACCATTGGAAAGTATCAGAACGCCAGATAATCGATTCTCGCACATAAACGATGATTTAATTGGACCACTTCCACTCTGGCAGGGTAACCGTCTCGAAGGCTCTACTATCGACCTGGATATCACGATACGGCACTCCTAGCATCATAACAAATGACCAGGGTCCTCAATTTGAATCGTTTATGATGCGTCAATTATGTAAAATGCTCGGAAAGAGGCAAGTCAGAAAATCGCCGTATCAACCACAATCCAATGGATTGATAGAGCAGTTGATTGATTGAACACTAAAGGCTGCAATTCTATGTACAGATAAGGATAATAGGGTAGACCAACTACCAGTTATCATGATCGGGCTACGAACGCCGTCAAAGTAGATATCAAAGCATTTAGTTTACGGCACCACACTCAGGTTACCAGTTGAGTTTTTAATCCGTTGCCCAGTAAAGAGACGCCATACGAAGTGTTGCAAAAACCATCATAATTTTGAAAATTTAAAACCAACTGTTACGTCAAATCATTCGAACCAGAGACCATTTATTAGCCGGAAGCTGGAGTATTACACTCATGCCTTCGTACGTGATGACAGTGTGAGACCATCGCTCACGCCACCATACAATGGACCATAAGAGATCATTCAACGACAGCACAAATGTTATAAACTACGCATGAAGAGCTCAACATCCACACCGAACCAACATAGAAGTAGTAGAAGTTGTTGAGATTGTAAAATTCTGTACAATTCAGAAATTAGTGCTTTGCTGATTAGATTGGATATTCATTTCACGTAGCAGACCCATGAACACCGCATACATTGAACTTTAAAACTATCATTCTCACATAGCAATGGATACGGTTCAACAATATTCTATTGACATAATAGATTAAATTTAAATATCCATCCGATTTGTAATCGAATACCAAAATGTAAAACAAACAAAACAAGCGGAATATTGTTTTGCAAATTCCTTTTCATTAAAAGATCGAGGCCAAGGCCAAAAATTGAGTTTATTTTGGTAAACCAATTATTAGTCATTTGCACTCCACAAACTCACACACCGCATGAGACTTGTTGATTATTGATTCAAAACATAATAATGTTGGCCTTCGTAGTCCCAAGTCAATGGGCGCGTGACTAAATTCTAAAGATGAATGGCGCTATAAAACAAAAATTTTAAAAATCATATTTGTTTATGAATCGCAAATATTGTAATTTACACGCAAACTAAAAATATCTAAGCAGAAAACGGCACTGGTTGGAAGAATCTTCTAGCAGTAAACAAAACGTCATAATATATTGTTGTGAGACAAAGGCGTAAACAAAAATTAGAAAATTATTAGATTTTCGCACGATTATTCGCAATTAATCGATCATAACAATTGCTAAATATACTTACAGTATTAAAAAATTCCGCAATATTAGGCGAAAATAGATAGTTTTCCTCACACCAGTCAACTGGTGAGCTTCCCCGTTCCAAATGAGCCCAATTCATCATGATTAGGCCGTGTAAATTACTTATATATAATAAATGTATAACACACTAAATTAGATAAATTTTTCAATTACACAATAATTGTAATTATATTTAATTTATTAATTTAAAAAAAAACACAAAATAGTTTCACTTTTCAATATATTTTAAATTGATAATATATCGCTAGCACATACAATCTTGCTCGTACTGCTTGCTGTCACTGTCACTTTTCCAACAACACTAAAATTCTCTTTCATTTGTTTCCGTATAGTATACGAGAATTCTGATTTTATTTTTATCACAATATCGTTTTTATTTTGGCACAACAGAAAAATGAATAGAAAAAAAAATCTATAATTTAATTTATGCATAAATTAATAATGAAATTCTAAAACTAATAAATAAAACTGAAACTAAAACTTTAGTAAACACTAGAACCGCAACCGAATCCAACGAACAACGAAGCAAAAGCAATCCTTTGTGCTGTCACTATCGCGCTATACATGCGTGCGTGCATGTAAAATTGTGAAGTAAAAAAAAATACAAAACCACACAAACAACAAACGAGCGAAACAAAAAATAAACAACAGAAGAAGAGAAAATACAAACACACACTACATAAATCAGCTGTTTATAACTGCGTTATCGACCGAAATATTATATGGAGATGGATTATAGTACTTCGATGAAAATATTTTGTTTGCGAAGATAATTGATTTTTTTTTTGTTTTTAGAAAATTGTTGAAAATATATTTTATTGATTTAATCTATTATGTATTAAGTAATAATGAATAATGTGTATTTAATAAGAAGAACATGCGACCAAGGTTTTTGACGACATATATGTTAGTTTTATTTGTAGCCTAAATGTTGTTCGAGTGGTGATTTTTATTTTCGTGTAAATTAAACGGTTTTGTTGTTTTTGGTAATTTACTGTTACGTTTAGTTGAATTTGTTTTTAATTATGATGTGCAATGTTGATTATATTCAACCGTTACGCTACTTAGCTATGAATCGTTACACGATTCACATACATTTTGCTTCGTTTCGATCTTTCAGAGAACGTGACACGTTTCTGCGCTTGAAAGCCATTCGCAGGAAAGTATTTGAGTTTCGTCGATATGTTAACATCACATCAATTCGCTATAATAATGTTTGTTAAACGATGAGGCTATTTTCTTGATTGCGATTGTTCATCTTTTCCAAAACTATACAATTCTCTGCGTCTGAATAAATTAATTTTACCATCGGACTAGGAACTTTATTAAATTGAATAAATTAGTTTGTTTGTCGGTTCTCGCTCCGATAAAATTAGTTTTCACCCCAGGTGAGCGGTTTTGTTTCAATCTTTGCATGGCTTTAGTGAATTCCTCATGGGATGGATCCTCAGAGTAGTTGTACTTTCAGAACCACGGCCTTCCATCATCCTCGCTTCGTCCGTCTACAAATCCACTTAGCTGGCCTCCTTGCAAGAGCAGCCTTGTTTTTCCTCGCGGTTGTGAAACATTGTTGTTCACTATGGGCTATATTTTGTTGCTCGACTGCAAAACAATACTCGTCATCAAACCAAGCATTCTTGGGTATGACTTTAACTATACTTAAAGTCTGTTGAGCAGCACTGACAACCGAAGTGTTTAGTACCTCCCAGACAGAGTTCTTCCTCAATGTTGTCGCTGACAAGATCATGAAATCGTTTCTTTTGATCTTCATTTATCAGACTTTCACGGTCGAAACGTTCCATGCGTTTCGTTGTATTCCCAAACTTGTACGAAAACTTTTATGGTAGCTTTGCAGCGACCAAATGATAATCACTGCCTACGTATTTCGTTGCTGACCGATAAGTTCTCATATCTTGCTCAACCCAAGTCCGTCCTTTATAAACTAACTAACAGATGATCTATTTGGCTGCGGGAAGTTCCGCGAGGATGTGTCCATGTCATACATCAAGATCGTGAGCAATTGCAAAGTATGTCATTCTCTCACCATTTCTTTCACGGACATTTGTTTTCACACAGGTCGGCCAGATTTCTGCCAGCTCTAGCATTAAAGTCCCCAATTACCATTCTAACGTCATGTTCGGGTATAGATTAAATGAGTCTTTATCTTGGGACTGGCTGACTTTTGTGGGCGCGTGTACACAAATTACCGTCAGGTTGGCTAACTTCATGCGCAAGCGAAGCTTACACAATCGGTTATTGACTGCTTGGATATCCAAAACAGCGTTCTTTACCTGCGGCCCAAGAAGAAATCCAGCTCCAAGATTTGCGAGGTAATCTCCACTGTAGAGCAACGTATAACTCTGGAACACATGGTCGCCACTTTTAGGCCTGCGGGTTTCTTGAAGAGCAACGAGTTCCAGTCAATACTCTTTCATGCTCGTGATTAGGCCCTCCAACGCTCCTGGTTTTCTAAGTGACAGCGATCCTCAATATGTTGTCCGAGTACTTGAGCGGGGGTCCGGTGCTTTGGCGATATCCTACGACAAGTAAACGATACTGAGGTGGTATTCTTGGGAAATATGTTGGTGCAATTTAGATTTACGAGACATGTGTGCCCCCCGACCACAGGGGCCAATAATTCGTAGTAGTCATTATTGTATAGTGCGACCCTCAGCAGTAACCGATTTTCGAATATATGTTTATTAGTTTCTTCCTATTCTGACGCTTGCTCCACGAAAATGTATATCTGTATCAGTTTAACTACCGGGGCACCATAACAGAGTTAAATTTTTCCCATCCTTACAATTGTTCTGCATTACGAAAAGATGATTACAATGTTAGTACGAAAACAGAAAGAAACTGTGTGGTACCCCGATACTGCAGTACTATTTCTTGAAGCTAATTCATCGAATATTCAAATACAACTTTTTTTGGTTAGGATTTTTTTTTGGAAATAGATTATTGCCTTGATGAAGGTGGCTATAACATAATGACCACTACGAACAATCCACATTTACTTAGACAGCTCTCCGATTGTCTGTCATTGGCCATCAAATAACCAAATATACATTTCTTTGGTTGGGATTTTTTTTTCCTGGAAATCGGTTACTGGCTTGCTGAGGGTCGCGTTAACATAGGGACCACTACGACAAATCCAGTGGATCCAGGGATATTCGTTTGCGCGGCATCTATTATTTTCTTCATTGACGTGTCGCCAACCCGTAGGTAACGTCAACAATGTAGACAACGTCGATAATGTAGACAATTCCTGGAGTGGTTTCATCAATTAGTTCTAAACTAAAAGGTGACCAAATTACTTTAGGAACAATGCGTTATTGGTGATAGTTTTATAGAATGTCCGTCAATACATTTAAATCTCTTTAACTAATCGAGCTCAAATACCAAGAACCTACTTCAGCGTTATGTTTATCCAACAGCTCGCAGAAAAATCGGAAAAAACGGCTCACAAAAAATCAGACAAAATGGTTATAACTTTCATTAAAAATAATCCGGGGAACTTTAACTATGACTATGCTATTAAATTTAACACAGTCCACTCCATGATAAAACGAATTCGAGTTCAGGAAGGCTATAAGTACTACCGAGATATTAAAAAGCAAAATCGTTCAGATAACCAACACTTGTTCATGTATCTAAAAACCAACAACTTTCCTATTATTGTGGCAAGATTGTACTGTCCACCAAGACATACTATTAAAAACAAACAATACTCAGAGTTCTTCAAGCATCTGGGAAAAAGCTTCATAATAGTTGGTGACTTCAATGTCCTACTCACTGGGGTTTTTGAAAATTTTAATAGAAGCTGAGTTGAACTAATTTGAAAGATGAAATAAAATTAAATTAGCCTTAGCCCGAATGCCGCTTGAACTCACGTTCCCTAATCAAACGCCCATTATATTCTGCTTACTTCACCACAGCTGAATTTAATTAATTTGTAAGAAATTAAATTAAATTTATTTTTAGTTTTAATCGAGACTTAAACTCAGCTATACCTATTTGTTATACTTTCAGTTTGTATAGGGAAATTTTTTATTTGGACTTGGAAACTTAAAACTTGTATGGTAAATAATATTGTGGCCCGTCTAGAAAATCGCATCAAGCATCATTGACTGGAACGGAAGTTTTATAATTTTTAAGAACATACGAAGGAATAGCTTATCAGATTTTTAACTTCTTCGAAATACACTGCTTGGAATGTCATCGTATATTAACTGTTGCACCTGGCACTATGCAGTTCAGTTAAATTTCAAACGATATTAATGTTGGGACATTTTTGGTTCAACTCAGCTTTTGTTAAGAAATTTCCTCAAGTTTCTCAAATCAATCGGAAAGTATAAAAGATTTGCATAACATCAAATATATATATACGGTGATGGGCGAGGTAGTAGAGTGATTGACTTTGGATTCGTGGACATAGGTTCGAGTCTCATTAGCGACGGTAGTTCTTTAATTTAATTTCTTCCGTATTCAAATTGCAAATAAATGTATGATTTGGCCAGCAATTTGTCACATTTTTGTCACGTCCCGGCCGTCTTCTTTTTTGAATTAATATGGACGAATGATTTCATAGGCCCATAAACCAAACCAAACCGTCTATTTAGTCGCGTATCATCCAATACTGTAAACTGGGATTCAAACTTTTCGATGGTATTCCAAATAGTGGTCTCGTAATGTCAACCGTAAATTGGTCTAAGCGCACGAAACACATTCCTCACAGAACGCTGATTTTCGTAATAAAGCTGAATAATTTGTAGACACTATGCCAGGCTCAGTCTTTCCATGAATACTGAATAAATAAAAACACGATGACAGTTTGAAACTATTCATGCGATATTTGTCAAAAAGAAACAAATGAAAAAATCACCTCTAGATGAACGCATTTATAAAATACTCCCGCGAACTGGCGCATTCAATTTCAAATCGTTAAAATATCGTCGGTTTTTGTCATTATTTTAAATGTCGACGTTGACAAAAAACACTGCTAAGTAATCTACGTTATATTTTACGTGTCGACATCCGCGTAGATTACATGGCGTAATCTACCCCGCCCATCCCTGATTTCCTGTCATGGCCATCGAATATCTAAATATACATGTTTTTTGGTAAGTACTCTTTTGCAAATCGATTATTAGCTTGCTGAAGGTGGCGATAATATAATGACCACTATGAACAATCCAGTATATACATACAAAACTGTTGTCATATCCACATTCACTTAGATATCTCTATACGATTGCCTGTTATTGACCATCGAATACCTAAATATACATTTTTTAGGTTAGGGCTTTTTTTCTGGAAATCGGTTACTGACTCGCTGAGGTCACGTTAACTTAGTGACCACTACGAATAATTTAGTAAATTCAGATAAACATGATGTCAAATCCAGATTCAGTTAGACATTTCTTTACGATTGCCTTTCATAAGCCATCGATCGAATATGACGTTTAAATACATCCTAAATCGAATCGTTTTAAGATTTTAGATAATGAATTATTACTTAATTTTTGAATTGTTATGTTATGGTTAATTTTTGAAATAGTTTATTTTACTTTTTATTGGAATATTGTTAGGGCTGTTATAAGGTTTTTGTGTGGGATTATACTTTTACTAACACTTGTGCATATTTTATTATTTGTCAGTACACTTCACGCTCTATTTGCAAAACATTTATTTTGTATTGCCGACTGGCAGATAGATGGTAATGTGTTTTGACAGCAGTTTATGATCGCAAATAGCAAATGTAATAAAATTCGGACTTGGTGTCGTTTATGGAGTGCGGGCATACAAATGATCAACATTTAAAATTTCATTAATTTTGAAAACAATGATGATACTATTGTAAACCTTGAAAACAATAAATATTCTGGGACATTATATGACAAAAAAAATTTAAAATCTACCATTTTTAAAATTACATTTTTGCGGAATTCATCGTTTTTACTACCCAATGGTTATTTGTTCCAAAAATACTTATATGAATTAGTGATGTACAACAAAATGTGTGTGTATATGCATTATATAAAGATAAGTATTTTACCGTTCTCAAATAATAATTTCAACATGAATTTAAATTTCCCATTTCTAAATAAAAAATAGAAATTGTGACATTGAAAAAAGAAAAACAATTTAGTATACATATACCATACCATGCTAGTATACGAGTATATACATATGGAAGTATACCATCATCAGCCAAATCACTAAGGATAATAGAATTTCCATATTTTCATTTTTTTTTATGTATTATCCACAGTACAGTCAACACGAATATTCGGCACATAAAGATTGTCAAATTCTTCTCCACTGATAAAATTTAATTTAAAAATAAAAAAAATTATGTTTGAAAATGTTCGTCTCTAGTTTATTTCGCATGGCACACACCACCCACCAAACTAGTATTCAAAGTTGATGATGGCGCAATGATTTTATGAACGTAATGAATTTTTTTTTTGTTTTTCCTCGATGATGAAATGTAGAAAAGCTTCTAACAAAATTAAAATTACATAAAAACTCTCCGCAGGAATCTTAAAGTATATAAATATTGGAAATAAAATACGTTACTATATCGCGTTGGTGCGGTACATAGGAGAAAAATGGACGCGGGACACCCATGAATTTATATAAGCATATATATACATTTAACATATAATATTGAGAATAAACAGAAAATTATAAAAAAAAAAAATGTAAATTAATTTGAAGACGGTTCTTGAGGTTCTGCAGAATTATACTTTGTTTTTTGTAATACTTACTGTGTTGGAATAAAACATAAGCTCACCAAATCGCTTTGTAAACCATATTATATGTACATACATATACAAGCAACACTGAAGAATTACCAACATTGAACGATGAAACCACACTTCAACCAATTTCACCCATAAATAGTTTGAAACGTTAAAAAAAATTTCCATAATATTATGAAAAATATTTTTCAATTTATTTTATATCCATAACATACCACAGCACTAATTAAATTAATGAAATATTTCGGTCAAAAGGCATAAATATGTATGTACACACATATACGGGGGGGGGGCATTGATTAAGAGTCGTCAATCTGAATATATAGACATGGCGCAAACCACAAATAAAATTAAAATGAATACAAATTTAATTTATTAAGCCGAAAACCCGATGTATAAATAGGGCCAGTATATCGCCTATAAATATATGTCGTGTATAGTATCAACTTAATAGACATTTTGACAGTCAAAAATTTCCATTCCATCCAATAGCATATACAAGGAAAAATTTATCTTGAACATAACAAAAAAATTGTTTGCTATTTGTATTCAAATTTTTCCGAATAGACATCCGCACATACACACATACATACGTACATAGAATAATACAAATACCAGAAAATCCATCATTCTACCAATAATTTTTCGTATCGAGCGACTTTTTCATATAATAACGTTTCTTATTTTTCCTATATACACAAACTACATAAACTTTATATGTATATACGCTTCCATCGTCTGCATGACATCTCAATGACATATTGTTATTGATATTTCTTAGAATATTATCAACATTGAGAACGACAAAATTTTAAATTACACAACACACTGTATATACGAGTATACTATACATGGATATATACGATAGCAGGATCTATCATCTTACATACTCGTATTCGTATGTATCGTTAAACGCTTTAGAAAAATTATATCATTTTCATGACTATATGCGGAGATGCTCGTCGAAAAATAAAATTCTTTATACTCTTGGCGTCAAGAAGAAAATTTTTCACCAAACACAGCGCATAGCAGAGTGTTGAAAGGAATTTATGTGAAAAATTGGAAAAATAAAAAAATAAACAAATAGAATTTTGATTGATTGATTGTGTATACTTGTATGTACATATACATATGAAGAGAAAGTAATAAAAAATAAATTGATTGATTTCTATTCGGTTGTTATAAGCTGTGATCGTTACTTGTTAGTCAAATAATATGTATTATGTATATCCGTACATATGTATTCGCGTCGTATATATACAAAAAGCTTTGACTGAATCTACTTAGCTGACAACATTTATTATCCACTGTTGCTGCCGGTAACTTTTAGGTAGCACGCATGTAACTGCATTACCCTACCTAATCTAACGGACCGCAAAAATAATTTTAGAAATAACTAATAGATCTGCATCTAAACTATAGCATTTTACTAGGCCTTTGTCAAAGGTCCGTTCAATATACCAAAGAAATGGCCAACAACCTTCAACTTACAAGAACGCCGATTCAAGCAGTTATCATTGCGGCTTATTTACCAGTAAAGTTGAGCATCAATCCACGATTTTCTTCAAAGTTCTGACTGACAATGAAAGCTATGGTTTTCAAAATTATAACCGGTACCTTGCTTGATAAGGTAATTCAGCCATAATACCTAAGCCACGAAGATTCACAGAAGAAGTAAATGATTGTGAGGAAACTTACAACAATATAGTCATACGTATAGGCGCTTAACTGATAAAAGAAAACAAAGTAAAACTTGCTTTTACTATCGATTTATTGGTCTACAAAACCACATGGGCTGTCAATACCGCAACAATGCATAGCGTAAACATTGTCGATCTTCTAAGTAGGTTAGTATATAACTTACTTTAGTAGCATACTTCTAGGTTTCCCTTCCGGCCTTACAATAAATTTTTATACCTACATGGTTTTCATTTCGATGCTAAAACATCATTCAGTTTACATGGATAATCCGAAAGAGCGTATGTAGTTGTCATTTAAGCAAGAAGCAACAATAAAAATGGAAACTGCAACTTGACACGTGCATTATCGAAAACAAAGCTAGCGCTCCTGTGACTAAGTTACATGCGATGACACTTTTATTGACTAAACTCACAAGAAAATTTCTGGATACAAAATCTCAAACCGTCACATAATGTGATTCCACCCTGCGGTATTGAAATGCCCTGGCACCCACGTCAAGCGGATGTTGAACTGATCAGCCATCAGACGTTAGGGAGTATGATTGTAGCGTTTTAATGCAGCCAGGCTGTCCGTAAAAATGCGAATATCCCTCGTAGATATTACATTATACTTCAACCAGTCCATGACTTCCATTATCGCGATCAGTTCAGCTTGAAAAACGCTGCAAAAGTCGGGAAAACGAAAAGAGAGGTTAACCCCTACTGCCTCACAGAATACAGCCCGCAGCCAACCCCTCTATCTCTTTTTGAGCCATCCGTGAAGAAGCTTAGCGCCTCATTCTCCATAACCATTTCGTTCACTCAGTCCTTTCTGGTGGGAAACTCAGTTTGGAATCTCATCTCAACATATGACAAAGGAGTAGCGTAGTAGGTAGCTTCCGGAATATCCCTGTTGCATAGGATAGATGAGTGCCCTGCATTGTTACAGGTCCACATAGATATGAATTTGAGCCGAATGGCTGTGCAAGATGCAAGCTACTCGGCCGCAATATCCAAGGGAGTAAGATGAAAGAGAATCTCCAGAGTTTGAGTAGGTGTGCTCCTGATAGTCCCACTTATACACAAGTTTTAGGTTTAGTTTAAGGATGGCCACAATTTTTAACGCTGGCCACGCGGTGCTCCATACCCCATCTCTTTCCAATGGCATTTTTGCAGGAGTAGAGCGCTATTGTAGCTTTCTTTACTCTCTCTACGATATTAGGTTTCCAGCTTAGCTTGCTGTCCAAAGCTCAAGCGAGTACCATTTAATGTTGGCGGGTCACACTGAGGAAGTTTGTGCCTCCTGGTAAAGAGGACCAGCTCCGTTTTCTGTGGGTTTGCGTTCAGTCCGCAGCCGCGTGCCCACTCAGAGAGGTAGCCAAGCGCGCACTGCATGCGCTCACTCAGCGTACTAGGATATTTATGTGTGGAGTCTAAATGTGTTAATGTTTATATGTGTGGTTTATTGGTAATGTCGTGTTATACTGTTATTTGCGAATTAGCAATTGTTCGGTTAGAGAAATATCAATGTAATTATGATATTGAGATTAGTAATTGAGAAAGATTTTGGTAGACAACTGTAACTAGGGAAGCTTGAGCGCTGAAACACTCTTCTGTCTTCCCCCCTCGCTTTGCCGTACGAGGTTCGTCCGCCGATGTTTACCAAAATCGGTGCCGTGAGGTTAGTAGGATGATTTAATTATTGATACTCGCTTACCACGGATGGGGGCTATGACAGTATCAATAATAATTTGTGTTATAGTTATACTTACTTGAAATGATGAATGATGAGTATTCTCGATCTTAATTTATAACACTGAGTATTTAAGTTTTAGGTTTTTCTTTATTTATTTACTACTTAATGACTTGACTTAGACTTTGACTGCGACTGTATTACCTTCAACTACAACTGACTTTAATTCTTGACTTCAACTACAACTGACTTAAAATTAAATTTACCTTAATTATTCTTCAACTATATATACTAAATATTCTATGTCAATTTGTTGTTATTGACTTATTTTGTTTTTACAATTTGACACACATTAATGTTTTAATATTAATTAATAATTGCCAAATTGCGTTTTGCAATTTTATATTTAATTATTATTATTTAGGTTATTACCATAAAATGTGTGCTCGTTTTTTTTAAGTTCAATTTGTTTCCGCCATAGGTTTTAAATTATAATTTTATTTTAACATTCAGGCGTTTTCTTTACTTTATGGTATTCTTTGGAGTGGTCAGCAGTGGTTTCACAACAGGGGATAGAACCCCACCTTGAGGTGTCCCTCTGCTCACGTATCTGCCGGCAGACGTCCCACCCAGATAAGCTGTCACGATCCTGATTCTAAGCATATGATCTATCCAGCCTCTGAGTGACGCGTCTACCCCCATCAGGCACGCGCAAGGGCCCGAGTGATTGCCCCCGGTCTGACGTTGTTAAAGGCACCCTCTATATCCAAGAAGGTCACCATTGAATATTCCTTATATTCAAGTGATTTTTCAATCGGCCTATAAGGGAGTGGAGAGATGTTTCCACCGATCGTCCCTTACAATATGCGTGTTGAGATCCCGACAGCTCGCCCGGCTTGATTGAGCCTCTAATGTAAGCCTCTATTAATCTTTCCAGTGTTTTCAACAGAAAAGAAGATAAGAAGAAATAAGCGTATAGGCCTAAAGTCTTTGGGATAGCAGTGAGAGCTTTTCCCGCCTTAATATTACTTTTTCTTCAGTCCACATTCTAGGAATGTGACAGAGTTCTAGGCTGCCTTTGAAGATAACTTCCAGCCAGGGTAGGGTTAAGTCAGTAGTTTGTTGGATATCCGCAGGGATATTGCCATCAGGTCCTGCCGACTTGTATGGCTTAAAGCTGTTTATTGCCCATAGGATATTTTGCTTTTTTACTATATGACTTACGGAGTCTACACCCCTATTTATCATGGGTCTCTCCGGACCTAGTACCGAGTACTCCGGGAAATGCGTTTCTAGTAATAGCTAGAGGGATTCCTCACTACATGTAGTCCATGAACCATCCGGTCGTTGTAGATACACACTCGTACATTTGTATTCCTTGTTTTCTTGAACAGTCTCCTGCATTTCATACGAGTACCTTGCAGTTCTCTCGACCACCAGGGTGGCTGAGATTTACCAAAGGGCTATTTACTGATAGGACATGCATCTAACATGGCCTTGTTAAAAGCATCAGATAGCTTGGTTACTAGAGCATCAAGCTCCTGTGTAGATGCAGGAGGGTTTGGAACCGATACCGGTAATAAGTTATGACAATTCCAATCAGTTTTCCTCCTATTTCTGAAGGGTGGTTTGCTAGTGGGTTTTGTATCCACTTGGTACTGAAGGTAACAATGGTCAGAAAAGGAATGGTCTTCGGACACTTTCCAGTTCAATACCCTCTCCTTAATAAAATCCGAGACAAGTGTGATGTCCAACACTTCCTGTCTATTTTTAGTAATAAAGGTTGGCTTATATCCGATATTACATATATTTAGGTTAGTACTTAAAATAAAATCAAGGAGTAACTCACCTCGCCTATTTATATCTGTACTTCCCCAGATTGAGTGATGCGCATTAGCATCACTGCCCATGATGACTCCTACCTTTCGTTTTCGAGCCTCCATTATTGCACTGCCCAACCTACCCGGTGGTATATATGTTCCTCCTCGTATGGTAGGTAGGCCGATATTAGCCAGAGATTTTGCCCATCCATCTCGATGCTAGCCACCACTACATCAGCGTTGCTGTAATTCAGTAGTAAAAATATATTCAGATTATTTCTAGCGAGAATGCAGGAACGTATGTTACGAGTTCCGACTCCCAGCACCCGGTCACTATTGACCCAAGGTTCCTGGACCAGAACCACATCAATGGACTCAGATTCCATTTTTAGCAGAAGGGCCGCCGGGGCGGCTTTACAGTGATGGAGGTTGATTTGAAGGATCTTAAGCATTAGATATTGCTTCCCTCCACCACTGTTGAGTCAGACTCCTTTGGCGCCGATTCGTCCGTTAGGAGCGCACAGCTTAGTCCAAATGATCTCGAAGTCTCCGAGCCCATGGATCGTATCTCCTGAGCGTCCTCCGGGATGCTGCGGACTTCTGGGTCACAAACACTAGGCGGGTTCCCCTCCTGCTGCAGGTGCCCCAATTCTGTCAGCCTCATCGCGTTTATAAATTTTGAGCGTAATCGCTCCAAATCCATAGCTGACTAGGCCTCCAGATTTTGCCAAACCACCCACGGATTCTCTGTTGATGATAATGACGGCCGATCTGTGATCTGCTTTCGCCTTTACCTCTTCTAACCTGCAGGGAAACCACCCTAGTTTGGTCACCACTTCTAGTTGGGCCCCCAGCGAGACTTCACCCAGGATGCCGATCGCCTTTTTGTAGAGGGTCACAGACCTCTCGTCGGCACAGGCAGTCAGTTTAACATGACCCCGATACTACCCTCCATCTCGGCAGGACGGAGCAGGTACTGGGTTCTCCCTCATGATTTTTAGGAAGATGGCGGCTAAGGCCTTATTCACCTTCGTCCAGTTAAGGGCCGTAATGCTCCCATCTTCTTGAGCCCTATCAACGACTGCCATGATCAGGTGATCCTTTAGCACCTCGTTGAAGGGCCTGGTAACATTGTCCGGAACCCGCTTCTTTTTAGCCTCCGTAGGCGGTTCATCATCAGATCTCTGCCTTTTCGCCTGTGAGATCACAACGGAACCCTCCTGCTTTGTCTCAGTGATACGTCTGGCCCACGCAAGCGTATCCTTGTCTCTATCCGTTCTCTCCTCCAACGGAATGTTGCCGATCTTGGAGATTATGCGCCAGGCTCTCTTCGCCTAGTACACCACATGGTGTAAGAGTTGCTCGGTGGTCACCACGGGGAGGTAACACGCAAACTTGTGGAAGCTGCAAGATACGGAGCTGGCAACAAGTACCAACTTGATTCCTCCAGACAGCTTCTCACCAGACCACCTACCCCTCCATTATAATCGTTATATATTAGTTCCCATGTATTTTCATGTTCGGTGAATTGTCTTTTTCAGTTAATTGTCGTTTTCGGTGAATTATCGTTTTCGGTGAATAGTCGTTTTCGGTGAATTGCACAAGTTAACAGCCGTAGCACATTCATATAAATTAATTGAAATTGGTTGTTTTAGGAAATATTTAGTAAAAATTTCACATGCCTTATCCATAGAGATGTGAACCATCACAGTTGTATGTATATTACGGATTTTAGATTTTTGGGCAAAAATTACAACCATTTGTTTAATTAAATTATAAAACCATTTGTAGAACGGCCTACGTATAAATCAACTATATTACTATACATACATACATTGAGTGTACATTTACCTTAAAAAATTAATATATATTTTGCCGAAATTATTATTAATTTTGATAATTAATTAAAATTTAATATTAATTTAAAATATATGTATGTTTGAGCCCTTAGGGCAACGAAGCACCATATAGACAAATCAATTTTATTCAACCATGTATCTTTTATATAATGTAACCAAAATATTTAAACAACCTTATTACATAAAAATTAATATATTACATAGTTTCGTTGTTGGTGTCTATTAATAAAATTTATATAAATATTTTGTTTATGAAAAGCTAATTTATATCCAACAAAGTACCATGTCTTCCATATATTATGTATATTTACTATATACAGAGTTTTAATGCTTGTGACTGAAATTTATTCGTATTTTTTGTTACTGGAGCAAGAGCAACAACATTGTGCACACATAGCTATAAAACTAAGGTAAACTTTATTTAGTATTAATTTTATAGTTTTTACTAATTTTCATTATAAATTCATCTGCTGAATAATATGTATGTATATGTAGTGAACAAGTTCTATTACTAAAATACTATAAATTGTTATACTATTACACATAACTACTGAAAATAAATTTATTTATTTGAATATGTTTTAATTTTTTAATTTTTTTATTTAAATGCACTCGTACTCGAACACCCCACTCAAAAAGGTATTATACATATTAGAGTAGTACATCCTCCAATTGTGTTGTTGTTTGGTAGACTTAATTAAATTTATATCTCTTGTATGTTCTATAAAACTATTTCATACTTCTAATTTTGTTACCTGCTCTCATTGTTGTAATAATATGTCTGTGGGTATTTCTAAACCACATTACGACTTATGTATGTACGATAAAATAACTAAGTTAAACCAAGCAATAATAAAAATTAATTGTTTTGCTGATGTTATAAAATTCAAATGATTTTCTATAGAAATTATTTTTACATGCTGTTTACCTGTTTTCCAATGGATGGTTAACTTTTGTACATTTTTTGTTGTTAAAAATAGATTTTGAAAATTAATGATGATACAGCAAGCAACCAAGTGGTAATTGCTTGTATATATACCATTGTTCATACATATATTGTTTATTCATCAGAAAAGTTGACTTTTTCAAAGAATAGAAGTCGAAATTTATGTTAAATTTGTCAAGAACTTTTAATTGAGGTATACTCGTATGAATGATTAACGTTAATCCACATATATTACATATTTTTGATGTTCAGAAGTTTTTATTTTTTATGGATCGCTAGTTCAGATTGTCTCCCTAGGAGCCAATGCATTTTTCTAAATTTTATGTTTAGTTCTTCTCTCTTCTTTTTTATGTGTTCCTTCCATCTAAGCTTAGCATCTAAAGTCATACCAAGATATTTGGCAGCGTTTGCATGGGGTAGTACTATTGAGTTTATCATTATTGGTATATGGTTAACTTTTTGATTTGTAAAGTTCACTTGGATTGATTTTGATTCATTTAATTTAATTCGCCATTTCTTTGTTCAATTACATACCAGGGTAGTAGCCCTCTGTAATTTACTAGTGGAGTCATTGATGTTCTTTGCTGTTGCAAGTATTGCCGTGTCATCGGCAAAAGTCGCCATTGTTTCTTCTGTAGTTGGTATATCTCTAGTATATAGGAGATATAGGATTGGCCCAAGAACACTCCCTTGTGGTACTCCGGCTGTTATTCTTTTTAGTTGGGAGTATTCATTCTTATACTTTACTCGGAAGTGCCTCTCTGATATGTATGATTTTAAAATTTGAAAAAATTGCTCCGGAAGATCTCGATGAAGTTTGAATTCTAGCCCCTGGTCCCATACTTTGTCAAATGCTTGCGCTACATCAAGGAATATAGTTGAGCATATTTGTTTGCTTTCTAGTGATTTCTCGATTACATCAGTAATTCGATGTACTTGTTCTATCGTAGAATGTTTTTCCCTAAATCCAAACTGATGTGAAGGGATAAGATTCCTTTCTTCGATAATTGGTTTTAGTCTTTTAAGAAGAACTTTTTCAAATAGTTTCGATAATGTTGGTAGCAGAAAAATTGACCTATATGAAGCTTCATCATGCGGAGGTTTGTTCGGTTTAAGTATCATAATTACTTCTGCAACTTTCCATTGCCTTGGTACATATCTTAGTCGAAATGCTGCATTCATTATGTGCACTAGTTTCCTCAACGCTTTCTCCGGTAACAGTTTTATTATCTGACCCGTTATAAGATCATATCCTGGAGCCTTATACGCATTCACATTATTCTTGATTTCCCATTTTAGTTCTTTCAATGTTACAGGTGTAATATTTACTTCATCCTGTTTATTTATTGGTGTAATATTTTTCTCTTCCGTTTGTTTTGGATAAGGTTGGAATGTTTCTTCCAGGTGATTTGCAAACAAATCTGCTTTTTGTTTAACATTTCGAGCCCAATTTTCATTATTTTTAATTGGAGGAATCTGAAGTTTAGGTCTTTTAATATCCTTAGTTGCTTTCCATAATGAATAATCAGTATCTTTTTGCCCAGTTAGAGTGCTGAGGTATTTATTAACTGATTGATTTTCAATGTCTTGTATAAGGTATTTTAATTTGTTACACAAATGGTTAAATACTCTTTTATTTTCAGGATTTCGATGTTTTTGCCAATTCTTCCGTGCTTTTCTTTTATTTTTAAAAAGTTCTCTCACTTCCTCTGGATAGCTAGCATTGCGCTTCATTTCCTGCCTATTATTTGGAGTGGTTTCCCACGCAGCATATTGGATATTATGGATGAGCTTATCTAATTCGTCTTCTATTTGGACTGGTCCCTGAATTGGGTTCTGTAGACTAATTCTTTCTGTTAACTGTGTTTGGAAGAGATCCCAATTGGTTTTGAAGCTCGTTAATTTCGGGTTGCTCTCTTTCAAAATAATTGTTTGGCTAAGTATCATAATAACTGGTGAATGATCTGATGATAGACTTTCACTGTTCTCCAAATGGATATAATTATCTGAAATCCCTTTTGTAATAAAAAAGTCTATAAGGTCTGGAATCTTACTGGTATCCGTAGGCCAATAGGTTGGTGTACCGCCTGAGTGAAACTCGCATTTTAGTTGTTTGCCTGCTGCGAATAGTTCTTTTCCTTTAGCGGTCGTTAACCGAGATCCCCAATATGTATTTTTTGCATTATAGTCACCTCCAACTAAAAAGACACTTCCTAGCGTTTTCAGAAGATTAGTATAATCTACTTGTTTGAGATTGTATCTTGGAGGGCAATATATTGCTGAGATACTGCATGTTTAAATATTGCTTAATTGTATTTTGATTGTTGTGACTTGCATGGAAAGGTTCTCAACTTTTGGTTCTTCGTTATGTTTTATATACTCTTTTATGAGGATAGCTGATCCACCTCTGGCTTTGTTCTCAGGATGTAGTGCATAGTAGCAATTATATCCTTTTATTTTACAGAATGAAGTTTTGGTGAAATGGGTTTCTGATATAAGACATATATCTATATTATGCATGTTTAAAAATATATCTAGTTCTTGAATGTGTTGCAATAGCCCATTTGCATTCCAGGTTACAATTCGTAATGTTTTATTCATTTCTTTTGTTTATAATTCGATTTTATATAATTTATATTTTGATACACTTGACCAAGGTTTTCTTCTACTCTTTTATTGAAACTAGTTTGTGATTTCATTTCTTCTAGTGTTTTCTGCAGACTCATTTCCTGCGAAATAAGTCTTTTGTTAAGGTTCTCTAGATTTCTCAGTATGTCCTGTAGAACGAGATCCACTTTTAACTGTTTATCCTCTATTTGCTGAACTACTTGTGCATAAGTAACGTTTTCGTTTATTCTCTGGCTTTGTATGTTATGATTAGCAGTTGACGATTTAGGCTCCGTGGTTCTTTTTATAGTTTGTACATTTATTGATGTACCTGCGTGATTTATCTCTCATTTTTTGTAGTTCTAGTGCAACTTCACATCCTCTGTAGTTGGCTGGATGCTGGCCATTACAGTTGATACACTTCGGTGTTGTATCTCGGGGGACTGTGCAGTCATTTCCTGCGTGTTTTCCTGCACATTTAACACATCTTGCTTCACGGTGGCAGTAATTTTGTGTATGATTATAATCTTGGCATTTTTTACATTGTGGTATTAGTCGAGTGACCTTTCTCGGTGTTTCTATTTTAACTATAAAGGTTTAGGATAGCCTTAATATTTTCGATTTTTTCTTGGTTGTCGAAGGTTAGCATAAAAAGTGGGAGACCTCTTCTCATGATTTCAACATTTCCGTCCCTGTTTTCTCTTCTCTCTTTTCTGATGATGTTGACTGCATCGATTATTTTCAGCCCTTGTTTTGCAGGTCCTCAATAATTTCATCTTTTGAGCAAGTTGGATGGAGACCTCTTGCCATTACTTTAATTGATCGATCATTTTTGTCCTCGTAGGTATACCACTGGTCACCATCAGCATTTAGTTTGTTAGCTAGAGCTTTATAATCTTCAGGCTCTGTTGTATTTATTTTCCAAATATTATTGCGATATTACTTTGTAGTCATTTCGTACTACTTCTTTCATCAGTTTCTGAATACTACCGTGGTTTTATTCCTAGAATATAGATCGGAGGTGGTACCTGTTTTTTTCTTTTCTGTCTCATGCACTTTTGATCCAGAAAATGCTTTGCCAGTTTTAATGTGGGTTTGCATTGGCTCAACTTCTGGTGATGATTCAGCTTTCCTCTTGCTTGGGTTGGTTTCTTCTCTAGGTTTCTTATTTGCGCTCTTGGATTTCTGTATGTCTCCAATTTGTTTCTTTTTCAAGCTCATCTTCATCAGTTTGATATTCGGCTTGATCTGCGAGTACTTGAAATTGGTTGTTCATTATTGCTAAGTTTCCTGCGTTGTTATTTTTATTTACGGTTTCCTTTAGCATAAGGTTTTCTTTCTTTAGCACGGCAACTTCATTGTTCAGTTGCGCGATTAATTTCTCCATTTGCTCAAATTTATTTATTAATTCCGCGTTATGTATTATAACTGCTTGAGAGCTGGATGTGTCTTCGGCAGTTGGCTTGGAATTTTTATGCTTGATGGAAGAGGTATTTTCCTCCTCATTGTTTAGTTCACACAGCAGTGTGGTGTTCCCTGGCGGTGGGGTTGATGGTGGTGTTCTTTGGAGTGCCGTACTTCTTCCACCAAAGGGCCATTCATGTATCGCTTGTTCCTTGCTTCCAGTAGTACAAAAAGGACCAGCCTGGTTGCCTACCGACGATTTCCTTTGCAATGTCTTGTTGCTCCCTCCAGAATCCATGGAGCAGCCCAATAAATCGGGGTGGGATTTAGAATCTAAGTTCTGACCCACCTGGAGTATATTTTTGTTTATACCCGATATTTCATCTTTTTGTTGACTATCTGCTGTACTGTTTCTCTACTACGCTGGGATTGGATACCACAACCGTTCCATCTACAGTACATTACCCAAGGTGCGCCACGTGGAGGCTGTCAACTAGCACCCCGATGTTCAGAAGTGAAACTTAAAATATGAAATTTATATATTTTAGATGTTATTGATTGATTGTCCTCAAACTACCAGTTTGAAGGTAGGTTAGGTTAGGTTAGGGTGGCCATCCTAATGGACTATAGCATAGACACAATTTGGTCCGTAGCTATACCACATTTAAGCTACGCCTTCCTCACTCGTTGAACTATTCTGAGCTTATCACAAAGCGTTAAAGGCCCTTGACATCGATCTTACTAAAATCCGTCAAGTCGTCTAAATGGGAAGTTAATATAAATTTCATTCTGCTGTACGCTAGACTAGCATAGGTGCAGATCAGATGAAGCACATTTTCTTCCTCCTCCTCATCATCGCAGCAACGGCAGATATCATGGGCGGGGACACCCAGTCTTCTCACATATACCTCAATGAGACCATGCCCAGTTATAGCTCCCAAGACCATACCAATCTGCCGATCGTTTCTTTTAGGGCTTTCTCCTGAAGCAGCAGTTTACAGGAAGAAAGCAGTATTTCTATCCAGCCTGCTTTGTGATATAAGGCATGCTGTGCCCTTGTGGGTATTTTAATAGCAGCCTGTCCGTAAAAATGCGAATATCCCCCGTAGATATTACATTATACTTCAACCAGTCCATGACTTCCATTATCGCGATAAGTTCAGCTTGAAAAACACTGTTGGGAACAGGAAAATATAGGTTGACCTCTAGTGCCTCACAGAATACCCCACAGCCAACCCTTATCTCCCTTTTTGAGCCATCGGTGAAGAAGCTTAGCGCCCCCATAACCGTCTCACCCCAGACGCCCACCCAGATGAGCTGTCACGATTCTGCACCTAAGCATTTCATCTATCGAGCGTCTGAGTGACCCGTCTACCCCCAGTCACCCAAGGCTCCTTCTACATCCAAGAATGTTACCATGGTATATTCCTTATATTTATAGATTTCTCAGGTTCGTCCGGCTTGATTGAGCCTCTGATATAAGCTTCTATTTTCTTTCTAGTGATTTCAATAGAAAAGTGGATAAGCTTATAGGTCTAAAGTCTTTGGGATAGCAATGAGAGTTTTTTCCGCCTTAGGTATAAATATTACTTTTACTTCAGTCCATTAATTATGACTATAACAAAGTTCTAAGCTGCCTTTGAAGTTATGGCAGGGTAGGGTTAAATCAATTGCTCGCTGGATATCCGCAGGAATAAACCCATCAGGTCTTGCCGACTTGTATGGCTTAAACCTATTTTTTGCCCATGGATATCCCACCTATTTACTATCTGACAAGCGAGGCCTACACCATTATTTATCACGGTTCTCTCCGGAGCTAGTACCGAGCATTCCGGGAAATGCGTTTCTAATAGTAGCTGTAGGGATTCACCACTACACGTAGTCCACGAACCATCCAGTCGTTGGAGATAATTCGGGATGGAAGGACTAGAACATAGTACTTTGCGTAGTGTAGCCGACTCTGTTGACTCCTGTATATTACCACAGTAGAGCCTCCAGGCCCTTGTTTTCGCTACTTTTAGCTCGTACTTATAATTTTGAGGAGTTTTCTTTATATAGCAGCCCCAATCTGCAGCAGTATCTGTGTTCCTCGCTTTCTTGAACAGTCTCCTGCATTTCGTCCGAGTACCTTGGAGTTCTCTCAACTACCAAGGAAGTCGAGACTTACACAAAGGGCTACTGATAGGACATGCACCTAACATAACTTTGTTCATATTCCTGAAGGATGGTTTATAGTGGGTTTTTTAACCACTTCACACTGCGGAGATAAAATCGATTAGAAAAGGAATGGTCTTCGAAGGCTATCCAGTTCAATACCGTCTCCTTAATAAAATCGGAGACAAGTGTGATGTCTAGCACTTCTTGCCTGGTTTTAGTATTGAAAGTCTGCAATAAGTTTAGGGTAGTACTTAAAATAAAATCAAGGAGTAACTCACCTGGTCTGTTGATATTTGTACTTCTCCAAATTGAGTGATGCGCAATGGCATCACTCCCCATGATGATTCCTATATTTCGTCTTTGAGCATCCGTTATTGCACTGCCCAGCCTACCTGGTGGTATAATTTCATCGTCGTATGCTAGCCACCACTACATCAGCGAAAACACGTGATCAGTGACTGATCGATTCGGACGAAATCCTCCTTGATAGTCATCAACCGCAGGCTCTCCGCTAGAGAAGAGATTCTATTCAATATAATGTAGGACAGCAACTTGTACGCTGTGCAAAGGAGAACTATATCGCGCTAATTCTCACACTTTAAGCTCCCTTCTTAAAGATAGGGTACATCACTGCCACTTTCTATTCGTCAGGCATTACTTCGGTCCGCCATACTAATCGAATAAGGTCGAAAAGACCTAATGCAGTCTACTTCAGGTAAGCGGTTTTAATTCAATCTCTTCATGGCCTTAGTGAATTCCTCATGTCTCTCCGCAGTCTGTATTTGAGGTGACTCAACTACAGTCTGTGACACATGTTGAAGACCATGCAGGTCGGATAAGCGTCCATTCCATGCGTCGAGTACTGCGTCGATGTTGACACAGAGATTTCCATCTCGATCCCGAATGACAGTTGACGCTGGCCTGAAAGTATAGTGCAATCCAATAATTCCTATAAAGAAGTTACACGAACAGTGCTCGAACAGTTGGTCTTCATTTATCAGACCTTCACAGACGAAACGTTCCATGCGTTTCGCTGTGTTCCCAGACCTGTACGAAAACTTCCATCGTAGCTTTGCAGCGACCAAATAATGATCGTTGCCTATATATTTGGTTGCTGATCGATATGTCCTCACATCCTGCAAAATCCGAGTTCGCCCTTTTGAAATTAACACATATGGTTAATTTGGCTGCAGGAAATTTTACGAGGATGTGTCCATGTTCCCAAATGTATCTGTTTGTGAGGGAACAATGTGCTTGCTGCTCTAAGATCGTGAGCAATTGCAAAGTACATTATTCTCTCACCATTATAGGTCGCAGGTTTGTGTCGGGAGTACGAACCTATATGTTTTCACACAAGTCGGTCAGATTTCTGCCTGCTCTAGCATTATAGTTCCTTATTACCATTCTAACATCGTGTTCGGGTATAGATCCCATCAGATCTTTCAAGTCATTGTAAAATGAGCTATTATCTTGGGGCTGGTTGACTTCTGTGGGTCCATGTACACAATTTATCGACAGGTTGGCTAACTTCATGTGCAAATGAAGCTTACACGGAAGGTTATTGACTGCTTGGAAATCCAAAACAGCCTTCTTTATCTGCGGTCCAGGAAGAAATCCAGTTCCAATACTTCCGAGGTCATCTTCACTGCGAATAACAACGTATAGCCCTGGGACACATGGTGTCGATCCTAATTCTCGTGTCGTATCCAGTTTTCCTTTGGTTCACATTATAAAAAGATGGTTTTTTTACGGACGTTTAGTCGCCTCCTACGACAAGCAATGGGTACTGTGGTGGTATTCGACCACAGTGGCCTATATACTTGTGTTCACAAATAGACAATCCTGAGTAGACAATCTACTAACACATATGAGCATACAAATTTGTTGGTTTTGGTTTGGGACAAATTTTACCCACGTAGTTTGCAGATATTCTATTATGATTTTTTTTATTTATTTTCCGGAATTTCTTATACATATTTTGAAGACGGTATTGATAACAATGTACAAAGCTATGATAACCGTTATGACCTATACGACTGACACAGAACACTCAAAAAACCTTGTCCTTATTTTTTTATTTGTATTTTTTAATATTTTTCCCTGCAGCTCTAAGACAATTTTTATATGGAACACAATAAGAAGGAAAGAATGTAGCTTTCAAGACGGAATTATGAGTGTTTTGTTTTATTATTTATCTTGTGTCTTGAATTGAATATCAAAAGACTGAGAATTAAATAG
Source organism: Tipula unca (assembly GCA_951394425.1). Taxonomy (NCBI): domain Eukaryota; kingdom Metazoa; phylum Arthropoda; class Insecta; order Diptera; family Tipulidae; genus Tipula; species Tipula unca. The sequence continues at coordinate 135,333,827 of OX596381.1, forward strand.
TTTTCTTATTTTTTTTGCTTATCTTTTAGAATTATTTAAGGATTCTGGATCAAAAAGCAGAATAACATAAGATTATAACTAAGAGATTGCTCTTTGTACAACGTTTCTTGTGAATATATCTCATTCTTGTTACGAGTCAAAATGAACATAGAATTTTATCAACTGTCATTAAAATTCGTTGGGAAATATGTATGTTGAGTATATGTACATATGCTCTGCATGAAATTTATTTGAGTCATAACTTTATATTTTTCCTTTTGATATTTTTCAAAAATGTAATATGATTTTATGCGAAAATTATGTTGGAAGACGTCTGCAAATGAAATATGTAGTAGTACGGTATTCTAAGAAATGAAAAATTTTATTATGAAAAATATGACGAATAATGCAATTTACGATTTCCCATCACATCTTAAATGTGGAACAGTCCAGTCTAACGTAAAACATTTAATTATTGGTTAATAATAATAAAGTTTTGCAACCAACAACTACTGTCTCGATCTTTCTTCGAATTAATTTTATTTGTATATGTATATGCATGTATGTATATGTGGATTTAATTTTTTAAATATTTAAAATATATATTTTATTCATTTTCCGTATTTTCAGAAGCAAATTATTTATTTATTTATTCCTAAATATACATATAGTGTTTTCATTTATTTACTTTTAAAACACACGAAATAATAAATTAATTAAGGATTAAAAAATTTAAATATAAAGAAGACATCTGTTAAATTTGCTTACATTAAAGCAATACAATTTAATTAATTTACAAGAATTTTGCTTTTGTTTTAATGTTCTTGGCTTTGGAATTTTTGAAGAGTGAATTAAATTTGAATTCATTATAGTGTTTTACGAGTATATATTTATATATTAATGTATGTAAATAAAATCGGGCTCGATGTTTATCATCTCGCTAACATAATGGTTTACGTATAAAATTGAAATTTTGGAATCCGCAACAAATATAAATCATGCATTTGATTTGTCCAACTGGACTGTTATTTACTTTACTTTTATACTGGCGGATAAATTGTACTGTTAAAGTTAGCCGACAATTTCCAGCCGAAAGTTAAAAATTGGTAATGCAGATTATAATATTAATAAATGACTCAATTAGAAAAACACTTCAAAATAATTCATCTCCAGACATAACACTCTAGAGGCTAAAATTTTTATGAATTTTCAATCATTTACATATGATTTTGGAAAATCTAAATTTCAAAGCCGAAGTATTGAAACACGATTTTTACGTTGACGATTTGATGTCTGGAACGAGCAATTTGGAGGATGCTCAACGTATTGTTCAACATCTGATCTGCTGAAAAAGGGGGATTTAATCTACGGAAGTGGTCATTGAATAGCATCGATCTACTGAATAGTATTCCGGAGGTTGATCAAGCAGTTACAGTTAAGGAATTTGGAGGTGATTCACAAGACATTTTTGTACTTGGAGTGAGGTACGTACTCAAGGAGGATGCGTTTAAATTTAAAGTCAAATTAGAAAGGATTCCACTAACAAAACGCTATATGTTATCTGAGGCGTCAAAGATCGCAATTAAAATTATATTCCAGAAACTTTGGCTGTTAGGTGTAGGCTGGGATGATCCTTCACCATCTATAGTTGGGGAGAATTATGCCTCAATCAGAGAAAATTTATATAGATTGGAACAAATCAGAATACCCAGATGGCTACACACTGAAGGTCAAGAATTGGAGTTGCATGGATTTGCGGATGCTTCTGAATTGGCTTATGCTGTGGTAATATACAGTAGAGTGAAGACGGAAACTGGTTACATAGTAAATATCTTCACGGCTAAGACAAAGGTGTCACCGATCAAAACAATAAGTATTCCACGCCTAGAGCCCTGTGCTGCTGTATTATTAACAAAGCTGATGGTAGCGGTCTTGCGTATGTATAGGAAAACAAAGGTTAGCACGATCGATTGTGGACTGACTCAACTATAGTGCTGGATTGGCTATCATCATGTCCAAGGAAATGGCAGACCTGATAGAGTGTCATATGTCCTACAGCACACAAACCGTAGTCAATGGAACCACGTACCATCAACCGATAACCCAGCTTGACTGTGCTTCGCGAGGCGTGTCTCCGGAAGAATTAATCCAACACAACTTATGGTGGAACGGTCCACACTGGTTAAGAACATCAGAGTTAAGGGAACAAAAGATAAACTCGATCGCATTGGTTAACATTCAACCCAGCAACGATTGGCTTCCCAGCCTCTTCGAAAGATGTTTGACATTTTCAAAGCTGCTATTTGCTGGTATCAGAGCGTCAACCAGAGTAGCTGATAACCTAGAATTCTCACGCAAATATAATGAGGCTAAATCAGACGCGTGCAATTTGTTGATGAGAAGAGTTCAACACTGCTATTTTGCTTCGGAGATCAACGCACTAATTAATAATAAACCAATTGCTAATAATGCCAAATTGACGAGTCTTTTTCCATTTGTAGATAAAATAGGTTTATTGAGAGTTGGTGGCAGATTAAATAATGCAGATATTCCATACGAGATGAAGCATCCAATAATCATTCCAGCCAATCATCACATAACGACAATTATTATACGAGATGAACACATCAATCAGCTGCATGCAGGTCCTAAGATTTTGATGACAACATTAAGGCAAACATATCACATCATGAGATGCAAGGATGCCATTGGCAGATGTGTAAAATTCGTCCGATTGAAAGCACAATAACAACAACAACTTATGGGACAGTTACCGCAAAGTAGAGTGACTTATCACCGGCCTTTTGTTTCGACGGGAGTGGATTATGGCGGACCGCTATTAATCTAGACTGCGAGGGGCAAAAATGATTGATTTTGGAAAATTTAATTTTCCCAGGATCCCCACTTGAAACTTGGACCAAAATAATTTTCTAGTCATATAGCTATTAGAAAAACACTTCAAATCAAGCCATCTCCAGACATAACACTCTATAGAGGCTGAATTTTTTTGAACATATAATTTTGGAAAATCTAAATTTCCCGGGATCCCACAAGAAACTTTTCCTATCAGTATTATTAAAAAATATCTCTTAAATGTATCGAAATAAATCGTATCTCTTTTATTCAGGAATTAATGTTCTTCTTTATCGACATATGTAGATCGGATGGAAATTATCCGTAATTTTAACAGTGTGATAGAAAGGAAAATTTACTTCAACTCTAATGTTCTATTCAAAACAAAAATTTATCTTCATTATCGATTTTTTTCGGCTGGAAACTATCGGCTAATTTTAACAGGGTGGATAACTGAAAACTGCAAAAATACAAATTTTAATATTTTATTTAATTAGATGGTCAATTAAAGAATGGGCAGGGGTTAGTACATCGATGTCATCTTCACCTCGACAAAAAGGTCGAGAATTGAGAATTACCTAGATTTTAACTATACCATTGTGTAAAATTAGTTCACTGTAACACATTCTATCCAACAACTCAGCTCAAACTTGTTTTGAAACTTTCGACTGCTGTTTCCCATATACCACCAAAGCTGTGCCCTATCAGATAGTTTTAAATGAAATGATACTTTCTGCCTTGAAATAGAGTGAAATCAGATTATAATTGATTTTTGGAATGGTGTGCCAGCATTTAGCTGTCAGTTAGCTCCAACACACAATCGGAGTATATGTCGGTACAACATCTGACCGTTATTTGCTTCTAGGCCAAGTAAAAATACATTTGGAGTCATATCATTGGGTAATCCAATATGCATCGCCTTTGTAGCAAGACATACGAAAATGCACATATAATATTTGACTGATCGTTGTTCTTCGCGCTTTACATGCTACAAATTAAACGGTCCTGCGTAGTCCACTCCAAGTTGACTGAATGACCAAATACGATATGATATCGTCTCACTCACTTTTTGACAAGTGTAGTATTCACGTGCCAGTATTATTGAATATTTCACGAGGTAATTAAAAAAATTAAAGTTGGGCGGATTATTCCAGCACTCAATGCCACTAATAGGGCTCACGGTGGAATACCCGGGCAAACACATATACTTATACATTAAAAACACCCAACCCTGATTACCACCGGGAATCGAACTCGAGACCCTCGAATAACGAAGCAACTACGCTACTTACTGTGCCAACGAGGGTGGCTAGGGTAATTAACGTGGTAATTAATCATCGAATTGTTAATTCGATCGCCTGCTCTCAGATCTGAGGGCTGTCGATATATGGATTTAAGCTGCGAAACGGAGAACTTCTACTCACCGCAACGTTCACCTTTCTTTATTTCAGTTTTTTTTTTTTTTTTTTTTAAAGGACTTGGCACAGACACTTTTTTGGTTCATAGCCTTACCTTACATTCCACAACATTCATTCAATCCATTCATTCTTCCCACACGTACAGTACAGTAAACCACCTGCGCATTGCATAGCTCCATGTCACCCTGTACAGTGACATGAAAGAGAGGTCGGCCCATGAGTTCTACATTCCAACAGAGGGTCATAGATGTTTTCAATTTAATCACGGGAGATGAAAAATCCCTTTTGCATCCCGTTTCTGTTGGGATTCGAACCTTGTACCTCCCGATCCAAACGTCGCAGCTTCAACCACTGTGCTATTTGCTCGGTTTTATTTCAGTTAATTAGTCTTCAAATCGTTCATGCTGAAAAATTTCTGGACAATACGTATTTCGCAATTTGTGTGATTTCGATGCATTTTGAAACCATTTCTGAATGGGTATAATTATTATCGTCATTGTAACGAAAATAGACACTCGTTCACAAATACTGTTTAAGTTCACATTTGGTCTAGATCCCGCATCCAACTGGGCCTATTCCACAATATTCACATATATATATATTACAGTTCCATAATAAGTATACCGGAACTAGCATAATAAAATCTGTAGATTACTGCGGAGCGACCAGAGCAAGAAGATGAAATATCCGCTTAATAACTTTCGCTTTGTGAATCTAAGCACTTTGACTAGGTTTGCTTGTTGGTCAATTGATTGCCTGTTTGATAAACTCTCTAATATTGCAGCGTCTTCGATCAGTAAACGAACTAGATACTTTCCATCTGAAGTTATCGTTGTATAGTGTTGGTGTAAAACGATTCACATGATTTTTCTTAATCAGTTAGAATGGACTGGTATGGTATTTTAAAATTACCTCGATTTTCCACATTGCACGTAGAGAGACTTTCGCAGCCACCACCCAGTCAAACTTGGTATTTTGTGCTGTATCACTCGATTTTAATCAAATCGAATATGCTAAAATAAAAGCTCCATCGAATAGTTGCACGTTTGTTCCAAGTTGAATTCGTGTATTGCGGTGTTAATCGCTGTACTGAAAATGTAAAGCGTAAATTGGATATCGGTGCCGTGGGTTAAGGTGCGAGCGAGATGCAAAATGTTTCCACTTATGTTTTCTTTGTATTTATCCTACATATATCTTCTGGAATGGATGATGAACAAATTATCGGAATTATTGCAAACAATGTCCGTATTTTTGTGCCAAATTTTTGAGCAGCTTCTCTGTATAAATATAGCCTTCTTCGCCATTGACTGTTTTCAAATTTAATGAATGGAGTTGGACTTTTCACATTAATCAATATTATTCTCAAATACTAAAGCATTATTTGGAAGTCCGCATTATTCGGATGTACTTAAGTACTGTGTAAAATGGCTTAATATGTATCAGACACATTCTCATAGCTCTCAACTGCAATTCCTTCTTTTCTTCGTTGACCATTTCGGACGATTTCTTCTAGACTGCTAATGAAAATGTGCTGCTAATGTTTTGTGTGATGGAAAAGCGACGTGCTTCCATCCGTGGTCTGCGTCACACAGCTTCGTTACAGCTGATGTAACGGGCCATTTGAAATTCAGTCGAAACTTCATAGATTGATGCATTTTGATCTATAACGCCAATTATTACCATAACGCTTCCTTTGTTTGCATATTTGTATATGTATTTAATATGATTTGACCGAATTGCAATATTCCAATAATCCATCTGTCATCGGTTTCAAGATCATCATTTCTTATTTTGATCGTTGTTGTGTGCCCACCATCATTTGCAGGTTTACGTCTGTTGTATTGTGGATAGTTGTCGCTACCGTTTCGTGAATTAATTCTCTGGAGTATACATTTTCGTGCATTTGTCATCGACCATGAATGTGGACCTAAACCACCATATTTTTTATGATATCAAACAGAACTGCAGCGTCTAGTCGCTTGCAGATGAATAGGGCATTAATAACAACAACAATTTGGTGGGAGGTTAATTCTCTTTACATTGTTGTAAACCATGTCACAATTGGTTTAAAGGTCCAGCGTATATCACGATGAGACAAAGAAAGAAGCGCAGATTGTAACAAAAACTATATCAACGGCCAAAAAATTAAAAGAACTATTTCGCTTCTGATCATTAATTTACATATTATTGCACTGCTAATTATTTCAATTAATTTTAGGGACTAATATAGCTGTTTAAAACTCTGACGAGGTGTAATGTGCCCGAATATAGATAAAATTTTCTTCGTGTTAAAATTTCACCGAGGTACTGGCATTAATTATATATAGTATATATATAATTATTATAGTTTATAGATCTTTTACCTTATTTGTCATAAATGTTGAGATTATGTTAGTCAAAAATTTGTAGATCAATGTGACATTAAATTAAACAATAAAAATTTATTGAATATGAAACAGCACATAAAAGATAGCAGAAAATAATGACCGCAGAACTTAAATTGGAAGACACAGTTCGGAAAAAACTAAATATTTGACGGTATTCGATGAATACCTATAATATATTATAACGATGCGTTGGAAATTAGTTTTATCACACGTTGCACAAATTTTATTGGCCATAATTCCAAAGGGATTTTTTAAGGATCTTTTAAGTATTTGACATTTTCTTATGTCAAGTCTCCGTCGAACCATCCGCTTTACTCAATAAGATAATCATCGCATTCACGACACTCTATAATGTTGTTGTGTGTCCTGGCTAGATCTGTACCCAAAATTCGGAATTAAACCTGTTTGTGACACTTGCTTTGAGATATATTCGCAGCAGCCAGATAATTCTTTTTTACTAGTATTTTTCCTAATCAGTTAGAATGGACTGGTATGGTATTTTAAAATTACCTGTGTCCTGGCTAGATCTGTACCCAAAATTCGGAATTAAACCTGTTTGTGACACTTGCTTTGAGATATATTCGCAGCAGCCAGATAATTCTTTTTTACTCGTATGCTCTTTAAATGACTAATTTAAATCAACGAACAATTTATTTTTAACTATTTCTGTTGTAGTACGTCTTCCTATTTGCAAGAAGAAGGAGAATCTTTGGCAGATCGAGCCAAATTCATCATACTGTCCTTTAGAAATGGTATACATGGAACGATTAATCAAAGTCCTAAGTTTTTAGTAACTACGAATATATATTCGGCTACTTGGTTAATAAAAACGACTTTTATGACCTAAGATGATGCAAGTATCGGTCCTAAATTGCACGAACATGTTTTCCAAGGATACCACCACAGTATCCTTTGATTGTCGTAGGGCCGACGACCCGCATCCGTAAAAAGACTCAACTGTTTATAATGTCAACAAAAATAAAAATGGATACCGCCAAACCAATACCGGCCCCAGGTGGTCGAGAAACACGCAGGTCTAAAAGTAGAGACCATGTGTCCCAGGGCTATACGTCGCTGAAAAGTGGAGATGACCTTGCAAATCTTGGAGCTGGATTTTTTCTTGGGCTTAGGTAAAGAAGGCTGTTTTGGATTTCCAAGCAGTCAATAACCTTATGCGTAAGCTTCGCTTGCGCATGAAGTTAGCCAATCTGTCGATAATTTGTATACACACATCCCAAGATCTGATGGGATCTATACCGGGCTGCTCTTACCAGGAGGGCAGCTGAGCAAACTTCTAGATGAAAAAAGTGAGAATGGTTGAAGGCCGAGGTTCTGAAAATGTATTATTTATTATTTCAGGTCTAACTAAATATTATCTTCTATATCCCCGTACATCAAGTGTTCCTGATTTCCAAAGTTGATACGATTGTGTAGGATGACAGTGACGCAATCTCAATGCTGTGTTAAAATTGAGAACAGGCTATCGAGTTCGGCCCCGATACTCTATAAAGTCACATTGGAGTATATATCTCGTAAAACTGACACACACCAGCGCAACATCATATATAGCCAGTTCAATCAGGTGCTTCTCTTTACAGTATCGAGAACAGAGATCTGATTAGATCCAATATATTGTACTTGGAATAACATCTCAGCGGGTACACTGGCTCTGTTACGTTCTGCGTACTGATCCGGAACGAATTGTTAAGCGATTTATGAAAGGAGAGCCACCATATGGTAGGCACATAGGTCGTTGAAGGCGACGAAGGCTCCACGGTGTAGAGAACGACTTGCTGTCTTCAAATTTTCTAAGACAGTGTAAAGACCAAGCTCAGGATCGAAACCGTTGGAGCCAGTTTGTTGACAAAGTAATCGGCCAGTAATTGTATATAAAAACCGTATTATTAATAATTGTGCAGTTGCATGACATTTTTTCGTAATTTTTAATTCAACTGAATGAAAAAGGAGCAGATTTGTCATGTCTGGTTTTATCAACACAGCCTGTATTCTCAGACCAATTTTGATTAGATCAGTGCTGGGATGTTCTATCATCATTTCGATTCGCTTCGATAGACATTTGTGTCTCTTTTTTTACGAATAAAATTGTGCTCCATTGCGTTTTTTGAATTACGTTTTGTCTATTGCGATCTCAGCCTGTTAGAATAAATTTGCAAACTATCTCTTTTTCCCCTTTTCACCTGCCGTCGAAAATAAAAATATTGGTGATATTTTATAGAATGAATTTATAGAAATAGAATCGAGTAGGCTATGATCACAATATAAATTGCGAAATAGAATACAATTTTGTTCGTAAAAAAAAGAGACACAAATGTCTATCGAAGCGAATCGAAGTGATGATAGAACATCCCAGCACAGGGATGTATGTGAAGTTAGCACGAAAAACCATCCCGAAAAAGGTCTTTTCAATTTTGGTATGTGTCTATGCTAAATTTTACACCAGCCCGAAAAAATATATGAAAAAATGTAAGAAAAATCCATTGCATCCCGAAATTTTAAATTGGTGTACATTTTCAAGTAAAAAGTTTAACGTATAAATTAGCCGGAAAAATTAACGACATTTTTAAAACAATTGATACATTTTTATTATTTCAGTATCAATATTCAATCAAGAATCAATCCCAAAAGGTATAATTTTTTTGCGTAATCCAAAAGATGGTCTCTAAAAATAGGTACATTCATCCCACAAATAATGACATATAGCCTATCTTCGTATCATGGAGCTAAAGGGTTCGTCAAGGGTCATTTGTACTAATAGATTCAATACTATTTTACGAATTATATGAAATCTTTATAATTTTTTGGGGAAAATCCTAGGGATAACCCCCTCTAGGTTATGACCTCTATAAATGGGTACATTCATCCCACAAATAATGCCTATAGCCTATCTTCGTATCATGAAGCTAAAGGTTTCGTCAAGGGTCATTTGTACTAATAGATTCAATAGTATTTTCTACGAATTATATGATTATATTTTTTTGGGGAAAATCCTAGGGATAACCCCTTCTGGGTTATGGCCTCTATAAATGGGTACATTCATCCCACAAATAATGACATATAGCCTATCTACGTATCATGGAGCTAAAGGTTTCGTCTAGGGTCATTTGTACTAATAGATTCAATAGTATTTTATACGAATTATATGAAATCTTTATAATTTTTTGGGGAAAACCCTAGAGATAACCCTCTCTACTCTCTAGGATTTTCCCCAAAAAATTATAAAGATTTCATATAATGCGTAAAATACAATTGAATCTATTAGTACAAATGACCCTAGACGAAACCTTTAGCTCCATGATACGTAGATGGGCTATATGTCATTATTTGTAAGATGAATGTACCTATTTTTAAAGACCATAATCCAGAGGGGGTTATCCCGTGGATTTTCCTCAAAAAATTATAAAGATTTCATATAATTCGTATAAAATTATTACTGAATCTATTAGTACAAATGACCCTAGACGAAACCTTTAGCTCCCTGATACGTAGATAGGCTATATGTTATTATTTGTGGGATGAATGTACCTAATTTTAGAGACCATAACCCAGAGGGGTTATCTCTAGGTTTTCTCTTTAAAAATTAATAAATTTGGGGATAATTGTTTATTGATTTGACTGTTTTTTTTTACTTTATTTGCTATAGATTTCGTGCTGAGAGCGAAGACACTTTTGATATTTAGCATAGAAACATTCTGAAAAGACTTTTTTCGGGATGGAAAGGTTTTTTCGGGCTAACTTCACATACATAGCACAGGGTTTAACTTCAGCGTCTTTATCTGAAAAAGGAAAATGTACCATAAAGTTTGATCAGTTACTCGTTGTGTCACTTTCTGAACAGGCAGTTTCATGACAAATTTTGCAGTCTAATCTAACACAAATACTAACAAAACAGTATACCTCTTGCACTACCAGCAATATGTATATTATTGGCTGGAAACGAATCCATATAAATCTCATTTCAAAATTATTGCTTCTAGGGAGGAATTATTATATTATTGTATCTTACCTCGATACCAAAGTAAAGGTCTGTACAACTACAGTGATGTACATCAGTTTCTTCTTCGTCTTCATTGAGCGTGCGAGTTCCACAATATAATAGTTTTGATGCATACTATAGCTATGCAGCAATGATTTTTCACTGACAGATGATTTTATATGAAAATAGATATGCCGAAATAGTCGCACGTAAAATAAGTGCAAATCAAGTGTATATAAAGTGTATAATAAGTGCACAATAAGTGTATAATAAGTTTATAATAAGTGCACGGTAAATATTTGCTAATTTCAGTGTCTTTCTGTGCATTTGACTCTTACTTTGCTCAGTTCATATGTTCAAATCTATATCTGATCTATCTGATATATAAATAAATGATGCCAAGGCTGGAGCCACTTAATCTAATTGAACGGCTGGAGGCACTTAATCTAATTGAATAAATAATGAATCTCTATGTTATTTCAGCTTCAAGTATGTTTAGTTGGTATCAACAAAAGTGAACCGCATAACGTAAATAAAATTTCCCAGCGATATATTAAAAAAACACAATAAAAAGCTCATTGTTGGTAATATTGGACGGGATTATATTATTGGTTGTTAAAGAAATCCACCAGTGAATTATATTCAAATGCACGTATTATACGAGTACATACAATAAAATCAAATGCAAAGTAATAATGTTTTCATTTTCATTGCAAAGTTCCTTCACCATTATTTACGCCAGTATACGAGTACAGTTTTTTTTGTTAACCACCCAAAAGTAATAAAATTATATAAAAATTTCCCAACGCTTTTATGTTGCAATCGGGAATAATTTCGTGGGCTATTGATATACTATGCTTGTATATAGAAGTATACTGTTACCATGAACTGATTGATAAATTTTATTTTAGGCGAAATTTACATAATTTTTATGTACATATGTATGCGGAGAGTAAAAGATGCGGCTGAGTGATTTAATTATAAATTAAATTAAATTAAAAGTCTTAAATTAAATATATATATATACATATGTATGTAGATAAAATTATTCATAAGATATCCATTAAGTTTATATAATTAAAGATTTATGGCTTTTGTGAATTTATGTTAGTTCGTTCCAACTTTTTTTTATTGTCGTTGGGATTATTATTATTTGCTATTATATTGGTATTGCTGCGGGTGCGAGATTGAATGAATTGATTGAATTGAAAATGAAACATTTGATTGTCGTTCTCGATTACGTTTTTTGTTGTTCGGTGCGGTTCTTCGTATAGATGAATTAAATATTGAATACTCGTATAGTCATAAAGTGTTACGAACTTTTTTTTTTACGTATATTGGATGTGGTGTATGCATGTAGGTATATATAGGTTTCGTGTAAAAACCAATTTCTAAATTAAATATACAAGTTTTGCTTAGGTATACTGTAAGTTCCGAATGGTACATGAAATTTTCGATTTTTATGACATTATATTCTGATGATTTTCAATAAACTGGTGCGACTCTAGCCATATATGCTCAAATTTGCTATAGGATTTTTAAGGAAAGATCAATTGAACCCATTATGTCAAAATGACATGTTATATTCCATATGTGCGAATTATACGACTACGACCTTCTCCATTCCGCCTGGGAATAAAATACCCCGTTTCTCTTGAACGCCAATCTACAGCAAGAAAAGTTATTTTGTGTGGAATCGCTCGAGTAGAGTATATAAATCAGCATATCGCCCTACCGAACGGATCTGGTTTTAAGGCATTCTCCATATACCAAGTTTATGTCACCATATTCAATTTAAGAAACATTTCAAACGAGTAGAAAAGAAATATTCCATGCATCTGAGTTTTATGTTTGCAATTATTCGAAACATTAACCTGATTCTATAGATGTCACATGTTATACCAACAATTTGAATATTCTGATCAGTTCGGCTTTTATGTCATTGACCGAAAACTTATATGTACGAACTTGAGAAGCTTGAATATTAAAAAATATTTTCAACCCTTCATACACTTTAGGCAGACCTTTATAGATTTGATTCCGTTGTGCTCCAAATTGAAAACATTCAAAAAAATTGCCAATTTTTCAAACCACTTATAATCAGAAACTTGAAAAAATCGAAACTGGCGGTTAAAACCATGCTAATGGATAATAAAATGATAGTTTTCTTTATTAGAGAACGGACAGAAAAACATAGATCGCGTAGCTTATCTGAAGTATTAAAACTCGTTATTTACAACCGAAATCATTGAACATTGCTCACATCGCCTAGCTTAGCTCAAATGTACAACGGGCCTAATTATGTCTACATATACGATTTGGCAATACGTCTCTATATATGCCTGGATTTGAATTTGACACATTGAGCGGACGAACAATGAATGCCGAACAGCGAACATTTGTTGGTCTTTCGTTCATGATTTAAATAAAGAAAGTCGTGTTACAAATACAGAGATACAGATAAGCTATAGAAGAATTGAGAAGCCAGGATTTGGTCAAAAGTTACAATTTTTGTGGAGTAATTAAGTAGGAAGAAATCATTGGTTTTAACCGTCTGATTTCTAGCAACTTCGTAGTTGTTTTACTCTTGGAGCGAATGCGAATCGAACTTTCGGATTGTGTTTACTTCATAGCACATGGTTATAGTTTACGTAGTCAAATTTAAAAGAAATAGATTTGCCAAACAGCCGAACTTCTATTGATAATCGCTTTGTTGTTACATGCAATAATTTTTTACATTCTAATATAATGGTCATACAGCAATATCCTCAATTTGGTAACAAGAGGATTAAGTAAGTTAACGTTAATGAATCATTAAATCGATATTCTCGATAAAAATATCGCTTGCAACCAGCAACTCGTTAAAGGTTTCTTGTTTTTCACAGCAAACGTATATGTAACACAAAAGTGATGTTCGCGAAACAATAAAATTTGTTTGAAATCAGCTTCTTGGTTGTTTATTTATTTATTTTATAATTTTAAAAAATCAACATAGTAAATACAGGTAAGATTTACCAAAGAATGGAATTTACAATAAAAACAAGACAAAGAAGCTGTATTCTCAGACCAATTTAGCGTAGATCAGGGTTTAACTTAGCGTCTTTATCTGGAAATGGAATAATATATGAACATGCAGTTCAAGGTTTTTGTTAAATTGGTCGGACAAATTCTGCGTCCAAGGTCACGAAGAGTCTTCAATGCATACTCCGACCAACACAAATGCCTCTTACACTACCGGCAGTATATTATTGACTGGAAACAAATCCATACCTCTTAGGTATTATTATATGTTCCCTCCACAATTACGGCAATGTGTCTATCAATCAGTTTCTTTCTTCGTCTCCATCAGGACAGATAATTGTTTGTTTTATTATAGTTTTGTTATAGTTTGGGCGTACGATTTTCGCGAAACAATAAAATTTGTTTGAAATCAGCCTCTAGGTTACAACCTGTGTATGAGTGTTATGTCCGAAGACGAATTGTTTTGAAGTGTTTTACTAAAAGCTATATTACTATAGAAATAAGTTTTAGTCCGAGTTTCATGTGGGAAGCCAGCGAGTAATTTTGATTTTATTCAAGATAAAGGTTATTGTTCCAAAAGGTAAACATATTAAAAACAGATAATTTTGACATTCTGAAAAAAATTCTTAAACTTTATCCTGAACATTTTATGAACTCTTGCACATTTTAATTGAACATTTTTAAAAAAATAAACAATTTATTTTTTTTTCAATTTAAAATGAATTTTAATATCAGAATTTAAAAAACTTAAAGAATTTGGTAACAGGTGCTGCAGAACAGTTCAAATTTGAAAATATTGTTGAAGTCTTGGAACTAATATTATCCCCGAAATTTTAAGAAACACTAGAAAAAATATTTAAATTTAATTAAACTTCACTTTAATAAATCTTTAAATTCTATTTGAAAATATTTAAAAAGATTTCCTTTTCAAAACTCATACTCGAAAATTCTTAAATCTGCTTAAATGTATAAAATTCTGTAAACGTATAATTTTAAAGCAAGTTTATTTTATAACCGAAATTTGACAAAATGTTTAATTATTGCAAATCTGTAAATGGAATTTTAATAATTTACAAATCATTTAAAATTTACTCTAAATTTAGAAAGTCTAAAAATATAACTTTAGAATTAACTAGAAAATCTTAAAATTGTTTGTATTTCTTAACATAAAATTTTTAAATTTCTATTAACAATAAAATTAAAATCGACTTTCTTACTTATTTAAAAAAGAAACCAATTTATTTAAAATTTAAAAATAATTATAATTTTTAAAAACTTTAATGTATGTATCTATATATCTTAAATTTACAAAATTCTGAAACTAAATCATTCTATTTATTTGTAAAATCAAAATAAAATCCAAAAACTGTAAAATTGGGTATAAAATCACATTTAGAAACTAAATTTTTTTTATTAGAAAATTATTCTTAGAGTTTGCTAAATTCATAATTTCATTTATCTTGAAAGCTTCACCATTTTTAAGTTTTTAAAATTCTATAATAAATATAAAATAAACGAATTCTTTAAAAAAAATGTTCAAGATTAAAATCATAAATTGATTAATGTACTTAGAACTCCGAACATAAAATTTAAATTTATGAAATATTAATTTTTGAAATTGTTGATTCTGAGAACTATTTTAAGAACTCAAACAATTTGTTTAGTATTTTATAAACAATTAATTGTTTTAAATTTTAAAAGATTTTAGAAGGAAAAATTAAAATTAAATTAAATTTCCAAAAAATATTAAATTTTAAAATTTAAATAACATAAAAACATTAAAACGTAAAACATAATTTAAATTGTATAATTTCTAAAACTACTTAAAATTTTCAAATTTCTTTTTATTCTAACAATTATAAATGTTCGAAAAATGTTGAAATTCTTTTTTAATAAAAATGTAAAATTGTTTAAAATGTCCTAAATGAAATAATAATAAAAATTTTTGAAATCATTGTGTCTGCAGTTCTTTAAATTTATAAATCAAATTGAATTCCAAAAATTGTAATATTGTGAAATAAAATCACATTAAAATAAGAAATTAAATTTTAACTATAAAATTTATTTAAAATTCTTAAAAATTTGCCAAATTTTTAAAAACCATAAAAATATTTTAAATAAAAGATGAAATTGTTAAATTTATGAAAAGCAGAATTATAAAGCAAAAGAAAAATTATTTTAAATATTATAATATATTTAAAATACTAAGACTTTTTAAACACATTACTGTAAATTAAAACAAAATTATTGAAACTTACAAAATTTAACATTTAATCTTAACTGGTTTCAAAAATTTTAAATTCGGGTTCTGTAAAATCTTATTATTACAATTAGACAATTAAATTTATTTTCGACAATTGGAAAATAAAATAAAAGTCTAAAGAACAATAAATAATTTTTAATGAAAAAAAATTAATATAATTATTTTGAAAAGTTTATTAAATACATGTTTAAATATATTTTTAGTCAATAAATTTATGAACATTGAATTTTTCTAAATTCCATTATTTTGTAAAATTACAAAAATTTTGTTTCAAAGTAAATTTAATTATAAAATTATAAATTCTATGAATAATAATTCGACATTCTTGTTTTAGTATCGGAACCGAAAACAAGAACTTAGATTTGGATTTGTTAAAACTTATAATTTTATAACGATATTTTTAGAATTAAATTTAGTTTGAAGCAACATTTTTGTAATTTATTTAATAGTATAAAATTCAAAATCAAGGTTAATAATTATTAAAATTCACACATTTTTAAATCTTTTATTCTCATGAATTCTGAAAATTAAGAAATTTACACTTAACACTTGCAAATTTCTGAGATTTTTCAAAAGCTATGAGTTAGGGCTTAATACATATATGAATTATTAGTTTTAAAATTTACAATAATATTTGGAAATTCTTTGTTAGAAATTTAAGAGTTCTTAGAGTTTGCCAAATTCATACAACGTTTTATAAATTATTCTTGAAATCATCACCATTTTAAATTTTTCACAATTTAAAAACACAATCATGTAAGTTAAACAAAATTGTGTTAAATATTTTTATAAATTCGAAGATTTCAATTTAATATTCTTACACCTCAAAACTTCGCAAGATCTTTATAGTTCTAAAAAAATTTTTAAACCATTTTTAATATTTTAATTCTGAAAATAATTTGTTTAGTGTTTTACAAACATTTAAAATTTGAAAAGGATTCTATTTTGTAAATTTAGAAATTTTTTAGAGGTAAAATTTAAATCAAAATTAAATATTACTTACTTCAAAACATAAGAAATAAATACAATTTTAGAAAGTACTCGAAAACTTTTAAAATTAGTCTGCTTAAATAAATAAAAACTCATTAAAAGTTAAATTTAAAACCAAATAAATTGTTTAAGCCAAATCCGTACAAATCTCTTCGTCATTACAAATATAATCTTTAAATCGAATTTTCCATCTATAGATATTTTTGCAGTTAAAATTTTGTGTTTCATATTATAAAAACGTTAAAATGTAAAATAACAATTAATATGCTACAATTTTATATTCTTGGCTCCTAAAACTAGAAATCAAATAAATATACGAACAATATTTACTTAAATCACTTAAATCTAGGAATAATAATAATTTTTAGAAACTTAAATTTGTTTATCTTAAATTTATAAATTTCTGAAACCTTCTGTTAATTTTAAAATCAAAATTAATTTAAAGTAAAGATTTTGAAAAATTTTCATTTCCAAAAATTCTTAAAATATTGAAAAGTTTAGAAATTTATATATTAAGCCAAACAATTATTGTTAACACTTTTGAAGCGAATGGCAAGCAATGTGAAGTTAGCAAATAGATATACTAAAATTCTAATAATAATAATAGTTCTGTAAATTTATATATCAAATTAAATTCCAAAAACTCAAATATCGTGTAATAAATTACATTAAAATTAGCATTTAAAATTTGAATTTAACTCAAAATCTATTTAAAATTCATATAAATTTGCTAAATTTTTAAATTTTTAATACTATTCTCGAAATATTGAAAAACAAATTTCTATAAATAAAACTCTTAATTCTATACAAGATATTTAAAATAAAACCTGAAATTATTAAATTTATGAAGAGTAGAACCAAAGAAAAATTAAATATTATAATATATTAAAAAATTAAAAACAAAATTAATGTTCATAACTAAAATTCTAAAATCCAAAAAAGTATTTAAAATAAAATCTGAAATTGTTAAATTTATGAAAAGCAAATTAATAAACCAAAAAAAAATATTTTAAATATTATAATATATTCAAAATGCTAAAACTTTTTAAACTTATAAGCTGTAAATTTAAATAAAATAAAATTATTGAAACTTGAATCCAAAATCCGTTGAATTCATTAAACTTATAATCTTAACTGGTTTCAAAAATTATAAATTGCAGTTCTTTAATTAGAAAATAAAATTAAAGTCCTAAAATTATAATAAATAATTTTTAACGAATAACCGTTTCGTTAAAATTAATAAAATTATTTTGAAACTCAGAAAAGTGCATTAAATAAAAATCGATATTAAATTTTAAATTCTCAAATTTTATTAATTTTTAAATCTATTTTTAATCATTTTTAAATATATTTTTAGTCAATAAATTTATAAACTTTGAATTTTCCTTAAATTTCATCATCATTCACATTCATTTGTAAAATTACAAAAAATTTGTTTCAAAGTAAATTTAATTACCAAATTATCGGATAAAATTAAAGATCCTAGGAATTAACTATTGTTTTAGTAACGAATCGAAAACAAGATGTTGGATTTGGATTTGTTAGAATTTATAAATTTTTTAACGATATTTTGAGAATTAAACTCAAAATTAATAATTCTTAAAAATCAAACAGTTTTAAATATTTTACTGTCATCAAATCTTTAAATTAAAATAATTCTTTATTGGTAATTAAATTCATAATTATTGAAAATCTGCAAATGGAATCAAATATGCTGTCAAGAAACATGTTAGAGATACTAAATATCTAAAACAAAAATTTTGAAAATTTTGTAAATTTGGATAAACTCGAAAATTTCAATTTAATATTCTTGTAACTTCGTAATTTCGCAAGACTGATTTATAGGTCCCAAAAATATTAAAAACAAAATTTTAATATTTTAATTCTGAAAATAATTTTAGAGAAAAAATTTAAACTTAAATTAAATATTACTCCAATATATCAAACTTTACCTTTTATTTCATTTTTCATTATTCTAATATTCCCCCTCTCGAAAATTAGTTAAATTTAAAACCAAATAAAAGTCAAATTATACAAATCTCTTAGTTATTACAGATCTAATCTTAAAGTGGAATTTCCGTAATATTCATATTGTTGCAATTTACACAAAATTTTGAAAGTCCAAGAATAAAATTTTTAAATGTTGGTGTTTTTAAAAAACAATTAAATAATATTTAATATTAATTTTATATTTTTGGCTACTGAATTCTTAAAACTCCTTAATATCAATTTTATATTCAAAAAATGTTTAAGTTTATTTTTAATAAAAATTTCAATTCACTATAATAATACTAATTTTTAAAAATTTTAATTGGTATGTCTGAAATTTATAAAATTCTGAAACCTTCTGTAAATTTTAAAATAAAAATTTTCTTGAAACAATTTTCATTTCTAAAAATTAACTAATTACATATAAAAATATTAAAATTAATAAAAACTTAATTAAAAAATGCTGATTACAATATTGAAAAATCTTTAAAGATTTCTAATTTTGGAAATCGAAAACCAATAGAACTGGCAAAACTTTTACAATTACATTGTAAAATAAATTACAATTACATGGTAAATATAAAATGTAAATAATTTAGGCCCTTTTCGTTCATAAATTATTATAAATAATCTTATAAAAAAATTAACTGTTCGTGCAAAATTTTAGTCGACCTTGCCAATCACTCAGATAGTAAAATTCACGAAAAATGGTCTTCGATCAGTGCTACACTATTTTTCGTGTGCTCTACTATGTGACTGCTTGGAAATGTCGACTAAATTTTGGTATCAAGTAATTTTAATATTTTTATTTATATTATTGATTGTATGTTTGTATAACGTATTGGTTACTGTATCCTTTCTACTCAGACAATACTGTGTCAGAGTACAGCACTGTTTGTTTTTAGCAATATAAGGAACGTTTTTGTTATTTATTTTTATGAATCACTAAAAATATGTTTCGACATTGATATGTTTCATTTTTTTATTTCGGAATAATCGGTCTTTTTTATTTTGATTGTGTCCACTAGTAAAACGAACGAACTTAGTGTTTTCACATCCGAAAGTGGTGAAACGGTCTTAGGTGACTTCATCAAAAGTTTGTGAATATACTGTACCTGCCGCTACATACGAGTATACCAATATATAAAATGTTGGTTAAAATCTTTTAATGTTATTCATTGTTTAACGACTACCTATTCAATATATAAAAGTTTTCTAGAGAGGTTTTATGATTCACGTATAATTAAATATGATTCTGCATATTACTATAATATAGTGTATAGTTGTTGGTACTCGTATATTATTATACCCACGGTTTGCTAGTTGCTACGCTTATACTCGTATAAGAGTAATATTAAGCGAAAATTTTAATAACAGTTTTTGGTATTAAAACTTTTTGGTATTAAGTTCAATCATTTATTGTGTCTAGCACTATAAACATATATGTGGACTCAGCCATTATTTCGCTTGTAGTAAGTTTTATGATGCAAGTATGATGGATTTAATTATGCTAACATCATTATTATTTATGATGTATGAATTAAAGTTTTGCTTTTGTTCGGTTACATTTTAATTTGATATTTTATGTTTCTGCAAGCTTGTAGTAATATAATTTAATTGCATGACGACGAACGTTATCAGTAAATCCGTGAATGTATGCCAATAACTTTAATTTTCGATTGGGTACCTTGAAACGACCAATAATATTACGTAGCACAAAAATATTATTCCACATCATATCATATCACGGGCTTAATGAATCCCACAGACTGTATATTTAGTTTTGATAATAGTTTTCATTGTTGTTTTTGGAACAGAGTGGAATAGTTTTTTTTTACGATTATACAGACAAAAGACTACACAGTAAATTTAGAGATTTTCTCCAAAAGTTTTTCAATTGAAAATTTTTAATTGAATTTTAAGTTTTATGTATACAATCGATAGTTTGTATATTTGTCGTGTTAAGAAAAAAAAATCCTCAATTCTTTGTTCGATTACGAGAGAATAAATTCGGAAAATGCACCAAACATATGCACCACAAATACTTGTCGTCGATAATCGTTGATATAGTCAAACTCAATTAAACGAGAAATTAGTGAGATTTTTTTTTGTTAGTTTGCAAAATTAAATTTTCCAATCGTTCTTACATACATGACAAATTACGAATTATATTCTGCCAAGGATTACACGCCAAATTAATTGAAGTTGAATTGCACAAAGTCATTAATATTTTAATAAACCGCAGACGTCACTCTATATAATATGTATTTTAATGGAGACGCGAATGAGAAAAAATCCTTAAAGCTTCCTAATGGTAATTATACGATTTGTAATTCATCAACAGGGGTTGTTGGTACACACAGAGTACTTATACAAAACAGTACATAGTAACAAACAAAAAAAAGTCCATTAAAATTTGTAATTTCCTATTAAAAAGTTTTCCACTTAGCGTTTTGCTTTTCTTTCCTTCGTTTATACAGACATTTTTTACTGTTGAAAGTTTAAACTATGTTTTTGACAGATTTTATTAAAAACAAAAATATTTGTTGTAACATAATATGTTGCTTTATTTATACATACATATGTTCAGTACATATTATAGACTTAAAGAAATTTCGGAGGGGGTTGAAATCGATAGAATATATACGTGTGTACAACATGCCGGTTTAAGAATATTGTCACGTATCCAGTTTTTCCTTTCCTGTAACTCGCTCGAATTTTCGAACTGCTTTGATATATCATATTGAAATCGTGCATAATATGAGAAAAATTATCTCCTAACGGTGTGATATTATCACAATCGTATATTTATGTATGACGTCAGAAATCAATTTTAAAGTCCACATATTGTATTCGCGAATACAGTGTGGTATATTTGTATGTACATATATATACGGGTTCAATATGGTAATTCAATTTATTCAGGACATGTGTGTTTGTGAATAGGATCGTGCTATATATATATATATATATTTTATATGTATACATAATATATATGTATGTTCATAAGAAAACCGGGACGCATTAGGAATTCTATATAAATGTGTAAGTGAACTTTAACATCTTAAGATGGATGATTTACTCACCAACATGAAAATTGTATTCAACATTTTGAACAGAATTTCTAAAAATTTGGGTTTGGGGAAACAATTCTAGAATTTATAAATTTAAAAAACAATTAGGGCGTTGTTTTTATTTCGTAATAATCAATTCTATATTATGATGTAAAAACAACGCCCTAATTTTTATAGATTATATAGAAACCACGAATGTGATTATTGTGTAAAATTGTTAAGATGACTGACCTTCTTATCTATTTTCATCTTTTATGATGAAATTTTTACATCATCGTAATTGGCTCATAATAACTATTGAAATCAGCCAAGAACCTAATCTGGATCTTACCGTCTTTATTATGTGTTTTGCTGCATTCGTTTCATCCTTTATAAGGATGCATGAAAAAGCAAACGTAATCGACAGAAAAAGTTTAAAGAATAAAAGTTCCACTTGTATATTGGCTCTTGGAACATCTGTCGTTACAACTGAATGCTGCAATTTTCGTTCGTTATATCATTTGTTAAAAACGTTGACTTTAAACCTCATGTGTTTCTGTCATCGGTGTTTGAATGGTTACTACTTGTTTATTAATCCTTCTTACTTCCCTTACTTTTGCTCGGATGGTATGCATGATACACAATTGTTTCCTTTTTGAACTGTTACGAGGCATTTTTGATGAAATAGTTTTTACTAAATAAACTTTAAAAACTGTAAACGGTCCCCGTTCGTAAAAAAGCTTTACAGTTGGCTATGATAATTTTTATTTTTTTTATAAAGTTGCGCGGATTACTCCAGCACTCAATGCCACTATTTGTCCACGGTGCAATACCTGGACAAACACATATACTTATACATTAAAACACCCAACCGTGACATTTTGTCATCACTGGGAATTGAACCCGAGATCCTCGTATAACAATGTATAAGTACGCTACTTACTGTGCCAACGAGGGTGCCAACGATTAATCTTCTATATTTTTTCAAGCATATTTAGCTAAAATCTGGCAACACTAACAGCTGTATGCAGCACTGTTTCGTTCTTGAAAATTGCTGAAGAGTTCCATAAAATAATTTAAATGGGGTTTTCATAAACTCATACTGCCCATCTGGAACTCCAAATGATGTAAATTTACTGCCCTTTGGATGCATTGAGACATGCGAAGCGTTAGCGGATACCGATCTTTTATAATTTGTTTATTTAATTTACCCCAGTGGACTTAGATGAACGGCCAAACCTTCTTTATTTGTTATTTTTAGTTGTCAATATTCTATTGTCTGAATTTCCATTTTAGTACGAATCTTACAGCAGAAGAAGTGAAAAAATTTATGGTTCACCTTTAGTTGTTGAACAGTTACTGGTTTATTAACGTACACTCTCCAAGTAGCACTATAAGAAAAAGTTAGCTGGTAAGTCAGGAAAACTTCCGATAATTTTTTCTCTGGTTAGCAGTACAAGACTATTAGCAGATTGCAGACGTTGTTGTTGATCTTGCGGTTTTAATCCTTGTGCCAGTTGAATCTTTTAGGGATACGTTTTAAGATCCAGTTTTAAATACCGTCGTAACGATGTGCTGGACAATTAAATTTATAAATATATTAAATCTAATGAATTTACTGTACGAAGCCGTCTGGTTCCCTTGCTAATTCATTGGGATGTGTTTGCAGTTTAGAAAGGTACTTCAAACTTTGCGCTTAAATCACATCTTTCACCGTTTTGCGTTCGTTGCAAAAGATCTTTATTTGATACGCTTGTACAGCCCCATACCTGAATTGTATATGTCCATATATGGATTAGGAGCTCTTTGTATATTAGAACCTGGCATTCTAAATATTGATGCCAGTACGCACTCTTGTGGAACTCCTGTAATTATGTCATTTAGTGAAATAAATTATGTTCACCCTGATATTTTGTTTGAGACAAGTAGCTTTCAACGGCTGCAGGCAATTTTTTTTACAGGCTACTTTAATTTTATATTTAAGGCCCTCGTACCATATTTTGTAGGAAGCTTGCGCAATGCATAGAAAAACTGCCGAACAATATTTATTTTCATAGAAGGCGAGTTTAACTGTGTTTGCAACTTTGTGCACCTGCTCCACAGTATCATGTTGGTCTCGAAATCCAATTGGTGGTTTGGTATAGTGAGTCCTTCAGAAAATATTGATTTAAATTTTTGTAATACTACCTTTTCAAAAAGTTTCGAAATTATCGAAAGTTGCTTGTACGATGCAACTTGTATTTCACCTTTTCCAAATATTTTCTTTTTAGAGAAATACCAACCTCTCATAATCGCATTAAAGATATAAGTTATGAGTTTTATGCATTTATCAGGTGAATCTCTGATCATTTCTATGTCACTTCTGGCCCAAAGTTCATCTGATTGCCTGATTTTGGGGGTAGGTAATGTTGACCTATTTAGTTCTTTTGTTGCTTTCCAGTAGCCGCATTAACATCTTCAGATCAAATATTTTCTTTCTGTCTGATGTACGTATATGATTCTCTTTACGTGTGAGGTAACGTCGAGTCTTCCATCGAAGTCCACTCCAAGCCATTTGATAGTTTTTACCATCTTAATTCGTTGACCGTTTATTGAAATCAATGGAGGTCTTTTGATGTAAAGTGATCCCTTTAATTGGATCACAACTGTCTTGGCGGAGGACAACTAAATCTTGTAACCATTGCACCAGTCTACCATCGTGTCTATGGCCAGTTGCGCTTTTTCGTGAATACTTAGAGTGCCCAGAAGATAGCATTACCTTATCGTTCACGACCGAGCAAATAGCGCAGTCGTTAAAGCTGCGACGTTTGAATCGGGAGGTACCGGGTTCGAATCCCAACAGAGGCGGGATGCAAAAGGGATTTTTCATCTCCCGATTACGATCGGTGATTAAATTGAAAACATCTATGACCCTCTGTTGGAATGTAGAACTCATGGGCCGACCCATCTTCCATGTCACTGTATAGGGTGACATGGAGCTATGCAATGCGCAGGTGGTATACTGTACTTGTGTGAATGGGATGAATGAATGGATTGAATGAATGTTGTGTGAATGTGGGTATTGCACCGTGGCCCTATTAATGGCATTGAGTGCTGGAGTAAAATCCGCCCAATCTTAATTTTTTATCGTTCACGAATGCTACCCCTTGGACTTCGTGGTTCATACTACTGTTGAAGGCAATATCCCATAGAAGTGGACCGAACATGGAGCCTTGTGGGCACCGGTTATTTACACTATTACGGAGTGTACCGTGATTTGTGGTTACAGTGGCTGTTCTTTCAGAAAATAATCGTTCATGAGGTTGTAAATATTTGCGGGCAGTTTATTTTCTCGAACTCCTACATTATACTGGGCTACCACAAATTATCTAACGCGCCAGATACCTCCCAGATTGTACTTTTGGTCAGATTCTTTTACATTGCTGATCATTCAGATGATCTATTTTCTCTGAAGCCAAACTGTTTATTAATGTATTTGCCACTCTTTTAGAATATGTCCATAGTAGTAGATTTTAGAGTAGTTAGATTTTCAAGTAATTTACCTTAGACAGGTAATAGTATGATCGGCCTTTTACCTTTGAATTGGTTTCACACCTATCCCCACCTTTCCTAATTTTAATCATGACATTTTTCCAAGCTTTGGGAAAAACTCCGTTCCTCTTTTCCTCATTCATTAAGCTTTTGATACTACGCCCTGTAATAGGACAAGCACGTTGTATCATTTAAACTTCGATGTTGTCTAGGCCTGGCGCTTTGTTTATTTTCATAGACATGATCGCTAAAGTGGCCTCTTCTTCACTGAAGTGGCGCTCGTTTGGCATATTTTGTACAATGTTAAAATTTGCGCGGATTGCTCCGTGCACATCCGAGCTTTCGAGTAATAATTTTGTGGTGTCCTTCCAACAGATTATTAAATGTCCACCACCGCATACTAGGGTACTTAGTACCTTATTAGATTTCATTTTGCCTGTGCTAAACTTACAGACCTCACGGTTCTGCATTACCGTGCTGTGTTATAAACTGCTTTAAGCAGTTTTGGCTTTTCTCACTTATTCTTTTGAAATACGCATTATGGTTTGCTGCATATGTTCATTTCTTGCTCGTCCGAGGTTCGGCGTTGGAATTTCTTTGATAAACTTTGAACCACTTTTGTCCCATTTTTTTTATTGGTTAGGTTCGGAAACACCATGGTAATTTGCTTTTGTGGGCACGATAATAGTAGCGCAATAGATTTTGATGAGTGAGGTTGCTATTATATTATTTGCTCAAAATTGTTATTCCCGTCCGATATATTCAGGTTTTGCCAGATGCTATTTAATATGTGGTAGAATTTCTCCCAATTTGTTTGACTGACCAATTTATAACTTTTCTTAACAGACCGCCCGTCATAAGAGTAAGATCTATATTCGAGTTGCCATTTTGGGAATATGTAGTAAGCTGATCTTCTTCGCTAATAACGATGCGGCCACTTCGTGATATAAATTCTTCAACGAGAGCTCCTCTCTCATTAGTGTTCTTATTGTACCAAAGTTTGGGCTTTGCATTGAAGTCACCAGTTATTATAATCGGATGGTTATGTACATATTCCTCTGGCACGTCTGAATACTGGAAGTAGATACGAGAAAGAAACTACCTAGATCCGATCATATTTCTACACACACGCAATGCGAGTCGCAGTACTGTGAAATCTTTAAAACTTCTAGATCATTATTGAGGATGTCAATGGCTGCCTTAACGTTATCATCATTCCCCATGATAACTCTTATGGATGTTGCCAAACCGCCTATTTTACCTTTAACCGCATACTGTTCCTGCATGCAGAGTATATCAATTGCTTCTCTGTCAATACAATGTCTGATTTCATGTCCCACTGCTTTCACATTCTGCATATTTTTATATTTTTTATTTATATTTTGCATCATCATGCGGATTTGTCTTTCCATCATCATCATGAAACTTTGAAATACCTTCATTGAAATTAACTTTTGTTTTTGGATCGGTACCTATTATACCTCCTTAAGGTTATCCCAGGATTTCATCGCAGGATTTATTTTTAATACCTCTGACAACACAAGAATGCTGGCACGAGAAACTTATGGTTGTACAAAACTACGTTTAATATTCTCCAGGTCAATTTGTGTGGTGGAATGTGCATTCGTTAGTTGGACAATTATACCATTTGAAGTTATATTTCTTTGATTGTAACATGATTTAATCACTCGTTGTTTAGATCGTAGCTTTGGTCTACCGCTTCAAATCCAGATATACTGGATATTCAAATCCAGATATTCTGTAATATGCTGTGTAATTTTCATCAAAAACTTATCGCATTTTTCGGAACCACAAAGTTCACCATACATAACGCAAACTTCACTAAACGTGCAATAGGCTTTTGTATACCGGTATTCTTGGTGCTTGATGCATTGTATTGGTCCGATTCTATTTTATAGGTACCTCTACAGTCATTTTGTGAAACACTATATGTATTATGGTTTCCTTTTATGATTTTCTAGTTTTATACACGCACGAGCATACAAATTATAAAAAAATGGTTATCTCAGGCTTTTCGTCAAAGAAAAATTTTACTATCCTGCCGCACATACAAAACCAACCAGTCGATGTGATATATTACCTAAGGGCGAGGAGTTTATTTCGGATATTCCATTACTAAGCTACATTAGATATTTAATTACTAAGCTACAAACTAAATTTACTATGCTGTATTAATCTATGTAATCTTCTTTCCACTGCAGGTTCATAGTGTCTGATAAATTGAAGTAAACCACATCGTTATTGTGCATTTTAGATCAGCATTACGCTGTTTATACTAGCAATTACACCACCTCAAAAGGTTTAGTTCGTTTGAGCCTGCGTACAATATCTATTTTGTTTAACAGCTTAGTTGGATACCATAAGTTCAAACCGGTTTTAATATTTGTTTATATAATAGAAGTTTGTCATATGTTGATAGAGCGGAGCTCCTTTTTATCAACCAAAACATCTTTCTATATTTAAGCCTCATGTTCTTCACTTTTCTTTTTGACGTGTGCTTTCCATCGTAGTTTTGCATCTGGTGTCATGCCAAGATACTTAGCCGTGTTGGCATACGTTTCGTTAAGTTTAATTCGCCATCTTTTGGTCCAGTTATGTATTTGAGTAATAGCTAACTGTAAACTCTGAGTTGATTCTTCGTTGCTATCTCCAACAGCTATAAGATTGCCGTGTCATCAGCAAATGCCGCCACAGTGTTGTTTTCTAATACAGGGAGATCATTAGTGTACAATAGGTATAGGACCGGACCTAATACACTGCCCTGCGGTACTCCTGCCTTGATTTCTTTCAATTCAGAATAGGAATCGTCTAATTTTACTCTAAAGAATCTATCTTTCAAGTATGATTCTAATATTCTAGTGAATTGCATTGGTAGTACAGTTCTTAACTTATAGTTAAGTCCTTCGTGCCAAACATTATCAAAAGCCTGTGCAACGTCTAAGAATATCGTTGAGCAGACTTTTTTCTCCTCTAATGCTCTTTCAATAATATTAGTTATTCTGTGTACTTGATCTAATGTTGAGTGTTGGTTGCGAAAACCGAACTGATGATTTGGAATCAGGTTTTTCCTCTCAATTATCGGATTTAGTCTTTTTACTAATAACTTCTCAAAGAGTTTAGACATAACTGGTAATAGTGATATTGGCCTGTATGATCCCGTTTTGTGTGGTGGTTTCCCAGGTTTAGGAATCATAATTACTTCTGCAATTTTCCAAAGGCTGGGTACGTATTTCAATCGAAAGGCGGCATTTATAATATTGGTGAGCTTTAATAATGCTTTCCTTGGTAGTTCTTTTAAAATTTCTGCTGTGATAAGGTCATAACCAGGCGCTATTCTCGTTTATTTTTTCCCCATTTGTTATCTTCTGTTCTGATTGGAGGAATCTGCATTATTGGCCTACTAATTATTTTGGTTGCTCTCCAGAGAGAATAATCAGCACTAGTATCATTAGATACTTTTCTGAGTTAGTTACTGATAGATTCGTCTTTCAGATCTTTGATTTCCCTTTTAAGTAGCTGAGTCAGATTGTTTAGCTTAGTTTTATCTTGAGGGTTTCTAGTTTGTTGCCGTATTCTCCTTGCCCTTCTTTTTCTGCCAAGAGCCCTCTAATTTCTCTAGGGTAGTTGTTTCCCTTAATTTTCTAATATTTCCAACTTCAGTGGTATTTTTCCAAGCTGACTGCTTTTTTTTCTATTTGCTCCTCACTCCAGAGCGGAACAATTAAGTTAATTTTTCTTTCTAAAGACAGTTTAAAGCATTTTGTGTGCTTATTTACTACTAGGTTAGCTTTCTTTTTGAATTATCCTTTCACTTAATGTCAAAAGTATTGGGGAGTGATCAGAGCTTAAGTCAAAACTTTCATCTATATGTATGTAATTTACAGATATATTCTTCACTATAAAGAAATCAATCAGATCTGGTATTTTATTTGGATCAGTTGGCCAGTAGGTCGGTTTACCATTTGATAAGGCTTCGCAACTGTATTTTCTGGTAGCATTGAGGAATTCTTTACCTTTAGTTGTTGTTGGTCTGGAACCCCAGTGGATATTTTTTTCATTAAAATCTCCTCCAATTACAAATCTTTTCCCTAGTTTACTGAAAAATTCAAGTTAGTCTTTTTCTTTTAGAGAGTATTTCGGTGGGCAGTAAATTCCAATAACACTAATAGAGTTAATTTTGGTCTTGATATTAACAGCTGTTGCTGGTATTTGTTCTGTTTCATATTTTAATTCACCGAAGTGATTAATACCAAAGCAGTATTTCCCGGGTGAATAGTGTGATGTTTTATAATTTCTAAATTTGATAATTGATTATTTAGTGAAGTGAGTTTCAGAGATGAGGTAGGAGGTTAAACTTCGCTTTACATTTCAGTTTCACCATCTTCTAAGTTTATTTTGATGTTGTTTCCACTCATCAATTATGTATTAAACTTATCTGGTTTAGTTATTGTTTTAATTTTCTCATACAGTATATCATAGTTTTTAACTCCATCTATAACTATTGGGGGTTGTTGATGTAATTTTTTATAGATTGTTTTGGATTATTTTGGGAATTGTCTCTTTTAGTTGAGTGGGACTAGGTGCTTCTAGGTCCTTTTCCTTTTTTTTCTCCAGCTTTTGACTCTAATCCACTCAGTTTCGTGAGCTAATTCTTCTTCATTCGTATGGTATTCTTGTTCCATTACTTTTCGGGTAGGAGGAGAATCAACGTTTTCCTTTGATTGAATGGCTTTAACTTCGTTTCCAAGAATCCTTATGTGTTCCTGCATCCAAGCAATTGGGTCATTTAATTGCTTGTGTAAATTGTTAGATTCATTTATTTGATTCTTTATTTTTATTTTTTTTTGTTATTTTAAATGTTACAACTGATTACATACATATATCATCTAGTAATTTGTCTATCTTTCTTATGTTCATTTTGCAGATATATAACCCATTAGTTAGTCTCTAAAAATTTGCCCGCCCTATTGTGGTCTTCCCAATTCCAGCGGTTTCTTCGTACTCCGCATTTGTGTTACTCAGCATACCACGTAACTCAACATTTTGATGTTGACCAAGCCGTTGAATGTGTTTCTTTGCCTGAATTGTTTTCTCATCGTTGACGTTTTCCATACGGAGGTCCCTATGTAGATTATCGTTTCTTATGTACCAAGGAGCGTTCACTATTCCATGTAACACTTTATTTTGAAAAGCTTGTATTATTTTAATATTATTGGTTTTCTTAGTACAGCACCAACGCTGTGTATCATAAGTCCATATAAATTTTAAAACTTGTAGGTATAGTAGCAACTTATTAGGTATTGACAGCTCTGAGTATCTTCCAATTAGCCAATACATGTTTCTATATTTAATGTGTAGTTCCTCCTTTTTCCTTTTAATATGCTCTTTCCATTTTAATTTAGAATCGAGAATCATGCCAATATACTTGGCTGTGTTAGCATAAGGAACTTGTTTGGAATTCATTTAGCTTAATGCGCCATTTTTTGGTCCAGTTACTTAGTTGGTTTGTAGCCAGTTGCAGTTTTCTGGTTGCTCCGTCAACTTTATAACCAATAGCTAAAATTGCAATATCCTTCGCGAATGTTGCTATTGTTGTTCCGCTTGTGTTTATGGTAAGTCACTTGTGCGTAAAGTAAATACAAGACTGGCCCCAGCACGCTACCTTGGGGAACCCCTGCAGGTACCTTCTTTAGCTCGGAAATTTCTTCTTCACATCTAACGCGAAAATATCTGTTATCAATGTAAGATTTCAATATCTGAAAGTATTCTTTTGACAAATCTCGATGCAGTTTATATTCCAATCCAGGATGCCATACTTTATCAAAGGCCTGTGCTACATCCAGGAATATTGTTGAGCATATTGTCAAGTGTGTACTGGCGTGTTGGTATTAGCTTTCTCTCAAGTATTATAGGTTTCATCCTTTTGTATAACAGTTTCTCAAAATTTTTCGAAATTACTGGAAGCAGAGAAATTGGCCTATATGACTTTTTACGATTAGATGATTTGTGTGGCGGTGGAATTATAATTATTTCTACTATTTTCCATTGCAGAGGTACATATTTCAGTCGAAATGAAGCGTTGATTATATGAAGAAGTTTTCATACCCCTTTTTCAGGAAGTGCCTTCACTATTTCACTTGTAATTAAATCATAGCCAGGATTTTTGCGTATTTATGTTATGGTTAATTTCATCTTTCAACTCTCGTAGAGTTACAGGTATTTCCCTACAATCCTCCTTGTGCACTGGTATTATATTTCATCCGCTGATTGTTTAGCATATGTTTACCCAATTCCCCTCATCATTTTTTATTGGCGGGTGTTTGATAATTTGGTTTTTTAATGCTTTTGTAGCTTTCCATAGAGAATACTCAGTTTCTTTATTGTCTGTAAGACTACGAAGATAGCGGGTAACCGATTCATTTTTTAGTTCTCTAATCAATTATGTCAGTAGGCCAGTACGTTGGTTTTCCACCTGAAAGAAATTCACAATTGTAAGCTCGACCTGCGGCGTATAGTTCTCTGCCCTTTGGAGTTGTTAAGCTTGACCCCCAGATAGCATTTTTTGCATTAAAATCACCTCCAATGATAAAATTAAATCCTAGCTGGTTCAATAATTTTTATAATCCTCTATATTTAAATTATGTCTTGGAGGACAATAAATTGAGCAGACATTGAATATATTTTTGTTGTTCTTCTTCAATTTTTATTCCCTCATGATGTTGAATATTTTCTTTCACAAATATTGTTGATCCTCCTCTTGCTCTTCCTGCTCGATGTAAAGCGCGATAAGAAACGGTTTAAGAGGTTTTAGTAAGATGGCCTTCTAAAAACATGTATCAATTTTTTCATTATTTAAAACGATTTCTAGCTCTGGAATATGTTGGATTATTCTATTTGCATTCCAGATTACAATTCTTAATGTTTTATCATATTAGTGTAGTATTTAATATGGATGTTATTTCATCCACTGTTTCTCGGCTATCTAGTCGCCTGTTCAAAGCATCTATGGATCTCCCTTGTCTCATAAGCCGTGTATTTAGCGCTTCGAAGCTTTTAAATATTTTTTCAAGCATAGATGTATCTTTGGAGTCTTTGAAATTTACTGATTTGTGTGAGGTCGTACTTTGTAGCCCGAAACGCAATACCTGATACAGCATTTCTTCTTTTTTAGAATAATTATTGTTCTCTGGAAAAGCATTTTTCGGTAATTCCACATGTCCTGTAGATATTATTTTGTTAATCTTCGTGGACGTATCTTGGAATTTTTTCTGATTGTAGTAATACAATAGCTGGTCCCCCCAGAATCGTTGAGACCGGCCTCTAACAAGGATGGGTTTTCCTGAAAATCGTATCATCGTATGAAATGTGATAGGCAAATTTTATGGTCATATTAAATTATCACAACTTCTCCATCTTAGGCGTTATTTAGACATAATTTTATTAAAAAAAATTATAATAAATAAAAATTTAAATTTATTACAACTCACAACCGCCGAATGTTATTTCTGCTACCATTTTGTGCTTTTGTATGTAATTTATTTTATTAACAATGATAAATATTAAAATTTAATACTGTGGAGAGATCTAAGTGTATGTATGTTTTTTTAACATCGCGCCATTAAAATGTTATAAAATAAATGAATCCTGAAAAGCACCAGCATACAAGAAAAGAAAAGAAAAAGAAATGAAAGTTAAGCTTGTGTTATTTATTTTTCTATATACATTAAATAAGTTGTATGTATATATATATATATATATATATATATATATATATATATATATATATATATATATATATATATATATATATATATATATATATATATATATATATATATATATATATATATATTTATATATATATATATATATATATATATATATATATATATATAATATATAAATATATATATATATATATATATATATATATATATATATATATATATATCTATATATATATATATATATATATATATATATATATATATATATATATATGTATATATATATATATATATATATATATATATATATATATATATATATATATATATATATATATATATATATATATATATATATATATATATATATATATATATATATATATATATATATATATATATATATATATGTATGTGTTTGTGTTCAAAACGTAACAAGCTTAAAATTTACTTCATTATTTAAGGAGCATATTACATATATGTATATATAGCATATGTTATGTACATATACATATATGTGAAATTGAACTTAATTTATTACAATATTTAATTTGGTGAAGAAAAACCACTTTACATATGAAATAAAACAAAAACAACAAAATGGTAAAAAAATTTAACTGCCTAAGGCCAAAATTTATTGTTTGGTTGCGTTCTTTTTTATTTTTTATGTATGTATTTCGAAAGAAAAATTATAAACTTTAAGACTCAATGTTATGTTTTATACTTTTTCATCGTTGCTATTTTAACTCGGATCCGAGAGTGAGATTTGCTTTAGTACGAAATATAAAATTTTTAACTCGAGTGTGTTTATAATTATGTATACTGTGTTTATATATGTATATATTTCAGAAGTACATATGTGCTCATACATAATATTCAAGGAAATTATAATTTCATTTTTACTAGGAAATTATTTTAAATTATTTTTGATTATTTCATCAGACAAAAATATCGCTTAATACTTAATTAATTTAAAGTAAATTAAATTGTATTTTATACAGAGAGATTCCAAAGCAGAATTTTAATGAAAATAAAATATTTATACGCGTTAAAATTAATTTCAGGGCCTAAATAGTTACATAGTCAGAAAGACAAAACTGAACATTTCCAAAAATACTTTCCACAACCGAGATAAATCTTTACAGTCTTTCCAATTTAATATTAACATAATTTACCTGTTTTGTTTCATGTTAAAATAATTAGCATTGCAACTCTTTAATAACATTATTTGGTTTTAAGAAAATAAAATGGCCCAAAGCATTTTTATACATTATAATTATACTTTGTAACTTATTGTTTGGATTTTCTTTTATAAATTCATTACTTAGATGGAATTTTATGTTTAATTTCATTATTTTGTAATTGTTTTTTTTTTTTTTTAAATTAATTTTTAATTAAATTATTAATTAGTTTAAAGTAATTTTCAATTAAATATACAAATATAAATTTCTGCAGAATTATATGCATGTGAAGATTTTCACCCCAATACATCAGGCAATACTATTCTATCTCATCCCAGGTTTTTAATTAAACAAAATAACAGTATGAAATTTTTCATAAATATGTTTAATAAATGATGATATTTAATTTATAACGAATATTATTAATATAACTCCTAAGAACTTCCGAAACCGGAAATAATTTCTTATGTTTTGAGTTGGCCATAATATGGGCAAGCCTTCACTAAAAACATAAGGAGATATTTTCGCCCTCGTTCAGAGGAGTAAGAATTTGTTTCGTTTTGATGTGGCCAACCGAAAGCTTACGCCATATGGCTGGTGTTGAGAATTTTGCCAGAAAATAGCCTTATAATGGCCGACTCAAAACATAAGGCACTTTTTCCGGCCTCGGAAGTTCTTAGGAGTTAGCTCTCGTTAAATCCCCAACACCTTACGGCTGGGGTTCCAAATTATTTTTATAATTCATTAATTTTTATTAAATCACAAAACCTAATACTCGTATTAGGAATTTTTTTGTATTACGCTTCGTTCCCAATTTGTATTCTGGGAGCATGGATATTTTTTTGTTTTTGTTACTTAGAGATAAATAACAGCAGTGATAGTTTACTGCTCTTGAGTTGATTCCGTCTTGTTCCAATCCTGTTTGATTCCAATCCCTTTAACTTGGTCCTGTTTATTTTGCGGTCTAGCAAGATTCATTCACGCTATAGAAAAACCCACCGCAATCCCTGAGCTTTAGCAAGCCAAAGATGACCGCTCTAAAGTCCCTGAATGAAGGAGGATTTATCTGTTAACAGTCCGTGTTACTTAGTGATTGAAATGAACTTCTTTTAATGTTCGTTTACAGTTTTGTTACAGTTCTTAGGAGTTGAAATGAAAGTTGGGCAATTGTGCAAGTGGCACCATACGACTGGTGTTAGGGTTTAGACCAAAGCTTGCCTTTATTATTATTATTATTAAAATTGGTTGGAACCCACGAGGGTTCTGCACTCAATGCCACAAAGGCCCATGTTGCAAACGAAAGATTCTATCCCAATTCGTAAACGCAAACTATGCTGCCTTCGTAAACTGAACAAGCTTAGACCAAGGAAGAGAGGGCAACTGATCTAAATTTAAAGACCTAAAGTAGAATACTTGAGGTGAAGGCGGTCATCATCTTTCTCAAGGCAATCCTCGTAAATAAATAACATCATGAGCTAAGCACATATACGATGTTGATGACCTTTAAAACGGCCTTGTCTCGTAAGAATCGCTACCCCAAGACTCTTAACTGGCTCTTTTTTAAAGATGAAGCATACTTCGTTGGCCTCAAATTGGGCTCCTCAATGAAGTATTTCACCTTACGACAGCTAAAAGTTTCAAGCCACTGAAATCTTGGGTTTTTCAAAGCGTAGTCCTTTATAACTTTTTTCCCGTAGTTGAAAGATCAAGAAACCGCTGGTTCAGGACCAGTTAAATTATAGTTAAGTGGGATTCAGCTTGGCTAAAGAATCCGCGATCTCATTGTCTACAATGCCACAATGAGCCGGTACCCACATAACCCTAACGTTATTGTTAGAACAAAGAAGTTTCATGAAATGTTTGCATTCCTCGACAAGTTTGGAAACAGTCAAGGGATTTCTTAAAGAGTTTGGTACAGCTTTGCTATCTGTACACAGTAGATTACTTTTGTTTTTAACAGCAAAATGCAAAACCCCAACAATACTACGGTGTTAACGCTATTAATCCCGCCTGAAAAACTGTACAATGCGAACCGAGACTACCGAAAAGTATCAGATCAGTCCACAAGGACAGTAGATTCCAAAACCATCGCTGAGGTTAGAACGACAGCCATCAGATAAAAAGACTACGGACTCATCTAATTTGATTAACTTTTGAAAATTTGTCCCACGTTAGAACCGAAAACATTCCATGCCCCGATGCACCTCAGGCGATATGCTGCAGAATAGGCCGTGCCTAAAATAAAGATGCGTAACTGAGGCAAGGAAAGAAAGGATTCCATAGCGAGAAGTGGATGTCTCGGTTCTGCAGGAACTAAAGCGCTCAAAATCCGAAGTATCTGTGTTTGGGGTCGGATTTTGATCGTTGACGAAGAATTCAGTTCAGGTCTTCTTTGACTGAGGTTTGAATGCACAATAATTCGGTTGGAAGATCGGAACTCTAATGGGATATATTACATCGATCTGTTAAATCGGCTTTAAGTTGCCTGTGGAATCGCTCGACACGACAATTCGCTTTTGGATTATATGCTGTTGTCCGAATGCGATGTGAACCTAGAAGCTTGGTGAGTCCGGTAAATATTGTTGATTCAAAGTGTGTTCCTTGGTCTGTCGCTATAGAGCGGGACTCCAAATCTACAAATATGCTCACTATAGAACATCTTCATTACGGTTTTGGCAGTTATTTCTTTGATTAGATAAGCTTCTTGCCAGCGGATAAATCGGTCGAAACCTGCCTTTTGGTAGCTCGAATTTACCAAGTTCTGATTTAGTGTGTATTCATTTAGTATTCATTCTTGGCTAGAATTATTTTGAAGCCATTCATATTCGCGTGGCACGTATGCCAGGATGTGATAAGCCATGTACACTATTGAAAACAGTTTGTCGTATGTCCTTGGGAACGAAGGGTAGGTTTTTACCTGTCGATGTCTCACACCAAATTTACTGCTGGTTGTGTGGTAGGTAGACTTGTTGCAGATTGACTATTGATTTCGAATTCCAAAGTGAAATCAATTTCTGCAATTCGTCGTCACCTTGTTGCTGTTGAAGTAATTCTTTCGAAAACAGATCGAGACAAACAGTCGCTCACCAAATTGAGTTTACCTTTGATGTTCTGAATTCCGTTCATAAATTGTATAATATGATCGAGATGTCGTAATTGCCGGGGACTACGTTCCGAATTTGACGCAATTGCAGTAGTGAGAGGTTTGTGGTCGGTATATATAGAAAAATTAGAGTATTTGAGTTCCGCTGGAGAAAGTTTCTTTGGAAAGAACGCAAGTGGTTGCCAACATCCATTATTGCGTTGTTGTAAGACAGATCTAAATGCTATACTGGAAGCCTCGCTAGTAATGTTGTACTCAATGTCGTTCAACGAATGTGCCAAATGAGTGGCAGCGGCAACAGAACGCTTGAGCTCTGTGAAAGATGCGGAGCATTCTTCGGGTCAAGAGAAATTCCTTCTGTGTTTGTCTTTCTTAAGTTGTATGGCCAAATGCCTATGTGGATAAGCGATAACAGTTCGGCTAAACGTGGTATAAAATGGTGGTAATAGTTCACCATACCTATACGAACTGCTGTATTTGGCTAATTAATGTTGGCTCTGGAAATTTTGAAATGGCCTCAATTTGAAATGGCTATTTTTTGACGGGATATTGTGTGGCTTTTCGCACCAAAAATGCATTTTGATGCTTTAATATTAATTCCAAATGCGGAAAGACGCTTAAATACTGTTTCGAGATGTTCTGTGTGTTCCATCTCGGAGTTGCTTCGCAAGACGAAGTCCCACACTTTTAAAACTTCGTTAAGGAATCTTCGTTAATGCATTTGGGTGAATTCGAAAAGCCCAAAGAGAGTAGTTATCGCGGAGCAATGTGAATATGATGATAGACCCGTACCAAATAAATTTGTGAGAAAATAGTGGCACCGGCGAGTTTCAACGAGAAACTGTGAATATGTTTAATAGGGTATCTAGCCGGGATTGTGACAATGTTAAGCTGTCGATAGTCGCTACAAGGGTGGCAGTCCTTATCTTTCTTCTGCACCATATGAAGTGGTGAGGAGACTGGAGATGATGGAGGACGGCAGATTCCGATATATGTCATACACTGAAATTCAGCTCTTGCAGTTTTCAGTTTAGTAGTGTCAAGTTGTCACGGTTTGGCAGAAGGTAATCTAAATTGTGTGACGATATACTGAATTACATTGTGCTTCACTAACAAATTATTATTTAGAGCCTCAGTGAGCGGGTATTTTTTTAAATGAGCGTCGTAAGGATTGTCAATGTTTTAAAGTTGGCACCTATATAGTAGTTTTGTCTACTGCCGCGACTAAAAAAGTGAGTGAACGAATGCCTGAGACCGAAATTGGCTTTTAATAATTTTGTACCGTAAGTGGAAATTGGGCACCATTTGCTGCGGTAAGAATGGTCTTCATTCTTAGTTTTTTTTAGTTGTTGGAGAAAATTTTAACGTGTATCACAAATACTGCAGCCGTCCAATCGATCAGAAATTGTAAATGGTTTTAATAAACCAATCCCACTGTTTGCCGTAGAAACAGCCGGATTTATATGTTTTCCGAAGACCTAGAAAATCTTGAACCAGCTTCATCATGAGTAGCTACCGGTCGGGTATTGCACGGTTTAGTACAGTTGCGAGCGCATGAGCCAAAACAACGGTAATAATAACAGAATCCGGAGCGAGAAGATGATTTCGTCCGTGATCTGGGTCTATTCTGAAAAAAAAAAATTATTTAAAAAATTTTATAAAGTAACTTTTCAAGTTTTTTTTATAGCAGTGTATGGATAAATTGAAATCAAATTGATGTATTGTTCAATGATTTTGCCAATTTATTAATAGGAATGTTCTCCCCGTAATTTGTGGAATGGTGTTCAAGATCCAAAAATCGATGAAAACAGAGCCTCCTACCCGGAACATGAATTAAGATGTTTTCGGTGTTGTACGATGAATCAATATGACCGCGAAGAACGTTTCCTATAAAAGCAGCGTCCAAAAGAATTTTTATATTTTCAAGAGTGCAGATTTTGTAGTCTTGGCACCTTGTCTTATAAGTTGGTAAGTGCGCACATTTTCATGATAAGGTATATCATTTAGTCGTAATCCCAATTGGTTTTCTTTAATAGATAGAAGAAGAATGTTTTTTGGACACTTACAATTCTTTTGTTATGAATTGAATAGTAGGGACTCCAGACAGTTGCAGGCGAAATACACCGTCAATAATGTTGATTTGTCATAGAATCCACTGGTCCATCGTTTGTTAAAACTAAACATTGATCTCGCTTTGATTACGATGTTATCTATATGCCTGTTAAATGTTATGTTTTGGATAAATGTGACATCCAGATCGATAGTTTCACAAACAAGCTGCAATTCAGCGCCCTTGATCTTGCAATCGGTCTGTATCGCTTCTTTCTTTGATAGTATGGAACATTTTAATATCGTCTGTCAAAATGAGCACGCCATACTTTTTTATAACCTCTGTAACTCGGTCGATGAAAACAAGAATTATCTAGGGTTCAATATGTGATCCTTGAGGAACACCCGAGGTAACTCTGATAATTTAGACTATCGAGGGCCTTACGATAACAAATAGAATCAAATGCTTTGCTAAAGTTCGTGTAAACTACATCCATCTGATAATGCTTTTCAATTTCGTCAATCGTTTTACTAGTAAATTCCACTAAATTTGTGAAAATGATCTGCCTGGATGTTGTTTGTCACATATGTGACGTGACAATGTAATTTTAAAGGTGTTGCAAACAACCAGCTATCTGGAAGCACGCCGGTTTATCACTACAAATTGAAGAGATTCTGCAATTGATGCACCAAAAAATTTACATGTTTTTTTAATATAGATGATGGTGACGATGATTATTGTCCGGTACACATCCGTCGCCAAAGCAGACATAATAATTTCATCAGTATAATACTAGGAGGAAAGATCGATATAATGTTGTTGTTATTCAATGTTTGTGCTGTATTCACGTTATTGTCTGTTGGTTTGTATACAGATTGACTTGGCGTCAGAGCTGTTTGTGTTATTGTAAGTCATATATTGGTTGGGTATGCACCTCAATTTCTCGTTTAGTTCTAAGGTATTTCCACAATTGCTTAGGGTTGATTTTAATATTATCTTGGACATCAGCTAGATCAGAAGTGTATTTTAACTTAAGGTGAACACCGAACTCATCATTGTTTTGGAGTGCAACACTTTTTATCATTCTAGCATAAGCTTTAGAATTTCAGTTTTTTAAATTCAAGAGAAGATCGTCAAACCACGGAGGATGGATACTGGTTCTTTTGATGCTCAATGGAATATTGTTCTCAAAACCTCGTTCTGATGATTCTACAACTTTAAATATATCAACTTCGTTGGTGAAGAAAATATCTAAAAAAAATGTTCACGTCCATTGGGTATGTTATTGATTTGATTTAAATTGGCACTAAGCATAGTATCGGCGAAAATCGATTCCGCATCTGATGTAATGTTATATGTTAAGTCACAAAGAATTAGTGCTAAATCAGAGGAAACAGCATCACTACATCTTGCATAAATGTCACTCGCTGACTGGGGTGGTATATGTAGGCTATATTGATGTATAGACGTCTTTTATTGATCTTATAATCTTCGCACAGACCTGTGCCATACTACTGATGGTTCTAAATTTACTGGCGAATTATATAGTGAAGAATGTACAGCAATAAGAAAACCTCCTCCCGATTTTTTTACGCTAGTAGCTGCAGAGCGATCACATCTATAAACCACATAATTTTGTCCAAAAATGCCGTACTGTAAATACCAGGTTAAATGAAATGGTTTGATTTTAGAACAAAGTTGTAAAATAGTTAAGTTTTAGAGGCCATTTTGTTTACATTTTGATAATATATTGTACATTTACCGCTTAATGCTTTCTTTACTGGTTTGTTGCATCGGTTTACACTAGATTTGATAGCTGAAATAATTTTGTGAGATCGAGCTTTCACCACAAGTGAGTGTAGTCTGTCATTCTCAACTGGTGAAAAGTATTTAAAAAACGTGTGTGTCTCGATATACAGCAACTATAGCATGAGACACTCTGTCATATATATAATTCATGAGGTTTAGGATTTGTTCTTACACATATCACATTTGGTGATGTTAAACCTTGCGCTTCATGGATCGTCATGACTTTACTAGTTGATGGTACGGTGAGTTGGGAAACTAATTGTTTATGCGCCTTGCTGAAAGTTAGATAATATGTATTATCTAAGACAGGTAGCATCGATAATGTTGATAGCGAATTGAGAAATTCGACCGAGGTTACCATGGAATTTTTAGTGCTGATATTAGGATAAAATTCCTCTTTTTTAAGCATACGATAAAAGTGGGACGGTCGTAGGTCCCCCATTTTTTGGAAAGGCATCAAGTCGTTGCTCTTCGCTGATTATATAGCGGTCCATTAACGCATTTTTTAGTGAACTGTATTTATTTCCTGGTGGCGGATTTCAAAGGACGTCGAGCATCATCGGAATCATCGTTTGTGGTATAGCACCAAGGGCATGGGCTAACTTTTTCATCATCATTCTCCATACGATGTATGAAGAATTGCTGTTCGATGACTGTGAACCATGCCTCTGGCGGTTCATTCTAGAAGGGAGGTGTATATGTACCGCTCGAAGTACCCGGTTGATTTTCATCATCTATCTTTGTTTGTATTTTAGGTGGCATTTGTACAATTCGTTATTTATATGTTTTTTAATTTGTAAGATTATTATGCCGCTGTAGGCATATCAGGTTTTAGTAGTGGCCACTACATGTTTGAGGGCAGGGCCGAAAAGGGGGGTACAGGCGGTACATTTTACCGGGGAAAATTTTGAAGGACCCAAACTATATTTTATTTCCTTTTGTTTCTCATTTTAAATTTTGTATATAAACAGAGCCACCTATATATACAGAGCCGTAAGGATCAGCCATGTTTTTTGTCGAGCTTTTTCTAGAGGAACTACTTTTTGCATTATCCCATAAGAATCAATGTAAAAATGACCATTTTCGAATTACTTTTCATCAATGAAAAGTTTAATATTTCGTTTCGATAAACACTTTGTGGAATTTGTTCTATATTGAAGAAGCACATATCTGAAAATCAGAACCTTACATCTTTTATTAATTTAATAAACATTAAATCAAAATTAAATATGAATTTATCATATTTATGTAAACATGAATTTATTTGAATGTGTAGGTAAAATAAATAAATAAAACATATTATATTGTCATCCTTTCGATCGATGATTTTGTCTCTTTTTTAAAAATTAAACCTCACACTTTTACTTTTTTTAATTTAGCTTTTTCTATTGCGATCGCAGCATGCTCGAATAAAGCATTATTCTATTTTCTTTTATACATTTTTTGACAATGTATCACCACATATTTCTATTTCGTTTACCTTGTAGCGAAATCGGGAAAAGGGATAGAGTACAAAATTATTCTAATAGGTTGAGATCGCAATAGAAAAAAATCAAAATTGCAAACACGAAACAGAGTAAAATTTAAAAAGAGAACATAAACATCGATCGATAGAAAAAAAATAGTGATGTTGACAACTTACAACATGTCGTAGGGAGTTCCAATATCAGCTGCACAATTTGTTTAGAACCATAATTATGCACAAATGCGTGACAAAGCTTTACTAAAATAAAATGGAACCGTGCCAGAAGAACTGTGATAGTCATGGTGTTCCATTTATAATCTAAAATCCAAAATTTACGTTGAAATAGAAGTGAAATTAGTTTGATATTTATTCAAACAAAATCATGCAGCTTATATTGAAATACCCTTTAAGTATTTTATTTTATTCACAAAAATATAATTCAAAAGGAAACCCAACCACATTTTTACTGTTTTCTCTTTTCGTCTTGCAGTTTAATTTTATTGCGTTGGTATTTGTGTGCATTACTATCAATTCAATGGAGAAATGCTTTTTTTTCTATAAATTTTATTAATAAATATAACAAAAATTAAACAACTTCTTTCATCAGGCTTTTAACCAATTATAAAATGATAATTGCAGATTCTATTTCAATGTTAAAATACTTAATTCATCGTCATTTTCATTGAAAAATATCGCACCGAAAAAAATTTAATTTTTCATATGTTTTGTATGGAAAAAATGTTTTTTTCATCAATTTTAGTTCCTCTAGAAAAAGCTCAATTTTTAACCTTACTCCTTAGGGCTCTGTATATATAGGTGGCTCTGATATAAAGCAGCAGAGTGGAAAACGATGTAACCTGTAAAAATAAAAATAGCGTTATATATTTATAAGTGTGAGTTTTCTGTGTTGTAGTTTTGTCAGTGATTTTATTTGAATATTTTTTTTTTTTTTCATAATAAGGGAAACTCCAAGTAAGTAAAATACTATTATTTGTTTTTAATATCTGGGGCCCTACTATCACTTTCGACAACGATTTTCGACGACGGTCGTTTTCCTATAGTAGGCAAAGGAAGAAAAAGGAAAACAATATTATAAATTTACTATTGTCTACCTTTTTCTTCCTTTGCCTACTATAGGAAAACGACCGTCGTCGAAAATCGTTGTCGAAAGTGATAGTAGGGCCCCTGATTATTAAATTATTATTTTGTTATGTTAAGTTATGGAATATCAACATAAATCTGGCGCTCAAAAGCGAAAAGAAAAAGTGGAGAAAGAAAAGAAAGCTGCTCCTGGAAATAGAACGCTCGATAGTCTTGGATTTATGTTAACTCGACTAGGAAATTCTTTAAGCACGTCTACTGCAGAGAAAATTAATGAACAAATGGATGTTTCAGAAATACAAATTGTTGAAATTAATATGTCGTTAACTGAAATAGTTAAAGATACAAATCCGAATTCTACTGGTGAGACACAAGTACATTTAAGCTCTGAAAGTGGATCATCATCATTAAACCAAAACGAAATTGTGAATATTGGTATTGGTAATATTGAATCCAAATTCGATGTTGAAAATTTTGTTAGAATGGAACGAGAACCTTTTCCAAAAATGATACCACTGGATAAAGACGGTAATACCTTTCCAGTGCACGTATTGAACCGACGCTTAAATAATAATGAAATGATTACACGGGACTGGTTGATATGGAGTAATGCAGAACAGGCATTATACTGTGCCTTGCCGTTTATTCTGCAAACTTCCTGAGGCTCACCGTTCCACCTTATCACTTGCAAATGGTTGGGAACCAGCATCAAAGGGATATAAAAAACAGAACACGGGAACAGCATTACTCACAAAATGTGTTATATGGAATGGCGCAATATGCAAAAAAAACTTGAAAAATGAATTCTACAATAAATAGATTATTAGTTCAACAAATAC
Organism: Tipula unca; assembly: GCA_951394425.1. Taxonomy (NCBI): domain Eukaryota; kingdom Metazoa; phylum Arthropoda; class Insecta; order Diptera; family Tipulidae; genus Tipula; species Tipula unca. The sequence goes on from OX596381.1 coordinate 135,378,601, forward strand.
AAAATGAAACACAAATTTGGAAAGATCTATTAAAACGATTACTAGACGTGGCTTTGTTCCTTGCTGAACGTGGATTAACATTTAGGGGAAGTAGTAATTTAGTTGATGAGCACAAATTATTTATCAAGCGATATCCAAAATGAATTTATTTCATGCTGTGCCCAATACTTTATGAAGCGTATTTTGATCGAAAGAGAAGGTTCTAAATATTATTCTTTAATGGTCGATGCCACTCCAGATTCGCCACATATGGAACAAACTACATTTATCTTACGATACGTTTCTATCAATGGCGACACCGATGAGTATGAAACCGTGGAACGCTTTTTACAATTCTCGAATTGCAATGAGAAATCAGGAGAAGCAATAGCAGATTTAATAATACAAGTATTATCCAAACATAATACACAAATTGAAGATTGCCGTGAACAAGGGTATGACAATGGTTTCAATATGAGTGGTTCCTATAAAGGTGTTCAAGCAAGATCATTAAATATTAATCCCATGGCCATATTTTCTCCATGTGCCTGCCATAGTTTGAAGTTGTGCGGAGTTCATGCAGCAGAGTCCTGCCATAATGCAATTACCTTTTTCGGAACCATACAAAAATTATACAACATATTCAGTAGAAGCCCAACGAGATGGGAAATTTTAAAAACTAACATTGGTGGTAGTTTGCTACATTACACGTCAACTACTCGATGGTCTGCTAGAATCGAAAGTGTTAAACCATTTGTTAAGCAATCTGAAGGAATTACAAAACCTATCGACTTAGTACAGAGAACCAACCTAACATCGGAGACAAAAGCAGATCTTTTTGGAATTAAAAAATATTTTGTTTCAGATTTTAACTGCAATAAATAATGTAAGCACTATTTTACAAGCGAGATGTTCGACAATAGATGTTGAAGTTCTTAATCTGAGCGTACTTTTGGATCGATTGAAAGACATCAGAAATATGTATCAGCCAATTTTAGAAGAGTCGAAGATTAACGCGGAAGATAAAGCCTTATTTTAAAACAACTCGAAAAATTCGAAAGCCTGCAAGATATGGCACCACACTTGATGATGGTAAATCTCTAAATGAGGAAAAAAAAAATTTAAAAACGAAATCTTTTTTCCTCTGTGCTATTAAAAATATAAATACCAGATTTCAGGCTGTTAACGAAATTTATAGCAAATTTGATGTTTTGTGAAGATTCATGGATTAAGATGAAATAGAGCTATTACAAAAAATTAAAACTTTACAGAAGATTTATAACGACGACATCAGCGACAACATCTGTGAAGAAATTACGCTCTTGAAGGATGTTTATGTAGCCAATTTTGGTGGTGGTGGTACTACGTTACCACCAATTAAGCTTCTCCATGCAATACGGAAACTAAAATTGGAAATCCTGTTTCCAAACTTAATAATAATACTAAGATTATTTACAACAAAATACCAGTGACAGCCGCAGCGGCGGAACGTTCCTTCAGTACTTTAACCAGAGTTAAAAACGTTTTAAGATCAACGATGTGTCAAAATCGACTAACCGATTTAGGTATGTTATCAATCGAGTCCAGGTTAGCGAAAAATTGCGACTTCAGCGAAATAATAGAAGTATTTGCTAATAGAAAAGCAAGGAAAGCAAGCATTGTTTAAAAATTGGAATTTAAGGTAAAAAGAAAATGTAATAAAGAATAATGTAAAATTGAATTAGATTGAAATATAAGCAAGAAAATAGAATTAGTAAATAGCCCACAGAGGTTTGCATATTTGGGCTCTCTTATCGCACGATAACAGTGTGGGTGAGGATATTAAAATGTGCTGCGGCAGCAGGTAGTAAAGCTTTGTGTCTTCTAAGGCTACCGCTAAATTCTAAACACCTATCAGTTTGGCTCCTTACATTTGAGAGAAGAATCTTGCGTGTGATTTACGGCACAAAACGCAAAATAGATGGTAGATACCGAGCTTTTTACAATATCGAGATCTGAGATCTAAGGAAGATTTCCGATATTGTACATTAAGTAAGATCCCCGATATTGTACATATGAAGTAAGAGAATGACTATAGGCTTTCTCAGTTTATCTAGGACAGTATATGAAGACCGAGCTCAGAATCGAAACCGCTGGAGCCACATTGTTGACACATTAACGGGCCAGTAATGACCTTTACCAACTGTTTGTTATTATTATTTTTCTAATCTCTACCATCATTATTGTGATAGTAACTACTCGTACGTAGTACGAGAATGTTCTGATATCATTTTCCAAAAATTAAATTCAAAATATAAAAAATTAAAATAAATTTCATTGTTGTGTATTACAAAATATAAACTGAAATTAATTATAAGTGGGATTTCAGTCAGAAAAACCAAACCAACAAAAATTTTTGGGAATATAGCCAAAAGCAAAATAAATGATTTCCTAAGAATGTTAGGATGTTCTTTGTGTATATGTGTGTGTGTGTGTTTGTAAATATACGATATATTATTAGTATACTACATTAAAGCTTTGCTCCAAATACCTAATGATTAACGAGACGGAAAATATTTTTTTTTTGGTAAATAAAAAATTAGATTCATAATAAAAAAATCTCCAAAAAGTTTAGCACACTTTAAACTTGGGGAAACAAAACGCAAATGAAATCGTTTGTATGGAATGGTGGTAAAAAAAAAAAAGGGCAAAAGTTTTACATTTACTTAATGATTACACGCGGAAAAGGAAAATAAGTCGAATATTTATGATAAAAAGCCTAATTTTTTTTTTTTTTCGTATTTAATGTAAAACGTGATTTTGAATACTCAAGTACCAAATTTTTGTGATACGAGTATGTACGTACATAATTGAAATAATAAGTAGCAATATTTAAGCGATAGCACATAAAATAATTAATATTTAAAGGGGATTTTCACTGTACTGTAAAATTTATTTATGCTCGTTATTATGCTCACGAATATCGAAATTTTCCAGTAATAAAATATCATTTTCATTTTATGTTTACAAATTTGGAAGAATCATTTAACTCTAGCAAAAAAAAATTCGCATTAGAGTGTATTATAATCTAATTTTGATGGAAATATTTTCTATGGCAAGTGTATTAAATTCTACTAAATCATTTTGCATTCAATAACCATGTCTATATAGACTATGTATACACAGTTACGGCTGGTAATCAATTATTTGCCACTTTTATTTTTTCATTTGTGGTGAGTGGTTGTGAATATATATATATATATATATATATATATATATATATATATATATATATATATATATATATATATATATATATATATATACATATCTATACATAGAGGAAAACGGGATATAATTTTCAATTTATCATAATATATCCATGTATCTAAATATGATATAAAATTTTGGTTTATTCATGTTTGAAAATATATTAGTTGATAAAAAGGTTTTTATTGAGGTTTTATTTTTCAAAAAATAAAAAAAAACTTTAGTTCTTGTAAATATGCTGATTAAAACCATCGGCATCATCTCATGTATACACGCATAATATATTTTGTATATTATGTAAATATATTTGGAAAAAATAAAACTGATTTAGGCACTTTTCTGCACTCGTGAACATTTGGCAAATCGAGTTAAGACGAAAATACGATGTTCAAAATTATCAATGCATTGGAATTTCTTGCCAATCATTATTCAACGATTACTGAGCAACACTTATCAACTTATGGTTCACGTCAAAGGAGCTGTAATCATATAACTGCTTAACAATCATGTCTGTGAAGAATATCAATTTATTGTACAACGCAAATACTAAAATTTACATAAGTGAAGGTTGATACAATATTTTCAAGAGCTAAACCGATACCACCTATTGTCTTGTTCTGTTACCGTTGCGTGCAAAAGGACACGATCACCCCAAGATGTAATCGATACTCGGGAAACCCGCCAAGTGGGCTTTGGAGAGCTGGAATGTAGCGGACACAATCAACATTAGTAACTAGACTGCCGAGGGAGGATGCGGCTATCAACACCGATCCAGAACTATCGCGAAGACCATGAACCGGGGAGAAGAAATTAAAGAGGTTAAATTCTGAACTTTTTTATATGTTACCAAATTAACCAATACAGATCATAACTCTTTCTTAATCGGGTTCTCCAAGCCACCCAGATACCGCAACCTTTCAGGACTTCTGCGTTCCAAAATCTACTGGGAAAATCGTATAAATTTGCGCTCCGCAGTTATTTCCTCAATAATTGCTTCCGAAAATGGCGATACTAGGCCATATGCTAACGTCCAAATAAATAACATGCCTTATATGGGTGTTTTGGACAGTGGAGCAAGTGTCAAGTGTGGTTGTGGATCTGGAACCCTTCTATCTTACTTAAATTTAAACTTCCATAATTTTCCGTCCGTTATAAACACCGCCAGTGGGCAACCTCAACGGGTGTTTGGTTATATCAACGCTCGGGTAAACTTCAATGTTACATCACATTGTATTATATTACACATAGTGCCATCGTTGGAACCACCTCTGTATCTTGAAATCGATTTCTGGAATCGATTCAACATCTCTACTGATCCGTTTGATCTCCCACTTCGCCTTAATAACATCTATTGTCCAGCAGTGAACGCCAGTCTTTAGATACCATTAAAGGACTATTTGAACCAAGTGCCAAATTGTGTTTGGGAAAAACTTCGTTATTGATGCATAACATTGATGTAAGAACAGCAAAACTAGTAAAACAGCGATTCTACACGATGTCACCTGCTATCCAATAGTCGATGTACGTTGAGCTGGATCGGATGTTGTCTATGGGGGTAATCTATAGGGGTAATAGAGAACTGAACAAGGTTACCGACATGGATGTGTCACATTTGCCCCTTATCAACGGATTGTTGGGTCGTTTGGATCAAGCGCGGTTTATCTCTGCTATCGATTTAAAAGACGCCTTTTGGCAAGTTCCTCTCGGCCCACAATCTAGGAATAAGACGGCATTTACGAGACCTGGGCGGCTGGTATCAGTTCACCGTTTTCCCTTTTCGCTTATGCAACGGTAAACTTTGACGCCTGATGGATGCATCGTGTAATCTTTCACCAGTTAACATTGCGAATTGTTAATGAAGGTTTGCTCAGAGTTGCTGGATTTAGAAGTTAATTATTTGGGTTATGTTGTTGGTGATGGATGCCTCCACATAAACTCAGACCCATGTAAAGCGATTTTGCCTTTTCGAATTCCACAGACTGCCGCGGTACTTAGTGCGCAGAAGTTCCGACCGTATATATAGAGGTATCCTTTTATAATATACACCAATCACGCTAGTCTGTGTTGGCTATAATGTCGCAAAAGGATCTGTCGGGGCAACTAGTACGATAGAGTCTCAAACTACAAGCCTTCAATTTCTAGTTTGGATACTGAAAAGGGTCATTAAATATCGTTCCCGATGCGCTGTCCTGTACCTTCTTTGAAGAAACATCTCCTTGTGGTGATCATTCCAAGGGTAGAACAGTTCTACACCAGGATATCCTTTCTGAAAATTGTTCGCCAACATCTGTAGCGTCAATGAAGAACTCTGTGGATATTGCAAGTATGACAAGTTTGAACTCATCAACACATATACCAATTTTAAACATCGACTTAGCATATCCAACCTTTAAAGATCTGGATAACATTGTCCAAATTAATAAAATCCAATAACTTAAGGAATACGAACATAACTTCAAGATTCAGGGCGGCAAACTCTTGATCGCTCCTTCGTATGGCAGTCGGTATATCGATTCTGATCTTCCAGAATTCAGACTGGCGGTTCCATCACCTATGACAACTGACTTGATCGAGCGGACTCACGTTTCTCCAACCTCAGCACATTTAGACGGTAGTAAAACTCTTGAACGAAAGCAATGGCAATTTGTCTGGCCTCAAATTTTACAACAAGTAAAACAATATTGCTAGCTGACCTAAATGTAAAATGAACAAAGCGGTGAACTTCTCGTCCAGACCAGCTATGGGGATTCCTGTTGAGTCCACTCGTCCATTTCAGAAGCGGTTTATTGATTTTTTGGGTCCGTACCCGCGATCGAAACGCGGAAATTCGTATATTGTCATAGTGCTTGATCATTTTTGAAAATTCAAATTTGTGAAACCATTACGAGAGGCCACTGCGTCGTTACTAAGCAAATTTTTTGGAAAACGAACCTTTTCTTATGTTCTCAGTTCCCAAATTGCATGATTGCCCAGCAATTCGATTGAATTTGAACCCAAAACTTCATTGATAAATACTGAATATCTCATGTACGCACACCTGGCTATTCACTGCAAAGTAACGCCTCAGAGTGTGTTGGGCGATGTGGAGAGAGAGTGGTAGGAGAGACTGGCGCAAACAAGAAAAAATACAACACATTTTTTGAAGGTCAAAAAAAAAAATCACGCGGGTCAGTTCGTTTTTGGGAGATTTACAAGCTGTTGCTCTAGTGCAGTTCTGTTCTGCGGTTATTCAAGCTCCGGGGTATGATTTGGGAAATTCCACGACCATTCCGGTGAACCTAGGCAGCTACCCAAACCGCAGCCAAAGCCACTACCCGGAGAAAATTTGGCCGATCGGGTAATTAGGTATTTTTCCTGGATAAGTTGGCCAATATGTTGGTTTTCCTGTTGAAATGGGTTTTCTTTAATGGTAATCAGTAATTATTTTCCTTTAGTTGTAGTTAATCTAGAATCCCACTGAGTATTCTTCGCATTGACGTCACCACCTATTATGACAAATTTTCCCAAACGCTTGAAGGACTCTGAGTATTGTTTGTTTTTAATAGATTGTATTGGTGGACAGTACAACCCTGCCACAATAATAGGAAATTCTTCTTTCTGATACATTGCTTCTTCAAAATATTGGATATTTATTTTTATGATAACTATACATCTCCTCCTCTGGCACGGATCTGGATGGGTTGTGTGATGTACGCAATAGCCTTTAAATGTTATGTAGGATTGCTTAGTAAAATGTATTTCCGAAATAAGACACACATCTACTTTCTCAATTTCGAGGACTTCTCATAGTTCTTGATGAATTTTTGTAGCCTCTCATCAAAGAGGTTTTTGTTAATTTCATGAGAATTTCTTGTAATGTTTGAATGTTTTGCTGTGGTTTATTGACTACGCCTCTCGTTGCTTCGGCATATGTAACACCTTCAATTCTTAGTTGGCGGCCAAATTGTTGCCCATTGTCTTGTTTTGTCTGCCTCTCGTATCGATTTGCCTGACCATACATTTGAGTTTTATTCACCCTTTGGATTTTATTTTTCTGAATTTCCTTTGCAAAAATAGGGTAATACGGTTCCTCGGTAATTAGCAGGATGACCTTGTCCACAGTGTATACACTTTAGATGAACTTGCGGATTGTGACAATCTCCAGTTAGGTGCGGTGTCCGGCATATTTAACACACCTTGGAAGTTTGCCACAATATCTTTGCGTGTGTCCATATCCTTGACATATTTTGCATTTGAAAGAAAAATGAGAAATATGAGCCTTCGCTCAAAATTTACCCTACGTTTCTATATATGCATCTCCACTATTTACGTCGATGCTTAATTTATTTTGTTTCATCAATTTAGTGATGAATGATTCTTCTGAAACACTCGCCTTAATTATATCATAGAACACGTGATAATTTTTAACATCATCTACTATATTAGGTGGTGGGGGAGGTATTTTTTTTTATCTTTTTTGACATTTGTCTCAACCTTTTGAGGCTGAGTATTTTGATCCAATGTTTATGGTTTTTATTTTTCCTAGACTTAGCACGAATCCATTCTGTTTTGTTAGCTAAGTCTTCCTCATCGATTTGATATTCAACGTTTTTATTAACATTAGAATTGGTGTTTTGGTTCTGTATCATTGGTGATTCGGTTTGACGTTTACTATTGTTGACCTTAAATTTGGTAATGTGGTTCTGTTGCATTGCTGGCTTAGCTTGGGGTGACACAGTTACGCCCATATTATTTTGAAATTGTTCAATTTTAAGATTTTCAAAAGAGAGATTAAAAGTTTTTTCAGGAGATACAGTAACCCTTTCTCGCCTTTGGAACGGACTGCTTATTATTTCCATATTCTTGAGTATGCAAGGATCGGCCTCCCCAGAATCCTTAGAGCCAGTCTCATCAGAAAGTTCTGGGGTATTTCTTCCTTCTATTTTACTCATTCTATATTGCATATTTATAGTGTAATCTACTCGCCCAGGTATACCCAGACACATTTGGTGGTCTCTCCATAGTTGCAGAGCTGGAATATAGTTCACGAAAGTCATGGCTATAGACGGTCAACTCCAAACCTATTAGAGCACACTCCAACACCCAAAAGAAATTGATATAATAACAACTTTGATTTTTTCCTTAATTTGAGATTGAGCCTCACCGCTTTCTCTAGTAGCTGTTGCCTGGCCAATTTTTCTTTAATGTTAATTTATTTTATTTCGCTGTAACATTAATAAGGTAACCCAAATCGTTCTTAAATGTTATACTTGACACCACAATTATACATTAAAAGATTATATAACTTATCCATCAACCTCATAATTAAATCATATCATTGAATACATCCCATTCAGCCGCATATTATACCAATTTTTTTCACCATTTTCACCTTATAGTTAAACTGACAAATCCATTCCAAATTACGATAATGTCAATTGTATAAATATATTATCGTCTTTATTGTATACTCGACATATATAGTCGTCGTAAATTTTTTAATTTTTAATTTGACATTGATCGACATTTAAAAGGGAAAATTATTATTGAAAATCAAGTACTTTGCATTTTAATTTATAAAAATATATTTTTATGGTTATGTATACAGAAAAATAAATAAAATCCTATTAAATTGTTTATGTAAGTATAAGTAAATTATGATTTTCCATAAAAAAAAAATAAATCAACGGAAATTATTTTTTTATGCCCCTCATTCCGCATCATAATTCCCCATTAACATTAATTAACTCATTGAACGTTTTTTGGATTTATGCGGGAACGGAATACGTACATATACATATACTGTATGAACAACAAGGATCGAGCAAAAATAATTTACGCGGGAAGTGAAGTAATGAAAAGAACAAGCTGTTAATGGGAACAAGAACAAAGAAAATAAATAATTTTAATGAGAAAATTCAAGTGACGCGAACAACACTTTTATCAATTTTATTTGGTATGTGGTACAAAAAAGAGTGAAAATAACGTCTATTTAATTTATGTTTAATTAGTCAAGCAAAAATAAAACCAAAATATTTTACAAAAAATAGTTTTTATTTTAAATAACTTAGTTATAATACTCGTCTTATCTTTACTGGTTCATATTCGGTTACAATTTACTTCAGACGGATAAATACGAAACCGAATGCTACAGTTTGAATTTTTGAAGAAGGTTAGGTTAGGTTGGAGTGGCTGCTACGCCACACTTAAGTTTTCGAGCTCCGAGAGACTGTCCATTATGTACCTACCCATATGTTTATGCCTTTCGTTTACTAAAGCCGACATGAGCAAAGAAAGTAATCTAAAGCCTATTCCTCCTCCTCGTTCATACCACTTCTATAGAAATCGTTTTTTTCCAGACCTGGCTTCCTTGCATGTTCTCGACTTGGTACACGCTTACAAGTTTCCGCGAACGGAAATATCCACATTCAACTTTACAATGACAAAAGAGGATCTTAATAGAAAAACAAAGTAGAAACACTTAAGATTACATACTTGGAGGCCGATAAAACCTATAGCATCCTATTGGAAGAATGTCAAAGCACGCAGTTCAAACCATGAATGGAATACATTTGCAGCCGTCAAAAAGGATATCATAGGCTTTAATGCAAATATCCAGGCAAGATTAAATAAACTGGAAATAGTTCCAGAAGAGCCAAATAAATTTTACCAGCTGACGAAATTCCAAGTAGAATTGGGGTGTAAAATTGATTGTTTCATAAAGTTCGAAAAGAAATCCATAAGTACCAAACTGACGATACAAAGTCAAAGCAAAGTCATTAGGAAGTGGAAACGTGGAACCGTTCTCCGTTTCAACAATTGGGGACGATGAGCAAACAATGAGGTACAATAATACCGCAAAAAAAAAAATTGTCAATACTCAGTTACAAACTCTGATCTCTCAACTAACCCTTCTTGGAGAAATTCCCACAAGGAATCAGGAGATTAAATGATTAAACAAATGAATGCTTATTTATCATATATAGGAAATCTGTGCACTTATGTTGACAGATGAACACCCTGCATAGTTTTCATCACTCTTCAATAAATGGATACAAAGGACAGAGGTTATTTGGCAATATCCAATTCAGAAGAGCTTCCAACCTTAGAAATTTTTTTGATTCATTTTTGGAACCCCGTTTCCAAGAACGGTAGAGAAACGCCATCAGCCATTGTATTGCCAAAACAGGGTAGATGCAATTTAGCTCATTTGATACATCCAAGAAGGAAAGCAAACCGGAAGTCAGAATTGCTGGGCAATCATGCAATTTAAGACTCTGAAATTTGTGGATAAAAAGATGGAGCATGCAAAGTATGAACAACAAACTGGAAAGGAGAGTTGCTAAGAGTTCTGATCGATTCAGGGTCACCGGCACCATTTATCACTGCTGATAAAAATGCTGAGCAAAGGTTAAGATTGAAGAGAGATAGCATTCAAGTCACAATAAAAGGATTGGGATTAAGTGAGGCAGGAACGTCAATAAGTATTACAACAACAAATATTATTCCCGAATCAAAAGTCGATGGCGTTCATCTGAGCTGAGAGGGCCTCTTATTAGCCAATATACATACATATATTATCTTTAGGGTCTGATAAATATGCAGAAATCGTCAAGGATGGTATATATCAAAAGGGCAAGATGGCACAGCTTATGGGTTCAAAACACCGAGCTACATAGGTTGAATTGAAGTAAGCCAGAACATCCTGTACTTACCACATAATGCCTTGTAGAATGAGAGGAGCAAGTGTTAGAGGAGCAAGTTCTCAGATCAGATAGGAAGGTTGAGAAAAATCGGTGCGAGGATTTTAATTCTTGTTTTAACTCTGATTCCTTCGGAGGTGTTCGTATACTTGCTGATCTTTTTAGGGGTTTAGCTAGATCTACTAAATGTATTTCCACTTATTATTTAGTTGTACCTTAAGCACGTTTATTTAGTTGAACTAAATGGACTGGTAACTATGTTTGCTGCGGCAGCCAAGTTTCTCACAGATGGAATATAGTAATCGTTGAATGAGAAGCCGTTTTCTCTCCTTAAAGCCGCTGATATTCAGTTTCTGAATCCTTGCACCGTAGTAGAATTCTTCTGTTTGCTAAACAATTTGTTCCTTCAGAATTTTCGGCCAAGACAATTTACGCAGCCACTCCTGAAGAACAGATACTTAGGAGGAATCCGACATAGATAGATCCTCCTGATTTGGGAATGAACCTATTTATAAATGCGTTTGTTGTAGAACCTTCATATAGTCATGTAACCTTTCAGCAGACCTTCCACCTTCCAAATAGTGGTATGGCTATGGACTAGTTTGTGCATATGCCTGTCTTTTTGGGTTTCTATCATAACCTATTCTAAAACCTAACCTAATTGATCCTCGACTAAATGGTAGGATTTTCAAAATTGGTATTATACAGATAAGAATTATGTTACAAATACCACATAAACATTTAGATAGTAGTTTTTGATGCTGAAATTCTATAATTTAAACTACTAAACTATTTTCAGCAAGTTGTTTAATTCATTTTCGAAAGTAGGAGCACCATATGGTAGGCGCAAAGGTCGTTGCAGGCGATGATGGCTCTACCGTGTAGAGAACGACTTGGTCTCATCAGATTATCCTAGACTGTATGGAGACCATGCTCCGGATCGAGACCATTGTAGCCAAATAGTTGACGCAGTAAGGGGCCAGTAATGGCCTTTAAATACTGATTATTATTAATATTCACAAAAATGGTGTAAATACCTACTCGATAAAATCTAAACTAACGTCTTCATGAACAACTATTAAAGCAACTTCATGCTAAATTTGTGCCGCTAAGTATACATTTGTTTCTATTGCTTTAGCTATACTGAAAAATAATCCATGTGATCGAAAGCTAATTGATTAAGGCATATTGTACATAGGAATGGTACAGCGGACGGTACCATATATCACGCTATTAAGCTTAATCGAATCATTTCACCACAGGATATACTAATGAACTCGGATTTCATATAGCTTTATTTAGCTGAACAGGGGCTCCCATGGATATTTGATAACACGGACACTTTTTACTTAAATCGGCATTGTGAGTTCATCCCTCCAACTGATGTTATTATATATGAATTGTCCATTATAGTGTCGAAAACGAAAACCAAATGGAATTTAATCGACATTATCTCCAGTTTCTGCTACGGCTCCAAATAATTTACGAATTTAAACTTTAACTTTACACATAAACACGTAATGTATTCCAAGAAACCAAATGGCATTGAAAGCTCTAAATATTAAATAAATCCTCCACACATAGAATCTATATAAACATACCTGTAAATAGTACATATCATTATCATCAGAAAATTCATCACCCAACGGCGGCTCTCGCATCGAAATCAATTATCCAATCAAAAACTTGTTTGCGTTTCGTGTTCGCAATAATATAAATCCATGCACGTTTCTGTAATCTTATTGTACCGTCTTTATACACTTTCGTTCGATCATTCGTTTTTTTTTGTAGCAAAAGCTTTATCTTAAACATAAGCTTTAACAGCGTCGTTTAAACAGAAAAGTCATGTTTTCTTGAGAATAAAAAACATTTTCAAAAATCAATATTGATTACAATTCTTCATTGTGTTGTGTGTGTGTATCATAAATATTTATTTTATGTTGTGCTTGTACTCACCTATACGTATACAGGAGCAACAAACGAAATATTTTTTTTATTACATTTCAAACCCACGCTCGCTAAATTCCAAGAAAACCTATTGGGATCCTTACACAGTAGATTTTTTTATTATATGTAATAGTTAATTCCAGGAACATTTTCAACTTTTGAAATTTTTTATATTTGGGGACGTCTTTTTTATATTTGGGGACGCTTCCACCTACACGTCCTGTTTATAACCATATAAGTATATTTGTATAAAATGTAAAGCCCCGCATGGTTATGTCAAAACGCGTTGATTAACTTATCACTCTGGCAAAACAGTATATATCCATATCCGTTTGGTGTACCTATTTCTCTCTCTCCCCATCTACAACACATCCAAAGTAAAACTGTCACGTCACAATGTCGACATATCTCTTTAAAATGTATTATGATAACGCAAGAATAAAATTTGAATGACACTTTGTGGTGTGCGATATAAACTTTGTGTTGTCTTGTGCTTTTGATCTTTTGAGTATTTTTGCTGTTGTTTTATTTGTTGTTTACTTCTTTTCTATTTATAAGTATTCAGTATATATTATAGAATAAAATTTATGATATATAGGTATATGTATATAACCCCCGCTTTACACGGTACTTGCAATAATTCGTTAAACACGGTTTTCGCTTTAACACGGTCGTGAAATTGACTCGTTTAACACGATTTCAATTTTAACATAAAATCCTCAATCAATTACCGCTCACGTACATATATGTATGTACTAACAAAATTTCAGTGAATAACGGAGTTTTATTTAATTGCAAATATGGAAATCATGGAAAAAGCGTTAATGATTTGGATCGAGGACAACACACGAAAGAGGATGCCATTAGATGGTAATGTTATACGACAGAAAGTGGTGAAAATATACAATGAATTAAAGAATCAAGCTTCAATACAACCCCGTCCACCTCGACGTTCCAGATTGTTTAGGCAGTAAGGGGTGGTTTGAGCGATTAAAAAAGCGTTTCTCTTTGCATAATGTTAAACTTCAAGGAGAAGTTGCTTCGGCAGATAAGGTTGTCGCCCTAGAGCATTGAAAAAAACAAAACGAACAAAATTGTGCTCCATTGCGTGTTTTGAATTACGTTTTGCCTATTGCGATCTCAGCCTGTTAGAATAAATTTGCAAACTATCTCTTTTTCTTCTTTTAACTTGCCATCGAAAATAAAAATATTGGTGATATTTTATCGAATGAATTGATAGAAATAGAATCGAGTAGGCTATGATTACAATATAAATTGCGAAATAGAATAAAATTTTATTCGTGAAAAAGAGACACAAGTGTCTATCGAAGCGAATCGAAGTGATGTTAGAACATCCCAGCACAGTATTTTTATTTTCGATGGCAAGTGAAAAGAGGAAAAAGAGATAGTTTGCAAATTTGTTCTAACAGGCTGAGGTAGCAGACAAAACGTAATTCAAAAAACGCAATGGAGCACAATTTTGTTCGTAAAAAGAGAGACACAAATGTATCGAAGCGAATCGAAGTGATGATAGAACATCCCAGCACTGGACACCCTCTGGACACATCCTACGTCGCTCATTCAGCCGTTGGATCAGACGGCAATTTCAACCTTCAAGGCCTACTATATCAGAAGAACTTTTCAGCATATTTTGGATTTTTGGAATTTTTTTTGGATAGACTGACCTTATAGTTTCTCAGGTATGGAAGCATAGTTAGCATTTTGAATTGTGTGGAAATCATTTCTTTGGCAGCTAATGAATTACAATCATCCACTTTAAACGGCTGTTGGAAACCAATATGGCCGGAAATTGCTTCTAAGGACGTTGAAATTCCAACAGTGAATGAAGAATATCAACAACCGTCAACTCCAAATTGTATACATTGACAGCAATTAAAACAATGTTCGAGCTAGCTGAAAAATTGAAAATCAAATTTTAGAGAATGATCCAATTTAAAGTTTGAACGGGAATTGGAAAATTCTTTAGCACCATACAAAATGACGACCTCCACAGTAGCTCCAGTGAAGAAAACCATAAGTTTAAAAGGACACATACTCAGGCTATCATCAAATAGTTCCTTCTCAAAGATAGGATTGAAGTGAAATGTGCTAACTACTACATACATAAATGAATTTTTTATGCAGATTTTGTATTTTAATGAAGTTTATGACCCCTAAAACATTTCTATAAGAAATTTGAATTCTTTAAAATTTTTTATTTTAGTTTTTATTTAATTTAATTTAATTTTTATGAATTTGCAGTATAAAATCAATGTTTTAATATTTTATGAACAATTTAGCTATATTTGAGAACCAACCTACATTAATTGTATGGATTCTGAGTATCGCTTAAGCGGGGGCTACCTGTATATATATATATATATATATTCGACATTGGTTAAGTGTATAACGTATATACATATATATTCGGATAACATTTCTGGCATGCGTATGACCCTATATAACATATTATGTTAGCAACACATATGCCCAAGTTTCGCCACTAATTTAATCGCCAACACACACACACACACAGTATGCTAGAAATATGATATGCAATCAAAATAATCTTGAATAGGCATATCTCATTTATTTGCGAAAATCTGATATCTCATCTACAGAACACATCCAAATATATCTCTAAATCATATTTTTTCTTAAAGCAAAGATTATATTTCTTTATTAAACAAACATAAGTGAAATATACTCTCGTATACATTAATAACAGTTTTTCTGTGTACAGTATATACATATGTACATATATAGAGGGTTAGAGGGTAATGTAAATAAAAACCCTTTAAAAAATTACATTACAACGAGTATAACTTAATTTTTGTTATGTATGTATGTGTGTGTGTGTGTGTGTGTGTGTATTCATGCCTTGTTCAAATTAATTAAAACTTTTGATATGCTTGCGATATAATACACAGAGTAGCAAAAAAAGTTCACTTCGGTAAATTTTTTGTGTATATGTACGTTATCTCTGTACATACGTATGTATGTATGTACGTATTCATAGCTGCTACCAACATTCGGCTCATTCTAAGAAATTGGAATTGGAAAATGCGCAAATACATTGAATTATTAGGGTAGAAGTATATGTGTATGTGTATGCTGGGGAATTTATTACGATTTCGATAAAAGTTATGATAATATAAAATTTAATTTCTTGTGAAAAAAAAAAAAAATATCAAAATGAATGAAAATAGAAATTAAGCAATTAATCAACTAGGAATGTTGTAAGATGATAATGATCCTTGAGAATTTCGGTTATTTTTTATTTTATTTTTTGTGCTGGTGCGGTTGCTACGTATGTACGAGTATATACATTTATTTAGATGAACTCTGAATTGTTGTAGGTTATTCATATTGGCTTAATATAGGTATATATAGAGTTGATTGGGTGTATTAGGTTGAAGTGAATTTACCATAAACGGCTAGGTTAGACGATGATGGATTAAAGAAGCCACATTTAGTTCATATTTTATTACTCAATTTATTCTGTGACACAAAACTATTTGCGTACCAATTTAGATACAATTTAGTAGGTCCCAATTTTGCAAATATTAAAATTGTATGCATTAATCATCTTTAAATATTCCGTATTATCGATTTCGAATAAAATTATTACTGAGCCATTAACACCTCTAGCGAGACTCAGATTCTGATAGTGTACTGGTTAGATGACTATATTCCTAAACCCCTAACGTGGGCGTTTAGGCGCATCTATTATTTTCTACATTATCGTGCCGACAACCCATAGATAACGTCAGCAACTTAGACAACGTCGATAATGTAGACAATTCCTAGAGTGGTTTTGTCAATTAGTTTTAAACTAAATGGTGAACAAATTTATTTAGGAACAATGTGTTATTGGTGATAGTTTTATAGAATGTCCGTCAATGCATTAAAATCTCTTTAACTTAGCCCTCTTTATAACGGTGGATCGGTATAGAACAGCTCGCAGAAAAATCGGAAAAAAAGCTCACAGAAAATCAGACAAAAAAGGTTACTTTAAACATTCATTAAAAATAATCCGGGTAACTTTAACTATGACTGTGCCATAAAATGTAAAGTTATTAAAATGTCAAATCGTTCAGATAACCAACACTTGTTCATGTATATAAATACCAACAACTTTATTATTATTGTGGCAGGATTGTACTGTCCATCAAGACATTCTGTTAAAAACAAACAATACTCAGAGTTCTTGAAGCGTCTGGGAAAAAGATTCATAATAGGCGGTGACTTCAACGCGAAGAATACTCACTGGATTAACTACAACTGAAGGAAAAGAATTACTAATTGCCATTAAAGAAACTGAATGTGAATCCATTTCAACTGGAAAACCAACATATTGGCCAACTGACCCAGAAAAAATATCTGACCTGATCGATTTTTTTATAACCAAAAGTATTTCTGGACTCTGCTTATTTGGCCATCGCCGTACATTTTCATTGCTGCTACATCCCTCTTTTATACTTGACAATTAATTGGAAAAATTTGAAAGTTTGAATAGAAGCTTATCAAACGCCCATTATTTTGCTTACTTGACGACTGCCGTACAATTTCATTACTGATAAATCCATCTTTTATACTCACCATTGAATAGAGAAAAATGAAAATTTAACAGAATCTGAATTGATTTAATTTGTAAGAAATTAAATTAAATTTGTTTTTAGTTTTATTCGAGACTTAAACTCAGCTAGGTATAGCTTTGTTATACTTTCAGTTTGTATAGGGAAATTGTTTATTTGGACGTTATTCATATACCGACTTAAACTTAAAATTTGTATGGTCAGTGGTGAATATTGTGGCCCGCCTAGAAAATCGCATCAAGTATCATTGACTGGAACGGAAGTTTTATAATTTTTGAGAACATAAGGAGGAATAGCTTGTCATCGCATCAAATGTTGCACCTGGTACTATGCGGTTCATATAAGTTTCAAACGATATTAATGTCAGCTTCTGTTAAAAAATTTCTCATGTTTTTGAATTCAATTGGAAAGTATTAAAGATTTGCATAAGCCAAGAGATCACCAATTTTTGGTCACTTTATGGAGGTGGTCAATTTAAGGAAATTTTTTTTTTAATCAATCATTTTAAAATAATGATTAGTGTTTTTGAATCATAGACCAAAACGCGTTTTATTAAACAATAAAATAATAAATAATTCATTTTTATTCAATAAAATAAAATATGTAAGTATTTCATTTTACATAGTACATTGCACTTCATTTCTTAATTCTTTCTTATCACCTAAATAATAGGATTTTATCAGAAAATTCTACCTATTTTGATGTAAAATATTTATCAATAGTTGTCTGGATAATATTGCGATTATTATTCACTAAAAATCTTTGAAAAATTAATTCTGACTACTGAACAGATGGTAGCAAGTCGGCACATTTCATTAATGCAAAATTTTTTTATGTGTTGCAACATTTTGGCAATTTCTTCTTCCTTCGGGGTAATTTCATTCAAATCTCCTTCACTGTCTGAATCCGATGGTTCACAAAATTCCAATGATTGACCATTAATCTCGTTTACTACATCCTGATGAATTTCAAATAAATCTGGCTGCTCGCAAACACAGAGGAGGTCATCAATTCCAATGAATTCATCCATGTTTTCGTATTGTAAAACGTCGGAAACTAGAGATACGTCTTCTTCTAAGGCAGGTGCTGACTGTTCATTGCTTAAAATAAATCCAGCCTTTTTAAAGCAATTGCAAATTGTTTCTGTTGTAACAGCTTTCCAAGCAGAATCCATCCAATTAATCGATTGAAGCGTTGATTTTCATGGCCGATAATGTTGCATCGGTAACAGTGGATTGGGCAATAATCGATGTCATCATCAAATTTCGGTAGTGTTGTTTGAAATGTTTGATTATTCCCTGATCCATGGGTTGAATCACGGACGTAGTGTTCGGGGGCAGAAATTTTAAATTAACGTTAGTTAGCTTTACAGTAGTATTATGCGCAGGGCAATTATCAACAATTAACAGAATATTTCGCCTAGATTTTTTCATCTGCTTTGCAACCACTCTTCAAACAATGAACTTGTCATCCACGCCTTTTGATTATTTCGCCATATTACGGGCAATTGATTCAGTTTCATATTCTTAAACGAATGACGTGGTTTCCGTGATTTGCCGATCTTGCATGTGCCACCTTTTAAGACAAAGCTCCGATCTGGCAGTGCTTTAAAAAATAAGCCACATTCGTCAGCATTAGAAATGTCACTTGTTTTATAACCAGTAAACTCCGCAATTCGTTCCTTAAAATTGTCTACAACTTCTTGTGGAACACTGTTTGATTCACCTGATAGCATTTTGTAACTAATGCTTCTTTTAACCGTAAACTTGTTCAACCATCCATTATAAGCTTTGAAGTTAGGGCAGTTAAAATCACCTGCAAATTTAAGCGCAGCTCGTTGTATCATAGGTCCCGTAATTCGTGCATTGATGCTCCTTAAACCATAGGTATGTGGCATTGTTGACATCTTCATAACCGGTTCTTTTTGACATTTTCCGTTTTGATGATTCCGCTTCAATTTCCATTCTGGACGCAAATTCATGTTTTCGTTTTTTTAAATTATGCGCTGTGGTCTTACTTATGCCAAAATGTTTAGCTGCTTTCTATTCGCTGTGGGTTTCCAAAAACTTAGCTACTTCCAATTTATCTTTTATGTTTAACTCTTTATATTTTATTGTAGACATTTTTAAAATTTAGGTTTAGCTCTAACTCTAACTGATTGCAACACAATACTAAAACAAACCATAAACTTTTCTTACTTATGGAATACCGTAAATTTGAACAGTGGTATCCCAATGAAAAAATTCATAAACTACATATCTTAATTACTTTATAGAAATTTCAACACCGACTATGGTAATAAATTACTCAATTTCATGACATGTAACAGCCAGTGCATATTGCATGCCATACAGAACAATAGAATTGCGTTTAAATATTTTTTTAAGCAAAAAAAACTGTAATTTTTATTTACGAACACCTCCAAAATTTTTATTTTATAAATGTTATAAAATTACATTTTAACTTTTCATGTTCAAGGATATTTGGTCACATTAGAGAAACCAATTTTATTTGTGGTGTTCTATTGAAAGTGGTCACTTTACAGAGGGTGGTCACTTTATAGTGGTCAATTTACAGAGAATATTTTTATTCAATTTATATAGACAATTGAAGGTACTACCAAAAATTGGTCAATGTATGGAGGTGGTCAAAATAGAGAGGTGGTCATTTTTGGAAGTTTCACATACGAGTATATACGGTGGTGGGCGAGGTAGTAGAGTGATTGAATTTGGATTCGTGGACGTAGTTTCGAGTTCAAATAGCGAAGATATTATTTTAATTTAGTTTCGTCTGTATTCAAATTGGTTCAACACACAGCTTTTGTTAAACATTTTTATATTTTTCAAGTAGTGGCATGTATACAAGATGGGTATATAGCGATGGTGAAATAAAACGAGTCCATTGCATTTGCTAAAATTTTCAATATTTTCTATTCAAATGAGAAATATAAAAGATTTGTATAGCATGAAATATATATGCGGCGGTGGCCCAGTAAGCGAAGTCAGTGAATTTGAATTTATGGATCCTAAGTTCGATTCTCGATCGAGCCAAACATTTTTTGATTTAATTTCTTCTGTCAAATTGGTGATGGTGAAATAAAAATAATCCAACTCAGCTTCTGTTCAATACTTCAATATTCTATTATCTATGTAAAAGTGGCAAGTATAAAAGATGGGTCTGGGTATAGAGCGGTAATGAAATTGTACGGCGATGGTCAAATAAGCAGAGTTGCTAAAATTTTCAATTTTTTTATTCAAATGGCACTCTATAAACGATATGAATATCACAATTTATATTTATGGCGGTCGCTCGGTGGTAAAATAAGATGTGTGATTGGTTCTGAATCTAGATGAGTTCAATCCTCGGTTTAGATATATATTTTTAATTTAATTACAAATTGGTCATTTTTAAATAAAAAAGTTATTTTTTTTAAAATTTAATGAGAAATTTATGGATGCCCGGATAAATTTCAAAATTTCAAATCCTATTGCACCGCTTACTTTACCACCTCACCATTTTCAAATATAGATTTGCCACTATACTCATCCTTTATATTTGCCAATTGAAAATTATAAATTATATTAAAAATTATTTAATGCCACCCGAGGCTTGAACTCAAGTTTACAATTCCAAATGAAACGACTCTGCTTACTGGACCACCGGCGTATATAAATTTGATGCTATACAAATCATTTATGTTTGCCAATTCAATAGAGAAAATTAAAAGTTTTAGCAACAGAAATCCACAATTCATTACGGTCATACACAGGAGATGGCTCTTATACTTGCCGAAGAAATTCAATTTAAAAATTATTGGCACGCTGACGAGAATTAAACGCGAGTCCGCGAATCCAATAGCAACGACTCTGTTAACTGCACCACCGCCGTATATAATAATGCTTCTAAACCAATCTTTTATGCTTGACAATTCAATAGAGAAAATTGAAAATTTTAGCAACAGGAATAGACTATGCTTATTTGACCATCACCGTATATTTTCATTACGGTCATACACAAGAGATGGCTCTTACACTTGCAGAAATTGAATGTAGATTTCAAGAGTAGCTATATATGTTTACCCAATTTTACAGCGAGTCCACGATTTCAAGTATTGACTCTACTGACTCGACCATCGGCGTATTAAAAATTGGTACTGAACAACGATAAAAATCTTTACATGGCACAACTGAAAGAAATTTTTACAAAAAGGTTATAACCATCAGTAAAAATAATCCGGGAAATTTTAAATATGACCGATATAAAATTTAACACACCCCACTCCATGATAAAACGAATTCGAGCTCTGGAAGGCTATGAGTGTACCGAGTTATTAAAAAGCCAAATCGTTGAGATAACCAACACGATAAATTATGTGCCAGACTGATGACAAAATTTAGTGGATGTGTTTTGATGGATGACGAAACGTACATGAAATTGGGTTTGAAAGATACATTTGCAAAAACATGTATGATTTGGCCAGCAAGTTGCGGAGCCTGGTTTTTGCCACATTTTTCATAACGACGATTCAGCAGTAAAGTTTTGGACTTATAGCTCGTTCACACGATTCTAATTGCAACAGAAGCAATAAATTTGCACGAGATTAATCTAATCAATGTTATCGCAAAGAGTCCAGAGATTTTCATTGCATCGAAAATTTTTGGGGTATAGTGGAAATTTTGTAAGTGGTAATATGGTCAAAGCACACGAAACACATTCCTCACAGAACGCTGATAAAGCTGAATAATTTTTAGACGCTCTGCCAGCTCAGTCTTGCCATGATGAAATGGTAAACAATACAATGAATAAAAATACCATGACATTTTGTCACTACTCATGTGTCATTTGTCAAAAAGAAACAAATGAAAATATCACCTCTAGATGAACGCTTTTCCAAAATACTCCCGCGAACTGGCGCATTCGATTACAATTTGCTAAATATCGTAGGTTGTTGACATTATTTTAATAGTCGACGTTGACAAAAAAGACTGCCAAATAATTTACGTTATATTTTACGAGTCTACAACTGCCTCTAACCTCAAAAACTACCCTCATAGGAATAAATTAATCGGGAAGCTTATATTCGATTTCGAAAAAAAAATTTAATAAGCTATTAACACCTCTAGCCAGAGATTTGGACTCAGGTTCTGATAGTACACTAGGTAGATGACTTAGTAGTCATCCTTATTACAATTTCCTAATTTTTTTCAAAAATAATTTGGACTCTAAGGTGTTGCCATCCATTAGCGTTTTCAATGGGTTTTGTAGTGGCTTCATTGTAGATAAAACCCTTTTGCCCTATGAACAACACTTCCTAGCGGTTTCATTGTTGAATTTCAGAGCGTGGCAATAAGTGCATTCTTTATTCATGTCACCAATTGAAATTTTCGAATGTGCGCAATTTTCGATGCCTTTAGTGCTCTTGTTGCTTATGCATGCGTACTCGATTATTCAATTGCACCACACTTCTGTTTGAATCCGCGTAATACGATTGCGTGATGTTTGAGGTGTAATTCTCATTTGTGCAAGTAGTTCTATTCAGTGTGCATCCTTTCTTGCCGCTTCTTGTTGTTGTGGTGTTAAATTCATTCTTAATTGTTGCCTATTGCGAATTTGTCGGTCACTACGATCAATGTTTGAACATCGTCGTCCAAGCATTTTTCACTGCATTATTTCACTGTAATTTGCAATTTGTACTTGTATATGTATGCTAAAACAAGAATGGTTGGTTATGTTATTTGTGCCGGTAATCGAATTGAAATGTTATTTATTACATTAATATCACTTTAAAAATAATTGTATTTGTATTTTATGATAATCAATATTTTTATGAAATTTTGTATCTTTACCTATTTAAAATTGATTGAAAGTCAATTTGAAATTTCCGTCAAACGTATTTCTAACCAACTGTACAGCACAATGAAATGTATAATACTGATAATTCAAATGTTTGTAAATATGTATATAAATAGTCTTGTAGGTTAAGTCAAATGAAAAAACATTTTGGTTTTTTCAATAAAACACATTTTATAACTTTTAATATGTATTTTATTTATTTAAGGTAAACCTTGAAAATATTACTGAATATGTATATCCTATTTGAAACACAACAAAAACATTAAAATACATTAAAGACAACCAACGCCACATGTTGGAATTTTTTGTGATTATACCAAAGTATATTATTACAATTAAGTTTAATAGTTTATTTATATTAAAATTATATACAGGTAAAACTACATTTTCAAATTTCTTCACCCCGGTGCCACCTATCGGGTTCATATTTTGCTAAAAAAACTTTCTTTTTATTTAAATATTACCTATATGGTGTGAATTTGAGCCAAATCGGTCCATAAATAGGAATTTAAAAAGAACAACCCCAGCGCCATATTCATATACATATATATATATATATATATATATATATATATATATATATATATATATATATATATATATATATATATATATATATATATATATATATATATATGTATATATATATATATATATATATATATATATATATATATATATATATATATATGTATAGTTATATATATATATATATATATATATATATATATATATATATATATATATATATATATATATATATATATATATATATATATATATATATATGTATATATATATATATATATATATATATATATATATATATATATATATGTATATATATATATGTATATATATATATATATATGTATAGTTATATATATATATATATATATATCCAGGCAGAGGTCCTAAACTGAACTAAATTGGAATGTTTCGATATATGGCACTAGAACAAAATATATATCACTTTCTGTGAACCAACGAATAGTTTGACGACTTGGTATATAAAGCATTAATAGCGGCAGTCGTTAATCTATCCGTTCGATATAATATCGGATTGAAAATTTTCCTATGTACGAAAGAAAGAAAATACAATTTTCAATATTTTTGTTTAAATGAAAATTTATTAATTTTTTACAGGAACGAACTTAGGGACGTTTTTACTTTTTCATCCCCTTTCAAACATCTTTTAGTTACTAAAAAACTATCATGAGATAACGATAGAGTTCTCTATATGCAGGCCGAATTTCAGCCTTGCCGATTCAGGAACATGTTTTAAAAGCCTAATCAAGTGAGAACACGGTTATGTATGGACCCTTTTTTTATTATCAATCTAACATGTAGAGTTAATTAATTTTCTCAAAAATTAGTGCTTGTTTCTAACTCGACCAAATCTACTTATACAATTAACATTTTTATCTCAGTTCTCTCTCAGCTGGTGACGATCTATTTAAAAAATTTATTAAAATTTCACTCGTTTTCAAAAAATAAAATAATGGTTACGAGCAAGTAGAACCAAAAAATGTCAACTAATTAATTAAAAGTATGCTCTAACTATTGCTTAAATTAATTCTCAAGCAGGTAATTCATTACAATATCAAATCATCGAGTTTTACCATATTTTTGCACCTTGACAACTTAATGAACAGTCTTTAAATCGGTCATGCTATCTTTTGAAATATTATCTAAATTCTAACCGGCAATTGTTATCACTATTATCCTAGAAACTATAAGGCCCTACAAACGAATCTGGTTGGACCGACCAAATTGTATCATGTTTAGGGCCTTTAAGTTATAACGACTTTCCGCCTTTCGAAAACATGATCTATTCAGCATTGACGAATAGTATTTAATTCGTGTTTAAACAAGTGAAAGTGAAGACGTGTATACGAAAATAAATACATAAATTGTAAAGTTGTTTGAAGCAGAGTTGAAAATTTTATATTTAAAAATATAAATAATAATATAATTAATATTTTAATTAATTTTATTTTTAATTTATATATAATACATTCCTTTTACGAAAAACGGAAAACGAAAAAAATAATATTTTGTACTAATACATAAATATAACTTACAAAATGGCGGCATATGTAATTTACCATTTTCCTTCGTTGCAGTAATGTTCGCGTTAGTAAAATTCAATTACGGAGAATTTTATATTATACAATATAAAAAATTAAAAATTCTAAAAGGGCATTATTGTTTGGTAAAATATAAAGTAGGTGACAAATATGGTGCAAGTATATAATATGCACAGATGGTATGTATGCTGCTATAATTTGAAATTAATAAATTTATGTAGAGAAAATTTTTGGAAATTTTAAAAATGGTTGAAATATTGATAGTGTACATTTGGAATATTTATTGTACGAGTATAATTCGCTGACACATGCAACTGTGGTTTCTTTTCGAAAACTTTAAGAAGTCGCGATTTCAAGATTTTATAGTTATATAATTTCATTAATTTCTTTAAAATTGTTGAATCTGTTTTTTTTGTAGTACCCCGATTTAAGAATGTAATTTACTATTATGTGCAATTTTTTTTTTGTGTATGCACTTCGATTTTGCTTAGGGTACATTGTTTTAAAAAAAATTGTTTTTATTTTCATCGTACTGTTTTATGATTGACATTCTCTCACTTCCACGAGTTATAGCGGCGTAACACTAAATAATTTTGAAAAGCGACATTAACATTTTTCGCACATCATTGAATCTCCTATAATCGTTTTTTTAATATACTAATGTGATGGTCTAATATTAAAAATAATGCAACGAAATAATACAAGTTTTTAATATATTTTCTTTTTGCCAAACTCAGAAAATAACCTGGAGCAGCGACAGCATAAAATGGAAAAAATAAAAATAAATAAATAAAGTAAAAATCTTCAATCCGTAAATTATATGGGGAAGGTGAAATAAGTAATGCCTTGTCTAATCAGCCTCGTGATCTCCGATCGGGCCATATATTAGTAAAGCATGATAACCATAAAAATGAATGTAATGCAATTTTAATTTTAATTAATATATTATTTTATTTCTATGTACAATAATTATTGATTTAAACTATTGATTGTAATAATTTCAGATCATTAAACCGAAGTAAATATTTCAAATCAAGGGTCCAGTCCATATCAAGATATTATTACTGAAACGTTCAAGAGGCCTCTCGATATATCGATAAGCAGTTCACGATGCTCTAAAGAAGAGCGATCTGCAATACGCGCTTTCGCTACCGAATGTTATATTAAGGACCAACCCAAAGAAATTATTCAGTATCAGTTTAGCAACTTGGGCTGCGGAGCTTTTCTCAGGTTATCAATCCATGTTTTATTGGTTTGAGGATTTCGGCGACGCAAGACTGAATACGTTTGGATTGCTTCAGAGCACTGTGCTAGTGACGGCAATGATTTTAGCTGTCTACCGTCTCCAAAACATTTAGTAATCACATTGTTTCTTCGTCGGTTCACCTTTTTCTTCTAGTTTTTCCAAATGGCGAGGCAATAAATATAAATTAATAATTCGTACAGGTTAAAAAATGTAAAACTAAATTTGCATGAAACTTACTACGTTGAGTAGCCCTCGGGCTAATTTCACTATCATCGTAAGAACTATCGGAACTCGATATCGTTCGATTTAATTTTCCGCGTATTGTAACTCGCACGGATCTTTCGGCTAATTCGCGTGACCTCTCTGGTAATTTTACGAATAATTCAGGATTTATGTTCCCATTAACAGATTCACGATTATTGTAATCTACAATATAAAGCCGGTTCTATTTCTCCTGATCGGCATCAATTAAACATTTGCAAGATGATTAAACCCGCTTCACTTAAACGTTTCCATTCTTCATAGCTAAAATCAAACTGACCTCTTTACAAATACTTTTAAACAAGTATATAATTTGTTGATGTCCTCCAACGATGGGAAACCTCCTTCTTCTCCCGTTTCCTTGATATTTGATAATCGATATTGGGTAATCGTCTTCGTACAGTACCATGAAATCTTCAACAACATTTTTTTTCGTAATTCTGATTTTTGATGCATTCCACTAGCAGCATCCGAGAACATTTTTTGAGTAAAGTTTCCAGAGTGGTGGCGTTTGTTGGTGCTTCATAGATTCTTCTTTTTGGATTATACCCAGCAACTTCTCTAACTCCTTCTACTACAACATCATAATATTGGGGATGGAAAAAATCACCAAACTCCTTAATGTTATAATTTCTTGACATTACCGCAATTAGACAAAATTTATTACCCGCTATAATTATCAATTCATCGTATTTGATAGACCGTGTAATTTCATCGTCATGCATACCGGGAATTATAACCTGACATTTGGCGGCCCATAGCACTAACCTCCCAAATACTATTTTTATGGCTAGTATTGCATTTCCTATAGTGAATACGTATAGTACGTTTCGAGTATTACGTTTCGCGATTCGTACAAAATATGTAATCCTCGGCACTATTTTTTGATTTTGATTGCTGCTGATGACATGTTATTAGGATTCCAGTGTTGTGCTCAGGATTAGTATTGTGTACAAAATTACACTATCCTCGAATTTTCTTTATTAGTTGGTATCGGTCCTGTGACTTCTCTGGATAGCTTACGAAAAAGTTTAAAATCATACTCATTTTGATGTGTTGTTTTTAAATGTCGAGCAAATTGTGTCACCAACTTTTTACAGTAAATGAAAATATCTTTTTTGCTTAATTGTTTGGTACGTTTTGTGACTTGGGCACTTTCAAATTGCGGATATCCACAATTGGTTCAGTAGGTGAAAGATCAATATTTTTATAAGATGTATTGCCAGAGTATTTTAGTAGTGGCCACTTCACGTTTGAGGGAGACTTTGATATTTTATCTTTAAATCTCGGTCTCTGCTCATCAAGGGATTTATTTCTAATGTACCATAGAGCATTTACAATATTCCGAAGTACTTTATTTTGCAAGGTCTGTATCATCTTGATGTTCGTTTTCTTGGTACAGCCCCAAAGCTGTATACCATAGGTCCATACCGGTTTCAGTGTTTGCCGGTATAAAAGCAATTTATTGTGTATAGATAGTTCAGAATGTCTACCTAAGAGCCCATACATCTTCCTATACTTTATGTTCACCTCAACTTGGCATCCACCGTCATACCTAAATATTTCGCCGTATCTGCATAGGCAACGAGTTGATTATGATTGGGATTCTATTAGAAATATTTATATTAGTAAAGTTTACATGCACAGATTTAGTTTCGTTCAGTTTTATTCTCCATCTTTTCATCCAATTGTTGACTGAATTTGTTGATTTTTGCAATTTGTTAGTAGCTTCTTCTATACATTGTTCCCAACTGCCAAAATCGCAGTATCATCAGCATATGTTGCTATAGTTGCTTCTTCCATTGGTGGTATATCCTGAGTATACAGGAGGTACAAGACAGGGCCCAAAACGCGACCTTATGGTATTCCAGCTGAAATTTTCTTTAGGCCCGAGTATTTGTTTTCATATTTTACACGGAAGTGTCTATCGGAGTGTCTATCAAAGTATTGATTGGGAAGGTCTCGCTTGAGCTTGAACTCCAATCGTCTGTGCCAAACTTGGTCAAATGCTTGCGCCACATCCAGGAAAACGCTGAAGCATATTTTTTTAGTTTCTAGTGTACGTTCTATTATATCTGTGATTCTATGAACTTGTTCTGTAGTCGAGTGGTTTTCTCTGAATACAAACTGGTGGTCAGGAATGATATTTCTATGAACCATTATGGGTTTCATTCTCTTCAGGAGCAATTTTTCAAAAATCTTGGCTATGGTTGGGTGTATGGATATCGGTCTGAAGGACTTTTTATCGTTACATTGTTTGTTAGGTTTTAAGATCATGATTACCCCTGCCACCTTCCATTGCCTTGGAACGTATCTTAGTCTGAACACAGCGTTGATTATATGGAGAAGTTTACGTATCGCTTTATTTGGTAATTCTTTAATGATTTGTTCGGTTATGAGGTCGTACCCAGGAGATTTTTTCATGTTTAAATTTTGAATTTCCTCTTTTAGCTCCTGTAGAGATACACTTTGTATTTCAAGCTCATCAGATCGTTTCAGTAGGTTAACATTTTCATCCGCGGTTTGCCTGGGTAATGGTTGAAACGTTTCTTCTAGGTGTCTCGCAAACAAGTCAGCTTTTTGTTAAGCGCTTCGAGCCCAGCTTCCATCCTCACTTCGAATTGGTGCCGTCGAATTTGTTGGTCTCTTAAGTACTTTCGTTGCTTTCTATAAGGAATATTCGGTATCTCTTTGGCTAGTATAAGTGACGATAAATATGTACTTATTGATTCATTCGTAACTGTTCTGATCAGAGATTTCAACTTGTTACATAGGTTATTAAGGACGGTTTTATTTTTATTTATTTGCCAAGACTTTCGAGCTTTACGTTTCTTTGCCACAAGCTCTCTTACTTCAAGTGGATAGTTTTTACAGTTGTTGTTATTTGCGTATTTGCAAGATGTACTTTGCCACGCAGCTTGTTGTATGTGTTCTATCAGTCTTTCTACTTCCTGTTCGACTTGTATAATGTTCCTTATTGGAGCTTGAAGATTGATGTTTTGTTCTAATAAGTCTCGAAAATGTTTCCAATTGGTATTCTTATTGGACAGTCTCGCTGTGATTTCTTTATCAATTATTGTTTCACTGACCGTCATAATAACAGGAGAGTGGTCCGATGTAAGCTCTTTAATATTTTCCAATCGAAAATAGTTATCTGATATACCTTTTGTCACATAAAAGTCTATAAGATCCGGTGTTTGATTAAATCTGTTGGCCAGTAAGTTGGTGAACCAACCGATTGAAAGTCACATTTTAATTTTGTTTCTGCTTCAAACAACTCTCTCCCTTTTGGTGTAGTAACTCTGGAGCCCCAGTATGTGTTTTTCGCATTGAAGTCGCCACCAATGATAAAACAACCTCCAATGGTGTTAAAAAGTTCTTCATAATCGTCTCTTTTCAGATTATATCGTGGTGTGTTTTATATTCTCTTTAATAATAATGGCCGATCCGCCTCTTGCTCTCTCTGATGGATGGGTAGCATGGTAAAATCTGTACCCACGTATTCTGGCATATGAGGAGTTAGTAAAATGGCTTTCAGAGATTAGACAAATATCAATTTTTTGTTTAAATAGAAATATTCCCAGCTCGGGGATGTGTTGGATCAGCCCATTCGCATTCCAAATTATTATTCTGAGCGTTTGTAAATTTATTTTTATTTTCTAGTCGTGTTGGATGATGACAAGTTTCTCAACTGTTCAAATATGAGTTTATTGTTTGCTGCCTGCCCATCAAGTTTTTTATTTAGAGCATCTATGCATTTCACGACACGCTTTTGCCTGTTGACCTTGGGTCACCTGTGCACATGATTATTTTCTTCGTAATTTATATAATTCCCGATTTGTCTGTCGATTGGTCGGGGCTTCACTAGCACGGTTTCTACGGTTTAGATCAGACTTTCTAGCGCGATTTCTTATATTTTGTAACTCTTTAGCTACCTCACAGCCACGGTAATTAGCTGGAGGTTGACCTTTGCAATTAATGCATTTTGGAACTGACTTCCTATCTAATGTACACGTGCTCGTAAGGTGGTTACCAGCACATTTAACGCATCCCGCCATACGTCCACAGTATCTATGAGTGTGATTGAAACCGTAACATTTTTTGCATTGGACTATCTGCAGAGAGTTTTTCTTCACTGTTT
The DNA here is from genome assembly GCA_951394425.1 of Tipula unca. Taxonomy (NCBI): domain Eukaryota; kingdom Metazoa; phylum Arthropoda; class Insecta; order Diptera; family Tipulidae; genus Tipula; species Tipula unca. Next base: position 135,409,647 of record OX596381.1, read on the forward strand.
CTATTCTGACTTTCATATTTTGAATTGCTCGAATATCATGAATTTTTTGAATATTTTCCTTCTTGCCGAATATTAGCATGAATAGCGGTAGCCCGCGTTTTGTGATGGCACTGTTGCCTTTCTCATCTACCTTTCTCTCTTTTTTAATGATGTTTGCAGCATCCTTAATGTCGAATCCTTTACTCTGCAGCTCGGCAATTATATCTTCACTCTCTAAATTTGTGTAGTCCTCTAGCCATAACCTTAATTGGTCTTTCCTGCTTGTCTTCATATGTATTCCACTGAACTTTCTCAGCATTAAGCTTCATAGAGGGATTTCTATAAGTATCTGAGTCTGGAACATTTACCTTTCAAACATCATTATTTAGTGCTACTAGCTTGAAATCCTTGTTCGTAATTGAGGTCATCAGAGCCTTGACATCCGGGTTGTCTTTAATACCAACTATGTTTATTGGTGAAGGCTGTTTTTTTCTTCTCTGTGTTAGGAATTTCATCGTTGCACTGAGTAGTTGGTTTACTTGATGTTGATGTTTGCTTTCCCTGCTCAACATATTTTGGCGATGATTCTGCTTTTCGTTTCTTTCTAGGCTTGTTTTTTTTCACGATCCAATCATATTCCCTTGCCACTTCCTCTTCATCGGAAATTGCCATGTTGTAGTATCCACTGGGAACTGGTTCCTATTTCTCTTCCTAGTTCTTCTTCGTCTGTGTAATAATCAATACAGACTTGTTTTTTTTTTTGTTTACCTGATTCGATGATCCTTTTAAGGTCTTTTTTTTCTCTCTTTAATAGGGTAATTTCATTACTAAGCTTTGAGACCACCTCTTCTTGGCTTTTTAATTGGTTATGAAGTGTGTTTTTTTCGCTTTCAACATTAGTTGTTGGTGAAGACAAAGTCATATTAATATCTCCTAGAACTAACGAGTTGCTACTTTTTTCTGGTGATCTTCTTATATTTGGTCTTCTTTGGAACGGGTTTTGTGAACCGTGGTTATGCACCAGATGGCCCTCCTCAGAAGCCATAGAGGCTAGTCTTCATAGAGAGTGAATTTACCAATGTTGATATTGGAGTACCACCTTAATTAAAAAAAAAACTCATCGACCCAATAATTTTGGCCGGGAGTGTATATAAAATAAACAGCTAACACTTTTAATTTTTTCACAAACTTATATAAAATAATTAAAAAAGAAACTACCATCACTGCACTTTTTACTATTTTATTTTTATTTTATCGCTTACTTTATCGATTTCACGTCCAAACCCAAGGGTTAAAATGTGGGTCATTTATGGAACTGATGTCATTATTTCCTGTGCTTTCGTCGGTAACAGTATTTACATTAATTCCAATCTTTGGTAATCCATATCTTGTAGGACTTCAGATGACTATAACGAGAATTCGGTCAATAGAATTTGTTTGTTGCTTTGCCATAAGAAATATTTATCCATTACCTAACAATTCCATATCAAGCGAAGTATGGTAATCCATATCTAGTATCACTTCTCGCCACTATAACGTTTGATTTTTATATGTTTTTAGTGAAATATACCTTTTCTTTTATTTTCGTACAAGAATTATATTTAATATTTTTAATCGACATTCAGTTTTAGATATGTTATCCGATACTTTCGATAGTGTTATAGTTTTCAAATGATGCTTTAGTTCCAGTAACATGATATTTTTATTTCATCCATCCGTTTAGTCACCTACTTTGACAAGGAAATAATACTGTGGTGCTAGGTGCTATTCTAGGAAAACATGTTCGTACAATTCAGATTTACGCGACATGTGAGTGTCCCCCGACCACAGAGGTCTCTCACATGTAAAAAACAATAATTGTATAAAATTTCTCATTTATTTATGATGATCCAGAAAACCTTGGACTGCTCGCTTCTGGTGAATGGGTGTGGCAAAATATATAATTCCGGTAACTCCCGATTTCATTAAAATAAATAATACTGTTTGTGAAATGTTTCATCATGGGTGAATATTTTTTATTTTATTTTATTTTTTTGTAATGTTTCCCACATTTCCAATTAAATGATTTGTTGTTTTTTTTGTCGTTTCAAAAAGCTTCGATTACGAGCTGTACAAAAATCGAATTCCATAATAATAAATCGAATAAATTTCAAAAGATATTCTTCGACTTGAATTATTTACTTTTTATTATATCTTCTATATCAAATTCACATTGAGGACACAAACAAAAAAAAAAAACAGCGCAAATTCTTTTGAAATGACGACACCCGATCACACTCCCTCGCACATTCATATCTGTGTATATATGTATATATACTATTTTGCTGGCAATATTTTATCATGTTTTTAAAAGGGAATATAAATACACATTTTTATCTTTTTTATCTTGTCTCCATAAAATGTCAACAGGTTGTGTTGTATTTGATTTTACAATTTTGACTTTATCTTTTTTGTTTCAATTCTGAATGTGTGTGTGTATTGTTTACCCATTTGTTGCCCTTTTTCCTTGTCATCGCATCATACATATCATTCGATTTTCAGCTTCCCAACCATTTTTTAGTTATGAAAAATTTCGTTGTACCGAAAAGTTTTTCATTTTATTTAAAATAAAATTTTGTAGAATTAAATTATTTATTTATGCAATAAAAATATTTATTTTATTTCTCAAGAATAATAATAATAAAATCTATAAACATTTCATTTTTGTTTTTAAGATATACATAACAATAAATTTTGCCTTTATTGTTGTTAGGTGTGTATAAATTTTATTGATTCATGAATTTTTTATGGAGGAATATCTAATTCAGGTTTTAACGATGTTACAGTCGATATACACCAGTATTCGTACAATTATTTTGTTACATTTCCATACATCCATGCACGATTCAGAAAAATGAAAATATTCCATAATTTATAACAAAATATTAAGGAAAACTAACGCAACACAAATTCTATTCACAAAATTATTGCTACAAATAATATTGAATTTGGTTTCAATATTTTGTGTGATGCGCATCAATGATGGTTTTAACCAAAGAGAATAAACATAAGTAGAAGAGAACCAAAACAGAATAAAAAAATTCATCAAAAATTTATTGGGTTGTGCAATCATAATGGGGCATGCAATCATAATGCAACCACACAATGCTACATTTTTTATTTGTTTGTTTATTCTTCTTGTATTCACTCCGGTTGTTGAGATAGTATTGTAATTGTCTTCTAATTCCAATACTCATCCAGCGTCCAAAATACATAATTCATCATGTTGTTGTTGTTGTTGTATATTATATTCAATAAAATATACTATATACAACATCACCTCCCATGCAAATAAAATTCCGCCAAATTATAAGGTTATATTTTGGGATGTTTGGATAAAAATATAATTAAGGATTAATTTTGGAATCGGACAAATTTTCTAGGAGTGGTTTGGTTCAATACTAAGTTACACTCAGCTAAGATACCGTATGCCGGCTTTAGGTCTGTGAATAGAAACATTTACTCTTGCATTTTACATCAAGAATGTAATGTTTACGAAAAGGCAGAGATCGGACGATGAACCGCCTACGGAGGAAAAAAAAGAGGGTTCCGGACACTGTCACCAGATGTTTCAACGAGGTGCTAAAGGAGCACTTGATCATAGCAATCGTTGACAGGGCTCAAGAAGATGGGAGTATTATGGCCCTTAACTAAAGCAGGTTGGAGAAGGCCTTAGACGCCACCTTCCTAAAGATCATGAGGGAGAATCCGACCAAAACGGAGGGTGGCACCGTGATAACGTTGACTACTAAATTGACTACTTGTGGCGAGGAAAGGTCTGTGGGCCTCTACAGAAGGGCGATATGCAGCCTGGTTGAAGTCTGGCCTGGAGCCAAATTGAAAGTGGTTATGCGGGAAGAAATTCCGTGCAGGCCTATGGCACGAGCGTGGATCCCTGAGGAACCAAGTAACCCAAAGGAGATTCTAGAAATGCTGCAAATCAGCAATCCGGATCTGCCGACAGCCACTTGGAGGATTGTCAGGTTAGACGAGGTGAAGGCGGAAGGAGATCACAAATCGGCTGTTAGTATCCTCAACAAAGAGTCCTTGGATATAAGCCTCACTACAAACTAAACAAAACCAATCGTCTTTCCTGTAGAATTTTGCGCGTATCTTTTTGTCGTTTATCTAAGCCTTTTTTGCTCCAATTCCTCCTTTTCTGGTGTATCAGTGATTGATTCGACACCTCAAGTTGATATAACACCATTCCTGTTATTACAGTACAATTTGAATGTATTTATTCTAAAGAAAATACAATGCTCTTACCAGGCGGTATTTTTGAAAACTCTTCTTCTGTAGCATATATAATTGGTAGAGACGCAATATCAATTTCTTCAATTGTATTGACAGCATTGGTTAATAATTCGTAACAGGTACCATCGTCCAAATTATTTGAAATTTGTAGCGGGGCATTAGTTCCTTCCTTTAGAACGGTACCAGATGTTTGACTAATCAGTAGGTCCAGTAACATTACCGTAAGATTGAGTAGCTGCCTGTTCAATAAAGGTCGGTCATCAAGTGTAACGATGGAAGAAATTCTGCATCACCAAAAATATGTTCATCAAAAGGTGCTATTCCAGATACTCTGAAGCCTTTTGTAATCGACTCTGGTAATAAGGCTCGCGGTAAGGCTTGAGCGAAGATTAATAGTGTCATTAGCTAAATGAGACTTATGATTTTCTAACGGTAATAATCCGGAAATTGTATTTGATCGTTGCACATGCGAAATGAAATGTTCCATCCACTTATAAAATTCTGTTGCTGTCATCCAGCCTGATCCATTTCCCTTACCATTACTGCTCACTAGCCCATCTCTAATAAAATGTGATTGAAACCTTTTTCTTCGGTAAATAAACAGGTGGAATAGAGTTTTCATCAGCACTTAAAGCACAACAAATTGTCACAAGCACCTCTGTGACTTGATGTAATTCTCCTACTTGCTTGACTCCTTTCTCAGTAATGATTTTCTGTAATTTTTGTACCGTAGTTATCCCTGTTTCACCTACGTTCCAAATTTTGCCAGCAGTAAAGTTAAACCTATAACGAAATTAGCTAGTTTTTGGAAAAAATTAGCTTTACTTGATTTATTAAAACTAGTTGCTCTAGCCAGGCTGGTAGCTTCTGGAGTCCCGATGGAAAGTAATGTTTTTTTTCGTTTTTTAGAATATTTGTTAATCATTCTGTGCCAGCCTTTTTATTTGTAGGGCGTCTACTTCAAAAGCTACAGCACACTCAAAGGCCAATTTTCTAGTTTCGACAGGACGTGACAAGCCAAGATAAATTTGTGACGCTAATTCGAGGTAATCCACTAGTTCAGATGTTTGTGTGAGGGAGACAATTTGACGACTTGGTTTGTATCCAACGTTATTTAAGTGTCTCTGTTCAAATTTTTTCACGAACCGGGAAAGAGTCACATACGAAAAATGGTAATCTTTTGATACCACGCTTTTAACCCGTTCGATGGCATTGGTAATTTCGGCAAGCGATGAGTTACCTCGTCCGGTTTTTTTGTATATACGAATATTAACGAAAGTTAAGATAGAATCAATCATTTTTAAAATTGCTAGTTATTGCAGAAATGATGGGGTAAATTGCTACATGTTTCAACATAGCGAAACAAACAATGGTTGTGCTATATAGAATTATTAGGTGTAAAACTATAAACACTATGAAACACACGGCTGTTTAGTAGAGTTGGCACAGCAGATGGTGGTATAGAGAAAAACAAAAAAATCAGATCAAAATTTAGCGTTCAGAGAGTTTACCAGCAATTTGCCAATGGCGAATGGCAGATCAAAAAAAAAAAAAACAGAAAGAAGCAAACACGACAGAAAAAAGTAGTGATATAGTCAGTGAAGATGAGAACACCAATGAAGTAAGATCGGTGATTTGATAAAAGAAAAAAAGTTGCAAGAGTAGGCAGTGAAAGTCGGCGTAGCCAATTATTGCTGTTTCCTAAAGCATGTATGTGGTGTTCCAAATAAATTAGCAAATGAATCTCCGCCATTTAAGAAAGGAACAGTGAAGTAAATAAAGTAATGACGATTAGTGAACAAAATGAAAACAAGTGCGTCATGGACGTGATTTGTGGTGAACAAAACAGTTCATAAAAATAAAATAAAAGAGACAAAAGGTGAAAAAGTTCGTGTGCACGAGTAAAAAGTGTGTACGGGGGTAAAGTGGAATTTTGAATGCGGAAAAATCGTTGCAGATGCGTGGTAATCAGGTGATTGGCGATTCCATAGATGCTAGTCACAGTGCATGCACCAAATGGTGAATCTACTAGTAAAGAGTTTAGCAGACTTCAGACGTACTGGCAGACTGGAGGCAAACTGTTAAGCCATTTCAGTATCTGCCCAAACGAATCGGATTTTCCGCACCCGTCAAAACAGCGCGTCACACGATATGCTGACATTCTTCAACTAACTTTGCCTTTAACATCTGTTTACTAGTCACTTTATGATGTCGGAGTTTTTTTTATTAGGTTAGTCCACGCATGTTTGATAATATTAAGATCAGGTGTCTGCAGTTGATAAGGATCCTTTTAGAGGCAAAACAGATCCTGCAGCCCAAATTTTTTGGTCGGTTCCTTTAAATTAAGTTTCAAAATATCTAAATATGTAATTATTGTACCTATAACTTTATGTTTACCACGCCAACCCCTCACTATAACGCTTCCACCTTCAAGTTTAATATAAGATAATAATTCTCTTTTCAGAGCTCAGTATTCGGATTTCGCCAAACCATTCGATATTTATCTGAAGCATACAATTTATGAATTTAGAGTCATCCGTAAAAGTAACCGTTTTACTAAAGTTTAATGAGCTCAGAAGAAAGAATTTAAATCTCACTAGTAAACATGAAGGTGGAAATCGAATTGATTGTTATCTATTCCAAATCATTAAACTTATATATATGTATCAGGTGTTTACAAGCCACCTCATGCAAATTATCACTAATTTCTGGTTGCATTAGATCGTATTATGTTTGCATATAAAAATCATATTATAGTTGAACTTTGATGGAAAGTTCTTGACCAGAGCTACTAGTCAAACGCAAACCATAATAGATCACATACTGTCTAATCCTGAAAAGCTCTTTTATGTTTTCTATGGTGACACAAATTTAAGTGATAATCGTTTCCTCCTTAAAGTAGTACCCCTTCTGCGTTTAATTATGAAGTCATAGAGAGGAATACAGCAATCAGTACAAATATTACTGTTTTACAAAAGTATTCAGTATCAACTCTTCCCAGAATATAGCAAAATTTACGAACAAATTATACTTCTTAGGTTAATGGAGCATCTCAACAAAAATCAAATAATTCATCCATGCCAGTATGGCGTTAGTATAAGAAGTAGCACCGCAAGTACCACTTTATCATTGATGGAGAATATTTATGATTCTCTCGAAAGCAAAAATATTACCGCATACGTTATGAAATTATTAGAAATTATTAGAAAACCACTTAACTAATAGACAACAATATGTTAAAATGGGAAATTATGAATCTGAAAAATTAACTATCTCGTGTGGTGTTCCACAAGGTTGCAATCTTGGTCCTACTCAATTTCTTATTTACATTAATGATATCATACATCTTGACTTAAAAGGGGGTATTGTTCACCGATGATGCCGGTCTTATATAGATCGACATCCTTTAGATAACTGCAAAATGTAATGATTGGCTGTCCAACAATTGTTTAACATTAAATTTAAATAAAACAAATTTTGTAATATTTCACCTTAAACACAAGCCCAAACAAGTTCAACGAATTACTCGTTAATGGTCATAAAATCAAACGAGTTGATTCAACAAACTACTTCGGCCTGAAAATTAACTCACAATTATCATGACTCACGACTTAAAATATCTTCATTCATTGGTGTAATGAGGCGTTTACGTTGTAATTTATATTATAGTTACAACCATTCTCATTTGACTTATTTGATTCAGATTTGGGGTGCCTCCTGTTCCACACATTTAAATGATATTCAAGTTCTCCAAAATATAGCTTTAAAAGCTCTTAAAAGGTTACTTCTTTTAACCTCCTCAAAGTCATTGTACAGTGAGCACATTCTTCCTATTCAGCAATTAATTGATTACGAATATATCATGACGATATTCAAGATCAGATAAGATCTAATAAAGTGTAACTTTGAGCTTCTCAAAAACTATACGGTTACTGACAGACTTATACGTAATTCTTTGAATTTCCGACTTCCAAATTATAAACTAAAAACCTGATAGAACAGTATATTTTACAAAAGTCTTGAGTTATTCGATAAGTTAGATGGCTCGAAGAAAGTTTTAAGAAATTCCCAGTTGAATTTTAATAATTTAGCAGATTTAATGCCTTACCGACTTAAAGCCATGTACGCTGTAACCGAATTTAGTATTATTTGTACAAATAATGCTCAAATCCGGTAAAACTTTTGTTCCTATCTGCTTAAAAAATTAAAGAGAATTAGGAAATATCTGTGATCACAAAGGATCAGAATCGATATTACCATCGAGAGTAATACACTAAAATTAAAGAAGCAGTGGGGAAGGTTCTATAAAAAAACAATTTGAAAATACAATTCTCAAAACGACAGAATTTAAAATAATTCAGTTTTAAATTTTCAATTAATAGAATTTAGTTTCAATTATAACTAAAAATGTAAAAGGAATGTGGTTTCATTTCAATGTGTGAAAAAAGGTCAAATAAACAGGAATTTGTTTTATCTGATAGCCGATTATAAATTTTAGATGCCACAGAGCTAAAAACATGTTTAGCATTGGTGGTGGGCAATTAACGTGCTATGCATTACGTAATGTATAGTTAGTTACTTTTAAATTCCTGTGGCCACTACGTAAAACGAAAATTTTTAAAACTTTATAAACGTATAAATGTTTTAACGGAAGTATATTTAAATAAGGTTGGGTAGAAGTTAATTGTGGTTTGCAACATATCGTTTTCATTATAAAATTTTGTGCAACTCTATTAGCGCCTTCAAATTGGAATAGTAAATTCCACCCCAACAAGTTAAGCTATACTGAAGTTTTGACTGCAAAATGCCAAAATACACTGATCTAAGTACGGGTTCAGGACAAATATAACGTAGAAGGTTTAATTTTCTACTATATGCTAACAAATAATTGTGTCACGTCTTAACATGACTCTTAAAACAAAACGCTTATCGATCGTGACTCCTTAGTATTTAATCGACTCAACTACAACTAAAACTTTACAATCGTTTGAACATGTAACACTATTATTTAAACAGTCTGAGGAATGATATATACTACATCAGTTTGATTAAACACGACTCCAGATAATTTTAAAACTGAGAACCATGTAGTGTAGGTCAAACTAGCGTTTCAGAATTCGAAGATCGTTATTAATCTTCTGGGCATTAGTATCACTATCCCTGGAGGTATATACCATCCCTACATCATCAGCAAAACCAACCGAATGCCCATCTAACTTTAGTTAGAAAAAAGATATTAATATAAACCAAGAATAAGATAGGTCCTAAGGCTGATCCCTGAGGCACTCCACACTTAATTTTTCTAAATTCACCAATACAATTCCGCCTGCTAGAAAGGAAAGACAGAAACCATTCGTTTGCAATGCCGGGTATCCCTGCTTTATCTAGCTTCAATAATAATAAATTGTAACATCTATAAAATTTACTGCAGCAGATTCATCGTTATTTAAAGAAAATATAATTTTGTTTGTGAGATCTAGCAGATCATCTTCAGTACTTTTACCAACTCTGAGGTAAAACAAAAAGTAATCTTTTCTTAATTATTTTTTCAAATACTTTAGAGAAAACGGAAAGCAGAGAAACTGGTCGATAGTTACCCAAGCTAAGTTTATCTCGCTTTTTATGTAGTGGTATAAACACAGCATTCTTTAAGACATCAGAAAAAACACTGGTTGACATACTAAGACTAAAAATATAACTAAGAACAGATGAAATAAGCGGTTCAACATATTTGATCAGAGAGTTACTTATTTTATCATATATCCGCATGCTAATGAATTATTTAACGAATTAATGGCTTCAAGTACCTCACAGCTATCACTTGGATTAAAGAAAATAGTTTTCCCTTGTGTCTTTTTGAATAAATACTGGGATTCTTCTAAAGCCACTGGGTTGCACACGAAATAGGTGTACTGTAGGCCCGTTCGTACTCTATCAATACGAATGAATACGTACTCGCAATTGTTTAAGGACTTAATGGGAATAAAAATAGGCGGGTTAGTTGACTTGCGAGTGTCAATGTTGTGGATGGCTACGCGAAGCCTTTCGACATATTCATGTGGATCGGAACTATCCTTGGAACTTGTTTCGAAAAATTCTCCTGGTAATCTGAGGGCTTGACCATAAACTAGTTCAGCTGGGGAACATTTTAATTCATCCTTTATAGTTGTTCGTATTCCCAGCAAGACGATAGGAAGCTCAGTGCTCCATTTAATGGTATTTTCGCGAGCTTTGAGCGAAGTTTTAAGTTATTGGTGGAATCTTTCGACCATACCATTTGCCTGCGGATGATAGGCAGTGGTACGAATTCTAAGAGCGCCTAGTAAATGCGTACGTTCGGAAAAGAGTTTAGACTCGAATGGACTGCGTTGGTCTGTCGTGATTTCAAGAGGTATCCCAAATCTTGAAAAGTGTTGCTCGACAAATGTCTTAGCAATAGTGGCAGCGGTGCTATCTTGAATAGGGTATGCCTCAGGCCAATGAGTAAAGCGATCGACAATGGTGAGCACATACACAAAACCTTCGGATGGTGGCAATGGTCCCACTATATCCATGTGTATATGCTCGAACCGTTCAGAAGGCAGGTTAAATTGTACGGGTTCGGACTTTGTGTGTTGATGAACCTTGCTCTTCTGGCAACCAATACAATACTTCACCCAATGCGTGATGTCCGCGTTCATTTTCGGCCAAAAATACCTACTGGAAATTAATTTACGTGATGCTCGTATACTTGGATTTGATAGACCATGCAGAGCATCGAACACTACATGTCTTTGAGATGCTGGAACAAATGGTCGATTTACACCTGTTGATGTTTCGCAATAAATTTTTACATCTGGAAGGATGGTGAGTTCTAATTTGAATTTGGAATTCTCAGGGCGTGATGAATTATTCAATAGTTGGAGTAATTCATCGTCAGACTGTTGTGTCTGAGCTAGATTTTTAAGATCTAGATTGACGGAGTCTATTGTTGAAACGAGATCGCTAGTCCGTGACAATGTGTTAGCGACCACGTTTTGCTCACCTTCTATATGTTGAATGTCCGTCGTGAACTGAGCGATATAGTCAAAGTGTCGAGTCTGCCGTGGACTCTTTTCGCTCATAGCGAAGAGTTCCCTGTCAAAGGCTGAGTATTTAATCTCTGTGGTTGAGAGGTTTCGTGAGAAAAATGGTTGTTCCCAATCTTTATTCCCTTGCTGTAGGACTGCTCCTACTGCACTACCAGACGCATCAGTGGAGATGCTATAGCGTGATTCGCTATTGGGATAGGCCAACAGTGTTGAATTGGCAAGTGCTCTTTTAATTTGGGCGAAGAAAAACATTTTTTGTTCTTGGGCATTTTGCTTAATGACCATAAATTGGGGAAAGTGATTCGGCTAGCTTTGGAATGAATCGATGGTAGTTGGACCATATGCTCAAACTGGGTCCAGCCTACGTGGTCTTGAACAAGGAAGTCGACCTTCAGTGTAAATGTAGTGAACCACGTTATGTTTGCTGGATTAACGTAATCTGGCGTTTCAACCAAAGAAGTAAACATCTTCAAAAGTGAATCATATCCATTTTTAGCAGTCGGATGGATTGGTGTAGGTGTTTTGACCATTGCTGTCATTGCATTCACATCAAGATTCGTCGCGCGATCTAAGAGGCGTCTTTCCCGGAGGTCGACGAGAAGACCATATTTTGTCAAGAAGTCAGCACCGATAATCGGCTTATCAACTGACGCTACAGTAAAAACGTGTGGAAATTGCCGCCGTAAGCCAATGTTAACATTCAGTAATTTAGTCCCGTATGTCTGAATTACTGAACCATTAGCGGCGGACAGGACCAGGTCAGGATCTATTTAAGACGCGTTATCGGAAAAATATTTTACGGGGACGACCGAAATGTCAGCACCGGTATCTACGAGAAACTGGAGTTTATTGGTTGCATATGTAAGAAATAAGCGGCGATTAAGTTGTATCCGATTAGTAGTCGCACTCGCTATCGGATTTATTCTTTTTTTTATTAATGCTGGTAGATTCCGGTTTGTTGCTGTTATGGAAAGAGCAAGGTCGGTAGCATTTCCTTGCAGCACTTCCAAATTTCTTGTGATAGTAGCAGAGTTCATTGTCGTGTTCATTGTCGACGTCTGCTGCCGCTTCTCGGTCTCCAAGGGTTCCTTGACTGATAACCCGAAACTGGTGACCGGAAACTGGCTGCGACCTGTTTGTAGCTTCAACATGTTTGATGGTTGCTACAGCTTCCGATAGTTCTGGGCCGCGGGAGGTGGATGTGTTGATGGTCACCACACTGGAAGTTGTGATTTCGTAAATCTTATCTGCTACTGGTAGCAGTTCATCAATGGGCTTATTTCCCGTAGCAGTAATTGCAACAACGATGACTTGTGGCAGTTTAAGAATTTCCCGTGTACATTGGAACACTAAATTATTATGTAGCGTTGTTATTAGTTCGAGAATATTAAATAATATTACACTTGCTTACTTTAATAGTTTTACACTTATTAGTTTATGGCACTGTTCACTTCATGTCGACGTCACCACTTGTACACGATGGGTTCACTTATATTGAATTTATTATATTTTATTCACAATTAAATTTGATGTTACCTAATCACAATAAAATTGTATATAACGATTTTGCGCCAAGTGTTTTGCGCGCGCGAATTATTTGTAGTGCAGTCGCCAAGTATTTTGCAAATCAAATTGTTGCGACCGCTACAATTTAACCTCAAAACGCCAGCAGTTTTAAATGTTTTAGTAACAAAATTGAAATTAAGACCAGACTTCACATAGCCAATTAGACCTCCGGATGAGTAAGAATTGTTACGGCAATCAACCAAATTAAAATTAGGAATCTTATAACTAGAAACCTCATTACTTCCAATCCAAATCTCTGAGAAAAATATAATATCCGGCAGGTTGGAATATGAATTAAGATGTGCAAATATTTTATCACTATTTTTTCGTAGGCTACGGGAATTTTGGTGGATTAGCCAGAAGGTACTTTCATCTTTGGATATAGAGGAATTTTTTTTTGATGAGAGATTTACCATTTGATCGTGACGAATACAATTTACAACAGACATTTAAAATTTAAGTTATTTAATTTATAAATTGAGCAGGTCTTCTTTGTCCTTGTTTTCTAGTCTCTCACTCCCATCAATTTTCCTCATAAAAATTTTAGAATTACGTGCCCAAAGATGTTTATACTCCTCTTCCAGTTGTAAGATTTCAGCCTGATAGTACAATTCCCTCGTTTTGAAAGTCAATGGGTAAATGCAGGTCGAGCAACAGGTCGGCAACATGTTGAGTAAATTTAACACGATAAGATTTGAATGCGTTCGATTTATCGAAAATTTCATGGCAATGTGATAGATCGTATGTCATTTGTTCCATCAGTAAATTTTCGATGCCAACATGTTGGGAGACCTGTGTTGCGACGACAAAATTTGACAAAAAATTTTCCATTTGCAGCTGGATTTTTAGTTTTTCCGCGGTATGAAAAGCTTATGTCAGTCGTCTGAATCCGCAAACCCAAACCGTCATTTAAGACACGCAGCACAACTTCATCAGTATTTTCATTTGGCACGAAAGGAACACCAACCACATGAATATTGAGTTTTGGTATTCAAGCTGCTCCATTGTATCGATTTTTTGCTGCATAACCTTCATTTAAGTTTTTAACAATAATTTCAAATTTATCGTTTAAGGATTTATAGTTTTGAGCAGCTTCTTTACTAAGCTGCTTTAATTCTTCATACATCATATACATGACATTTGATTGACTGACCAATGTTGAAGGTTACATTATGGAGATACTTCGTTTTTCTGAATCGTGCATGGAAGTATGGAAATGTAACAAAATAATTGTAAGAAAAATCAATAAAATTTGAGAATTTAAATACTAGAAAATCGCCTTTTAAACGAAAGTGAACTTTGTACGAATATTTTTGTCCATCACTGTATGTTTATATAGAAGGATGTATAATGATGATGATTATAATTAAATTACTATATAGTACATATATGTATGTATTATAGAAGTAAGTTGAATTCGGGAAGGGTATCCGTTTTTCCTTATAGGTACTATATACATTTTAACAATTATACAGAACATGGGTCTAATTGAAAAATAAAAATTTATATAACACAATTTTAACAATTCATCAGCATGAGAGTACACATTTTCTAGGTAAATAAAACATGAACGTCTATATACGCATATTAAATATTATAACAGCGACTGATTTTTGAACCCATATTTTAACATCCTTCAGATCCGTTTCGCAAAATCATCATGTAACTCTCTCGCATTATAAAAAGAAAAAAAACTTTTCATATAAAAAAAAAAAAACTAAATGAAAATTCAAAATTTTTTCAATTTAATTTTTTAATTTGAAAATGGGTTAATTTTTTGATAGCACACGAAAATCAATCAATCATTAAGCGATATAACAACAATCTACTATATATATATTATATAAATAAATTAATAAGAAAAATATTACGAAGAAGAAAATTCCGGTGGTAATTTCGATAGAAAAACAATCACTAAATTTTGCACCATCATGATTATCAATTAATTTATGCCCGATTTTTTTTTTTTTGCTATACTTTTATATACGCTTTATACGGATGGAGTACGGGAGCATAAATTATAACGGAATTTTCATCGATTTCGTTTATTTGATGTGATTTGGGGATAAAATTGGAAAATTTCGTTATCATCGTACATCTATACAAAAAAGGTGGATAAGAAAAAGGTTGTTGTAATCAATTGATTAAAAAAAATTTGTGTTTTTATATTTTTGTTGTTGTTAAATAATAGAATAATGCTAGCTACACAAAGTGTTAGGCAAGAAGTTTTTTTCTTATATTTAGGTTTGCTTTAGCTTCCCAAGTAACACAATTTGTTTGCTTAGAGGAAAAATTTGCCAATATCAGGCAAAATCCAGAACTTATTAAATGACGTTCAGCAAAATATTAGCAAACAATTTTTTTTTTTGCTTTTTATTCTGGTAGAATAAGTTCTTATTTGACAAACAATTTTACTAAATTGAATGTTTTGCATCTTTTCAGTTTTTATTTAGCGATAAATAATTTGCTTAAAGCTGCTAAAAGGCCGAGTTTATTCGCAGTTTGGCAATGGAGACGTTTTAAATATGAAAGCAATAAAAATATTTTGGGAATTCCCTGAATTTTTATAACTTTTTTGTATATTTGCGGTAATTTTCATAATTTTGCACTGTTTTGTGATAAATTTTAAGTTCCTTAGTGGCGTTTGTTGTGAACAGTTGAAAATTATATGTGAACTATTGGATGAATAACTTCTTTATAACGGTAAGTAAAGTGTTAATAAATATTTTGTCTATTATGTGGTATTATATTTGCAGTTTCATTTTATTTGTTTTTAGAAAAGTTAAATCTATTACTTAGAATATGTCGCTAAGTACCAGAGAAATTGAAAAAATATTGGTGGATGATGCCGATGACGACGACGATGTATTCCAAGATGAATTTTCAACGGATTTGGAAAATTTTAGTGGTTCTGATGATCCTGAATATGTAGAGGAAAGCTCTTCTGATGCAAGCGATTCAGATTTTAGCTTTTTAGCCCTGCAATTACACGTAAGATTCGCCACATCAGGAAACCAAAGCAATCAGTAGCTGTGCCACAGGTATATCAACACGGTTGGACAAATATTCCATAAGAACCACCGAACTCCGAGTTTCAAGGTAATCAAGGAGTAAGAATATCTTTACAAGAGCTTTCACCAAAATGTTTTTTCGTGATAATTTCATGAAGTCATTAGTGGACGAAACTAATAGATATGCTGCACAAGAAATCGCAAAATCGGGTGCTATTCGCAGATCATCTCGTTTGAAACACTGGTATGAATGTGATGTTTCTGAAATTAAAGTATTGTTAGGGTTGGTTTTCCATATGGGCCCATTTTCGCTTCCAACTATTAAGCATTATTGGAACTCTAGTGCATTTTACAATGTACCATTTTGGCGAAGTATAATGAGTCGTAATCGATTTCTGATTTTGTTACGTTTCTTACATTATGCATATAACAATGATCCAATAATACAGAACACAACATATTTTCCAGGAATAAAATTATGCATTGATGAGTCAATGGTGCTTTGGCGAGGAAGATGTTTCGCCAATTTATAAAAAGCAAACGGCATAAATATGGAATCAAACTATATGAATTGTGCGAATCCAATGGAAAAATGTCTTAAAAATTCAAATATATTGCGGAAAATAAAAAGATCCATCCAGCGAATAAGTCTTACTTCTCAAGTAGTAATGACTCTTATGGACGGATTCCTCGACAAAGGACACAGTCTTTGTACTGATAATTTTTATAATTCAGTAGCATTACCAAAAACAATGACTGATCCTGCTACTTACATATGTGGTACTCTTAGGTTCATAGGAAAAGAGAATCCGAAAGAGCTTGTAGAAAAAAAATTGAAACGTGGTGAACATTCATGGATGAGATCTGATAGTGTTGTGGTATGCAAATGGAACGACAGGCGAGATGTGCTATTAATTTCTAACATGCATAAAGTTGAAATCATAGACTATACAAATAAAAATAAGAAATTTCAAAGAAACCAAATATATAATAAAAGATTATATTGATGGAATGTCTGGAATCGACAGTGAAAAACACTACGATAGTATAAGAAACTTGGGATCCATTTCTTTGAAATATATATATACAAAATGCAAATATTATGTACTCCAACCAAGCAAAGGTCAAAAATTGCTGATAAATCTCAGAATCTAACTCGCTACGCCGCAAAATTAAATTAACTATTAAAAATCATATGCCCACTACGAGTATACTCGGTGCATATTGCCTTATTTTAATGTGCATTTATGCAAACAACTTATTTAAAAAATAGTTCGATAATTTAACAATAATGGATTTGAAATGGTAGAAAATAATAGGGCATATACTCGTACTATCTAGAAAGTGTAAAAAGTAAGTTAAATTTTGGAGGTAGTTAGATCTCCAATATAATATAGGACGGTAACTGGTATGCTGTGCAAAGGAGAGCTATACCGCGATAATTATCAGACTTCAAGCGGCCTCCCTTCTTGAAGATGAAAGTATGATGCAATCAAGTAATTCCTTTAAATAAATTACGCGAACTGCGCTCATTGCTGAGTAGTTGTACTTTCAGAATCTAAGTTTTCCACTATTCTCGCTTTTTCGGTCTTCTAATCCGCTAAACTGCTCTCCAAGAAAGCAGCCTTGTTTTTCCTCGCGAATGCGAGACGTTGTTGCATTTCACTATGGACTATATTTTGAAGCTCAATTGCAAGATGACCCTCGTCATCAAACCAATCATTCTTCGGTTTGACTTTGATTATTCCTAAAGTCTGTTGTAAATGTTGCCGCTGACAAAATCCTGATATCGTTTCGTTTGAACTACATTTGTCAGGTCTTCACAGTTAAAATGTATCATGCGTTTCGCTGTATTCCCAGATTTATACGAAAAGTTCCATCGTAAAATTTCCAGCAATTCCAAAGTACATCATTCTCTCCCCATTATCGGTCGCAGTTTCGTGTCGGGAGTACGCACCTATGTTTTCACACAGGTCAGTCTGATTTCTGCCAGTTCTACGAGTGATTAGGCCTTCCAACGTTCCTGGTTTCCTATAAGTGACTGCACGTTCCACGTGTCTACTGTCTAGCTTAAATTACGTGTACGAGACGATACGATATTTTCAGTTTTCTCAAACATTTAACATCCGATGCATCATGTTAACCATTATGCTACTTTAGTTAATTTATTCGTACATTAAATTAATCGAATTTACTGTTATTTATTTTAATTATGTTTTTAACTTTTAAAAACTAAAAACAAATTTGAATTACCTACCGAAAAGTTCATAGAGCTTTTATATATTTGGTTTTTGATGTATACACATATACATACATAAATTTATAATAAACCTTGTTTTTGCATAAAACCCCTAGAAATATTACCAATCAATTATCATAAACAATGGCTTTTATCCCATTTAATGTAAAAGTTATAAGAACATAATCTAAACTAAATTATCAGAATAACCAAATAACACGAATTGAAGTTAAAACTAAAAAATAACGATAGACTTATTCTAAAACTTAAAACCAAAAAAAAAAAAAAATTAAATTCTACCTCATTGTTATAAAGAAAACGATGCAAAACTTATAAAAAACCAATTGAACTTATAACTAAGTCGTGTTTGGCAACTTAATAAAAAATCTATAATTAAAACTATATATTAGAAGAAATGCTTAATCATACTTTAATCTAGATTAGTCGTTGTGTAGCAACAGTGGCATATTGGAATCAATCTATATACTCGTATATAAAAATGGATCATGGTTTGTTCGGATGCTTAAAACTTGGAAACGACTGAACCAAATACTCAGCCCTATTGCGATTGTCACGTCGATGTCGCGCAAAAAATTTGTATTACGATGGTCGATTTCGATTGACTTGATGTCGATCGAATTCATCTTTATTTGTCGATGAAATTTTAGTTCATGACGCCGTTGATTGAAGAAGTAAAATATAATCGAAAAATAAAAACAAATTTGTTTTAAAGTGTCTTGTGTGTGCATATTTTAGTTTTTGTTAATTTTTTTTGATACAATTTAAAAACGCTGCGTATTAAATATGAAAATAACCAATAAGCACAATTTGAGCGATTAGTCAATATAATCAAAGCCATCTTAATATATAAAGCCTCCATGTTGAGCGATATTTTGAAACGAGCTTTTTTTAGTTAACCAAAAAATGTGTAATTTACAAAGAAGTCTATGCAATCCCATGGCAAAACATACAAACTTATTTTGAATTGTTCAACTATTAATAGTGAGAGCTTTTAATATTTTATTACATAAAATAATAGATAAAGAATTGAATTAGGTGATGGCCAGGGTTATTTTTCGAAATTTTATTAATTAAACATAATTTTTATGATTATAAAATTGTCAATAATTTAATTTATTTGCGCTTTTAAATTTGTATATACAAATATATATCTGATATATTCTAATACTCTCTTTCAATATACTGCATTCACTCCAACACAGAAATAAAATAGTTCGATTCAAAATCTAAACATCGAAAAATATGTATACAAATTATGATAACTACGATAAATTAAAATTTAGGAGATTAATCGGATAAACGCTGGGAAATTTCTCATTAAACCAAAATAAAAATATTGATCGTATCGATCAAATAAATGATAAAATGTTGTGTTTTGTTTTGAAGGTTACGAAAGGTTACATAATTTATATACAATATGTCAATTAGGATTAGGAGAGGGACAATTTGATCACGCTCTCAATATTATTTTTTATACGATTACTTTTTGTTGTTGCTATGAAATAAAAAATTGTGTTCATATATTTTTTCTCGTTTTTTGCGTTGTTTTAAGATCATTATGTTTGTTCCATTTTAATAAAAAACATTGATGTTTTCTTCTTTTGGTTTATTTGTTTGATGGGAATAAATTATTTTGTTGGTTATGTACACAATGTCCCTTTCTTACAAATTTTTATTATATTTCTATTTGAGCTTTATTAGAGAATAAAGTATCTTATTTTCCTTTAATTAATACAATAAAATGGAAAACCCCACGGAAAAATCCTTCAAGTCAGGTGAAAACCAATGTTTATAGTTTCAATTGATTTCAAAAAATTATAATTTTGAGTTACTTTTCATTCAAATATTTCTATAAACAAAAATCATGTCTCTCCATATAAAATGTATGAAGAGAGCGATTATTTTTGTCATTTTAGACTCACTAATAAAAGTTCGTTTTGAACATGGAGGCTTGATTTATTAAGATGGCTTTGATATAATGCAGCAAAATTTAGATATTGCGCGCGGGATGATTAAATCTGGCTCAGATATAAAATCTGACACTAAAAGTCGTTGGGAGATGATAAAAAACGAAAACAATATTTAGGGCCTCCAACGCGAGATGCAGAAGGCTGGATGAAGGTTAGTGTACAGTTTTAAGATTAACGTAAATTAAAAACAGGTTTATTAATCTAAGCATTTTTTAGGTTTGGACAGGATAAAAAACAGAACTGCGAGAAATTGTCCACTGATTCTGAAAGGCTCCAACTGTTAAAAACCCAGACAAAAATACAAGAAAATCTATACAATACTGTAAACAGTAGTTTAAAGGACGTCAGCAACCATTTGCGGGAGGTTTCAAAGCATTCCAGAAAAATATTTCATTTAAAGAAAGAAAAAATAAAATTATTAAGGAAGAATGTGGAATGAAGGCCGAAAAGCTTAGCCTTTACAAACAAGATTCAGCTCACAAACAGCGGAACAGGAGTGCAATTATTAGAAATGCAGAAACTACAATTAAAGATGCAAGAGAGAGAAAATTAGAAAAGAAAAGCATAACTAAACAAAAGTTTCTATGAATTGGTGATATACTCGTATGCTCATTTTTATGTAATAAACTGATTTAAATATTTTGTTTTTGCTTAAGTTGAATTAAACTGAAATAAAACACGTTATATTTTTATAAAGAATCGGCAATTTTATTTCTCAAATTGACTGCTTGCGTACGTGAATCTGATTCACTATCTTCCTCAGCAAGTTCAATAGCAAGTTCTTCACGGTCTATTAAAAGTTCTTCGCCTAATTCTATTTTATAAGTAATGCAAATATTGTGCAAGGCTACACATACATTTGCTATTTTTGTAACCTTTTCCGGAGACTAGTGTAATTTTCTGGCTGCCAATAAACACCTGAATCTGGATTTCAAAACACCTATTGCTCGCTCTATTATATTCCCTACGATGGAATGTTTTTTGTTAAAATTGGTCTGTTTTCTATCAACAGCTGCACGAAATGAGGTCAGGAAAATTGTGTCTAACATATATCCCGAATCACCTATTAAGGGGTTGGTATACAGAAATAAAAATTATTTTTTATACTTTTTTAAATTTTTGTAAGGCCAACTTACCGAGTAGCCAAAATGTGTTATCACCATTTTCCTGCATGGTTCTCAAAATGTTTTTTGCGTTTGACAGATTCCAAATCAAGGAATCGTGGGAAGCACCAGGGTGCTTTGCATTAACATACCGAAACTTCATCTGATGATCGCAGATCTGTAAAAACAAAAATGATTAATACCAAAAGTAACCGTTTTTCTTAAGGTATTTACGAACATTGCATTGACACTGTGGAACCTTTTCCTGTTATAATATAGGTGCTGTGTCTGCTCTCCTGGACTTATTATTTTCATGTGCGTCCCATTCACGCATCCTATGACGCCAGGTATTCGACATCGGTCATAGAAATACATTTTCGCTGCCCTTTTTTCGTCGTCTGAATATTCAAATTTTATCCATTTTGGACATATGTGTGTCTCCAATAAATTAACAATTTCTTTAAAAATTAAAGAAAAAGTTCGTTGTGCTAATCCTAAGTTGAAGTCATTCCCCACACCTTTCTGATATGGTCCTTCTGAAAAAAATCTTAGTGCTGCGGCAAGTTTTAAAATGTTCGGAACTACCGATGATCGTTTAATTTCTTTCAACTTAGAATTTAGAGCATCCAATAAATCTTTAAATGCGCTTCTCCTATTATCCTGTTCATCAAAAAACAATTCTATTGAATTCATTTTTCAATTGTTTTTTATTTATATATTTAAGTAAACAATTTAATTAACATATACAATTAGTTTGAACAATGAGGATATTTTTTTATTTTAACATTTGACACTTAAGGCACTACTTTACCTAGAACAAAAATCAATATTGATGTCGATATTTAAATGCCAAAAATGCGTCTAAAATAAAATTTGAAATAGTGTAAATCTCCGCTATCGAAAATTACAAAATATTCCATGAAAAAATTGTTTTTTTGCCACTTATGACATCTAATTAAAAATGGATGAACTAATAAAGACACGATATTTAGTTGATTCCTAAACCATTTTTACATCGAAGATACATTTTTGTCAATAAATTGATTTGCCAGCTTATCGATATAAAATAGTTTTCAATTAAATTTTCAATTTGCTCGCTTATTAGAACGAATTTTTATAAAAACGTTTGTTAATCGTTAGATAATATCCTCCTGAACGTACCCCTTTATAAATTTTTACATATTAGTGGTAAATATGGATAAATTTGGTTTGTGAGTGAATGGTTTTTGTCAAAAATTCATCAACTTTGAAAGCAATTACGAGAAAACTATAGCAAATTTAAAAAAAAACGTGTGTTACTCGCTTGCAAATATATTTAACTTTGCTATAAAATTCAAATTAAGTCAATGTCTAAGTTTTTATGGCCACGATTTGTAAGATACACATGTTTTCGCAAATTGAGTATAGTAGAGCCTTAAATAAAATTCACAATTGAAAAGTTACATCAAATCCATCTAAAGTTAATGTGGCAATACTTTTATGTTGATTCGATTTAGTTACGCAATACGAAATTAAAATGTCGAGCCGTGTCGATTGCTGATCGTCGTGACAATCGCAATAGGGCTGACTTCCTTCTGCAGCTTTGTTTGTAACTGCTACCCGAAGGTTAAGGAAAAAAGAAAAGTTGAAAAATTCTCAACAAGTGGAGCTGTAGGTGCACATTTCGTTTTTCAGCTCAATTCAATCGTTTGACAGCTCAGCATATTGTTTGTTCTTTCTTATTTGATAATTTGAGCTGTGCGCTCGCGAGTGAAATAGTTTACATTTATGAAATATATCATTGCGAATCTGTCGATTATCAATATCTGAGTGATCATGGTAACATTGGTTGGCCTTCTCAGAATGCAACGCGACACCGAAATGTCGCAGCACGTCGAACGGAAGAGGAACGTGCTATTGAAAGAGAATCAGGTCGAATCAGAATGATAGAAAATCGTGCGCAACAGTCAGAAGAGTTCAACGAAGCTTACAATGAGCAACAACGATCGTTCTCAATCGTTGTTGCAACAAATCAACAAAGATATCGAACGACAGCGTCGACAACAACAAATTCCGGTAAACATTGAACGTGCAGCCGTTCGATATGAGCCAAACATTAAATACAGTGCGCCCGCATCAGTTCAATTCGGTCAGATGTCTGTCGTTTGTCAGCATTGTAATGCAGTTAAATTGACAAAGAATCGCCTGGATTTAGTTGCGCGAGCGGCAAGGTGAAATTATCAGAGTTGCTTCCACCATCAGAGCCATACACAATGCACGATACATCACGATATAACACAAACTAAGACTTGTATTACCAACAAAAGACAAAACTTACAGAATTTGCCTCCAACTATAAAGATTCATGGGCAAACTTTTCATCTTGCTGGATTGCTGTTGTCGCATCCAGATCAAGATCACAAATATCTGCAAATATACTTTCTTGGAGATTCATATGATAAAGTAAATCGGCGTTGTGTTATCTTTAATACAAAGAAAAGAGAAATAGTCAAGCAATTGCAACAAATGTTACACGAACACAATGAGCTCATCAAACTGTTTACGACCTCGTTGGAACAGATGCCATCCGATGATCACAGCATTATCATAAACGCGGACAAACGACCAACAGGAACTCATGAACGACAATACAATGCACCTATATACACTTAGTGAAATGCCAATTGTTGTTGTTGGTGAAAATTTGGAATCGCGTGATATAGTCATCAAACGCCGAACTGGAAACGCACTACAGCGAAAAAGTGAGACACATCGATCGTATATGACGCACTGCAATATCCGCTTATGTTCTCCCGTATTGAAGACGGATATCACAATTATTTAAGTATTTTATGAAGTGATAATCAAAACACACTTTTGATTATCACTTCATAAAATGTATGTCATTTTTAGGGGTCGAGACAAATAAAAAGGTCGGTTCAATGAACTTTTACGCATATCTGAGATATCGCCGACAACAATACTCAGTTGATATGTACGTTAATGTTGAGACAGAACGACTCAATTGCATTCGATTCAATCAGGCTAAGTTGCAATTTGAAGAATATATTCACTTACGAGATTTGCAACCCGGTCAATCACCAAGCGATCGTCAAGACGTTACAGCACGAGTGTTCAAACAAAAACTCATATGTTTAATGAACTTCATTACAAAACAACGTGTATACGGTACTGTGTATTCAGTTGAGTAGCAGAAAAGAGGTTTCCCACACGCACACGCATTCTTCTTTGGATGGTGAACAAAATTACACCTCCGCAAAGCCTGAGTTGCACGAAGTGGTGATAACCAATATGCTCCACGGAACAATCCCACTTCGGTTTGTATATATCCGATAATAAATGCTCAAAATACTATCCACGTGCTTTTATTTCGGAAACTCAAACTGGAAACGGTGGATATCCACTCTATCGGCGTCGCTCACCAGATAACAATGGCAGAACATTCATCACTCAATTGAAAGGAGCGGATATCGTGGTTGACAACACATTGATTGTGGCATATTCGCCATTATTGTTTAAGGCATTTAAAACACATATCAATGTTGAGTATTGCAGTTCAGTGTAATATCGGCCAACCAGTAGATGGTTATCCAGGTGTGTTTTCAACTGATGCATTGGGACGAATTTACACGACCCATCCAAAGAACGACGATTGCTTCTACAATCAAGTTTTGCTACTTTTCGGTAAGATCATTTCGATATGTCAGCCTTCAAACCTACATTTTACATCGCTTTCGAGTCGCGACATCTACAATGAAGCGTTAGTGCTGATTGAAGACTTGTGTTTGCTTATGAGTGGGAAACTATTGGCTGAAATTCATATGCCAGCGGCAAAACGTCAAATTAAAGATGTTTTGAATCGTGAATACGAAACGACAACTTTGCTACAACAAATACAAACAAATGTTCCACTGTTGAATGAACAGCAAAAGAGTGCGTATGATCAACTGATAAAGGCTGTCGATGATGGACTTGTGTTGAAAAATTGTAAATTGATCATATGGGATGTGTTGTGTGTACGATGGCGCACAAACGGTCATTTGAAGCACTCGACCGAACATTGAAAGATTTGCGGAACAATAATCGCTGCTTTGGTGGCGTGATGATACAATTGGTGAAGGCGACTTCCGACAAAAGAACTGCTGAGAATCGGAAATGGACAAATTCCGGTAGATACTTCCAGTGGTTTATATCAATTCCATCTGAAATTTTCCAATCCACTTCAACGAAAGATGAACTCATCACTAATGAATATCCGAAAATTGGTCAAAATTATCGTAACTATACGATTGGTTGAGCGCACGCGAAATTTTGGCAGTGAAAAATATTGATGTCAATGACTCGAATTGGACGATTCAAAATCAAATTCCGGGAGAATTGTTAAAACGTTAAAAACGAAGACGAAGTCTTTTCTCGATTCTGACAAAGCTAATGAACAATGTGATAGTGGCAAGGATTTTAAAAGGCCCGTTCAAGGGAGAATAATTCCTAGTTCAGTGAATTCCCTTGACTTCAACCGATTTACCGTTCCAATTCAAACGAATTCAGTTCACAGTTAAACTTGCATTTGCGATGACCATAAACTAGTCACAAGTCACTAGGCAGTCATCCACACTCTTCATTTACGCTCCGGAGCTAAAAACAAAAAATGTTGTGTGTCATGCAGTCTTAAATTGAACACAATCATTGTTCTATTCTTGTTTTTTAGATTTCAATAAAACGATTAGAATTCAATGAGATTAATATTTGATTTTATTCTATTTTCGCCAAAAATTGGACAGAACGAAGTGCGTCGGGGCAGCTTTCCGTGAAAATTTAGGATAGTGTATTTAATTGAATTCGAAAAGTGTTTCATCCAATCTATAATTGAAATTCTATTATTTCGTAATCTGTTAACGATCGATAATTTTCGATCAAAGAAATAAATTTCGTGTGGTATCGTGAATGCTCGAAATTAATTCAATCAAAAAATCTCGTTTGGGCAAAACAAAAGTTTGCCGGGTCAGCTAGTTTAACATGTTTTATGATATCTATACACTGTGTGCTACGATATTATCCAAAAAGATTTCTCTCCAGGTATTCTAATTCATTTAGATTTTGTTGAAAAATTAAAAATTTATTAACTTGCACTAAAAATATATTTTTCTAAATCACAATAATTTATCATTGCCGTTCCATCGGATTGGCCGCCCTGCGGTTACAAATGCATGACAAATTAATTCGTGTTTGTCACACGCATACTAAAAAATCTAAAGTCGCATCAAACTTGGTCCAAGAAATATAAAAACGACTTTGCTCAGCATTAATAAAAATTTATGTATTTCTATTGTTTTCCCTTAACTTTTAATTTATTGACTTAAATCTTATATTCTTTTGTATTTTGTTATTTTTTTTTTTGTTTTTACTTAAATTTCTTTTATTTTTGTTCGTTACTTTTATTTTTATATTATTCTAATGTTTTTTTTTTGTTTTTTTGGAGAAAAGCTTTTATAAATAATGAAAATTGATATAAAAACACGAGGAGAACAAAAAATAAAAAGTTTCAAATAAAAAATTCTTGTATTTTTATTTTGTGTGGAGTTATGAAAAATATTTGCTATGAAAAGGGGATTTTCCCTAAATGTAAATAATATGTTTGAAAAGCACAAAAAAAGCACAGAAAATGTTTATGATGCGTAATTTGTAGATTTATGTTAAAAGTATTCTACTTGTTCAAAGTTACAAAAAAAAAAAATTATTTTTCATAAAAATAAAAATAAAATTTCATTTGCTTTGCGTTGCTGCTCTCAAATGAATTTCGGAATTGAGAAAGTTTGTTACCTATATACTCGTATCTAATATTTTCATTTTGTTAAACAACAACAAACAATGTTCGTTTTGTACGTATATATATATGTACGTTGTTTTAAACATTTCGCGAATGATTGAAAGATATTTTTATATTCTAAACTCTGAATGTTATCTTGTTAAAAATAAAAAATAAAAATTGTTCGAATAATGTACGCTTTTATTATTCTAACATTTATCATAAAAATAAATTAGTTTTTGGTTCAATTATTACAAATTATTTATTTATTATTTTATTTCATTCCGCAAAATTTAATAAAATATTACATCAGATTTTATTTATGAGCCGCAATAATATCATAATTTTATTTATTGGTTTCGCTACAAATCATAAGGCGCGGTTGGGAAATGCCGTCCGAAAAATTATGACAAAACAATAAAACCGAAAAAAAAAAACACTTAACTTTCGATTAATGGGAATTTATTTGATTATGAAAATATAAGTTATTTTATATAAGTACATATTGAACATAGTGAAAAACATAAAAGTGCAGTGTTAGCTTTTTTTTATATACACTCTCGGCCAAAATTATTGGGTCGATGGGGAACATCAAATCCGGTCGGTCAAATGAGTGACGAGGAACCATTTTCATTCCATAGGCGCTCTAATCAGAAAAAATCCCAAGATACGTTGAGGAATCGTAATACTCGAATGAGTGAAGAAGAAATGGATAATATCGATCCTTTCCAAAAGAGTCAGGTTCTACCGAGGTCTCCTACGAGAGCCTGTAGCACGTTCACCACGAAGATTAACAAAATAATACCTACAGAACTTGTGGAGTTACCGAGAAATGCTTTTCCAGAGGGCAATAATTGTTCTAAAAAAGAAGAAATGCTGTATCAGGAATTGAGTAAGGCCAATGCTGCATTGGTTCAATCTAATAATTTAAATAAGCAATTAAATGATACAATTGCTTGTATGTAGGAACATATAAGGATTCTTGAAAACGAAGTTAAAGCCCTTAAAGCAAAGGAAAACGTTGATTCTCCTCCTACCCAAAAAGTAATGGAACAAGAATACCATACGGATGAAGAAGAATTAGCTCACGAAACTGAGTGGATTAGAGTCAAAAGCCAGAGAAAAAAAGGAGAAGGAATGATACACCTACTCCTCAACTAAAAGAGACAATTCCTAAAATCCAAAAAATTACCTCCGCCACCCCCAATAGTTATAGATGGAGTTAAAAACTATAATCTACTGTATGAGAAAATTAAAACAATAACTAAACCAGATAAGTTTAATATAAAATTGATGAAAGGAAACAACATCAAAATAAACTTAGAAGATGGTGAAACCTACAGCGAAATGACAAAAATATTAAGCGAAGGGGGACATTCCTGGCATACGTTTGAAAACAAACAAATCAGACCAATTAGGGTAATGGCTAAAAATCTGCACTCTACATGTAAACCAGAAAAAATAATTGAGGACCTGAAAGGAAAAGGTTTTAATGCAAGTGAAGCATCAATTAAGCTAAAACGGAGAAGTAAGGAGCCTCTGAACATTATATGACATTTAGCGCAGATGATGATATTGAAAAAATACATCAAATCAAGTACATCTTGGGGTGGAAAGTCAATATTGAGCCCCTAAGAAGATCTAGGCTTATACCACAATGTAAAAAATGTCAAGCATATGGACGTACTCAAAAATACTGTAACAAAGAACCCAGGTGGACAAAGCAAACTGTTGGAATAAACAGGCCTGAATCATTTAAAGGAGAGTTAAGGCGTAAAGCGTTGATAACCTCTCAAGCAGAAGTGGGCAAAAAAACTTACGCTCAAGTAATGATGAGTAACGAAAACAAACAAAAAACTCCTCAATCAGACGACATAAATCAAACGCTTAAGCTGATATAAAATCAAACTTAATACTTTTGATCAGCGATTACAGAAACTAGAATACAGTACTAAGGGAGCCATCCCTAAACAAAACCATGTCTAACGACTTCAGAATTTTATGCTAGAATGCCAATGGACTTCAGCAACACCAACAGGAATTGCAAATGGTTCTGGACGCAGAGGAAATCGATATCTGTCTCATCTCTGAAAATCACTTCACTAGGCAATCAATTATCAAATTTAGAAATTATAAAACATCACACTATTCACCCGGGAAATACTGCCAAGAGAGGTAGTGTTGTTATAATTAGAAATAGTATTAATCACTTCGAGGAATTAAAATATGAAACAGAACAAATACAAGCAACAGCTGTTAATATCAAGAACAAAAATAACTCTATTAGTGTTATTGGATTTTACTGCCCACCAAAATACTTTCTAAAAGAAAAGGATTATCTTGAATTTTTCAGTAAACTAGGGAAAAGATTTGTAATTGGAGGAGATTTTAATGCAAAAAATATCTACTGAGGTTCTAGACCAACAACAACTAAAGGTAAAGAATTCCTCAATGCTACCAGAAAATACAGTTTCGAAGCCTTATCAAATGGTAAACCGACCTACTGGCGAACTGATCCAAATAAAATACCAGATCTGATTGATTTCTTTATAGTGAAAAATATATCTGTAAATTACATACATTTAGATGAAAGTCTTGACTTAAGCTCTGATCACTCCACAATACTTTTGACATTAAGTGAAAGGATCATTCAAAAAGAAAGCTATCCTAGTTTAGTAAATAAGCACACAAACTGGGAATACTTTAGACTGTCTTTAGAAAGAAAAATTAGAAAAAGAAGTTCACAAGTTCATATGTGACATACAGCCTGAAGTTAAAAAGAAAATTAAGGGAAAGAACTACCCTATAGAAATTAGAGAGCTTTTGGCAGAAAAAGAAGGGCAAGGAGAATATGGCAACAAACTAGAGCCCCTCAAGGTAAAACTAAGCTAAACAGTCTGACTCAGCTACTTAAAAGGGAAATAAAAGATTTGAAAGACGAATCTATCAGTAACTACCTCAGAAAATTATCTAATGATACTAGTACTGATTATTCTCTCTGGAGAGCAACAAGAAGAATTAAAAGGCCAATAATGCAGATTCCTCCAATCAGAACAGAAGATAACAAATGGGCAGAAATAACGAAGATAAAGTACGACGTTTTGCTGAATACCTGGAAAAAATATTTGAACCACATGATGACCAATCATTGGAAGCCGAAATTGGAGAGGTTGTACAGGAAAGTGAAGAAATCCTACGAGCAACACCAAAAGAAGTCATGTATGAGATAAAAACAAATATGAATCCGAGAAAAGCGCCGGGTTATGACCTTATCACAGCAGAAATTTTAAAAGAACTACCAAGGAAAGCATTATTAAAGCTCACCAATATTATAAATGTCGCCTTTCGATTGAAATATGTACCCAGCCTCTGGAAAATTGCAGAAGTAATTATGATTCCTAAACCTGGGAAACCACCACACAAAACTGGTTCATACAGGCCAATATCACTATTACCAGTTATGTCTAGATCCTAAACTTTTTGAGAAGTTATTAGCAAAAAGGCTAAATCCGATAATTGAGGGGAAAAACCTGATTCCAAATCATCAGTTCGGTTTTCGCAACCAACACTCAACATTAGATCAAGTACACAGAATAACTAATATTATTGAAAGAGCATTAGAGGAGAAAAAAGTCTGCTCAGCGATATTCTTAGACGTTGCACAGGCCTTTGATAAAGTTTGGCACGAAGGACTTAACTATAAGTTAAGAACTGTACTACCAATGCAATTCACTACAATATTAGAATCATACTTGAAAGATAGATTCTTTAGAGTAAAATTAGACGATTCCAATTCTGAATTGAAAGAAATCAAGGCAGGAGTACCGCATGGCAGTGTATTAGGTCCAGTCCTATACCTATTGTACACTAATGATCTCCCTGTATTAGAAAACAACACTGTGGCGACATTTGCTGATGACACGGCAATCTTAGCTGTTGGAGATAGCAACGAAGGATCCACTCAGAGTTTACAGTTAGAATCAACTCAGAGTTTATCAGAAGTCAGCCATCCCCAAGATCAAGACTTATTTTACAAGAGAAGGCCAAATCATTACTTGGACGTTCTGATGGGTTCTATACCCGAACACGATGTTAGAATGGGAATTGGGGACTTTAATGCTAGAGCTGCGGCAGAAATCAGACCGACTTTTGTGAAAACATAGGTCTGTACTCCCGACACGAAACTGCGACCGATAATGGTGACAGAATGATGTACTTTGCAATTGTTCAAGACCTTAGAGTAGTAAGCACAGTTTCCCCTCACAAACAGATACATTTGGAAACGTGGGTTCATCCTCGCAAAATTTCCCGCAGCCAAATTGACCACGTGTTAAAAAGGGCGAGCTCGAGTTGTGCAGGATGTGTGGACTTATCATTCAGTAACCAAATATGTAGGCGATCATTATCACCTCTGTGTCAACATCGACGCAGTACTTGACGCATTGAATGGACACTTTACCGACCTGCTTGGTGTTCATCATGCGTCACAGGTTGTTGTTGAGCCACCTCTAATACAGACTGCGGAGATTTGCACTGAGGAGCTATCCCATGAGGAATTCACTAAAGCCACGCAGAGATTGAAACGAAACCGTTCACCTGGAGTAGACTGCATTAATTCGGAGCTCTTGATATTCGGAGGGGATACTTTGTGGAACTGTCTTTTCGACTTTATTCGATTAGTATGGCGAACCGAAGTTATGCCTGACGAATGGAAAGTGGCCGCGATACGCCCCATCTTCAAGAAGGGAGACCGCTTGAAGTGTGATAACTGTCGCGGTATAGATCTCCCCTGCACAGGATACAAGCTACTGCTAAATGAAAAGGTGGTTAATGAGAAGGAGAACCTATTGATTTGCTATACGGACTGTTCTGCGTGTTCTGGGACCCGATTGAAATGTTGTGGTTCTTGCCAATCGAGATGATAAAGTGTTTGCGGAACCGTCATATGACTTTATAAGGACCTTCGTATGGCGGATTCCAACCTGTGCATAGCTTGTCTACCCTCACGAAAACAAAATCACAGTTGTCCAACGGTTTCGGAACAAAAATGTCGTTTTGAGGGTATGAGGTTTTGCATGGTTGTGCGAAGTTGGTCGATAACAGTGTCGTTGGATGGTGGAGATGACAGAGGGTTTTCTACTAAGAACTCATCGAGTAGTTTGATGGTAAACCAGTTCAGCTGGTGAGCATACTTCAGATCTTCTTTCACTGTGGCTCGAGGTGTTACCGAGAGCCTTTAGAGCTGTTTTAAGCTGTCGGTGAAAACGTTCGACCATGACATTAGATGATAGGAAGTAGTCCGAATTCGATGTGAGCCCATAAGAGTTTCGTTAACTCTGAGAATAGTTTGGACTCGAATTGGCTTCCTTGATCGGTTCTGAGGTCCTATGATATCTAAATGGATATGCTCAAATCGACCAGGTGGAATATCGAATTGCCCATGTGGTGATTTTGTATGCACCGGGTTGCGTTTTGATTTATCTTAGGCCAAAAGTATCAAGATGTTATCAATTTAGGAGTGGCATGGTAACACTTGGGTGAAAAATATTATGCGAGTATCGAAAATGGTTCGACGTAATGGCTCTGAAAAGTAAATTCTGAAGTTCAGGGTCTGCTTTTTGCGACTGCAGATTTTGTTGTAGTCGAAGTGAGTCTCGACTGATGCAGTTTCTTGATCTGATGTGCGCGATAATGTATCTGCGACCACATTGTTTTTGCCTTGAATGTGCAGAATATCCGTGGTAAATTGAGATATGGAATCCAAATGACGTGCTTGTCGTGGATTTCGTTCAGTTTTCGACTGAATATCTAAAGTGTATCACTGCAAGATATATTGCTAGTAATTCCCTGTCGAACGCAGAGTATTTCGTTTCGGTGTCCGATAATTTCTTTGAAAAGAATCCCAGTGGCTTCCAACATCCTTTATTATGCTGTTGCAGAACTGCCCCAACGGCAGAGTTTGATGCGTCAGCTGCAATACTGAATTATGTGTCATTCCGCGGATGTGCTAGGAGAGCGATATTTTCCAATTTAGTTTTGAGCTGTAAGAATGCATTTTGGCATTGATCTGGACACGAAAAGTTCTTGGCTCTTTTGGGCATCTTGAGTAGTGCGGCCAAGTGTTCATATTCAAAAGCGGAATATTTTCTTTCGGCTGGTTGTAACTTTTTGGAGAAAAATGCTAATGGTTCTCTACAACCATTATTGATTTGCTGTAAAACAGCTCCAACTGCAGTATTTGATGCGTCAGTAGTAATACTGAATACTGTGTCGTCTAAAGGATGAGCCAAAAGTGTTGCATTAGCGAGCGCAATATGGTTTCCGAGTAAGTTTCATTGCAAATTTCTGTCCAAGTAAAGTTTCTTTCTGCAGTTGTTGGATTCTTGGATAGCGATGGTAGGTGTGCATGAATTGGTGATAACAATTTAGCTATATGGAAATATTCCTTGAGGAGTTATTTTGTGGCAATGGAAGTTAACAATATTAACTCCAAAAACGCATTTTTAAGATTTGATGTTAATACTAAAATCAGCAAACCTTTCAAATAGTAGTTGCAACTGCGATTTGTGCTCTTCTTCTTATCTGGAAGCCTCAAGAATATCACGATGTACGTGAAGACGTAATCCAACCCTCTGACTACCTCGTTCATGAATCTTTGGAACGTCTGAGCAGCGTTGCGCAAACCAAATGTCATTCGAGTAAATTCGCAGGAGCAGGGATGGTTGACAGTTGCCTAGTTCCACCATGTGTTGAATCACCAACTGTGCTGCTTTATGTCGTATTGTGTCTAGTCTACATGGTCGAGCAAATGGAAGTTAGCCTTTAGTAATGATGTGATGCATGACATTATGTTTGACAGATAAATGATAATTCGGTGGCTCTGTTAGTGTTGAAAACTTTCATAGAAGAGCACCATACCTGTTATCGATCATAAAATGAACAGGAGTTTTGATTGACATTGATTGACAGCGTGGCTTGGTCAATGAGCTTTTTGTTTTCCACATCGACGATAAGACCAAACTTGAGCCACGAAATTGGAACACGATAAACTATAAATGAGTTTTAATTTGATCATTAAAAATTATCTGCTATAGCGAAAAATTCTCGTGAAATATAATAGCGCATCATCTAATTTTCATAAAAATTCACGCAGACGATATATAGCAATAATAGCTTCGCATCAAAATCCAGGAATAGAAAGTCAAGAAATCTGCAAGTCCATTTGCATACAATTGAAGCATGAGGTTAACTAAATGGAGAATTCACATCAACGAGATGAAATCGGCACATATTACATTCACACTTCGTAAACACACCTGTCCACCATTAAATTTAAAAAATATTAAACTACCGCAACATCAAAATGTGAAATATTTAGATCTACAGATAGATAGAAGGCTGACATGGTTGAAATCCATTAAAACTAAATGTTCATCATAAATGCAATATGACCATACATCGCGACCTTCACACGCTAAGTATTTTTAATACTTGTTGTTTTTAGTTGTTATCGTAAGAATTTGAATTCTTAAATTGTTCTAAACTTCACAGCTGGGTGGTTAAATTTTAATGCATATATGCTTTCAGTGCTTTGTGAGGGTTATCACTATGTCCGAATGTAATTTGTTAGTAAGAAGTGTTTGAGTAGGTTATCTAAATTACCAGAAAGGAGTCTGCGCGCCCACAGACGCTGTGTATCTGACTCCACCTTTACCGTAGCAGGTAACTAGAGAAGAACTTACTCGGTGCTCAGGTGTTAGTGGATGATTAGTGTTTTGTTGATACCCGCGTACCACTGGTGGGGGCTGGTCGGTATCAATAGTTTGGTTGTGGTTTATACTCAATTGCTATTATTGGATTCTCTAGATAAATGCGACTGTTTGTTTGTACTATGTCGTACAAATAAAAAAATTATAGAACAATTGAATTACTTAATTTGTCTATAGCGTGTCAACACCTCCTTTCGTGGAATTATAATCTAATATTATACAACGAGGATCCTTCGAGTCTTTCCTTTACGAAAGATTTATGAGCAAACTCTTTCGGGATATCTGGTTTGTTATTCCTTATTGTTCCAATCACTGTGGTTTTCTTTTGTAACGAGGCTGCGCCAAACGATGCACCAGGTTTACCGCATACTCGGAGCGCGGTTCATTTGATTGCCTTCCCACATAAATTTCGGCAGTGAGAGATAAGCATTTTTTGCATCACAAACCCAAAAAAATTTAATTCCATACTTTCCGGGTTTTGATGGAATGTATTGACGGAATGATTGTTGTTGGATGTTTTCCGTAAACATATTCCAAATATCACGGAATGGTGCCAATTAATTATTTTTCAAACGTTCTTGTCTGGTCCGGTAATGATCGAATCTTTGTTGCGCCATTGCAGTACGGTAAAATGGACGGTTGTCTTTCCTATACAACTCGTCCAATCTCTCGTCCCAATTCTTATGGGCACCGGCGTATAGTAAGATACCAAATAAACAATATAATTCATTCGAATTCGTATCGTACCATTTTATTGAATTGGCCCCTTCTCTACTACAGAACTCATGGGCCTTTCGGTTTGTTTCAGCAACATAATAGCGTTTACCAAAGGTTCCGAAATTTTTTTTTGAAATACCTGAAATAACAAAAATAAACCAATTAAAAATTGTTGCAATTTAGATTTGTCATACCTGAAGATGTGTTCCCATATCTTGAGAACCTTGTGGTGTTAGTACGCAGGTTTCTTTACAAATTTGAAAATTTCGCAGTTTTCTTACAGCAGGAGGATTTGCGTTCCACTTTCTATTAAATTTTTGCTGCTGTGCCATGATCCGGGTTCATCTTCTTCTTCGTCTTCTTCAACTGGAAAATCTTCATCTCCTCCAAGTTCCTCGTTGTCTGTTACATCTAACTGATTAACTTGACCCTCATCATCATTGTTGTTGAATAATTACCATCAATATTATCATTGGCTACTTCATCATCGGAACTTTCTGTCGGAACTTCTTCGAACAAATCTCGTAGTTCTTGGCTGGTTTGACGCCGAAGCATTTTACGAAGAACTTACCTTGCATAAATTCACCACAAAGACACTACACTATATACACAGGAATTACTTTTCTATTATAGAATTCCCGTTTTCAAATATATATATCACACAAAAATGTATACATAAAAGATTTTACCGTTTTTTTTTCAAAGAAATATTGAACGGAATAATGTGTTACATACAAAATACATTGAAAAATGTTGGGGTCAGTTAGATCCCTGTTCAACGTTTTAGAACTAAATTCATTCAAGCCATAATAAATATAGTAAATTCAACAGCTCTTGTTCTGATATTAGAATATTAGTTAGAATATCAGCCTAAACTAGCGGCTCAAAAGGATTTAAATCCACTTTAAACTAGGCTGGGATCAGTCTGACTCCTGTGCACCTACAGAAGGTTAATTGGATAGTAATTTTGTATTTATTTCAGGGTTGTACAACAAAATATCCATCCATAATTTAATTCAAGCCATATCAGAACTGTGCATTTCGTTTCATATGTGCGGTTTCAATATTCCAAGGAATAAAAGCTTAAATATAACTTATGTTAAAAGCCATATTGATCAGCAGCTAACAAACATTAAACCTAAACATTGAAAATATTTTTATTACAAAGCTATATATGTATATTGTAACATTAAATATTAAAACTACAACATAAACATAAAAAAATGTTAGCAGACAACATCTACTGTGTATAATATAGTAATGCATAATACATATATTATGATGACATACGACATGAAACATAAGTATGTATGTATATATAGATAAACAGCATAAATTTACAAAAAAAAATGTTGTCCAAATGTTCATATAAAAAAATTGAAAATATTGTTATTACTATTGTTATTGTATATATGTAAATGTAAGCTAGATAAATACACATATTTTGAAGCAAACATAACAAGAGCATATAGTTATATAGCATAACATAAAGGATAATGTGAAACTTCAAAGCTCGTCTATTGTTTTGAAGAAAAGTTGTATGATTTGCTTAATAAATTTTAATGCTTTTTCAACAAAATCATTGAAAGAAGAAATCATACCGATGTATCCTTTATTTATATGTTAACTTATGTATATTGGCATCGTTACGCTAAAAAAAAAAACTATACCCATTTAAAAATTTATTTATGATAAATACATATTTGAAAGACGCTCAAGTACATTTATTATTGTAAATTATAACTTTTATTATATGATGCATTGCATCATATGTGGCAAATAAAATCGCCTTATCTTGCTAAAAGTTTGACAATTATACGATATTATTGCAAGCAATAAACATTATCATTACAGTAATTTGTCTTGTAAGTACCATACTGTTGTGACTTTTACCATAAAATATGACCTACAAACTTACGAGCTTAACAATAACCACAAGCTTTCAAGTATATGTATACATATATATGTATATGTTTTGTGTTCGGTGTCAGATTTAAA
The DNA here is from genome assembly GCA_951394425.1 of Tipula unca. NCBI lineage: Eukaryota > Metazoa > Arthropoda > Insecta > Diptera > Tipulidae > Tipula > Tipula unca. The sequence goes on from OX596381.1 coordinate 135,447,189, forward strand.
AGTTCAAGTGGCACCATCATGTACATGTACACATATATACATACAAGATATACATGACAATTCTGAAAGATTTATTTCTTTGCGTCATTTCAGCACAGACTCACCGAAGAAGCATCAAATTCATAAAAATCATACATCATAAAGTCTGAATTAAATTTTATTACATTTCAAAATCCGCACACAATATATGTATAAACTGGGTGATAAATTACATTCACAACACTATAAATGTTAATTACATGGGAACTATTTTATGTATTTCTGTTTCACAGTTTTGACATAAGGATCGTTTATCATTCCATTGCTCGGAAATGTTGTGTTCGAAGACACAAAAAAAAAAAAAAATATTCAATGAACTTTTCTGATTCCTTCTGTTATGTTATCACATTCGCCTCGCACATACATACATACATACGATACATGTATACATGTATAGTGAAATGAAATAAACATTTATTATATCTTGGAAGAAATTGTGTTTAGTGGTTACGAGAGCTTTTTGTTGCGAGGCAAATATTTTATGATTCAATCTTAATCTTTTATTTCTAAAATCACTATGTATCGCACTATAAACATACATATACATATATACATAAAAAAAGGATGTTGTTACAGTTTTAAGTAATTTTATGGTTGATATATTTTTTATGTGTTTCTATATATCGTATAATGATAATTTATTATTCTTAAAATAAAATAATGCGAAATATTTGTTCGAGACACACATCAATCAATTTATGTATATAAGTATGACACCAATATACGCATATATATATTTCTTGGTTTGTTTATTTTAATTATATTATTTAATGTCATCTAAATATAATAATATTCACGTTAAGAATATCGCGCGCGACAAAATTAACAATCAGTGTTCGGATACAGATGAGTAACACACACAGCACAACTCAAAATGAACAAAATGAAATTTTCATTTTCAAGAATTTAGGCCATAAATCACTTCCCATTTTATATATAAGCACACAAACACACACACACAATCTTCCACAAAAATTTCTAAATCATATCGTATTGTACAAACAAAACAAAAAAAAAATGTTATTTAAAGTTCAAGCCGTCACAACAATGAAAAGTTTCCACCCATTGAATTATGTACAAAAAAGCACCAAAAAATAAAACGAGAAACGATTGAAATTCCACCCATTGTAACGAATACAACAACAGCAACAACAATCAAAAAAAAAAAATTGGGAACAGGCTGATTTTCCACAACACACACACACACAAATAAAAAATAAAAAAAACACAAATCAATAGAATAAAAAAGATTTCCCAGTTATTTATTGTTATTGTATCTCGTTGTCGTTTCGGAGCTCTAACAATTTGTGTGCTATGTGTGTGCTGGGTTGTTTAACAATAGCGCACGAGAGGATTTGTTTTTCCTATTTTTCTTGTCACACAGTATTTCATTTTCATGGTTGCTTTTTTTGTGCTCTGGTTACTCTTGGCGGTTGGCACTCTTTTCTCGTATACAAACATATACACTGTTTCTTCCCTGAATTGAGGAGGAAAACATTTATACAAAAATGGGATCCTGTGCTAGTGCGTTACCATTCTTATTTCTTTCGAACATTATTTTTTTTTTTTCTGATTCAAATTTATTTATTCATCGTTTATTTGTAACTTTTGCTGTTGTTGTTGTGTTGGTATTTGGAAAATCTGTGATTTATGAGGTTTAAGTTATATGTATTGGAAATCCACAGAAAAACAACAAGAAACCGTTATTTTTTGGATTACATTTTTTTTTCTAGTTGCGAAAGTTTTTTATTTATCGTAATGCATGCATGGATACTAATGGATAGACGGGAAAGAATTGTAAAATTGCTGAAGCGCAACAATTTACTTATCAACACTTTTTCTGTGCCAACGATTAGTATATATGTATGCACATATGTATGAATGTATGTACATATCACAAAAATTAAATTGTTTCGTTTATGTATACAAAAACGTCTGGTATTCGTTTTACCATAGAGTTTGGTGACGGTATAACAAATTGCTTCTATAAATTCAAAACATGAAGATATTTCAAAATGTTTCATTAAAAATATACTTTTTAGATTTTTGCATAAATATTCAGATTTGTGTTTTCAATTAATTATATATAGCATGACGAATTGTATCCAGTTGTTTAACGGTATTTTTCCGCGAGTATAGCCATATACTATGAGAAGTAAATCTTGGCATTTTCCCGCGGAATTGAGAAAAAATAATGCAATAATTCCCAAATTTGTATTCCATATTACCCACAAGTATATTCTATATAGTAAATTGAGACTAATTTCCAATTGATAAAAAAAAATTAAAAATTAAATTTCAATGGTTCTATCGGTTTTACTAGTCGTTCTAGAAGTTGAAGTTTTTTTTATTACAGTAAGATTCCTTTACACTAATTTTTTGTTGCACGGTGTGTGTAATCTCTTCCGCAATATTTATTGTCTAAGTTAGCCGTTGCCCCGCTACATTATGTTTACATTCTCGAATTTCTTAAAAAAATCAATTTTAAATTTTAATTAATTAATTAATTTAAATCAATTCAATTACTTACATCGTGGTTGAGGTTTCCTAACACTCGTTTCATTTATCACAATTTCCGGCTCATTTGATATATCAGCTTGTACAGTATCAGATGTATGTGAAGTTAGCCCGAAAAAACCTTTCCATCCCGAAAAAGTCTTTTCAGAATGTTTCTTTGCTAAATATCATAAGTGTCTTCGCTCTCAGCACGAAATCTATAGCAAATAAAGAAAAATAAACATTCCAACCCGATAAAAATTGTAAATGAAAAAATTGTTATAAGCCGTTCATAAATAATTTTCAATTTTTATTTTATTTTATAGATACACACATTTTTCTAAGTAATTTAAATTATAAAAAATCAAAATTAATTATCAATCAAACCATAGAAAAAAACACATCTGAAATCATAGAAAAAAGCACATCTGAGTTATGGTTTCTAAGAATAGGTACATTCATCCCACAAATAATGACATATAGCCTATCTTTGTATCATGGAGCTAAAGGTTTCCTCTAGGGTCATTTGTACTAATAGATTCGACAGATCTTATACGAAATATATGAAATCTTTATAATTTTTTTGAGAAAATTCTAAAGATAAACCCCTCTGGGTTATGATCTCTAAAACTAGGTACATTCATCCCACAAATAATAACATATAGCCTATCTTCGTGTCGTGGAGTTAAAGGTTTCGTCTAGGGTGATTTATCACACAAGTCGGCCAGCTCTAGCATTAAATTCCTCAATCATCTTTCTAACATCGTGTTCGTGTATAGATTCCATCAGATCGTCGAAGTCGTTGTAAAATGAGTCTTTATCTTATTATAGGGTTTTTCGCGGTATCTGGTATTTTCAGAGAAATACTTTACGAAAAGAATAAAAAGTGTGCAATGGAGCGGTATTTGGAAGGACATGTGCATATAGAACAATCACTTATGCAATCAATGAAGGCGAGAGGAGGATTATCTCGAGGACAAGGCATTACCGATGACACCATTTTAAAATGGATTGTTTCTACGCCCGTTGGCATGCTTGTGATATCCGCGATAGAAACTTTTACAGGACAATCATCAACATGTTGAACTCTGAGGTGGTAGGAAAGCAAGATACAATCTGGACAAAAACAAATTTATTTCATGGCCTCAATAACATAACTAATTTCGGAATCGTCAGTTTGTCAACTGAACTTGTTGCTAATTCCAACATCACCTATGATAGTGCTTGCGGGCGTCGTTTACGCAAGAAAACACAAAGTCCAATTGCAGTTCTGGTTCAGTGAAAAAAATAAAAATAAATAACGAAACTTTCGTTATAAACTCGCTGCAGTTATTTCATCCAATCGTTTCTGTCGTCAAAAGTCCGAAAGAGTTGAAGCCTATTTTAAATATGAATTGAATCAATGACGGTCTCCTACGAAAAAGAACAAAATCGAGCATCAAAACCATTATTAAAAGAGCTGACATTGAACAATTTTCCAACAAATTGCAAATATGTTGTAGGTGGAGGCCGTCTGCTTCACTCGGTAGTATGGCCAAGGCCAGCGACACATGGCACGATCTAAAAATTTATGGCGATTATGTTTTAAAGCATTATGACAGACACACAACGATAGTGTTTGATGGTTATCCGAACTTCGCCATCACGAAAGGAGAAGAACAAAATTGAAGAGCCATTGCCAAAATGTCAGCAAACATCGAAGTAGAGAGCAATATGACGGCACAATTTGCCAATGCAGAACTGAGGACCGACGTGCAAGTGTTCTTGAAAACGAGTGGCATGAAGGAGAATATTGCAGCCAGCGGAGCGCGTTTAATATGTGGACTATATAACATCACCCACCAAAAAGAATCCACTAGAAGAAGTAAAATATCTTGCTTACAACAGAGTAATTGGTAATTTGAAGTTACATTCTAAATTCGATTTAGCTTGTCTCCCACCAACAAAGAGCAGCTGCAGATCAGCATTCATTTCAGGTATATATAACATCTAGTTCAAGCATGGCTGGGAAATGCTTTGCTACCATCAGATTGGGGATGGAAATCTGTCAAAAGTAGTTTGCTGCCCATTCCATAACTGAATTGCCACCGGCTTAATAAAATATTGCCATTTAATTAATTTTTTAATTTTTTTATCATAGATTTTTTGAAGTTTCTTAATAAAATTAAGTTATTTCGTAAACGGTTCAAATTCAATACTTGCTTTTAACATTTAGCTCAAGTTTGACCAACGGCCATAAATTAAAAAATTATGTTCCACTAAATAATCCATTTTTCGAGTTTGTGCTGTGTACCGTTCAGAAGTTTTTTTCTTTTTTCTGAACACCTAAAATTGGTTATTCCAACTCTGTTGCAGGGTTGGCTCAACCTTTAGAGGTGGTTTTTTTTTCTAAAAACTGTCTTCAAATAGTACTACAACCCTGTAAGGTTTCGTTTCAATTGGAATTATTTACTAAAATTTCGTGGTAGCTTTGTATTACCATATGCAAGTTTTTAAATTTTCCGGGGGTAGGATTTAGGGCTAACTTCCCAAAGGTTGCAATTTTGCCATTTATGTTTACAAACTTATTACGTAAATTTAGATTACTACTAATTTTATTTTTTTCGTGATCCTTAATCAAAAATTAGTTATTTGGGCGATTGGGCGTTCTATACAGCGACAAGCGCAGGTATTTTTTTTATTTATTTACGATGGCTCTACATACCTTGGAGGGGTTTGGTCGATTGAACGATGCTTCCTAATAGATTCGACAGATCTTATACGAAATATATGAAATCTTTAAAAAAATTTTGAGAAAATTCTAGAGATAACCCCCTCTGGGTTATGATCTCTAAAAATAGGTACATTCATCCCACAAATAATCACATATAGCCTATCTTCGTATCATGGAGTTAAAAGGTTCGCCTATCGTCATTTGTACTTTAATAGTTTCGTCAGTACATTTAATTTATTTAATTTATATAATTCATTTATTTTATTTATCTAATTTATACATGCGTCGAAATCCATAAAGTGTGAGGGCTGTGGTCCTCCAATAGGGGGTTAGCGCCTCCGATATTCTTGGATTCACAACATCGACCTCGGGCACGATATAAGGACAACGATTTTTTAATTTGTAACATGGAACGTATTTAGCCTAAATCGACCGGAGGGCCTCGAGCAATTCTACGAACAATCATCTAAGTATAAGGTCGACCTCGTAGCGCTGCAGGAAATAAGACTAATCGGCAACGGCACCGCCGATTACAGTGGCTACGGACTAACTCTCTGCCGCAGCAATAACATGAATATACATGAATTCGGCGTTGGTTTCTTGATTAGCAACCGATATCGTCAATTCGTGACTGATTTTATCGCTGTCAACAATCGGATTTTTACACTATGGTTTCAAGGGCGTCACTTTAACATAACATTTGTGAACGTTCATGCTCCTACTGAGAAGAAGCCGGAACAAATCAAAGACGCTTTCTATGACGAGCTTGAAACCGTCTTAAGCAAAATTACAATTAAAATTGTTTTGGGCGACTTCAATGCTCAAATTGGCAGGGCGGGCATCACTTTTCGTAGCACATTCGGATTAAACTCCTTGCACCCTACCTCAAACAGCAACGGGACGCGCACCACGGAGCTATAGCTTTGCTGTACAACTTGGTGGGCACCAGGGCATACTTCCCACATAAACGCATCCATAAAGCCACATAGAAATCAAGCGACGGGACAACGGTCAACCAAATCGACCACATCCTCGTGTTCAATAGGCATTTTTCCAGCCTCAACGACATCTGAACCAAACGCAGAGCTAATATCGTGTCGGACCACTTCCTGGTAGTTAGTCATCATTTTCAGCGTGTCACTCATTGGAACCCAGCGACATTGAACAACGAAGTTAGCAGGACCGCCTTCGAGATTACTTTATCGGGAATCTTGGAAGATAAACCGCTTCCTGACCCCGTTCAAGAACAGTGGGACATCATCAAAATGACGGTAACCGATGCCTCAACGTCCAACATAGGCCGAACTCCATCCAGACTTAAAAATCTTTGGTTGGACGATGATTGTCTAGCTGCTATTCGGGAGAAAGATCGCGCTGGTCAACAAAATCTATCTCAACCAGACAATCTCACAACGCCTATACATGACTGCTACGAAAATTTTCAATCGGCTATGCAGACGAAAGAAACGAGAATGGCATGAACAACAGGCGCTCAACATCCAAAATTATAGCCTGAGAGATAGATATCGCTGCATAAGAGAACTAGCTACCGACTTTCATCCACGTATCAGCGATATTCACACCAAATCCAGTAAATTATTGATGGACACTAAAACCGTCCTCGAAGTGTGGCGGAGGTGTTTTTCCTCACTTCTAAACAAACAGGAACCACCTTCCGCGCAACAACCTCTCTTACTTCAACGCAATATTAACGTCGAGATGACTCCACCGCTACCTCCAACGTATGACGAAGAGCGGAACGTGATATCGCAGATGAAAAATTACAAGAGACCTGGTGAGATGGTATCTGCAATGAAATGGTCATTAGACGGCGATTACTTGTTTTACCGCATGTTTGAGCTCATATCAATAATTTGGTCTACAGATGACATCCCAGTAGAGTGGAAGACAGCTCTTATTTGTCCGCTTCATAAAAAGGAAGACCGGTTAACTGCAATAACTACTGAGGTATAGCTTTGGTGAATACAGGCTACCAGGTTTTAGCATATTCCGAGAAGATCTTGGGTGATTATCACTGCTGTTTTCGCCCGAATAGATCAACAACCGATGAAACTTTCACATTGAGGATGGTGCTAGAAAAATGCTATGAAACCGACATCTCTGTGCACATTCTATTAGTAGACTTCCAGCAGGCGTACGACAGCATTAAGAGAAATATGTTATGGAACGTCTTGTAGTCCTATCTGGGCATACCGTCAAAATTGGTTTCTGTGTGTCAGGTTTTATTTGATGGCTCAATAAGTAAGGTGCAAATAGAAGGTGAAATTTCGGATGTCTGCGAGATAACATATTATGGTGTGAGGCAAGGAGACCTGATAGCTCAGATTCTCTTCAACTTATCATTAAAATATGCCATTCGTCAGGTTAATATATTATAGCAGCGCAGCTTCCTTGAAATTAGGAAAATTTCAGCTTCCCTGAAAGAAGTCCTCCTTCCGTTGGAAATGATAGCCCAACAAATTGGCCTTCACATCAACGGAGAAGACCAAATACAGTTTCAGTCGACATCGCATCGAGGATTGCTGCAGGTTACCGAGTATTTTACGCCAACATTAAGGTCTTCAAGTCTCCCCACATAACGCGCAATGTGAAACTGGACATCTACAAAGCGCTGGTAAGGCCAGTTATCACCTTTGGTTGTGAGACTTGGACACTAACAGCGCGAAACATCAAACAATTTGCTGTTACTGAGCGTAAAATAACTCATATAATTCTCGGCCCCATTCCAGAGGGAGCCACCTACAGGATGCGTATGAATCACAAGATCAGAAATGATCTCGATAAAGTTCACATCATCGGATTCATAAAATCTGCAAGGCTTAGATGGCTCGGACATGTTCTTCGTTCGCAAAATCGGACCACCATACTGGCCTTAGAGTCGGCACCAATGAACGTAGGCCCTCGCGAGAGACCACCTACCCCGGTAGATGGAAGACGTCAAGTTGAGGCAGCCAAATAAAAAAATTCTGAATTTCAATTTTTGTCGAATTTTATAGCATTTAGTTAGCAAATATTTTTTCAAAATATTACTCAATTCCAACTTCGGCAGTGAAATATACCTGCCCAATAAGACGGGCTGCGCCCATTAATTGTAAATAGTTTGGATAGAAATTTATAAAACTTTTTTGAAACAAAACTTGGTGTACAGCTGTTCAAGAATGATAATTGAATAACATTTATAAATTCCAGCACAAAAGTGTAGAAAAGCTTGAAGGAGACCAGACAAGGAATTCAACCAATCTATATATTTTTCACACGATGTAGATAATAAATTACCATAATTTATTCTTTGTTTAAAGCTCAAAAAATATCTTCGATGCTTTAAAAATCAGGTAACTAGGACATGATTAAAAAAATACTACAAAAAAAGTATCTCTCAGTGCAATTGAAACATTTTTCACCAGCAACCGGAAATTAATCATAAAAATAGGAAAGCCCAAATGCCCAATTAAAATAGAAACAGAACAAAAACAAATTGTGGACCGTACTCAATTTGAACGCATACAACAACAACAACTAAAAAACCTGACCAAAGCACGTAATTCATAATTAAAAATTAACATTTTAGTATTGTTTTTTACTTTTATGAACGATAAACTGGGCCAGGTCACAAATGAATTCCAAAAATCTGTAAAAATATCGCCATATTACTTTCAACAATAAAAAGAATTTCTAGATCCTATTAATAATGTATAAAGTTTTTGTTAGATAATTTGGATTATGGATAATAATAAAAATATTTAGCCAAGTATCCTTTTTTTTGTTTGGGTTCGGTACGTACGATTACACAAACATGAAAACGCTCCAACTTTTGAATTTTTTTCTCGGTTTGTGTGCCTCAGTGTGTGTGTGTGTGGGTATGTGCTTTACTTTACGGTACAGTCCATAAAAATTATACAGGCATTAAAAATATTTTTATTTTTTACCTTCAAGGACGAACACACACAACAAAATATTATCTAATAAAATTAAATTGAGAAAGTGTGCGAGAATGTCATGGAAAATCCCCAGAAGATTTTCTCAATTTTTTTTATATTTTTTTTGCAAAAAAGTCGAAAAATACTAATAAAAATAAATAAATTTAAGAATGCCCAGGAGTCTAATAATAAAAAAAAAATTATTTTTATTAAAAAAAATGTTTTTTTTTTGTATTATTCAAAAATTATGAATTTGTGATTTTTTTTTCGTTCGTTCGTTGCTATGTTCATTGTGAAGGATATAATATTAATGTATTTTATTTTTTGTTGATGTCATGGATTTAATTTTTTATTTACTGTATGCGTCTATAAGACTTTTTGTATTTTAATTTTATTTAATTAAGCACGTGGTATGCCTTGAAGTCATAGGATTTATTTGGCCGTAAAAGCAAAACGAATGAAACCAGCTAAAAAAATTGTTTTTTTATAATATCCTTGGTTCTTTTAACATTTTTATAGAATAAAAATAATAAAATGTGAGGGATCCATCAAGGAATTCGTTTATGATTTAATAAATGTAACCTTCCTGTCGAGAGTATATATGATGAAGCTCAAGAATATATAGAACTCAGTTCACTTTATTCACAATACTATACAAGTGTGTAAAGTTATCCTAGGATTCCACCCCAGAAACATTAAAAATGTTCATCAGGCAATACTATTCTCATCCCATTCCAGGATTTTCACAGGACATCATGTCAAGTCAAAAACAAAGGAAAATTTTGCCGGCACTCATGGTTCTCGAGAACCATTAATTAAAATCCGTATTTCTTATATGGTGCCATATACATATGAGCCCATAGCGCCAATTACAAAGTACGGCTGGTGTTCAAAGATTTATCACTGTAAGTGGACATCATGTCAAGTCGAAAACAAAGGACATTTTTTCCGGCCCTCATGGTTCTCGGGAACCATTAATTAAAATCCGTATTTCTTATATGCGGCCATATACATATGAGCCCATTGCGCCAATTACAACATACGGCTGGTGTTCAACGATTTATCATAGCAAGGGGACATCATGCCAAGTCCAAAACAAATCAAACTTTTTCCGGCATTCATGGTTCTCGAGAACCATTAATTAAAATCCGTATTTCTAATATGGGGCCATATACATATGAACCCATTGGGCCAATTACAACATACGGCTGGTGTTCAACGATTTATCACAGCAAGTGGACATCATGTCAAGTCGAAAACAAAGGACATTTTTTGCGGCACTTATGATTCTCGGGAACCATTCATTAAAATCCGTATTTCTTATATGGGGCCATATACATATGAGCCCATTACACCAATTACAACATACGGCTGGTGTTCAACGATTTATCAAGTGGACATCATGCCAAGTCGAAAACAAAGGACATTTTTTGCGGCACTTATGGTTCTCGGGAACCATTTATTAAAATCCGTATTTCTTATATGGGGCCAAATACATATGAACCCATTGCACCAATTACAACATACGGCTGGTGTTCAACGATTTATCACAGCAAAGGGACATCACGCCAAGTCCAAAACAAATGAATCTTTTTCCGGCACTCATGGTTCTCGAGAACCATTCATTAAAATCCGTATTTCTTATATGGGGCCATATACATATGAGCCCATTGCACCAATTACAACATACGGCTGGTATTCAACGATTTATCACAGCAAGGGGACATCATGCCAAGTCCAAAACAAATGAAACTTTTTCCGGCACTCATGGTTCTCGGAAACCATTAATTAAAATCCGTATTTCTTATATGGGGCCATATACATATGAGCCAATTGCGCCAATTACCACATACGGCTGGTGTTCAACGATTTATCACAGCAAGTGATAACACTTCGTTTGCAAAATGGATATCATCATTTTTAAAATGATGATATCAATTTTGGGATGATTTTTAAAATCCTGGGATGGCATCAGAATAGTATTACCAGATGATCATTTTTAATTTTTCTGGGATGGAATCCTGGGATAACTTCACACTATACCTGAATTAAAATAAATCGTTTTTACCAGAGTTGCTAGTTCAGCACTTTCAGTGCCAGGTTTAGCACTATCCAATTTGTTTTAGCCCCATAAAAATAAGTTTTGCACCTAAGTGCATTTTGGCACTATATAAATATTTTTAGCTCTAATTCTAGCACTATCAAAAGTTTTTATAAAATTTATAGGCCCATTATCGAGAATAATTTTTCATTTCTAAAGTTTATTATTTATTCTTTTCTGTTACGAGTCATAAATTCGAGGGAATCCACCTTATTCGGATATGTATGCTAAAAAATTTACTACATTTTTCTACATTTTCAACAAATGTACGAGTACAGATAAACTTAACGTTCTGAAGTAATGTATAATTCATCATTCAATAGGGATTTTTATGCGAGCGAAGGTGGTAGGTTACCTCAAATACCAACATATTGAGCACCAATTCAATTTTCGTTTTCATCTACCTTGTTTTTCGCCGAGTAAAGTAACCTCAATGGTTCAAACTTGGGATCAATATCGGTTAGAACTTTCCGATATATGTAGACCAAAAACATTTGAATAAAGTTAAATAAAGCATTTTAATAGATTCTGATCCGACATCTATTATGAAAAATTGAGCTTTTGGCAAATAACTTCCACAATTGTAAATTTCATTTTTGAGATTTTGAAATTATTTGGTCCTTTTAAACGACAAGTGTAAATATTTTAACTGATCCCGATCTAGCATTAAAGTTATTTTATTAATTACATTTTGATAAAAATTTGACTACTGGTTCGTACCAATTGAAAATTAAATTTTTGATATTTACAGCTAATTGCCACTTTAATTAGAGAATATTCATTCTAAATATTTTATTTGATGACAAAAATCATATTTTATGAAAAGTTGAGCTTTTTTTTTGAAAAAACTTTTGATTGTCGTTGAACGTTTTACTGATGATAAGATGAACTTTTTAAAAAAGGTTTTATAATTGTCCTAAAAGTTTAGGTATTTGTAATCATGTGCTTCTATAATTTAAAAACGAGTCTAAATATTTTATTTCATTCTGATCTGACATAAAAGCTATTTCTTGAAAAATTAAACTTTTGAAAATAAGTTTCACATTATTGTCCTTCGAATTGTAAATCAATTTTTAGGTTTTTCAATTATCTGTATATTTAAAGAGAACAAATATTTGTTTCCGATTCAACATAAAAGTTATCTTACGGAACAATGAGCTTTTTGAAAAATTGTTCATGTCTGCCCTTCAAATTGAAAATTAAATGTTTAGTAATCATAATGATTTGCTTCTTAATCAAAGAACAAGCTTAATTATTCTAATTGATTCTGCTGCAACATAAAAAATATTTATTAAAAGCTGAGCTTTTGAATAAAAATGGTCCTACCACTTCGGAAACTTATGTTTGAAATTTGCGACCATCAAATGATTTAGTTAAAGCACAATGTGGTAATATTCCAATTGACTAAACAAAATCTTCATTTATAAAAGATGAGCTTTTTGTTAAAAAGTTTCACAATTGTCCCAATTGGAAATTAATACTGGTAATGTAATATTTGTTGATCATCTCCTTTTATAATTAAATTACGCGTCGACATTTTTTATTCAATTACGATCCGACATAAAAGCTCCTTTATCAAAAAAGTACTTTGCAGTGTTTCTATTTTGTAATTATCTGTTTCTCTATATTAAATGATAAGAGTATTTATGTTATTTTAATTGGTTCCAATCCGACAAAAAAGTTTTGTTTTATGAAAACCTAAGCTTTTTAAGAATATAGGTTTCACTGTCTCTTCCAATTGGAAATTTAAATTAAAGAATAACGGTAAACATTTTAATTGATTCCGATCCAACATTCACGTTCTGTTGTGATTATATGTGCTTTTTTAGTTACAAGCTTCTTTTATTAAAGAGTAAATAAAAATAACTTGTTAAATAGATTCCAATCCGACAAAAAAGTTTTACAATATTGTTCGATTAGAAGTACACAAATTTTTATATTTGTAATCACTTATCTGGTTCTTTAATTAAAACAGAAGTGAAAATATTTTATTTACCCTTGATATCCTTTAAAAGCTATTTTATGAAAAGTTGAGCTTTTTCAAATTAATCTTCACAATATTGTCATTCGAATTGGACATTAAATTCTTAATTTTTGTAATTATCTATAATGTGTTTATAATTAAAAAACAAATATTTGCTTCCGATCTGGTATAAAACTTCTTTTATGATAAACGGAGCTTTCTGAAAACATTTATTTGTCCTTCCAATAGGAAATTAATATTTTGATATTTGTAATCATTGGCTTCTTTAATTAAAAATCATGTGTAGATATTTGATTTGATTTCGACCTTGGCGTGTGATTAAAAACTTTAAAACAAAAATGTATTACGAAAAGTTTATTAATTGGAGAAAGCTCTGTTATATGGACATTTCAAACTATTTTTAAAATGGTTTTGCAACAGTTTGGGGTCCAAAATAGTGATAACGAAAAGTTTATAAATCAGCTCAAAATATAGTTTTATGGTACGAAGGAGGTAAATATATTATAGCCGTTAGTGGCTAGTTATAAGCGAAGAATCTATTTCTACATTCGCATTGTGTCTAAAAATTTGCATTTACAAAAATTAATAATATTTGGTGAAAAAAGTTATATTCATACCGAATAACGTCTTATTCTAATTGCAAAATATTCAATTTGTAATTACTTTCTAATAAGTTATAAACATGGCAATGGCAATCTAATAAAATTATCAAAAATATAGTTTCATTCAATTTGTGAAAAGGTTCGAGCAATTTAGAATATGTAGCTTCACTTATTTTTGTAAAATGTGAGTTAAACATGGGAAGTACTTATCTTCGTATTATCATCATAGTATAACGTTTTACCCATAAATAATTTCAGTGAAATCAGGGATATAGAATTTACTATATTTATTTATATTTATTTATAATTTTACATTGTGAATGAACCAGGGCCTAAGTTTACGAATTGAAATTACTTAGCACTCTATACTATCAATCTAGCACTATCTTGACATCAATCTAGCACCCACCAAAAATAATAGTTGGAAACAGTTCGGTTTACTCAGTTCTGCTCGCTGGCAAAAGTTTCGTTTAAAATATGTACTTTAAATTATGCAGATTTTTCCCGAGAGATTGTACCAAGATACGACTACTATTGGTTCAAATGGGGAGTGACTCATTTCATTTCAAATGATTTGTCACTTTGATTTGAAGAATTAGTACCTAGACAGAGCTTATATCTAATTCTACGCAGAGTTACAATTTCATTATAATTTCTCCTAAATCGGTATGCTCAGCCAGGTTTCCCTGTTCTTAACTAACGTGTTGTCCGAATAACTTAACTCCTACCTACCGCTTAAAACGGTATTGCCAATTTTCTTAAAAGACTTTAGGTGGTATTAAAGCAAGTTTACTCGCTGGCCAGTCAACTCTTTCATCAGCACGTAATTGATCTCTAGCTTCTTGAGTTAGATCACAGTCATAGAGGATATGAGTTATTGTATCCTCTCCTTATCCACATTCACAGATGCTGGAGTCTGCAAAACTCTGTCGGCACATATAAAAGGCTATTCTACCATGCATCGCCATTCAACATTTGTGGTAAACCATGTACTTATAGGGGAATCTTTGTCTCTAGTCTCGTTTCAATGTTTGGCAAAAACTATATGTTGTTCTACCATCCAATGAATGCATCCATATGTGCTTTTGTCGTTTTCCTTTTGAGCGAACCCAATAGGTGCGGCCGAATTTGATCGCCTTAAACTTCTACTCTTCTGTAGCTCACGTTTTGCCTTTTTATAATTTTATAATTCTCTATTCTTACATTTAAGAATATGTCAATAAGAATCATGCTGGCCAAGGCGGGAACAGGGTCAGTTGACACTGTTCTGTACGCTTTGGGGATTTCGAGCAAGATACTTCTTTGAAGATTAATCAGTGTACGCCGATGATGACAGTTCAGCCGGTCTGCCCACACTGCGCACGCGTATGTCAATAAAGAAATCACGAGGCGCTCATATATATGATTGAGAAAGTATCTTACTTGAGTCCCCATGTCTCTTTAGCAACTCAATTTAGCACAGTAAACCATTTCTTACTGTTTTCTTTACAGTTTTCACCATCCTAATTGTTTGACCATTTATGGTGACCAATGGTGGTCTCCTGATGTCAAGTGAACCGTTTAGTTGAATTATAACTATGTCTTTGCAGAGGAAT
Source organism: Tipula unca (assembly GCA_951394425.1). Taxonomy (NCBI): domain Eukaryota; kingdom Metazoa; phylum Arthropoda; class Insecta; order Diptera; family Tipulidae; genus Tipula; species Tipula unca. The sequence continues at coordinate 135,462,657 of OX596381.1, forward strand.
CGTGCGTAAAGACTACTTCTTGAACTTCCGTGAAACACAATATTTCAAAGGTCTGGACCTAGGATGGATCCTTGCGGACATCATTTATTGACAATATTTTCAAGTATGCCATGACTTGAAGGAGCAGTGGCTGTTCTATCAGCAAACTAGTTGTGAATGATGTTATAGAGATTTGCAGGTCAATTGAATCTCTTTAGTTCCAACAGTATGTTGAACCACCACAGGTTGTCGAACGCGCCAGATGCATCTAGGAAAACTTCCAGATTATAATTTTGGTCCGACTCTTTGAATATGTTGATCATTTTGACCATTGAGTCCTCTGTGGACCTATTCCTGCTTTTCCTGAAGGCACCTATTCCTGCTTTCCCTGATGATAACTAATTTACCATTTTTCCAAGCTTTGGGAAATAATCCTTTGCTAAAAGGTATTCATAAAGTTCGTGATACTAATAATCGGGCAAGCACGTTGTATCACTTCGACCTCGATGTTATCTAGGCGTGATGCTTTATTAGTTTTTATAAACATGATAGCCAAAAGTTTTAAGTAAGCATTTTTTAGTGTCATCCCAACAGATTGTTGTTTATCCACCATCAATTACCAATCCACTTAGAACCTCATTCGGTTTCATTTGCCATTGCTAAACGTATAGACCAAGCCCAATGGTTCAGCATTTGCATACTATGTGATGAACTCGTTAAGTTCATCTGGCTTTTAGCTATATTCTGTTACTTTTAAAATACGCATTTTGGTGTACCATACATAGTTAGGCCTCTTTCGTGCTCGAGTTTCGGGATTTTCATCTCTTTGATATATACCTTGCGCAAGTTATGTGCCACTTTTCGGTATTCGACTAAGTCCGAAGACCACCGACAATTTTGTTTTACGAGCACGTTTACGTGGTATATGGTAGCGCCACAGACTTTCATAATTTTTGCTCATCTTTATCGATATCGTTCGATATCTTTAGGTCTTTTATCAGGCTTTGTCAAGTGCTATTTAATTGGCTGTAGAGACACTCCTAATTGGCATATGTATTTTCCGAATCCTTGCACGTTCTGTGGTCAGCTCTGTGGTTACTTGGTGTTCATCTTTAATAATTTCTCAATAAGTGCATTATTTCACGCCCTGTATGGTAAGTATCGCCATCTTGTTGATATAAATAGTCGTCGATATCACGGGCTTCAATTTCAGGCAGTAAATAGTTCGTTATCATGGTCGAATCGATTCATCACAATCATATGTGTACAATCTCTGCTACCGCCGCTATATTTTGTTCACTACGAGCTGGATGTTGTCTATATGGTCGCGTATCATTAAATATTACGATGCAAAAACTTTCGTTACTGGATGTTGATTGGGATGACATACTTCGGTAGTATGTCTTTTACGAACAAATTACAACGAATGTGTTCAATTACAATCGGTCAATAAAGTAAGGTGGCTCCTGTGAGTCAAACTTTCATATCACGATAAGAACTATTAGTTTTGTTACTCAGAATGCCAAAAACTGCGAGAAATTTTTCTGGGTGAGAAGAGTGTAATGATGCATTCGCTTGGAATAAAAGTGCGCTTGCTCATGCAACAGTTTTGGGCCATTCTTTATATGGCGCAGTTTTCAGTATTACTACTGTTGCATCGAACACCGCAGTTAGCGGTTAAAGATTGTCGATATTTTGTAGAAGGTTGAGAATTTTCGATTTACACCCAACCATCATAAGCTCCAAAACAAAAAGAAGTTCACGACAAGCTCGTCCTTTGGATTTTATTTCGCAGTTTTCAACGGACATTCAATATATTATAGGCAAAGATAATGTTGTCGCTGACAGTCTGTTACGCACAAGCGATAACGAAACTGTCTCTATCGAAAAAACACTAGATCTCAAATCTATTTCGGAATTACAGACGACAGCTTCCGAAATTATTTTCTGGTTTCACTCATCTCACAACTAGAAAATTAAAAACGGATCGATACTTTTGGCCTAACATGAACAATGACATTATCTGAGCACAGTCCTGTCGCCAAAGATCTAAAACTCTAATTCAAATAGCCTTTTGTTCGTTTTGAATACATTCATTAAGATATCGTTAGATAATTTCACTAGATGGCCAGAACGTTAAATTATGAAGGGTATTACCGCCGCAACTGTTCAAAAAGTTTTGCGGAAAATGATCTATCAAGATTTTGGATACTTGTAAACATTACTACAGATCAAGGAAGCCAATTCCAATCTAAGCTCAGAATTAACGGAGCCTCTAGGCACACATCGAAATTGGACAACTCCTCATCTCCGCAATCTACCGGAGTGGAACTGATGATATAAAATATTCCCCGGCAGAACTAATTTATAGACAACAACTAAAATTACAAGGCGAATTTTTTATGGAAGCACTAAATCAACAACCAGCAGACTCCGATCAGGGTATTAACCATCTACTAAATACCATGTGCCATCTAGTTTCAGCTGCACCACAACACGCTCTGAAAATCGATATATTTATTCCAAAAAAGCAGGATAAATGTAAGTTGGTTTTTCAGGGTAGATGACATCACCTTACGAAGGCTCACATTATGGTAATTTGACGATTCAGAAAATATTTTGTGATGGACTGGAATGGAAAAATCATATCTATCGACCGACTTAAACCAGTTTTTGCAGGCTCGATCAATAATATCGCAAAATCTAAATGTGTTTTCAGTTTAGAAAAAAAAAAAAAAAATTTTCCCGCAACATTTACTCGAAGGGGGATGATGTGAACTCTACCTACGCAATCTTGCAACCGCTGACCGCGATGAATTATTCACGAGAACATAATAATCTGATTTGTAAAAATTTATCCGTGTGGATTGTGTAAAAAAGAAATCACGTGATACTAATTTTAGCAAACTGGAACCGATTGAGCAGGAATCTTACTTAATTGGGTCAAATCATCTATTTATTGAACTATAGAAACACAGCCATTAACGAAACAGCCGATGATTTTAAGCCAAACTATTGAATTGTAAGGGAGATTTATTCTGTTCACTTATTTGAAAACCCGTTCTTTGATAGTTTACAATTAAGGCCTCCACAAGTTGATTTTAAGCGAACCCCTTCCAGTCCTTCCGATTATATGTACATATATAGCGGTTGCAATTATTCTTTTGTTTTGAATTTAAAAAAATCGATTAGATAAACAATATACCATCAGCACTCATCGATAAAAAATATTTGAAACCATTTGGATTGGAATACATAATAGAAATATGTACATAAAAGGATTTCTATCCATATACAATTTCTATATATGAATAAGACGTACAGTTTAACGTTTCTCGGATTCAACTTTTGTGCTACAAAACAATACAGTTTTTGTTGAATTCCGTGGAAAAATATATACATTTGAGTTCTTGCGAAAACAATTCTTCTGAAAACAATAAAAATATTTGTTTGCTTTAATCGCACTCATGGCGATGCACGTTTAATAAAAAAAACATATTTGTTGTAAAAAAAAAGTAATCCATTGCGGGATCATTATATTGCTGGTTAGTGTGATAACTGGGATGACAACTGTACAAAACCAATGTTTTGTCTAAGTACAAAGAAATTATTTGACGTTGTATGTGAATACACAATTAAAAAGCTCTGTGAAACATCCAAGCCCTAGAACTAGTGTTTCAGAATAGGTGAACGGCCTTTCTTAGAGTAAAATATAATTATTGCTTATCTTGGTTTGTCAACGAAAACTGTTAATACAAAAAAAAGTAGCTAATTGTTTATTTTTTAAGTGGTTTTTCCTGAAAATTTAATTTGAAGATATTCCAAACCCTGCAAGTCACAATAGACTAGAATTGTTGACATCGTAGCCTTTCAAATCAAATCGTTTAAAGTAGAAGTACACTTTGTACCAGTAGTAGATGAGAGTTAGGGAACACAACTAACGCCGACAATACACGAATGATACGATTATATGCTGTCCATTAAATAAAGTAAAACATATTTCAATAAATGTGTGCCCTGTGAAGTTTTTAACAACAAAAAAAAAAACATTAAATAGACGCAATTGAATTTTTTTCATTTTTACGGATTCCGTCTTCGTTTTTGATCACATAATGCAAATAAATAATTAAAGCCGTGTACTCGAGACCGAATTTACATCCTAGGAAATCAAAACCGATCTCTCTCTGAGACAATTTTTGTGTGATTAAGTTGGTTGTCTGCGAGTTTTTTGCTCAAAGTTAAATATATTTCAACTCAAAGAAGAGAAAAGGGGCGTTTTTTCGTCATTTTAGTTAATTTGATTGGGAGATAGATCGGCTTTGATTTCCTATAGGATGTAAACCCGATCTCGAGTACACGACTTAAAGGCAACGTTCGACACGAAGTTACATGATTACCAACTATAAAATATGTTAGACTTAACAAAATGGGTGTTTCGATCGTTTGAAGCTATTGACATTTCGCAAAATAGGTATGCTACGGTTAACACTGTGACCAAAGTGATGAATCTGAAAACTAATTAAATTTCTAAAAAACCATTCCGCCTATATGTGTAAATCTTTACAGCGCTCAACGATTATGAGTAATTTCAATTAGTCCCAATGACATGTAAAATAGTGCCAACTATTGAAAGATAAATGTTGGTATTTGATTTATTTTTTAATAATCAGTCTGTAAAGCATTTCATATAACCGTTTTTGATCGTTATAACCAATTATTGAAAAATCCAATACCTACGCTCACTAAATCTAAGATTTAAGACAGCACACATTTTTGTGTTCTTAGGAATTAAAGCCAAAATTAGCTTTTAAAAATTATGGTATAAATCAGAACTATATAGGTGGTTTTAGTATTGATTTATTTGACTTTTCCTTATTGAAATCTGTTGCGTACCTTTCAGCAGACGGAGCCCGATACATTCGGGATTGATAATACTTGCATTTCTTCGTGTGTGGTACTGTATGTTATCAGATGATAATTTTTCGAAGAATTCGGTTAGTAATGATCAAATTGACATACATTTCAGAGTTTAGATAGGCTTCGGTTTAATAAAATCGATTTAATTGTTGTTTCATACTTTTTACTTCTTTAGGAACCATTCAGCACGACTTAACTACAGCGTGAGATATCTTGCATTTTACAGTTTTCAATATTCCAGAGATTATCCAAACTGTACCTACCCAAGTGTCTATGCCTTCTATGTGGTAATGACATGAGCTTAGGAAGAAGTGAACAAACGTGTTTATCTTCTTTTCGTCCATACAGCTTCTACAGAATTTATTTGTTTCCAGGCTCAACGACCGTCCTTAATTCTCGTCTATGCAGGGATATTAATATATTGAAGAGCTTTAAGTTCAGTTTAGGCTAGACTTGTGTGACACAAACACAGTGTGTTATCCATCATTCATTATAGTCAAGATCATCGCCTCTTTTTCTAATCGCCAGTTAGTGAATGGGAACCTAGACTACAGGGATGTTGAAATGCTAATTCCTCACGTTAACAGACTGACTAAAGCGCCTATATAGGATCAAGTGTTTTTGCATATGATGTCGTGCTCTGTGCACAGAGAATATGTTTCTCGATGAACACTAAGCTCATTTGAGTTTTCTCAGCTTCCTGGAAAGTGGGTTTCAATGCAAGTTTCAAGAACTTCCTGGTAGTAGTTGAGCACACATCCTGTTATTCTTAATCCAATATTCTTGGATTGGAATTGTGTGGTGAAGAGGAATCAAAACTATACTAAGTATACTTCAACTTTAAACCAACTTATCTCTGTGTATTTTTGTTTTTTCCTCCACAGTTCCCTTTGCCGTGATGTTAGCGACTTCCCACCGCGAGGCCATTGGGTGTTCCATTCAGACAGTATATTGTTTGATCAAAACGGGTTAATCTTCTTCATTTTCATAAATGTATAATTATAAAGTGTGGTTGAAAGTTTAATTTGGGTATTACTAAAATAAGGGCAGTGTCCCTTGGATTAAGATGTATTATTGTGCAGTTCGCGAAAATTCAAAATTGGTGGTACAACTAATTTACTCAACACCATTGTAAAATGAGAAATTTCAAAAATTTCGGCTCCCTATAAATTCTAGACAATGCAAGGGCCAACCTAACATATTTAATGACATGAAATCACGTAACATGATTAGAAAATCAATAAGAACCCCACAACTAATGGCAAAATATTAGCAACTGAATCTTCAGTGACAACTAAAAAATCGTGTCATAGGGCCACCATTAGCGATGCATTACACAAAATGTGGTCACCATATCCGAGAAAAATCGGGTGAAGTCTGATACACGAATGCGGGTAAGCATCCAATTAAATCACAGGTGCCAAAATAATTCGGCCCATTTTTCTAATTTTGCTTTTATATACAATTTATGTGGATAGAAAATCTACGAATTTTACGAGCATCAGGCTTAAATAGGTCAAAATGTGGCTAAATTGGAATAAAATGAATCAATTTTTTGTATTTACAGTCAAAATCGAATGCATAGTTGAATGCCGTAGTACATTAAAAATCGATGGGAGTACAAATTTAATATCGTGTCGCTCCTATAGATTTAATAACAGCTTCTGTTAAGGCGAGATGTCGTTGATCAACCTAAAAATAAAATAAAACACAAAGAATCAACCTTAAAATAAATAATGTCAACACATAGAGTACTTATCTGAGATTCTGAGGTAACAGCTGATAGATCATCGAAACATTAATGTAATTTACGTTTTTTTCACCAACAATTGTTGAAATATTATTTTTAATGTAATTGTGACAGGTGATAAAAATCCAAGTGGATCGAAAATGTTGAAGACTCTGACAGCATCTTCCTTTTTGTAGGTATTGACTCAGCCAACAAATTCATCTTGAAAGAAAACATATCCTTTGAAGGATTCCCTTGGAATGAGTCCCAGAACTTTAATCGTGCAAGAATCATTTATCGATATGGATTTGTCAGCATCAGATTCTGATAATTCAGCTATTCAGTTCGATTTCCATTTTCGTAGATAAAAACCTCCCTTCTTCATTGCATTAGTCATTTCACTTTTTAGGTTTTGTAGCAGCTCGAATATTCGACTCACCGATATTCGATTCTGCCACAAACAAAACAATTAGTGAAATTCAAATATAAACCAATTTATTTGAATTAAGCGTTCACTAACCCCATCACATATCCATCTATCCAACCACCACTATCTAATAACCGAACCATTACTATAAAACATTTATAGTAATACAAGTCGCCATCTAACAACATCACCACGAACAACAATGTTCGGTGATGTAACACTAATGCGTAAGTACAATATTCACCGTCGCCGGCGCATGTGTTCCTTCATCAAAAAAACGAAGACGAAGGCGACGTCATCACAACATAAAACATTCCATTTTGATCTTTCGGTGAACGTACAACAAAGTGTGTCAATCTTGATAAATGGTGGTGTAAACAAAATAAATAAAATTAATTAATAATAAAATTATAAACAGATTGAAATATATTTTAATAAATAATTGAAATAATAAATAGTTAATAAATTAAATAAATAACAATTATTATAATAAATATATTAATAATTTAACAATAAAAATTATATACAATTAAAAAACTCAAACATTATCATCGTGTTATTATTTTGTAAGTGTTTTCTTGTTCGGACCGGACAAGATCAACAGTTTTTTGCATCGTCATTATTATTCGCACCGGAAAAAAAATCATCCACATAGAAATCTCTTATTATCGCAGGTGAAGCTAGCGGATGTTTATCATTAACATCATTCGCCAACTGATGGAGTGTTCTGACAGCTAAGAATGGTGCTGCTGATGTACCGTACGTAACCGTAGTGAGTTTGAATATCCCCACTTCTTCATTTGAGTTTGGTCGCCTTAAGATTCGCTGATAGTTTTGATGATTCTCTGTGGTATTGAACTGCCGAAACATTTTTTCAATATCCGCGGTCATCGCAAATTTGAAACCCGAAATCCCGTAAGTATATCCCACAATGTTGGCTGTATGGTTGGTCCTACTCGCAATTGTTCATTTAATGAAACACCACTCAATGACTTTGAAGAGCCATCAAAAACAACTCTTACCTTTGTCGTTTCTTTATCTTCCCTTACCACAGTATGATGTGGTAAGTAGTAGCATTCGTCATCACGGACATAAACCTCATTTGCCTCAATTCTCTTCATATGTCTCAATTGTATGTTTTCATCCATAAATAATTTATATTCTGTTTTGGATTTAACTTCAGCCTTTCCTGCACGTTGTAGAACCTCCGAATAGCAGCATTGTAAGAGTTGCCTAATGTTTTATTTATATATTTGTTTCTATGAATTATCACGTGAAAACGATGACGCAAAGTCTTTCTCGCATGCTATTGCTTCAGGGGTGTAATGTTGTAGTTTCTTTGGTTCGTCGATTTCTCAAAACTTTCGAAGCGTTTCGTCAATATGTGCATCTAAATCGACTTTCAAAGTTGACGCTAACCCATACCTGTTTTCGGCACTCGTCGCAGAACCTCCTGATATCACCCAACCGAACATAGTATTTTGTGCCAATAGGTGCCCGGATCTACTGATATTCTGCACTTGACCTTCTCTTAAAATTTGATAGAACGCGTCGGCTCCAACGAGAACATCTATATCACTTGTTCGATTGTATATTCAGGATCGGTAAGTTGAAATTTAGATGTAACTTCTTCATCTACATCAAAATTGGTAAATCCATAATTCTTAAACTCAGGACATTCATATAGACTTGGCGCAGTTCAGACAGACCCTTGTAGTAGCTACTGAGGACGGCATTGCTTTCACCTGAATTCTACTTTTAATACTGGATGGTTCTTTATTATATTACTGTGTGTCGTACAATTTTCCAAAGCCTGGCAACGTTTCTCCAGAAACTTTATAAGTGCATCGAATTCGGGGAACTCGTCTTTATTAAAGTACGCCCAAGCCAGTTTTGTCTCATCGTCCACTTTCTCAAGTAATAGATGAATCATCCAGAGATCCCGAGACTCAGTATTTTTGCCAAGAACCTTTAACCCTCGGACTACATCATCGCGGTTGGTGGATGAATTGATCAAGAAGCTGCTTCACGACCTGGTTTTTTCTCTCGTATCGCATTTTGATTTTGTCCCAAGCCTCAGTGTAGTTGTTTTCGGTTATCTCAAATTGTTTTACTAATTGAGCCGCTTCATCTTTAAGAAGACTTTTCAAATATTGCAGTTTGTGAACTTTGGGAATTTTTGGATGCTGTGTACCGAAACCTTAAATAAATCTTTGAATGAAGGAACGTCTGAGTATCGCCCAGAAAATTCGGGAACATTTACCTTTGGTAAACTAACTTCAGGGTCACCCGCTTTCCGCATATTTCACAATTCTTCCAAGAATGTTTTATGATTTTCCAAAAAATCTACCATGGACATATTGTTTGCATCATTGGCACGTGGCTGCGGTCGTTGAGATTGTTCTGTTTCCAAAAGAGCCCTTTTTACTTTTATATAGCTGTCTTCAATCTTTCTTTTCAATCTGTCTCTTGAATTTTACCACATGAATCTCTGTAATCGTTCCATTCATCTTGCAGCATTTTCAAATTGATAATCACATCGATCTCGGTACCTTCTTCAATTTGTTTCACCAAATTTTATAATATCGTAGATATAATCAGATATACGGTAGATAATACAGTAGATATACCAGATTCAGTTGAACGAAGCTCTATGATCATCCTGATATTTTATCGGTCCATTAGATACGATGTTAAAATTCTGCTTAATTTTATGGTGTTATCCAACAAACCACACTGCTGGTATGTTCATAAAGAGAACCGACAAATATATTTTTCCTCTAAAGCTTCTTGCTTAGCCTTCAACAATTTTATCTTTATGTACTTGTTCATTGCTGAGTGTTCTGGGATAAATTCAAACAAAGCCATCAACTTCTATTTTGTCAGTTTAATAATTTATTTAGTAAAAACTTCACACCGGTAAAAGTGTAGAATTATGTATATTAGCATATAGTTGCAGTAATAGAAGACTCATCAAAAATATATTAAAACGACTTTGAATATATAACCATAAAAGCTTTTTTAGTTAAAACAAGAGTTACCTTTATTTAAAATTTAGTATTTTTGTGAAAACATGAGACATACAAAAAATAAAATTTCTTCTGCATACTGTATTTTAAACAAGTGCATCTCAGTTTCTTATTTATACATAATCATCATTGTATTTATTAGCATGTATACCATTTCCTTTATATGTGTTTCTGAATATTTCAGAATAACAAGAAATTCATTATTTATAGGACCAGACATTTTCTCGCTTTGTGTGGCAAATAGGAAATACAAATAAAGGAAATCGCTACTGTTTTAAGGAAGTCGAATATTTGCAAAGACTTGATCCGAATATATTTGTACTTTGAATACATAAATTCACAAAAAATTATTAAAAATGCAGTTGAAATAATGCAGCGCACAAATATAAAATTTCACTCGTGAAGAGTGCTTGTAAATTCAAATTCATTTCCTTCTGTTTTTCATTTTTTTTTATTTAAATCAACACAAACCATAAATTTTCTACAATTGCTTGGAAAGATGCGCGCTATTTATTGTATTTCAAAATTTATAAAAAATAAAATGAAAAACTGGAAATGGAAAAACACTTTAACGCGAAACCACCATCACCACCTTTCATTGAGTATTTATATTTTTTTTTTGTGTTCAGTAAAAAATTGATAAATTGACGCAAAATGTAATGTGGCAAACGTTTTGAAAAACGTTACATATATTTATTGATAAAAAAAAGGAAAGGTAAAATAAATTTATTTCGTACGTGACTAAATGACTTTGGTAAACAGAGACGTTAAATGTATGTTGTTAAAGATATTGTAGCATACGTATTATCCTGTATCGTTTTGTTTCTAATCATAATATGAGAGGTGGAACGTGAACTTGGTTGAGTTTCTGTTAAAGCCGCGGCAAAGGTTAATACGAGTTTTATTTATTATCTACATAGTGAAAGCGTGTATCCATACTGCTTAGCTATATTGAGACCCAGTATATTATGTTCCAATTATTAAAATTAAGGTATGTACATATATATGTGCCAAATTCGTCGATATAAAGTAAAATATACTATCAACACTGGTCTAAAAGTTGTTTTCGTGTGTTTTACTATGTGGTAATAAATTATAGTCGACCTTGCCAACAATCACATATCCAAACATACGAAAAATTATCTTGCATCAGTGCTAGACAATTTTTCGTGTGTTTTACTATGTGAGTGATTGTTAAGCTCGACTAAAATGTGGTATCGGAATTTTAATGGTTTTATAAAATCCCAGTTACTATAATAATTGATAAATAATAATAAAATATAAATATCACTCTTAGCCCAAAGGGATAATCAATATCCGAGAAGTTTTAACTAAAATATTTAGTAAAACTTTTCGTAAAAAATTCTACTTTTGATGACGTGTGTAAAGTGGTTACGAAATTTTTACGACATTGTCGTTCTGTGGATGTATTGTTTTTATTATTAAAAGTTGGCTGGAACCTAAGCAGGTTCCCCACTCAATGCCACTCTGGGCCCATGGTGCAAACCGAGGATTCTATCATAATTCGCAAATGCTCTCGGCTGCTCTGGCAAACTGTAACAGCTTAAACCATGGCAGGGATGACAATTGACCAACATTTAAAGATCTATAATTAAGAAATCGGGACCTAACTATCTCGAAAGCGGGACAGCCACAGACAAAGTGAATGCTGTCATCGTCATCTTCAAGACAGTTGTCACACAAGGAATCTTGGACAAGTCCCATTCTTTTTAAATGGAGTTTAAAATGACCATGGCCGGTCAGAATAGCGACTCAGTTGGTCTTTCTTCAAGGATAGAACAAACTTTGTGAGTCTCAGATTAGGTTCACAAATAAAATAATTAGCCACTCGGCAAGTAGTAGAAGCTAGCCAATTACGCTTAGCCTGCAAAAACATATAGTTTTTAATAGCTTCCTTACAACAATTAATGGTCAGGGGCACTGCCGGTTCAGGTCCAATGATTTCCATCCTTGAACCTGTTTTAGCTAAAACATCAGCTATCTGATTACCTTAAACGCCACAATGAGCCGGAACCCACATAACTCTGACACGATTATTAGAACAAAGGATGTTAATAAAATGTTTACAGTCCTTGACCAGTTTGGAAGTGATCATAGGATTTCGTAATGAATTGAGCACAGGTTTACTATCACTGCATAGAATAATGTCTTTTCCGGAAACAGCGAGGTTAGAAACGTCAATCGCACAACGTGTGAGTGCAATCAGCTCCGCTTGGAATACAGTGCAGTTCCGGCCTAGACTCCCACCAGATTGTAGGTCATGTTCAGGACAATAGGTTCCAAAACCTGCAACAAAATTGGAGTGAGACCCGCCAGCAAATAACACTAGCGACTGAGCCATCCAGTCCTTGAATTCTTGAGTCGACCACGAGTTCCTCGTTGGATAAACCACCGAGAAAGAGATATCAAAGCAGAATTCTGGCAACAATTTGTCGTTAACCATATTAATTTCTGGTATATATGAGCTGAATAAATTGTAGATTAGTCTATGCCCTGTGATCAGGCCGAGAGCGTTCCACGCACCAATACACCGCAGGCGAAAGGCAGCGGAGCATGCCGAGCCTAGGATGACCGACTGCAGTAGGGGCAGAAATAAAATTGCCTGCAAAGCAAGTATAGAAGAAGAGGACATAGCACCCGTAATAGCCCGACAAGCCATACCTTGTATGCTATTAATCTTCGCAATGACAGAAACTGACTGAACCACAGGCCACAAAACAACAGACGCGTAAGATAGCATAGGTAAAGCTAGAGATTTGTAAATAAACATCAGCATTTTAGGGGTCAGTCCTCAGGACTTCCCAAATGCTCTTCTACACTGCCAGAAAATGGAAGTGACCTTTTGCAGTTTTGTTTCAATATGAGATTTCCAGGAAATTTTACTGTCCAGAATGACACCGAAATGCTTTACTGTGTCGGAACTAGCGATCGATTCTCCAAAAAGAGAAGAAGCAGACAGCTCTCCAGTATTCCTACGTCGGGTGAAGACTATCAGATTATTTTTCGATGCATTAACGTACAGCCCCTTCTCTAGACACCACATTTCTACAACTTCGAGAGCGCGTTGCATTAAGTCTGATAGTACATTAAGCTATTTACCCTGAACGAGAACGACTAAGTGATCAGTATAACTCTGAGCAGTGAAGCCGGATTGCTGTAGTTTTACAAGTAATTCGTCGATAACTAAGAGCCACAGGAGAGGTGACAGAACACCTCCCTGGGGGCAACCTTTAGTAACTTTGCCCGAAATGGAAAGAGAGTCCAGCTCGGCCACAGCAATGCGCGACCGCAGCAAAGATCCAATCCAAGTAACAATGGTTTGATCAATTCCAAAGTTTGAGCAGGCTTCAGTGATGGAAGCGAAAGAAGTACTATCAAAGGCACCCGCAATATCGAGGAAAGTGCCCACAAGAAACTCCTTAATACTACGCGATCTTTCAATCCTCGTAACAAGTTCATGCAGCACAGTTTCACATGATCTCCCAACTCTGTAAGCATGTTGAGTGCTACTGAGTGGGATGACAGATATCTGATGATACCTAATATATCTGTCAACAATTCTTTCCAGAGTTTTGAGTAAAGTTGAAGAAAGACTAATAGGACGAAATGCCTTGGGATCGGTATAATCCGTCTTTCCAGCTTTCGGGATGAACACAACTCTACTCCTGCTCCAGGAGTGTGGAACATATCCAAACGCAAAGCACGCTTGGCACAGTCCAAGTAAATGTTCTTGAATTAGGGGAAACCCATGCTGTAATTCAGCAGGGAAAACTCTATCTGGACCACCTGATTTATAAGGTAAGAAGGAGAAAATGCTCCAGCGCAAGTAGTTGAGAGTGACTAGCCTACAGGGTAAGTCCCAGTCAGGTGAATAATCAGTACCAGTAGGCTGGGCGTCTGCAACATAGTCATGATTGATAACATTGCACCCAGGGAAATGAACAGAAAGTAGTAGTTCGACAATTTCCTTCCTGGAAGAGTATAATCTGCCATCAGGAAGTCACAACACATCGAGTCGGCCATCTCACCATTTTCTTATATTCTTTTTGAGCTGCCAGATAGTTATCCCGATCAACCTGAAGGTCAGTTCTTTTGGCTTTGTTTTTGAGTCTCCTAACAGTTTTCCTCAGTTTTTTGAGATCAGAACACCAAAAAGGCTTATTCTGAGATTTTTGCTTGGTAATAAGGGGACATGAGTTTTCGAAGGCTGAAGTGACTGCATGCGTCAAAGATGAGGCTAGCAATTCAATATCCTCAGTCGAACATATCTCACCCAACCAAACCAGCCGAGGTTCCAACTCAATTTGAGAGAGACGAGCACAGCTGCAACGTCCGCTGAACAATATTTATGAATTAGGATAGCACTAAGATTGTTAGAAATAAACATGCTCTTACCTTATCATTGGACCCTCTGTAAAGGATTCTGCCACCTACAGCATACAAACCAGAAACCACACCGTCAAGCAGATAAGGTTCCTGAATTAAGCAAATGTCTAAAATACTGCCAGTTAGTATTTCATAATGGAACACAAATTATGATGCCTCTTTAAGCCCAAATAGCTAGTGAATTTTTGGGATTAATTCCATAAAATTGACTAAACGAATATTTACGTAATTAAGACGTGTACAGTAAAATTTGCACACAATGTCGCTTTTTTTTGACGAACGCACCAAATCAAATAAAAAAAAAACATGAATTGTAATTTGTCGTTAAGTTACAAAGCAGGCTGTGTAATATTTATTTGTTTTAAATCAGTCGTTAGCAAAATGTCATCAAATCAAGAGATAGTTCGCAAACAAATTGTGCAATTTTATTTGGAAAATCAAAGTCTCACATATTAATCCATCGCAAAAAAAGCTATTTCTACATATTCTACCGTTAGAAGGACTATAACTCGGTTTATGGAGATTCAGAGTGTCAATAGAAAATTTGGAACAGGCATATCGAGCCATATTGATAAAAACATGGAAACTAAAGTGGTGCGCGCTCTGAAAAACAATCCAAACCTATCTCTGAGGGATTTAGCGAAAAAAAAATAACACAAGTCATGTGCGAATTCTTCGAATTAAAAAGAGGTGTGATTTTCGATCGTTCAGTGAATTCAAAGTATACCACGGCGTGAAGATAAACAACAAGCTAAGGCAATACGACGAAGCCGAATGCTGTACAAACTTTTGTTGGACAAAAAAGATGATTGTTAAAGCTGATTTCAAATCTCTGCCAGGTAACCAATATTATTCTGTAAAGGATAAACTGATAGTGTCGACATGAAATTTAAAATTATCCAACATGAAAAGTTATCGAAAAAATACTTGGTTTGGCAAGCTATTTGCCAATGTGGCTCTAGAAGTGCTCCGTACATCACGCAAGGGACAATATCTTCGGAAAATCACATTAAGGAGTGCCTCCAAAAGCGACTCCTGCCTTTTTTACGTGGGCACCAAGTTGGTACTTTGTTTTTGCCTGATCAAGCATCATGTCATTACTCTAAAAAATACATTAGAATGGTACGAATCGAACAACGTGTGTGTTGTTCCCAAATTTGTCAATCCGCCCAACTGTCCTGAACTTTGTCCAATCGAACGATATTGGGCAATAATGAAAACTAAATTGGGAGAGACCCACAAGGCAGCAAAGAATATATGGAAGATTTCAGAAAAAAATGGATAAAAAGTAGGAATTTGGTTCCAAATTCATCTGTGCGTGCCTTAAAGGTGGCCGTCCGCTCCAAAGTTCCACTTTTCAGCCGGCAATTAATTAATAAATAGTTTAGATGATTGTTCATTAATAACAAATATGTAGGAACATAATGGAATAAAGAAATTAAAAAATTCGTTGAATTAGCAAATTTTACTGTACCACGTCTTATACGGTAACTTAAATATTAATAATCAATGTTTCGTGTTAAATTGCTATTCATGCGAAACAATTACCAAACATATCGTAATTAAATTAACTTTTCTATAATTAGACATCCAGATAAGAACTCGAAGATTAATAATTTATCCCGAGCAAATCTATATCTACGAGTACGTACTATTTATGTATTATATAAATATCGGTAATTCCACACCACCACCCATTCATTATCTACAAATCGTTAATTTTACAAACAAACTATACTGTATACCAATTAGTTTTTTTAATCATTTACCACCCATCCCCTCATAATAATGCTATTAAACCATTCCCCTGTATATAAACTTATTTTTGTTTTAAATTTCTTAATATTCATCCATTTTTAAAGCACACAAATTAAAAGAGAAACTATTCTAACAGCAAAAAAAAAAATCTGTTATAATTTTTATGTTAAATGAAATTGAAACTTAAAATAATTATAAATATTAATCCTTGTAGATGGGAAATTACTGAAATTAACTAAATCTACTTAAATGTACAGAAAGGAGCAAAAAAAATAGAAATTTTATATAAGACGTGACTACATGGAGGGCAAAAAATAAAATAAAAATAGTTTTGTATATGTATGTATGTACATACGTACGAACGTATAGATATGTGTACATTCTGTACTCGCAGGCACCAGCACTACACAGTATATAGACGGAAGTATTTAATGTAATGTTTAATAAAAAATTTACTTTTAACAAAACTTTTTTCAACTGAGTTCCAATTTTACAAAGCATTGCAAAATATAGTTTTTGTACGAGTATTTTTGTAAAATTACCTATGTATGTTCACAACTATATCTCAAGTGCTATTTGGGATTTATTAATTATTATTTTTTGTAATTCTGTATAAAGTTAATTTAGTTTTGTTAACAAATCTTACAAATTATATCCAATAATAATTTATCTCAAATTAAAACAAAATTTAATTAAAAAAAAATTTTAAAAGAAAATAAACGATAATCGATTTAGGACATACAGTTTATCTTGCGCACACCCATACATACATACTTACGTAAACGTGGGTACATAAGATGGGAAAAATGTTGATTTATCATTTTGAAAATTAACTGACTGGAAATTATTTTGGATTTCTTTTATATTTTTAGGATGTTCATAGTATAGACTATACAAGGATAGACAACAAAGCGAAAGTTACACCATCATCCAATCAAATTTATCGTTCTTTTTTTTTTAAATATATTTTTGATTGGCACTCAAGAAATGGAATGAGAGGGAACCTTCTTGTACTTATATATGACTATATATGTAGGTATACATATTTAGGTAAACAAAATTGTATATCATAAGATTGTCATAAGTTTTTCCATTTTTTATGTATAACGTTTATTATTTACCTTTTTTTTTTGTTCTATCGGATGAATAGATTTTTCCGTAATTTATATTTTTTAGAAAATTTTCTTATCGCATGTTTATCATCTCGAATATATGTATATAGGAAAAAATTATAGTCGAAAAACAAAAACATCAGCATTATATGATATTGTGAATTAGTGTGGGGTGGAATAGCAAGATTTCGACATGTTTTATGAAAATTTGTGTCATAGAACTATGAAAAGTTAGTTTGATTAATAAGAGTTTTATTTGTTGTTGTTGTTGCCTCTGCGGATATTATCACAATCTATATTTATGTTATAGATTATTATATACATGAAGACAAATTAAGATGAATTTGGTTTTTGTGTAAACGATAGAAGAAATGTGGAGGAAACAGGGTTAATTGTTTTGGTAGGTTAGATATAGTTTTGATATCAAAATGTATAATAGGATTTAGGAACAGTACAAAAAAGCCGCTTCTATAGACATTTATATGTAAACATTAAAGATTGAGTTAGAGTAGATGTTACGTAAATTTCTTAAACAGTAATCCTCATATTTTCCAACCCATTTTTCTATAGCATTATTTTTTTCCAAGAAATCGGCAATATGATCAAATATCTCGAACAATAAGTCTGTGCTCTAGAATTAAAAGGGCATAAGTGATTTTTTGCAACTTTTCAGGAACGCGGTTTATATACATAAAGTGGTTTCTGAAAAATGTAGCTTAATTTTTACCTTAATTGTTTTCAATAGCCGTGTTTCTTGACATATCTGATCCGGATCAGATCATATCTGCTTCCCTTTCATTTGTATAGCCGCGTTTCATGAAATCAACACAAAAATTGTAATATTTTTTGTTTTTGTATACAAATTTTGAACCAAAATACTACTAGGATCAAAATAATAACCTAAAAACAAAAAATAATACAATTTTTTGTTGATATCATGAAACGCGGCTATACAAATGAAAGGGAAGCAGATATGATCTGATCCGGATCAGATCATACGTCAAAAAACACGACTATTATTAGATAGAAAAATGTAAGGGGCTAATTTTAATACTTATTAGGCTTTCTTAGCACTCTCAGTTTACAAGATTTTCCGGAAAAAGTAACTTAGGCCCTTTTAAAACACTTAATATTTCTTTTGTTTGAAACGTATGTGATTTACGCCTTTTTTTAAATTTGGTAAATAAAGCTGATTTTAAGTAACTAGACATAGGATGTTTTATAGCAATTCATTTATTTATTTTAATAGGAATTAATAAAGTAACACAAAGCAAAAAATCTAATTCGACAAATTTTGTAAATTGTTAATCTTGAGAAATAATCAAATATTATAATTTTAGGTTAACTTAGTTAATTTTATTCTTCATCATCCAGTAAATCCGGATGGACATCTGGTAGATCTTCGGTAGGTAGGTTGTAATAAAAATTATAAAACTCTGGAGCTATCAATGGCAATAAGCCGATTAAATCTTTTTTCTTTTTTACCCCTATTTTGATTGGTCCTGAGTAGCATTTCTGAATATCCTCCAGTTTAATTTGAGTAAATCCCCGACGCTTGACATTCAAAGTTTTGAATGGCTCGTTCTCATTCAGCGAGTTTTTGTATTCAATTAACCCGAATGATTTAGTATATTTGAGCCATTTTACTGAGTTCCACGAAAATTTGTTGCCATCGGTATCAAAATCAATATTTCTATACATAAATTTTGTTTTTGCGACTTCTGAAAAATTGAAAATATTTTCGGATCCCATCTCAGTAACAATATATGTTGTTTGTGAGATCTATTCGATGTTACAAATTGACACCAGTCTCTTGGATGGTAAATATTATAAGCAGTTTGTTTTTTTTGCTTTTCAATGATAGCATGAACACTGTCACACTCCATATGAGTGTGACCTACTTCCAAAAATTTGTGCTCAATGACTTCGACATTTTCTGCATTGGTAACAAACATCATAAACATTGACGATGGTTTCATGCCACATATAATTGTTGATTGGATGCACTATCGTGGATTGTAAGACGTCAACAAAGCTCTTTTGTAAAATGAAATAGAGGTATTAAGATATGGTGTTGCCATATTATAAGTTTTTCCTTATCGGCTTCTTCAGCGAACTGAATTTTAAGACGTAAAGTTTCACATTTGTTGCACTGGTCTAAAGATGGTTTTTTAAACTTGATTTTCATGCTTTCGAATACTCCAGTATATTTCCAAATCGAAACAGGGTTTACTTTGTTTTCTACATAAATTTTATACATTTGAGCTAAACTCAGATCCGCATGTAAGTATTTCTGTTCGCTATCACGACGAGAATAATGTGATTCGTAAGCTGGGAATGACTTTATATGTTCCTTGACCTCCTCAATAGCAGATTCGGGTAGGCATTTGTAACTTGCGGTGTGTTTACCACGTAAATCGCAAATGGACCCAGCTCCAGGATTTGTAAACATTTTATTAGCTATCGTGCGTACGAATTTATCGGTTTCTCCCAGCGTATGTTTAAAACATAACAAACACACTTCATTGAGGGCGCCGTTAATTTTTAAAAAGTATTTACTGGAAAATCGCCGATTTCTAAGCGACTTGTTGTTGATTTTCTGCGATTGTTTTTCATTGAAATTAATTAAGCCACTTACATATGCCGATCTTAAATTATAATTTCCCAAAGCCCAGTATTCATCAAAGATTATTTTTTGACCAGCGAAACTAATTTTTGAGCTGCATTTTTTTCGGCAATTATTAAGGGGTTTACACTCTCGACATTTCTTTTTTTTGCCATTAGAATAATAAGATTGGCCCAAATTACGTTTCTTTTGTCGAGATTTTTGATTTTTACCACTTGTTCCGGGTTGGTTTATGTTTTGTTCCAATTGATCAGCCATTTGTTCAATATCGCTATGTATTTCACCATCGTTCGAGGAATCTGTTTCAGCTGATGGAATAGGTTGGTAATGAGGATCCACATCGCTATCGTCAAAAGGGTCATAATCTTCTAAGATCTCATCATTTTGGAAGGGCTCATCATCTATATTCATAATGGTTTGCAAAGAAGGTTCTTGTTGACTTATTAAAGGGATATTACTCGCTCCATTATCAGATATTATTGGATTTAAAACCTGATTGGCAACATTTACTCTATAATTAGCGAGGGATTCTGAAACAAGAAACAATAATATTTTATTAGCTCTAAATGTGTATATATATTTTAAAACTTTCATTTGAATTAACAAACCATTGTTCTGTCGAGCCATTTCTACCATTCTGTGTGATCGACTAGACATTTTGAGAATTATTTAGCACCAATCTAACAATAAACAATAAAAATTAAAAATACTTTTTTTCAATCAATTAATAAAATACATAATTTATTATTTTTTTGCGTTTGTCGAATGGCTTTAATAAAAATTCCTAAACGCTACCGCAACAATTTTATTTTATTCTAAATATTTCGCTGATTCACACCTTTATTAGATAACAATTTTTATATTTAATCTTTTTTTATGTTTTCTAAAATTAACGACGTACACGTTAAAAAGGAACATTTTCAAAATAATAACGGTTGATTGACAACTTTCACCGTTTATTACCGGTAAAAATTGCTTTCAATAAAGTTGAGTATGAGAATTAAAGCCAAACACAAAACAAGAATCAGACACTATGAAATTTTACTGTAGTTCAATAATAATATTAATACAACAAACTATTATAATTTACTTACGTCCAAAATAATGTAACCTTAACACTGCACAAAACGTAATAAAATAATTTAAAAATACAAAATGTATCAAACTCCAAGCTTTAAAAAGAAACAATTCTCTTAGGTAATTTAATATTGAACTCAATAAAGGTTTATATAGGCTATACTTTACATATACCCCACAATAACTATTCCATAAAATTTTTAAAAGGAAGTAATTCGAGTTATGCCTCTTTATGACATATAAGAATGTTGAAATGTTTTTTAAATTTAGTTCACTAAAAACGTACTATCAATTTATTTCCTTTTGAAACACCATTAAAATAAACTTTCGAAATAACTAAAAATAACTAAAATTATGGAATTATGCCCTTTTATAACTTGCACACTAAAAATAATTTGAGTTAGGCCCTTTTTTATTTCTCTATATCTTTTCAATCGTTTGAGCTTGTACATTAAAAATTGGAATAAATTTGTATTAATAATAATAATAACGGAAAGTATGAAAAAGTTGATAATGCCATAAGTCGACTTATGCCCTTTTAATTCTAGAGCACAGAAGTATGCATTCACATTATCTTCGTCATTGGTTTCGATGTTGGTTTCAGATTGAACAACGATGTTGTTGTATTTCCCATACAAAAAACTTATCGCTTCCATAGAATATAATGAAGTATGTCTATTCACAGTGTACCGAAAGAAAGTAAACATATGTAGATTATAGCAATTTCTGAGTGCCTTCTGAGTGAACAAAATCTAGCCCATAATTTATGACACTTTAACACAAAGTCTCAATTATGAAATTCAAGAAATTATCAAAGCTGGCTCGTAATGGTGGCTAACAGGGTCTTTAATTTAATCGCAAAGAGGAAATAGCCGTCCAGAAGTATTTATTTTCACCTAATAAAGTTTAAATGCTAAAAAATACATTAAAGAAAAACTTTTAAAAAATCCTGGGATGAACCAATTGACCGAGCAAATAGCGCAGTAATTAAAGCGGGAGGTACCGGGTGGCGGGATGGAAAAGGGATTTTTCATCTCCCGATTACGATCGGTGATTAAATTGAAAACATCTATGACCCTCTGCTGGAATGTAGAACTCATGGCCCGACCCATCTTCCTTGTCACTCACTGTACAGGGTGACATGGAGCTATGCAATGCGCAGGTGGTATACTGTATTTGTATGAATGGGATGAATGAATGGATTGAATGAATGTTGTGTGAATGAAAGGTAAGGCTATGAACCAAAAAAGTGTCTATGCCAAGTCCTTTTAAAAAAAAAAAAAAAAAAAACTAAATAAAATGTATTTTTAAAAAGTCTGGGTTGGATTATTAACGCTTGTGTTGTCAGAGGTATTTTTAAATAATGGTGGGATGAAATCGTGGCTAACTTCGAGGGGGTAATTCAATTAATTTCCCAAATGTTCTAATTTGGTAATTTTTACCAAATTAGAACATTTGAAAGTAAATTTTAAAGAGCAATTTTCATGTGATTTAGCTCTTTAGGGTAAATTGTATAAAATTGATTTCTACCAATATTGTTTTTAAAACACTGTTATTATTTATTTTAAAGAAATCCTAAGCATACTAAGGTAGAAAAATTGGTAAAAATATAAGTAAAAATCGTTATTTATCGTTTGTCATAATGGATGACCCTTCTCAAGGTCGAAAATCGGGAAAGTTTTATCTGTGACGATTTTAATCTAACAGTTAAAATAAGCACACGTCGCTTGTGTAAATTAGGATAATTCCTTATTATTCTACTATACTGTAAATTCCGGACTAATTTAGAAAAACGAAGTTGAATTTTTGGAAAGTTTTTCTAATAATGGATCATTTAAAAGTCTCAACGGTTTACAGTCCTTGAAAAAATTGATGAAACTTTGCAACTGGTGGAGCAAGACCGGCACGCAAGCTGTCAAGAAATAGCGGAGGCATTAAATATCAACCACAAGATAGTTTGGAATCATTTGAAAAGAGCAGGCTACAAAAAGATACTCGATGTTTGGGTGAACCGAATGGACAAGAGTAAAATGCTGCTGAAACGCGATGAAATCGAACCATCGCGCTTATGGTCAGGTTGGTGACCCTCCACAAGCGACTTTAAAGCCTGCATTGACGGCAAACAAGGTTATGTTTAGTGTTTGGTGGGATTGGAAGGGAATTGCCCATTATGAGCTGCTGTAACGTGGCGAAACCATCAATTCGGTCCTGTACTGTGCACAACTCCATTTGAACGAAGGAATCCAGAAAGAGCGACCAGAATTGGCCAACAGAAAGGGAGTTGTGTTCTATCATGTCAACGCGCGGCCACACACATTTTTGATGACTCGGAATCTCAACACGCATACCGTAAGGGACGATCGGTGGAAACAGCTCTTCACTCCCTTATTGGCCCGATTGAGAAATCACTTGAATATAAAGAATATTCAATGGTAACCTTCTTGGATATAGAGGGGGCCTTTAGCAACGTCAGACCGGGGGCAATCACTGGGGCCCTTGCGTGTCTGGGGGTAGACGGGTCACTCAGAGGCTGGATAGATCATATGCTTAGAGGCAGGATCGTGACAGCTTATCTGGGTGGGACGTCTGCCGCCAGATACGTGAGCAGAGGGACACCTCAAGGTGGGGTTTTATCCCCCCTTCTTTGGAACTTGGTCATAAATGACCTGTTACTAAACCTGGAAGGGCAAGGCTTCAAGGTGGTTGCTTACGCGGATGACGTTGCTATTGCGGTCTTCGGTAAATATCCTAGTACGCTGAGTGAGCGCATGCAGTGCGCGCTTGGCTACCTTTCTGAGTGGGCACGCGGCTGCGGACTGAACGCAAACCCACAGAAAACAGAGCTGGTCCTCTTTACCAGGAAGCACAAGCTTCCTCAGTGTGACCCGCCAACATTAAATGGTACTCGCTTGATCTTTACGGATAGAGCAAAATACCTCGGACTTCTTTTGGATAGCAAGCTAAGCTGGAAACCAAACATCGTAGAGAGAGTAAAGAAAGCTGCTATAGCGCTCTACTCCTGCAAAAATGCCATTGGAAAGAGATGGGGTATGGAGCCCCACATAGTACACTGGCTCTACGTTTCAGTGGTCAAACCTATACTGCTGTATGGGGTTGTCGTCTGGTGGCCAGCGTTAAAAATTATGGCCAACCTTAAACTATTGATGAAAGTCCAAAGAACGGCCTGCTTGTGTATAAGTGGGGCTCTCAGGAGCACACCTACTCAAGCTCTGGAGATTCTCTTTCATCTTACTCCATTGGATATTGCGGCCGAGCAGCTTGCATCTTGCACAGCCATTCGGCTCAAATCCATATCTATGTGGACCTGTAACAATGCAGGGCACTCGTCTATCCTATGCAACAGGGGTATTCCGGAAGCTACCGACTACGCTATTCCCTTGCCATCTGCTGAGGTGAGATTCCAAACTGAGTTTCCCACCAGAGAGGACTGGGTGAACGAAACGGTTATGGACAATGAGGCGCTAAGCTTCTTCACGGATGGCTCAAAAAGGGATAAAGCGGTTGGCTGCGGGGTATTCTATGAGGCACTAGGGGTTAACCTCTCTTTTCGTCTTCCTGACTTTTGCAGCGTTTTTCAAGCTGAACTGATCGCGATAATGGAAGTCATGGACTGGTTGAAGTATAATGTAATATCTACGAGGGATATTCGCATTTTTACGGACAGCATGGCTGCTATTAAAACGCTACAATCATACTCCCTGACGTCGAAAGTAGCCCAGAACTGTCTGGCATCTTTAAATGAGATGGCTGATCAGTTCAACATCCGCTTGACGTGGGTGCCAGGGCATTTCAATATCGCAGGGAATGTAAAGGCAGATGAGTTGGCCCGCAAGGGTACAGCACGCCTAATAACCCAAAGCAGGCGGGATATAAAGATACCGCTTGCTTCATGTAAACTGTTGCTTCTGGAAGAAGCTATAAAAGAAACGAACGTCAGATGGTCTAACGCCAGTTCGTGTGTAATAACCAGGCAGATCTGGCCTGGTCTTGACCGGTCTAGATCAGACCAACTGATATCGCTTCGACGACACCATATTGGTATGGTCGTGGGAGCTATAACGGGACATTGTCTCATTGGGATACATGCGCGCAGACTGGGTGTCCCAGCCCACGATTTCTGCCGCAGCTGTGGTGATGAGGAGGAGGAGGAAAATGTGCTCCATCTGGTCTGCACCACTCCTGGTCTAGCGTACAGCAGAACAAAATTTATGGGGACTTCCCCTTTGAACGACCTCACGGATCTTAGTAAGATCGGGATCCGGGACTTTAAACGCTTCTTGGTAAGCTCACGATGGTTCAGCGAGTGAAGAGGAGAAAACTCGAATGTGGTACAGCTACGGACCAATTTTGTGTCTATGCTAGTCCTTTAGGACGGCCACCATAACCTAACCTAACCTTGATGACTTGGAACAAATTGACGGAGCTTGGTTGGGAAGTTTTGATCCATCCACCGTATAGCCTGGACCTTGCACCGTCTGACTATACCATATGTTTTGGTCTCTGCAAAACTCTCTTGATGGTCTAAAATTGGCAGACCGAAGCGCCGCTGAAAATCACTTGGCCAAGTTTTCTGACGATAAACCACAGAAGTTCTACACCGACGGAATTATGAAGCTACCCAAAAAATTTCAAAGGTCATAGATAATAATGGTCAATATGTACTTAATAAAAATTTATTTTCAATAAAGAAATTTTTGTTCAAAAATGAACCAAAAAACCGCTGAGACTTTGTATATGACCTTATACTTTACAAATATGGAGAACCAACTTCATAGTAGAAAAATAACTAAAATTTTACCTAAGTTCGACTTAAACAGCGCATATTACACCAAAGGCTGAAATTACAATATAGATAATAATAATCAGATTTAAAGGCCATTACTGGCCCCTTATTGAGTCAACTATTTGGCTCCAACGGTTTCGATCGTGAGGAAGGTCTTCATACTGTCTAAGGCAATCGGAAAAACATCGTAGAAAAACAGTTGAACCTCCTCACTCCTTCAAACGTGTAGTGGCCACTACTAAAATCTAGTGTGCCATTGACCCTATAACCAGAGATCAAGTATTTCGATTTTGACTAATTGACCTTGAGTCCAACTGAAGCTGAAAACTCTACAAGCGGATCAAGTATTTCTTTCATTCCGTTGCAATTCAGTCCAATCACGCATATGTCATCTGCATATGCAAGCACCTGATTGGACTGGCGATATAAGATGTTGGGCTGAGGTGTTCTTGTTAGACCACAAACTCTCTCCATTGATTTAGTCATAGGCTTAAATCCAGGAACACCTGATGTACCGGGATGAATGTCTCATAATATTTAGATAGAATCATCCTCAGCAAAAAGACCTGATGAATGACTGATCGATTCGGATGAAATCCTACTTGATAGTCACCAAACAAGTCCTCCGCTAGAGGAATGATTCTATCCAATATAACGTATGATGGTAACTTGTATGCTGTGCAAAGGAGAGATATACCGCGATAATTCTCACACTTCATGTGGTCTCTCTTCTTGAAGATGGGGCATATCGCAGCCACTTTCGATACGTCAGACATAACATCGGTTCGCCATACTAATCGAGTAAGGCCGAAAACACAGTTTCACAAGGTATCCACTTCAAATATCAACAGCTCCGATTTAATGCAGTCCACACCAGGTGGCGGTTTCGTTTTAATCTCTGCATGGCCTTAGTGAATTCCTCATGGGATGGCTCCTCAGTGCAAATTTCCGCAGTCTGTATTAGAGGTGGCCGAACAGCAGTCTGCGACGCATGGCGAACATCAAGCAGGTCAGTAAAGTTTCCACTTCATGCGTCGATGTTGACACAGAGTAATTCCTTCAAAGAAATTACGTGAAAGTATGGTGCAACCCAGTAATTCCTTCAAAGAAAATACAACAACCTAGCGCTCATTGCTGGGTTGTTGTATTTTCAGAACCTCGGCCTTCCACCATTCTCGCTTCTTCCGTCTACAAATCCGCTTAGCTACCCTCCTTGCTAGAGCAGCCTTGTTTTTCCTCGCGATTGTGAAACGTTGTTACACTTCACTATGGGCTATATTTTGTTGCTCATCTGCAAGACGATACTCGTCATCAAACCAATCATTCTTGGTTTTGTCTTTCACTATACCTAAGGTTTGTTGAGCAGCACTGACAACCGAAGTTTTCAGTACCTCCCAGACAGAGTTCACGCAGTCAGACTGGTAATTAGCTTCATCAATGTTGTCGCTGACAAGATATCGTTTCTTTTGATTTTCATTTATCAGACCTGCACAATCGAAACGTACCATGCGTTTCGCTGTGTTCCCAGACTTGAACGAAAACTTCCATCGCAGCGACCAAATGATAAGCGCTGCCTATACGTATTTGGTTGCCGACCGATAAGTTCTCACGAGCTTTACAATTCGAGGCCGCTTTTTGGAAAGTAACACATGGTTGGGCTGCACAACAATTGGGCTGTAACACAATAATTGGGCTGCGGGAAGGTCCACGAGGATGTGTCCATGACATGTATCTGTTTGTGTGGGAGGAACGTGCTTGCTACTCTAAGATCATGAGCAATAGCAAAGTACATCATTCTCTCACCATTATCGGTCGCAGTTTCGTGTCGGAAGTACGGACCTATGTTCTCACTATGTTCTCACAAGTCGGTCTGATTTCTGCCAGCTCTAGCATTAAAGTCCACAATTACCATTCTAACAAATCCCATCAGATCGCCCAAGTCATTGTAAAATGAGTCTTTATCTTGGAACTGGCTGACTTCTGTGGCCGCATGCACACAAATTATCGACAGGTTGGCTAACTTCATGCGCAAGCGAAGCTTATACAATTGGTTTTCGACTGCTTGGAAATCCAAAACAGCGTTCTTTACCTGCGGCCCAAGAAGATCCAGCTAAAAGATTTCCGAGGTCATCTCCACTGGATAGCAACATATAGCCCTGGGACACATGGTCTCCACTTTTAGGCCAGCGAGTTTTTTGAAGAGCAACGAGTTCCAGCCGATACTCCTTCATTCACGTGATTAGGCCTCCCAACGGTACTGGTTTTCTAAGTGACGGCACGTTACACCTGCCGATCATAATTCTCGTATCCGGGTTCTTGAGCGGGGGTCCGGTGTTTTTTTTGGCGGTTCACATTTTTCTTTCGTGTCGGAAGTACGGACCTATGTTTTCACACAAGTCGGTCTTATTTCTGCCAGCTCTAGCATTAAAGTCCCCAATTACCATTCTAACATTGTGTTTGAGTATAGATCCCATCACATCGTTCAAGTCATTGTAAAATGAGTCTTTATCTTGGGGCTGGCTAACTTCTGTGGGCGCATGTACACAAATTGTCGACAGGTTTAATAACTTCATGCGCAAACGAAGCTTACACAATCGGGTATTGACTGCTTGGAAATCCAAAACAGCGTTCTTTACCCGCGGCCCAATAAGGAGTCCATCTCCAATATTCCCGAGGTCATCTCCACTGTAGAGCAACGTATAGCTCTGGGACACATGGTCTCCACTTTTGAGCCAACGAGTTTCTTGAAGAGCAACAAGTTCCAGGCGATACTCCTTCTTGCACGTGATTAGGCCCTCCAGCGCTCCTGGTTTTCTAAGTGACTGCACGTTCCACGTGCCGACTAAACGGTTGGATGTGAATGCCTTCCCGACCACAGGCGCCAATCGATCTCTACCAATATTGTTTTTAAAGAAACTCTAAGCATACTAAGGTAGAAAAATTGGTAAAAATCCTTAAGTATCGTTTGTAATGGATGACCCTTCTCAAGGTCGAAAATTAGGAAAGTCGTATCTGTGACGATTTTAATGTAGAAGTTATAATAACGATAATATTGCGCATAGGTAGAATTATAAAAATATTTATCCTATTTTAAACCTCATTTTGAACAATAAATACATTTCAACTTTAAGTACACTTCGCTTGTGTAAATTAGGATAAAATTCCTTATTATTCTACTATACGATAAATTCCAGACTAATTTAAATAAACCAAGTTGAATTTTTGGAAAGTTTCTCTAATAAATGTAAAAAGTCTCCGCGGTTAGCCAGTCACTGAAAAAGTTGATGAAACTTTGCAACTGGTGGAGAAAGACTGGCACTCAAGCTGTCAAGAAATAGCGGAGGCATTAAACATCAACCACATGACAGTCTGGAATCATTTGAAAAGAGCAGGCTACAAAAAGATACTCGATGTATGGGTGCCAAATGAATTAACGCAAAGAAATTTGATGAACCGAATGGACATGAGTGAAATGCTGCTGAAACACGATGAAATCGAACCATTTTTGAAGCGATTCATTTCAAGCGATGAAAAATGGTTGAAATACGAGGACATAAAACGTAAGCGCTCGCGCTCATGGTCAAAGGTTGGTGACCCTCCACAAGCGATTTCAAAGCCTGCATTGACGGCAAACAAGGTTATGTTTAGTGTTTGGTGGGATTGGAAGGGAATTGTCCATTATGAGCTGCTGCAACGTTGCGAAACCAACTTCATAGTAGAAAAATAACTAAAATTTTACCTACTCGTAAGTTAGACTTAAATAGCGCATATAGCACCAAAGGCTGGAATTACAATATAGATAATATAGCTAATATTCAAGCAGGTACATTGGAAACGGCCTTTAATCATCACAAGCAGTTATGGTTGAGATTCAGAATAGTTTAGTCATCCGAATTGTTTTATATTATTTAAAACAAATATAATTGAAAAGCTCACTGCTCACGGAGACTGAGTTTTTAATTTTCGATGTGAATTAGAATATTAGGAAACCTAACATATAGAGTCTGTGTCAAAGTCTGAAATTTAAATCAGAAACTTCGACCCCGGTATAGTAGACACGCATATATACTATAAACAAATCTAGACGCTACGCTATTCAGAAATTTTTTGAACTATTAGACATAAACCGGCCACAATATTTTAGTAATTTTTTTTTGTTTTTTAGTAGTAAAATATATATGAATTAATTAATTAAAGTAATTTATATCAGAAATCAATTAGCGCGTGCAAAAATAGTAGCACAACATAAAATAGACCATTCGAATTCATAAAGTTGTTCGAATTGAAACTCTATTGTACTGATTTAAATAACAACTTCAATATTGGGGATTGTAAATAACCCCTCGTTTACTAAGCGGCAACAATTATTTATATTTCCTTCATATGTGAGGTGGTAATTGAATGTATATAGCATTGAAGCGGTGTACGAAAAAATTCTTCTAAACTGTTCCTTATTTGATCATCAATTTGGTTTCCGAAACCAACATGGTGCCACAGAACAAGTACACAGAATTGTAAATGCAATCAAAACTACCTTCGAAAATAAATATTGTTCTGCTGCCTTCTTGGATATTGCACAAGCCTTTCATAAAGTTTGGCATGACGGGCTAATATACAAAATTAAAGAACTTCTACCGAAGAAATGTTTCTCAGTTCTGGAAAACTATCTTCTTCAAAGGCAGTACATTATGTTAAACAAAATAATGCAACTACTTGTTTAAATGGTATTAACGCAGGTTTTCCACAAGGCAGCGTTCTTGGACTAATATTATACCTGCTGTACACAGCTGACTTACCTGTAACCAACAAGGTAGTCATATCAATATTTGCCGATAATACGGCCGCCCTGGTGTCACACATTAATCCCGAAACTGCCTCAAAGGAGTTCAGAATCATCTAAACAAAATCGAGAACTGAACAAATAAACGATATAAATATTCCTCAATAAACCAAGGTGAAATATTTAGGTATGCACCTGGATAGAAACCTAACGTGGAAGAATCATATCGAAGCAAAGTGCAAACAAATAAAAATAAAATTTTCCAAAATGTATTGGTTGATGGGAAGAAAATCTCAGCTGTCATTAGCCAATAGAGTGTTAGTGTACAAAGTGATAATCAAACACATATGGACATATGGTATTTAGTTATGGGGATCCACCAGCGCGTGAAACAGAGAACTCCTGCAACTAACCCAAGCGAAAATACTTCGTAGTATTACCAATACTCCGTGGTACATTCGAAATAGTAATATACACGATGATCTTGTAATTAAAACTATTAAAGAAACCATTAGAGAACCCAATTCGAAGTATTACTCAAAACTACAGACACATCACAATGAATTGGCCAGGGATATATTAAAACATTAGCCGCGAATTAGGCGACTGAGAAGAGCAGATTCACTTGGACTGATGAACCTGTAAGTATATTAAATGTTTAGGTTTTACATATACATAATTAGTTGTTACTATTAACATTGGTTAAGATTTAAAATATGTAATAATTTTATCTTATGATTTGAATACTTCTTGTTAGTTTCTTTTGTAGAAAGATTCAAGAATAACGCCATCAGCATTTAAAAAAATAAAAACGTTTTTTAGAGAAAACTTATCAAACTTTTGTTAAATTTTATTCAATTTGATAAAAAAAACTTTACTTGCGCTCCGTTGTGCTAGTTTTTGCCTACTCGTCAAACCATGCATAACAGACCTTTGCTACATATACCCATTGGGTATTTGGGACTAATCAGTCCAGTAGCAACATTATAAATTAAAATGTCGGTATATTGATTTGTAAAGTGATACCATCTGCGTATGAAAATTGTCCAAAGGTCTGTTTAAATTATTCGCAAAAGCAATAATAAAAAACAATTTGTAGAAATCATTATCAATTATAATTAATAATTCAGTGAACAGTAACATAATTAGCAATATTTTACTGTTTTTCGATCATATCTTTCATATTTTTTGCTTTATAAATTATTCATAAACAATAATAACTTCTTATAAATTCTAGAGTACATGAAGCACATAAGAAACATTGTTGAGAAAAAATTTGTATTTTTCTCACAATATCTCGAGATATACACATTAAAATCAATCAAATTATTTCAAATGAATAATTAAAATGATTTTGTCGGTGTAACAAATATGTATATAGAACAGATGTCTTAAAATTTATTATAATCAATTTATTATATTCCTGATAACAAGTACAACAACAATAACTAAAACAACAGAATGATAACAGGAAAAAAAATTTATATAATTTATTCACAAAATAAAAAAAATAAATAATTTTCGTAGCTTACAGTGAGAGTAAAAAAACCAAAGAAAAAGCTTTTTTTCGGAAACTTTTTTTTGTCGATTTTCCTGTTTTAGCTTTATTGATATTCGATATACCTAGTTACATGTGCCAGCAACCTACTCGTCTATACATACCATCGATTTATGATATATATATATACGCAGAATATAAAACCATAGCATTTATTTTCTGATTTGTCATCATAAACAAATCAACAAATTTTTGGAAGTAAATCAATTTAAAATTATAAATAAATCGGTATTGTAGATATCGTATTCGTATTTATTGTACATAGGGTATAGTTGTCTAGTACGAAATTGGCAATTATTGTACAGTACAAACATACATATGTATGTAAATACAATCTGGTAATTTGAAACATTGGCAAACAATTTTATATATTGATTTGGGTTTTTAAATTTCTCGATTCCACTGAAAAATAAATCCGAATGTAACCAAAATAATGAATTATTTATACATATATTACATATACCGGTATATTAATTAAGAACGTATGTCAAATGTCATGTTGACATTATGACATCGATACTATAATAAATATGATAAATTAGTTAGATTTTAATCCAGCATACTTAACAACTTTGACCTATACAAGGTCTCTACTCAGTTTTCGTTTACACGTTAATTTATTCTAAAACTATTCTGGTTAAAATGTATAGTTATCGTAGAAACAATCGATGTATGAATAATATACATGATTTAAGTTTCATTTAGGAGTATACCAAAATTAATAGAAAATATGTAAGCTTACAATCTTTATATTTATTTCAGATTAACTTAATTTGACAACATTGTATGCATTGTACAATTTTACGAGAGATATGTAAATGTAATCTTTGTGCATGCAATATATGCACTGCATACCTTAAAAGCCTACTATAGACAACTTACAATCTTACAAAAAAAAAAAGAAGATATTAAAGCAACTCATTTTTTAAAAATGTTTGACAATTAATATTAAACCATATACACATTAATTCCTAAGTGACGGCGATTGTTTTAGTTACATTTTTGATTATAACTTTTGTTTTTCTATAAAAAATAAAATAAAAAATAAGTTTTGCCATCCTTCTTATTATTGTTTTTTAAGTTTGGACGAAAAATTTCGCATTTTTTTTAAATGACAGGTGAAATTTAACGAAGTTTCGTTGAATTTTTTAAGTTAAGTTAAGTTTTCCATTGGCGAATACACAGAAATGTCATTTATCGCATACCTTTTTTACGTTATTTTTAATTTTTTTTTATGTTATGCATGTTTTTTTTTTATTTTTATTTTTATTTTTTTATTTTATTAAAAAGTTCTGCACTTAATGAACAATGGGCCCACGGTGCAAAGCAAGAGGATCTATCCTAGTTCGCAGGAGCATACTGCAATCTTAGCAAACTGTAAAAGTTTGAACCAAGGAATGGATACTAACTGATCTACGTTCAAAGATCCGGAAGAGAACACTTGGCATCTAGCTCCGACAAAGTCGGGACAGCTGCAGAGGTAGTGTATGCAGTCATCCACTTCCTCTAGGCAGTCGTCACAAAGAGCATCCTGTGCTAGTCCCATGCGTTGAAGATGCACCTTAAACCGTTCATAGCCGGTGATAAGTGCGACCAGAATTCTGAGTTGGTTCTTTTTTAGGGATAATGCATAATTAGTGAACCTCAGGTTTGGTTCAATAATGAAATGTTTCGCCTTTCGATAGCTAGGAGTAGAACACCACTTCAGTCCCAGCTGAAATTGAGTGAACTTCTTAATAGCGTCTTTACCACCGTTGAAGGATAAGGGAATTGCTGGTTCGGGGCCAACAAAATTACTACGCGAACCAGCTTATGCTAACAAGTCAGCAACCTCATTTCCCTCAACGCCACCATGAGCAGGCACCCACATGATCCTTACTGTCGTCTTAGAGCAAAGGAGATTTATATAGTGCTTGCAATCTTTGACTAGTTTGGACATAGTGAAAGGATTAACGAGAGTATTAAGCACGGATTTACTATTTGTGCAGATAATAATATCCCTCCCTAAAACGCTAAACTTCAACGCCTCAATCGCACAATGGGTAAGTGCAATTAAATCAGCTTGAAAAACCGTGCAGTATTTGCCCAGACTATACCCGAGAATCTTAGCTCATATTTAGGACAGTAAAATCCAAACCCTGCACTGACTTCCGAACAACAGCCAACCGCCAAAAAAACCATCGACTCAGACAACTGTCTATAAAAGTCCTGAGATAGCCACCATTCTGTCGAAGGGAAAACTACGGAGAATGAGTTGCTGAAGTTAAATTCAGGCAATAGCCTGTCATTTACCATTTGCTGCGGAATAAGTGACCTATACTTATTGAAAATCTGTCTATGCCCCGTAAAACTCCCGAAGACATTTCATGCCCCAAACCACTTTAGTCGATACACAGCAGAACACGCTGTACCCAGAATGTGGGACTGCAATTCGCAGTAGCAGATGACATAGCTCCGGTTATAGCCCTACATGCTATGTCCTCTGTAATCCATCAAGCCTTGTTACCGAAGACATCAGTTCCACAACCGGCCACCAAACAACTGAAGCATACGACAGTAGTGGTAAAACCAGTGATTTATAGATGAAAGACATCATTTTGGGGGTCAGACCCCAGGAATTGCCAAAGGCCCTTCTGCATTGCCAAAAAATAGCAATTGCCTTTTGCAGCTTATAATCAAGGTGAAACAATTTCACATCCATCCAAAATAACTAAATCTAATTAGTATTCAATTTCTATTTTTGCTTTTTATTATTTTTTTGGCATCTATATTTATACAGGTAAACTAAGGCCAACACTACACGTGTGAACTGACCTCCATCCGAGAAATATCATTTGTCCTTAACATAACGTAAAAAAATGTGTAAGTATGTACATATAAATAAATAAGTCTATGCGAATTATAAATTATATGTATTACAGTTAAATGATATCAACGCTACATCACAACAATCATAATCGAAGATTTTACCTAATTACATTATGTATTTAGATCAAACTATATATGCATACTATGTATAGTATGTATGCATAAATACATACGGCTTGAGCTGCTAGAAAAAAACCCGGACAACAAATGGTATTATGAGTTCCGCTCGTAATTCTCGCATTTCGCGTATTGTCTTTAAATTTTGAATGCACCTCTGTATATTTGCCAACAGCCTTAGCGAAAAATTTCAATAGGAATCGTATTTTTCTTATTGGAATTCAACTTAACAGTGTGATACTAAACACTGTTACGTTGCGAATTCCAATAAGAAAAAAATATGATTCCTATTGAAGTTTTTAGTACTAAAATATAAAATATGAGACGAACTTAGACAAAGCAAACGAATTTAAAAGATTTTTTTTTGGATAAAATATATCTAATGATCTTTTTAGACAAGGAATCAAATAAATTATGGAATACCAGAACTAGAGTAAACAATTAAACATAACTGGACCGATGTGTTGCTGGCCATTTATCTCAACCAAAGCCAAAAATAAGTCCAAAACACACAGGAAAAAAATCTTCATACATTTATATCTCAGGATAATTGATACCTTTAAGCCAAGTTGGACGAAAAATTAAATTAGCTATTTCATGTACTATCGCAACCTAAGTCCAAATCTCCGGCAAAGGGAGTTAATATCCATTTATCTAATAATAGATTTTTGCAAAGCTTGATGGACAAGACATTTAATGAGCTATTACATGTACTAGCGGAACCTGAGTCCAAATCTTTAGCAAAGAGTGTTAATGGCCAATTGTTAATAAATTAGTTAATATAGCTTTATTTCAGATAAAAAGTTCGTGGCCAATTTGTTTCTCGGGATAATGGATTCCGTTTGAACTTGTTTGACGTGAAATCTTATGAGCTATTACATGTAAGGACCTGAGTCCAAATCTCTGGTAAGGCGTCTTAATCGCTATTTTTCTTTTTTGGTCATACTCATTTTTCTTAGAATAAAATTCGTGGCCCATTTATTTCTCTGGATAATGGATTTGTTTTGAACTAGTTAGACGTGGAATTTAAGGAGCTATTTCATGTACTATCGGAACTTTAGTCGAAATCTCTGGCAAAGGGTGTTAATGGCCATTTATCATTTTAGGCCAAACTCGAACTTTTCAGAAAAATTTGCATGGTAATTTATTTCTCGGGCTAATCGATTTTTTTAAGACTTGTTGGACGAGGAATTTAATGAGCTATTTCATGTACTAACGGAACCGGTGTCCATGTTTTCAGCTAACGCCCATGTTTTTATATGTATAGCAATGTAGATCGACAATAAACAAAAATTAAATATAATTAGCTACTTTGCCATATGAATGTACATCTATGAAATTGTAGGCAAAAATAACGACGATCCAGTTTTCTTTTCAACGGCTGTTATTTTGAAAAATAAAACTTGTATATTCCATAATTTTTTTTTTATATGGAGTTTGGTCAAAAACAGGCAGCAACGGGCGACGAAATCAAATATTCGTTAATATACAAACATGCGAATGAATGAATTAAAATCATAGTTTGAGTAAAATTATTAGTATTTTCTATAAAAACATTGAAATATTTTATAATTTAAATAGAAATATGTTTTATTTTACATTTATCTAAAGTTTAAATAAATTAAGAAATCTGCAGAACTGATTAGTAATAGTTTTTCAAATCCGTCTTATTTATTTTGCAAAATAATTGTATTTTATCTTTAATAAATAATTAATGTTGCTTTAACGCTGGTATTGCACAATTTTCATTTAATTTATCTAAAAAATATATAGTTGCTGCATTTATAAATTCTGCATATAAAATTATATGCAAAAAAGATTGACTTTACTTTGGTTGACATCTATAGGGAAAAATTTTTCAACGTTTTTGTACAGAGTGCTTTTCAAATATCACATTAATCGTAACAAGAGAATAATAGATGGCGCTGGAAAAACAGATCAAATAAATTATAAGGTTGCTTGGAACTAAAATTCTTCAATCGGTTTGTGTATTTGACTCTATGCCAAATTCTAATAAGAAAGTGCTCATGTTAATATTTGAAATCTAATCAGATGAAAATTAAGCATAATCTTAAAACGTTAAAAGCCAATTAACACCTCTTGCCAGAGATTTGGACTCAAGTTATGATAGTACATGTAATAGTTCATTAAATTCCTCGTCCAACAAAACTTAAAGGAATCCATTATCCAGAGAAATAAATTGGCTACGAATTTTTTTCTGGAAAGTTCGAGTTTGGCCGAAAATGATAAATGACCATTAAGACCCTTTGCCAGAGATTTGGACTCAGATTCCAATAGTACATGAAATAGCTCATTAAATTCCTCGTTCAACTATAGTTTAAAAGGGATCCATTATCCCGAGAATTAAATTGGCCTTGAATTTTATTCTAAGGAAAAGAAGTATGACCAAAAATGAAAAATAGCCATTACCACCCCTTACCAGAAATTTGAACTCAGCTCCTGATAGTACATGAAATAGTTCATTAAATTCCTCGAAAAAACAGCTCAATAGATGTTTCATATCCCCAGAATAATTAAGCGAAACTATTTTTTGGTTTTTCAATGAAAATAATTGGTTTTGCAACGTGAAAAGCTTATTGGATTAAAATTGATTTAGTTCTAAAATAGGTTGATGGTTTTGTTTAGGTGATTTGAACAAGAGAATTTAGAACTGTGATAAAAAAATATAATTTCATAAATTGATTTAGTTAAAGTTAACTATTTACAAAAATTTTAATACAATTACGGTTATACAGCCTGAATTGTCTGATGCAATGCATGATAGTTATTATTTCAAATAAAATGATTAATTATTTCATGTGAGTCCTTTCTACCTATAGCCTAATTGTATAATACATTAAAGTATTGAAATCGTAATTTTAATGCATTAGTATATATGCTCCTTAGATATTTTCTTGAAAAATGTAAAAATAATGACTGTAAATATAAATGCATTAATGTTTTATTATAAATAACAATATTATATTTCATTCCTAAACCATTTTTGTATTCGTGCACTTGGTCCATTTTATGGCATACATTTTCGTCCTTCAGAGCAGGTAATTCGAATAACAAACAGATCGTTTTCGGACCACGTTTACTTTTAATGATAATGTGCATCCCGTGAGACGCCGAACAGTGCGCATTGAAGAAGCTGTAGCCGCTGTACAGGAAAGAATTGAAGAAGATCCAAATCAATCAATTCGTCGTCGTTTTCAGCAACTGGGGTTGTATCCTTCCACTTTATGGAAGATTTTACGAAAGGGTTTTGGCTTAAAAGCTTTCAAGATTCAACTTGTGCAGGAATTAAAACCAAATGACCATCGTATGCGCCGCCAATTCGGCGAATGGGCTGAAGGCCAAACTGATATTGATGTTGAATTTTCATTCAAAATTTTATTCTCCGATGAAGCCCATTTTTGGTTGAATGGGTTCGTAAATAAGCAGAATTGTCGCATTTGGAGTGATGAAAATCTACAAGCTGTTGTCAAAACACCATTATATCCACAGAAAATTACTGTTTGGTGCGCTTTATGGGCTGGCGGAGTCATTGGTCCATATGTCTTCAAAAACGATGATGGTCATAATGTTACTGTCGATGGTGAGCGGTATAGGCACATGATTAGAAATTTGTGCATACCTCGATTAGCTGGCACTAATCTTGCGGACAAGTGGTTCCAATAGGACGGAGCCACATGCACACAGAAAAATTTTGAGGTAGGCGAAATCAAGAAACTCGCTTAGTAACAAAATAAAGCGATATTTAGGATATTAAAATAAAAATTTTTACAAACCGGATATCTATGAATTTAAATTAATCGTTTTACTCTGTACTGCGTATCCCAAATACGGTAATTTAATGCTAGTTTTAATAAATTATCTGATGAATATGGTTCATTCGAGAAGAGTTACAATTTACATGTGGTTAAACGTTAAATAATAAATTAGTGAGCTAAACGTGGTGCCTAAAATAATTAAATAAAGTGTGTGCAATAAACTGTGCTATAAAAGTTTGTTTTCCAAGTGAATTAAACCCGAATCAATTACAATTTTGAACTAAAAGTGTAGTAAAAGTGATATATAATAGTAATACCAATATAAAACCAGTAGGTTAAAACAGCATTTTACTTATCAAACCGTTTACCATATTTGAGAACAGTTTCACATAAAACGAAAACAATGTATCAGATTAATTTAATGTCGGACGGTGAAAACTACGACGATCTCAGCATTATGGCATCAACCTCAAATGCAGCGACCGTAGTACCTGTATATAGTTATGTAGCGCCAACTTCGCCAGTCACTTACGTGACTAATTCGTCAGTTGAATGTGATAATACTTGTGCACGGCAAAAAGATGAAGAATTGAAACATTTAATATTTAGTTGGAATTTAACCAATCCCGATTTTATTTTTAATATATTGAATGGTAAGTAACAAGTTTTTAGTTCCATTTTCATTTTAATAGGATATAAATGTATATAAATGTATAGTCTAGTATATTGTTTTTCTAAATATACATATATATATATATAAATATATATATATATAAATATATATATATATATATATATATATATATATATATATATATATATATATATATATATATATATATATATATATATATATATATATACGAGTTACAATAACACATAATACTATTTCCTTTAAAACTCAGAAAAAAGTCTGCAAATAAAGCATTTAAAATAGCTTCAAAAACATCATGTGGATGATTTAATTCCAAAATCAAAATTAATGGACTGCATTGAATTTGATGATGCTGTTACAGTTTGGAAGAGAAGTAGCTATTCAAATTCGATATACAGCATTCGACCAGAAAGTACTCTATCCATGAGTCCCGATGTTACCAAAAAAAATTTTTCCGACAGCGAGGAGCCAGTATCGCCGAATTTTGAAGTAAGTTATCCATTGAATATTAAATATCACTTCTAGAGATTAAATTCCACTATTTAAAAAATAATTTACACATTAGTTCAGCTGTTCTGACAATTAAATATTCACAACATCTGACTTATTAGGTAGCATTTTATTTTTATTAAAGTCTAATTAAAATAATGTCAGAGCAGTTGTAATTGATTGTGCTATTAGTTTTTCTTCTATCTTTTGTATACACACACACTTTTTTTTTAAATAGAAATTAGATGATATTTTAAAAAAATCAAAATATGGAAACATTTTAATCAATCTAAATAAGAAAAATGTTAATAAATTAAACGAACTCCAACAAAAGATGATTTGTGATGTAATCCTTGATTATTATTCAAATAGCAATAAGAAAATGTCTCACCACGAAATGCAGTACTATGCGGAAGAAATTCATAGACTTTTTGATGGCGAAGCTGTAGTAAGTTTAAAATTTTATTCAAACTTGTCCAAGAACTGGATAATTGAATTACGATGAAAAAATGAATATTAAGCAATACATTTTTTTTTGTATTTTCACGTATATTTTTGTAATTTCACGTATATCTTTAACCCATAAGGCAACTCTAAGTTATTATGACTATTGAAATTCTGTTTAACCCGTTAGTGCCTAGCGTAAGCTTAGACTTACTATCAAATGCATATTTTGTATCTATCATTTCAAATAAGCCAAAATAATTTTGCTGTAGTTGGTACGATTGAATATAATAAAGGAATCCCTAAAAATAATATTTGAGCAACAAAACAAAATAAATACATAAATTGAGCAAAATATTTTTTTTTTTTTTTTTTTTTTCAATTTTATTTAAATATTTTAAATAAACAATTATTACAATCTAGTCACCTGGACTAATGAGCAATTTTATTCTAACTTAATTTACTATGTTGTATTAATCTATGGCTTCTTCCCACTGGTGTTCCATAGTGTCTGATAAATTGAATTAAACCACGTCGTTATTGTGGGTTTTAGATCAGCATTACGCTGTTTACACTAGCAATTACACCAGCTCAAAAGGTTTAGTTCGTTTGAGCCTGCGTACAATATCTGTGTTGTTTAACAGCTTAGTTGCCTCAGTGTTAACATGTTGTTCGAGCCTTTGCCTATGTCTCAGTGCAGTTTTTTGGATTTCCTTTGAAACAGTGTCCACTTTAAGGTCCCTATGGAGGTCTCTGTTTCTAACATACCATGGTGCATCAACGATGTTCCTTAATACTTTGTTTTGAAATCTTTGGATGATTTCCACGTTGCTCTGTTTGGTACAACCCCAAAGTTGGATACCATAAGTCCAAACCGGTTTTAAAATTTGTTTATATAATAGAAGTTTGTTGTATGTTGATAGAGCGGAGCTCCTTCCTATCAGCCAATACATCTTTCTATATTTAAGCCCTAGTTCTTCACTTTTCTTTTTGACGTGTGCTTTCCATCGTAGTTTTGCATCTAGTGTCATGCCAAGGTACTTAGCCGTGTTGGCATACGGTATTATTTCTTGATTAATTGTAACCGGAATATGTTCGAGTCGTTTGTTTGTAAAATTGATGTGAACTGATTTAGTTTCGTTAAGTTTAATTCGCCATCTTTTGGTCCAGTTATGTATTTGAGTAATAGCCAACTGTAAACTCTGTGTTGATTCTTCGTTGCTATCTCCAACAGCTAGGATTGCCGTGTCATCAGCAAAGGTCGCCACAGTGTTGTTTTCTAATACAGGGAGATCATTAGTGTACAAAAGGTATAGGACCGGACCTAATACACTGCCCTGCGGTACTCCTGCCTTGATTTCTTTCAATTCAGAATAGGAATCGTCTAATTTTACTCTAAAGAATCTATCTTTCAAGTATGATTCTAATATTGTAGTGAATTGCATTGGTAGTACAGTTCTTAACTTATAGTTAAGTCCTTCATGCCAAACTTTATCAAAGGCCTGTGCAACGTCTAAGAATATCGTTGAGCAGACTTTTTTCTCCTCTAATGCTCCTTCAATAATATTAGTTATTCTGTGTACTTGATCTAATGTTGAGTGTTGGTTG
Source organism: Tipula unca (assembly GCA_951394425.1). Taxonomy (NCBI): domain Eukaryota; kingdom Metazoa; phylum Arthropoda; class Insecta; order Diptera; family Tipulidae; genus Tipula; species Tipula unca. The sequence goes on from OX596381.1 coordinate 135,504,817, forward strand.
CGAAAACCGAACTGATGATTTGGAATCAGGTTTTTCCTCTCAATTATCGGATTTAGCCTTTTCACTAATAACTTCTCAAAGAGTTTAGACATAACTGGTAATAGTGATATTGGCCTGTATGATCCAGTTTTGTGTGGTGGTTTCCCAGGTTTCGGAATCATAATTACTTCTGCAATTTTCCAGAGGCTGGGTACATATTTCAATCGAAAGGCGCCATTTATAATATTGGTGAGCTTTAATAGTGCTTTCCTTGGTAGTTCTTTTAAAATTTCTGCTGTGATAAGGTCATAACCCGGCGCTTTTCTCGGATTCATATTTGTTTTTATCTCATACATGACTTCTTTTGGTGTTGCTCGTAGGATTTCGTCACTTTCCTGTACAACCTCTTCAGTTATTATTTCAGCTTCCAATGATTGGTCATCATGTGGTTCAAATATTTTTTCCAGGTATTCAGCAAAATTTCGTACTTTATCTTCGTTATTTCTGGCCCATTTGTTATCTTCTGTTCTGATTGGAGGAATCTGCATTATTGGCCTTTTAATTCTTCTGGTTGCTCTCCAGAGAGAATAATCAGTACTAGTATCATTAGATAATTTTCTGAGGTAGTTACTGATAGATTCGTCTTTCAAATCTTTGATTTCCCTTTTAAGTAGCTGAGTTAGATTGTTTAGCTTAGTTTTATCTTGAGGGGCTCTAGTTTGTTGCCATATTCTCCTTGCCCTTCTTTTTTCTGCCAAGAGCTCTCTAATTTCTCTAGGGTAGTTGTTTCCCTTAATTTTCTTTTTAACTTGAGGTGTGTTTTCCCAAGCTGACTGCTGTATGTCACATATGAACTTGTGAACTTCGTTTTCTAATTGCTCCTCACTCCTTAGCGGAACCATTAAGTTAATTTTTCTTTCTAACGATAGTCTAAAGTATTCCCAATTTGTGTGCTTATTTACTAAACTGGGATAGCTTTCTTTTTGAATGATCCTTTCACTTAATGTCAAAAGTATTGGGGAGTGATCAGAGCTTAAGTCAAGACTTTCATCTATATGTATATAATTTACAGATATATTTTTCACTATAAAGAAATCAATTAGATCTGGTATTTTATTTGGATCAGTTGGCCAGTAGGTCGGTTTACCATTTGATAAGGCTTCACAACCGTATTTTCTGATAGCATTGAGGAGTTCTTTCCCTTTGGTTGTTGTTAGTCTAGAACCCCAGTGGATATTTTTTGCATTAAAATCTCCTCCAATTACAAATCTTTTCCCTAGTTTACTGAAAAATTCAAGATAATCTTTTTCTTTTAGAGCGTATTTCGGTGGGCAGTAAATTCCAATAACACTAATAGAGTTATTTTTGGTCTTGATATTAACAGCTGTTGCTTGTATTTGTTCTGTTTCATATTTTAATTCCTCGAAGTGATTAATGCTATTTCTAATTATAACAGCACTACCTCCCTTGGCAGTATTTCCCGGGTGAATAGTGTGATATGTTTTATAATTTCTAAATTTGATAATTGATTGTCTAGTGAAGTGAGTTTCAGAGATGAGACAGACATCGATTTTCTCTGCGTCCAGAACCATTTGCAATTCCTGTTGGTGTTGCTGGAGTCCATTGGCATTCCAGCATAAAATTCTTAAGTCGTTAGACATGGCTTTGTTTAGGGATGGCTCCCTTAGTACTGTATTCTAGTTTCTGTAATCGCTGATCAAAAGTATTAAGTTTGCTTAATATCAGCTTAAGCGTTTGATTTATGTCGTCTGTATGAGGAGTTTTTTGTTTGTTTTCGTTACTCATCATTACTTGAGCGTAAGTTTTTTTGCCCACTTCTCCTTGAGAGGCTATCAACGATTCACGCCTTAACTCTCCTTTAAATGATTCAGGCCTGTTTATTCTAACAGTTTGCTTCTTTATTACATTTGTATTTTTAGCATGCATGTTTTTATTTTTGATGTTTTGCAATTCAATAGCAACACTGCATCCTCTGTAGTTAGCTGGATGGTTTTCTCCACAATGTACGCATCTAGGCTGTACATCTGTGGGTTTGACACAATCTCTAGTATGGTGTTTACCTAGACATTTGACACACCTGGGGTCTTTGTTACAGTATTTTTGAGTATGTCCATATGCTTGACATTTTTTACATTGTGGTATAAGCCTAGATCTTCTTAGGGGCTCAATATTGACTTTGCATCCCAAGATGTACTTGATTTGATGTATTTTTTCAATATCATCATCTGCGCTGAATGTCAGCATATACATGTTCAGAGGCTCCTTACTTCTCCGTTTCAGCTTAATTGATGCTTCAGTTGCATTAAAACCTTTTCCTTTCAGGTCCTCAATTATTTTTTCTGGTTTACATGTAGAGTGCAGATTTTTAGCCATTACCCTAATTGGTCTGATTTGTTTGTTTTCAAACGTATGCCAAGAATGTCCCCCTTCGCTTAACATTTTTGTCATTTCTCTGTAGGTTTCACCATCTGCTAAGTTTACTTTGATGTTGTTTCCACTCATCAATTTTGTATTAAACTTATCTGTTTTAGTTACTGTTTTAATTTTCTCATACAGTAGATTATAGTTTTCAACTCCATCTATAACTATTGGGGGTGGTGGAGGTAATTTTTTTGGATTGTTTTGGATTATTTTAGGAATTGTCTCCTTTAGTTGAGGAGGAGTAGGTGTATCATTCCTTCTCCTTTTTTTTCTCTGGCTTTTGACTCTAATCCACTCAGTTTCGTGAGCTAATTCTTCTTCATCCGTATGGTATTCTTGTTCCATTACTTTTTGGGTAGGAGGAGAATCAACGTTTTCCTTTGCTTTAAGGGCTTTAACTTCGTCTTCAAGAATTCTTATATGTTCCTGCATCCAAGCAATTGCATCATTTAATTGCTTATTTATATTATTAGATTCAACCAATGCAGCATTGGCCTTACGCAATTCCTGATAGAGCATTTCTTCTTTTTTAGAATTTTTGTCCTCTGGAAAAGCATTTCTCGGTAACTCCACAAGTTCTGTAGGTATTATTTTGTTAATCTTCGCGGTAAACGTGATACAGGCTCTCGTAGGAGACCTCGGTAGAACCTGACTCTTTTGGAAAGGATCGATATTATCCATTTTTGAATCACTCATTCTCGTGGATTTACCAATATAGTTATTGGTGTACCACCTTAATTTAAACTAACAAACAACTCATCGACCCAATACTTTTGGCCGGGAGTGTATTTGGAATAAAATAAAAAAATAAAAAAAATAAAAAAGCTAACACTGCACTTTTAATTTTTTTTTTTTTTTCACTATGTTCAATATGCACTTATACAAAATAATTAAAAATAAACTAATATCACTGCACTTTTTTATTTCTATTTTTTCGATTACACTTCTCCGATTCCACGTCCAAACCTCACAACGATTTGAAAGAGAATCTGAGCAAAATATACTGTCATTTGAAAACAGGCTTCAAAATGAATCGGAAATGGTAATTATATTTTATTATAATTTTCTTATTAAAATAGCTAAGTAGGTAATTTTGTGTGTTGTGTAAATAAATACATGTTTTGTTAAAACATATTGTTTTCAATCAATAAATGTGATTAAATCTATAAAAAAACTTTAATTACAATATGGTGTAAGTTATGTCTGACGATTGGAAGAACCCGTTTCATTATAATTATATTGTTTTGACATCTTTCGTTCCCAGTGTAAGTTTAAAATTACAACACGAAAATTTAGTGCAAATAGTTTCATTTTTTATGATTTCTAGTTATTATTTTTGATAATAATAATTATGAACAAAGTGTTTCCAATTTATATTTATAGTATTTATTTTAATGTTGCGTGTGTGTATTTGTTATATATTAAAAGTAAAAGTTTAATAAACATTGTGATTTGTAATATTATTTAGGCATGTTGAGAAAAACTTAGAGGAAATATTAAATTACATGGATGAATTGGATGAAGAAGACCTCAAGCAAACACAAATTGGAAACACGGATTCTCTTCAAATTGTATTGTTTCCACCAGATGATGGTAATGACAGTGATGTTGATAGTGCGGGAAATGACGATGAAAATGAATTCTCACTCCATCACCTTGGTATAAGAAATCACTTAAACATTGTAAGATATATTGATATACATGTTTGATTCTGTTTAGGCAAAAAAATGATGGCACAACCAGGCGAAATAAATGGCAAAATATATGGTGAAATCATCGAATTAACAAATGCTGTAACCGCAACAATATATGACGAAGATCCACTAATTTTGGAAAATGAGATTTTTGAAACAGCCGCTATTGAACATGATATAATTCCATTATTCCAAGAGATTACGGAAATAGCCACAGCCCCTTTAAAGAAGAAAAAAATTCAACGATTCTGGCAAGAAACTTTGTTGACTAAAGAAGTTATTCCTAAAATAAGTATGACAAGCAGATCCTTGTATGCCGAAAACGTAATAGAAAATGATAAGTCCCCCGTAGACTTATTCAAAGATATTTTTGATTCTACTGTCATGGAAAGGATTTGCTATGAAACTAATTCATATGCAATCTTTAAAGGTGACATGCTATTCTCAACTAGTATAGATGAATTGTACAAATTTTTCGGCATACTAATTGTATCTGGTTATATTAGGCTACCCAGTTATAGAATGTATTGGCAACAAGAAGAAGATAGCTACAATATACTTGTATTAGGAGCTATGTCTCGAAATAAATTTGAGAAAATAAAACAATACCTTCATTTCAACGATAATCGGAAAATTGACATTAATGATCGTCTGTATAAAGTTCGTTCATTAATTGAGCATGCAAATAATAAATTTGCTGAGTTCGCACAGCCATTTGGCAAATATTATTCTTTAGACGAAGCTATGGAGCCATACTACGGGAGATGTCGAATGAAACAATTTATTCGTGGTAAATCCATACGATTCGGGTATAAATTTTGGTGTTTGAACACAACACATGATGGATATTTATTACGATTTATTCCTTACACAGGTACTAACTAATTAATACAAAAATTCTCCATAGTTAAATTAATAAATTCATTATTTTTTATTTTATAGGTAAATCGGATAGAGATAAAAGTATGCCACTGGGTTCAAATGTGGCAATAAATTTGTGTAAAGATTTAGTGCCTAAGAATTCCATAATTTTCATGGATAATTATTTCACTTCGTTTGGACTGGTTGACATATTTAACGAACATGATTTTAAAGTTGTTGGAACCATTCGAAAGGATCGTGTAGAAAAGGCACCTTTAAAAGAATTGAAAAAAACTCCACGTGGCACCATTCACTCAATCAGAAACATAGGCGATTCTACTCACCTTATTCGGTGGAACGATAATAATCAAGTTACAATGATTACCAATATAAATGAACCTGATATTGTTTTGAATGAGACCATACGAAGTCGTTGGAGCGCTAAAGAATCAAAGCGAGTTACCATATCACAGCCATATATAATAAAACTATATAATAAAGGAATGGGAGGGGTTGATTTATGCGATCAACATCGAGCAACTTACCGAATGAAGACAAGAACGCGAAAATGGTATTGGCCCATATTTCGGTTTATTTTTGAAGCAAGTCTTGTTAACCAATGGTTGATCTACAGGGAAAAGGATCCTAAATTTTCCCAATTAATTTTTAGAAGATCAATTGCACAAAGCCTATTACAAAATGATTCTGAGACGAAACAAAACCTCATGAAAGGCAGATCTAGAAAAAAGGTAGTAAAATCGTCATAGAGATATGATGGAATAAACCACTGGATCCATTTGGGAGATACACAGCGTCGTTGCGCATTTTGCCCTAAGGCAACGAAATATATATGCACGAAGTGCAATCTCGCGTTACATGCAACCTTATGTTTTAAAAATTTTCACACTGAAACAAATAACTAAGACATTTTTTTAAACATATATGTATATACATGTATTTATTATATATGTAGGAATGTGTATCGAATCGATTTTATTATTTTATGTCAAAATGTAACACAGTTTTATTTAATAAATAATTATTAACTACATAAAATCAAAGCTTTTCAAATTTTCAATAAAAAATATACTTTAATATTTAGCATTGTTATATTCCCATCGTCAGTTTAAACTGACGTGCTCTAGATCAGGTCCTGTGCGACCTAGATGGTTCTGCCTCCAGAATTTTCTTAGTTAGTCTTTGTTGAAGTTGGATACCAAAAATGATCAAAATTGGATCATTATTTTGGGTATCAGGATGTAATGGGTTAAACATATGTATTTGCAGGAAGCTTACTACCAAAAAAGAAATATAGGGAATCCTAAAGGCAAACTGTTTAATAAGCAAAGAAATGTACTGCATAAAATTAAAAGAAACTCCGAATCCTACAAAGACCAGCAATCTGTTATTAAACCTCAAACAACAATTATTGCCGAGTGCGAAGAGGATGATAAATTGTTTTACAGCGACACTCGGAGCCGTGGGAAAAAATTGGGACACTATGGGAGAAAACATCTAAATATAGATGGTCAACAACTCAGAAACACCAGTTAAAGGCAATTTTTGAAGAATGGCCTCTCTTAAAAGATGCAAGAGCTCCATCATTGGTATTGGTTTGATTTATAATTCATATACATACAACTAAAATTATTTATAACTTATCTTTTGTAATTTTTTAGTATGATATTGACTTCGAGGTATTACATCCTGTTATATTTTAGTGTCTTATTTAATCATAATCATAGTTATTTAATTGATTGATGTTTGTAGGTTGTGGTCTTTGTGGAATTTGGGGTGGAGGAGTAGTCGGTGCCCTGTCGTTAAGCTGGAATATTTGGACTAATCCAAATATTCAGGAGAAATGTAATTGAATGTTAGTTATAAGTCAGTTCTTTATCGACACCTGCCACTAGGGAAGTTGAGCGCTGAAACGCTCTTCTTTCTTCCCTCCTCGTTTTGCCTTACGAGGTTCGTTCACCAATGTCGTAAAGAACGGTGCCGTGTTATGTTAGTAGGATGATTTAATTTTTGATACTCGCTTACCACGGATGGGGGCTATGACAGTATCAATAATAATTTGTGTTATAGTTATACTTACTTGAAATGATGAATGATGAGTATTCTCGATCTTAATTTATAACACTGAGTATTTAAAGTTTAGGTTTTTCTTTATTTATTTACTACTTAATGACTTGACTTAGACTTTGACTGCGACTGTATTATCTTCAACTACAACTGACTTTAATTTGACTTCAACTACAACTGACTTTAATATTATTGTTTTACCTTAATTATTCTTCAACTATATATACTAAATATTCTATGTCAAATTGTTGTTATTGACTTATTTTGTTTTTACAATTTGACACACATTAATGTTTTAATATTAATTAATAATTGCCAAATTGCGTTTTGCAATTTTATATTTAATTATTATTATTTAGGTTATTACCATAAAATGTGTGCTCGTTTTTTTAAGTTCAATTTGTTTCCGCCATAGGTTTTAAATTATAATTTTATTTTGACATTCAGGCGTTTTCTTTACTTTATGGTATTCTTTGGAGTGGTCAGCAGTGGTTTCACAACAATCCAACAAAAAAAAATCTATTCAAAGAATGGAAAATAATAGCACCGACTGCTATTGAAAAAATGAAATCTGCAATAAAAGATGTCCCTACAAAAAATCTTATTTTAGAAATAGCAGATAGCATCGGAGAAGGTATAATATATAATTATAAATGTGAAAAGCAATATTTGAACAATATTTAAATAACATATATTTTTCAGATGAACGAGATCAACTTATTCAGTTGTGTCTACACGCCATAGTTAAACCTTCGGCACGAATCAGCTGTGGAAATAAAATATGGAAACCCAGCATCAAGGACTCGCAGGAAGGACAACTACAAATTGTGGATTCTCTTAACAACTTGGAAAATATTATAGAGCAAAGAGCTGCAAAATATGCCGGTAAAAATTTAAAAATACAACCATTTATTTGCGGTATTAAAAATGGTCAGTTAACAAATTTTTACGTTTATGTGGATAGAAACATATATTATAAATCTGAAAATTTATTAAACGCAATTGATCTGTGCTTTAAGGTATACATAACCCTTAATATCCAGTACAGTAAACACTGCGAGCTAATTTGGGAATTTTTCCAAAAATATTTTTACAAGATCCACACAGAGTACGATCAATATCCACAGTCGTCTAATTTTAAAACTTTCTTTGAATGACCAAAATTATCTTATAATTGCTGTCAGTGTAATAATACATTTTCTAACATAAACTTACTTACACAACACATTACTAGCCATCATAAATATATAAACTATTTCGTATGTAAACAAAATGATTGTTTACAATCATTTTCCACAATGAGCAAGTTTAAGAGGCATTTAAATAAAATACATTTAAACGAGATCAACTGCACGTTGGCAAAGGATCATAATTATGAGCATAATGCACATATTAAGAACTTAACCAATGTTCTAAATTCAATAATTGTAAGTGATTTCACATGTCAACAAAATTACTCGTTAGCATCTTGTAAAAACCTCAACACTCCTAAACCTACTTATGAATGGGATATAGAATTTCATAAAAATATATTATCTGCTAACATTGAGTTGCATAGTAAGGATAATTTTAATAGAAAAGATATTCTCTTTGTACAGAATCTAATTTCTGATTCCGTTAAAGCATCTGTACATGGAGTAAATAAAATTTTAAAAGCAGAATCGCATGTTTCTAATGTTGTAAATCATATTTCAAAATTAGGAAAAATAAGTACCGAAATACTCGAAGTTTTTAAAACAGAGCATAAATTTTTCAATAACTTAATTGACCTAGATTTATTTAATTTTCCCTATGCATTCACTATAAATAATCAACTTAGTGAAATTACTCTAAAAAATATGCCAGTGCTAAGTGAAGAGAAAATATCTGGTATTTTAATGCCACATAGAAATCGGATCAATTAGTTAATATTGTAAATGGTTCAGTATGGAAAGGCATCCACAATCTTACCAAAGAAATAATCTTGCCATTAGTACTTTTCATAGATGATTTTGGAATTAATAATGTACTTGGTCCACATGCAAAATCAATGTGTGCTTTATATTACTCAATTCCTGTCATATCAGAGCAATGTTTTTCGAAATTAGATCATATATTCCTAGCATCAATTTTTAAATCGGAAGATCTCAGTAATTTTGGGAATGAAAGATGTGTTTTCCCATTAGTTGAAGAAGTAAATTCATTGTATGAAAATGGAATTATTTTAACAGTGGAAAACACAGAAGTTCGTTTAAAATTTAGAGTTCCAGTTATTTTAGGAGATAATTTAGGTTTATATAGAATTCTAGGGCTGATTAAGTCTTTTAATTCTGGTTTTTACTGTAGATGTTGTTTGAGGAGCAGTGATCAAATGAAAACGGACATTGTTGAGTATAATTCATTTCTAAGGACAGAACTTGATTATAATACAAAAATGTTAAATCTAACAAAAATAAAATTACAAAAAACCGCCGGTATGAAAGAAAAGTCTGTACTCAATCAAATTAAACATTTTCATGTTACTAATAATTTTACTTTCGATATTATGCACGACATTTTCGAAGGAGTATGCCACTATGACCTAAGCAAAATATTGTTGTATTTTTTGTGGAAAAAAAATATTTTTCAATTGATTTCTTAAATTATCGTAAGCAGCATTTTTCATATGGAAGATCCGAAATTAATAACAAAGGGGTTCCTATAGAACTAGACCATTTAAAAAATAAACATTTAAAAATGACAGCTCGAGAAATGCAGACTTTCGTATTCTATCTACCTCTAATGATCGGTGATAAAGTGCCACCCAAAAATTCAGTTTGGTTGTTTTTAGGTATTTTACTAGATTTGATTGATACGCTTCTATTTCCTTATTTCAATTCGGAATTATTAATTCAATTAGAAACCTTAATTTCCGAGCACAATAATCAGTATCAAATTCTATTTCTTGACTTAGTAAAACCCAAAATTCATTTTATGGTTCATTACATAGGGTCAATTAATAAATTTGGACCCTTAAAATATCTTTCATCTATGAGATTTGAGGCAAAACATCAGCAACTGAAAACGTATGCTACTACCAACAAATCAAGGAAAAACATATCATTTAGTTAAGCTTTAAAATGTGCACTAAAGTTCATGAAACCTGTTTTCAATCATTCTTTTGCTTACTCGGAAGTAGAACATACTCATTATTTTAAATATATAAAATTAAATAAATTACAAATAACTTCGTCACATTATACCCTTCCCTATTGTTCATATAAGGGCACTAAATATGAAGTTGGATACTTTTTAAATAAAATATTACAAGATGCTAATGTAGAACTTTTCGAAATAGTTGATATAATTAATGAAGAATCAAAATTGTTTTTTTCAGTTTTTTTTTATAAAATTATATTTAATAACCATTTAAAAAGTTATGAGATTGTTGAAAAATTAAATGAAGTTTACATATATGAAGCAGACTATTTTCAAAGCCCACCGATCCACTTGCATATATTAAAAATAAGAAATATTTTAGAGTTAAACGATACTTTGAATTAGATGTTTAATTGAGTATATGTGTAACATATATATATAGTAATTATATAGTAATTTTATATATTTTATTTTATTATCTATATATAGTAATTTATTATAATAAGTAATAATATTATGAATATGGAACTATATTACTAGATATATATAATAAATGTTTAAGTTAAAAAATATAAAACTATAATTAAGAAAAATGAATAAAATGAATTAATTTATAAATATCAATTAATTGTTTTAATAAATATTAAGATTTAATGGAATAAGAAATATTTTCTAGTGATAAGACGACGGTAAGGTAAGACGAATATGTTTCATCATAAGAATACTATGATTTCTGCTCAAGCGAGATTCTTTTGATATTTTAAACAGAAAACTTTTAAATTTGAAACATTTAGCTTTGCTATGAAAATTATATAGTTTGGTTTAATGAAGATAATTTTAGAGTAAAGCTTGACATGTTTTGGGTTAAAATTGTTGTAGTCACAGGTTAAAGCGAATGCTAATTAAAACAAGAAGAGAAATAGTTAACGTAAGACTACGAATATAATAATAAGTATGAATCGTCTTGTTTAAAATGTAGAAAATCCCAGTTAAGAATTAAGACTATAAATCTTGTTTTAAAAACCCTATCGTATGGGGTCAAAAATATGCCGAATTATTTTTATCTATAAGCGAAAAATACTTAAAAATTTTCTGTCTGTGCCACACAGCGCGCGCTAAAATTGATTTACTCAAGGAAAGTTTTGATGAAAGAATAATTTCGCGTAATGGTCAAATTAATTGACCACCAAGATCGTGTGATTTAACCCCATTGGAATATTTTTGTTGGGGTTATGTAAAGTCACTTGTCTACGTCGATAAACCAGACACAATTTAACACCTGGAAATCAACATTCGAAGAGTTGTCGGCGAAATACGGCCGCAAATGCAGAGAAAAGTTTGTGAAAATTGGTGTTCCAGATTGCGCCTTGTACGCGCCAGCCGTGGCGGCCACATGGCCGAAATCATATTTAAACATTAATGTCATACAATTTTCTATCCAATAAATACCGTTTCATTGGTATTAAAAATATATTTCTTTGTTTTATTATGATTTAAACTGGTGTAACTCTATAAAAAAACACCCTTTACATAGATTGCATTTTAAGATTATGTTTGGTGTACATATGAAGTTTTGCAGTAGTAAAATGATAAATTCTATGACAAAACTGTCATTAATTTAATATGGTTTCTATCTCTTTTAAATTCAAAACCATATAATTATGCATTGTTAAACAAATTATTCAGTTACATGTGTTATGCCCAAAATAACAATAAAAATTAATTAAATTTCGATTAGTGCAGTGACACGGAAAATTATATGATTAGTTATTACGTCCGTCATGTATGTATGGATGTATGTTTATACATCCGTAATATAAATCATTGTTTCAGTTCAAGAATGCATCTCAAATTATTTTTTGTTATCATTTGATAATAATTGTAAAAAGCTTTATTACTTAACATATTTGTATATGGACGTATATATGGGTTCTGTGATATAATTATTATGGTCGAAGTAGATAAATTCGTTTATCTACACAAATGATTGAAATTATTTTAATTTTATCATGCGTAAATAAGTAATGTGATGTCGCTATTACAAAATTTAACAAAGCTTTTCAAAATATTATATACATACTCGTATATATAGATCTAATGGTCATTTTAGATAATATTTTTTTAAACTTCTCTGTAAAGCTTTTTTCGGATATGGCGTACATAAAATTTTGAATTTAAAATAATCTTTTCATTACACTCTACTCACCCGTTTATTTTTTTAGTAACCATCACAATATGTGGGTTTATATATGTATGTACATATGTATAAGTACAAAAAGCTTTTATGTTACGGAAAAATAAGTCAATTTTGAGATGAAAAAAAAACTGTATAAAAACAACACAACAGTTTTTTGCTTTTATTTCTAATTTTATAGATTTTACTCAACTTTTAAATAAAACAATAAACTTTTTACTTCTTATTTCTATTTCTATTGTACAATGCTTACGCTTGGAAGTAAAACTTCAATTTCCAATAAAATTTTTATTTGTTTGATTTTTTTTTCATCTGGAAACGTAATGTTCAACTATTTGAAAGATAAATTTATTTTGTGTTTATTTAAAAGGGGATTTACTCGGATTGGATGCGGAGCTTAAAAGCTGGACCATAAAAACTATAGTGTTCCCACCTAATTTCCTAAAGTCTCTATATATACCGCATTAATCGGTATGGTATTATGTTTGTTTACACATATGTAGGTACATACTCTATATACACATCTGCCACAAAAATATTCGCTAACTATATATACGTAAATATTTCAATCGAAAATTTATATTTATTGGAATTTAATTGATTCACATGTTATTCTAATTTTAATCCAATTTTTTATTTTGCACCCATCTCTCCTCGATGAAAATCGAAATTCAATTTGAAATTCAAATTTACTTCACATACATACATATATATGTATACACGAGTTCTAGTACATATACGCTCTGTGTATGAATATATGTTTGTTGTCTAGTCTATTGAATAAACAAATACCGAGTTATGTTTTATAAGTAGAATAAAATCGAAAACTCTCGATAAATTATTCATGGAACAAAAAAAAAAAAATCGGTTCGTCTTATCGAATCCAAATCAATATACAGAAATTTTCCATCTACATACGAAGCATATGTACATATATACAACATTATATGAAGTTCATTTTTATATACATAATCTATACAAGAATGAGATGGTATTCTCGAATTATTATTAACACACTGTATGATTTCATGAGATTATAGACAAAATTACAATGGGATCAAGTGTTTTATGGAATATAAATATAAGAAGCATCCTTCTCATGATTATCTGTTGAAGAAGTAAATCGTTTGTGAAATTCTTAAAATTTCTATACATTTACAATAGTCATTCTTATCTATACAACATATGTATATAGATAATGGCCTAAACTTGATCTAATCTCATATTATAATAGTTTTATGCTATTCGGTATTTTAGATTGTACGAGACTGCTGACTAAAATATTCAAATCATAAACGCATTCCAGAAATAAAAATACAATTCTGACAGTATTATAGACGGTTGAATTTTCAAGTGACTCCTTCAACTCTATATAAAGACGAATCATCATGTTGGTTAAAAAAAATGGGTTCAAATCGCTGTTCAGTAAAAACCACTACAGTTGGAAAATCTATTTCTCTGTTGTTACAACATTCATTCAACCAAACATCGAAAATTGGAGAGTATAACTCTCTAATCACATGAATTTGACTGAAGTTGGATCTCACACCATAAAATGACTCGAGGCAGCATAAAAAAAACATTAAGGTCGATAAAACACAAAGTGCGTAATCGATCGTATCGTAATCCGGAGCGAAGTTCATTAACAATAGCAAATGAATAATTGGGCATAAGCGATAGAAGAGTTCAGCAAATCTTGAAAAATAAGCTGAAAGTAAAGCAAATGTTACATAAAACGTAACATCAATAAGTTAACGTTGATCTTGCATCTTGCTCGGCATTCTTGAATGTTTTTCACTATCGTTAGTAATTTCTATAGCCATTTTGGCCGATTTATGGCCATTATCGGCTCCTTACTGTATCAACAATTTTTCTCCAAAACTGTCTTCTAACCACTACCAATTTTCGTGGCATTCCTAGATATTCCAGAGCAGACGACAAATTCTCTTGAGTGAACGAGTCATAGGCTTGCCGGAAATCCAGGAACACCTGATTTAATGTAATAGCTGTCCCGTAATATTTAGATAGAATCATCCGCAGTGAAAAGACCTGATCAGTGGGACTGATCGATTCGGACGAAACCCTTCTCTAGTAACCAACTAAACCCTTCGCTAGAGGGGTGATTATATCTAATATAATATAGGACAGTAACTTTAACAGTGGTTAAAGCTTTGACGTTTGGATCGGGAGGTACCGGATTCGAGTCCCAATAGAGGCGGGATGCAAAAGGGATTTAACATAGTTTATGTTGGTATGTACAACTCATGGTCCGACCCATCGTTCGTGTTAGTACAGGCTAGCATGGATCTATGCAGCGTGCAGATGGCCAATTAAAAGACGGACCTGTAGCCGTGTATAAAATAGGGATACTGTTCAGCTTTCAAAGGGCAATAAATTCACTAGCGGAACAGTCTTTAATTAACAATGTATGTGGGTATATATTTAAAAAAAAAAAAAAAAAAAAAAACTTGTTTACTGTGCAAAAGAGAGCATTACAGCGATAATTCTCACACTTTAAGCGGTCTCCTTTCTTGAACATGGAGCATATCGCGGCCACTTTCCATTCGTCAGGCAAAACTTCGGTTCGCCATACTAATCGAATAAGGTCGAAAAGACAGGTCCACAAAGTATCCCTTCCAAATATCAAGAGCTCTGAATTAATGCATTCCACCCCAAATGAGCTGTTTTGATTTATTCTCTCCATGGCCCTAGTGAATTCCTCATGGGATGGATTCTCAATGCAAATCTTCGCAATCTGTATTTGAAGTGACTCAAGTCGAGTACTGCGTTGATGTTGACACAGAGGTTTCCATCCCGCTTCCGAATGGCGGTTGACGTAATTAGTAATTCCCTTAAAGAAATTACGCGAACTTCGTTCATTACTGAGTTGTTGTACTTTCAGAACTTCGGCCTTCCATCATTCGTGCTTCTTCCGTCAACAATTCCGGATAGCTGTCCTCCTTGCAAGAGCAGCCTTGTTTTCCTCGCGATTGTGAGACGTTGTTGCACTTCACTATGGGCTATATTTTGTTGATCGACTGGAAGACGACACTAATCATCAAACCAATCATTCTTGGGTCTGACTTTCACTATACCTAAAGTCTGTGAGCAGCACCGACAACCGAAGTTTTCAGTACTTCCCAAACAGAATTCACACAGTCAGACTGGCAATTAGCCTCCTTAATACTATCGCTGACAAGATCTTGATATCGTTTCTTTTGATTTTCATTTATCAGACCTTCACAGTCGAAACGTTCCATACGTTTCGCTGTGTTCCCAAACTTGTACGAAAACTTCCATTTTAGTTTTGCAGCGACTAAATGATGATCGCTGCCTACATATTTGATTGCTGATAGATTACTGATAGGCTCTCAAATCCTGCACAACCCGAGCCCGCTCTTTTGAAATTAACACGTAGTCAATTTGGCTGCGGGAAGTTTTGCGAGGATGGATCCATGTTTCTAAATGTATTTGCTTGAGTGGGAAGAATGTGCTTGCTACTCTAAGATCTTGAGCAATTGCAAAGTACATCATTCTCTCACCATTATCAGTCGCAGTTTCGTGTCGGGAGTACGGACCTTTGTTTTCACACAAGTCAGCCTGATTTCAAGCGAAGCTTACACAATCGGTTATTGACTGCTTGGAAATCCAAAACAGCCTTCTTTACCTGCGGCCCAAAAAGAAATCCAGCTCCAAGGTTATCTCCACTGTTGAGCAACGTATAGCCCTGGGACACGTGGTCTCCACTTTTAGGCCAGCGATACTTCTTCATGCATGTAATTAGACCTTCCAACGATCCTGGTTTTCTAAGTGACTACACGTTCCAGGTGCCGATCATAAACCTCATGTCCGAGTACTTGAGCGGGGGTCCGGTATTGGTTTGGCGGTATCCAATCTGTTTTTTGTCGACACGATACATTTCAGTGTTTTACGGATACCAGTGATCCAACCGAATTGCTTCCGACGACAAGCAAAGTATACTGTGGTGGTATTCTATGAAAATATGTTCGTTCAATTTAGGTTTACGGAGCATGTGAGTTCCCCCTGATCACAGGGCCTAAGTGTAACGTGTATATGCATATAAAAAGATCTGACTCGCGGATGGTCCAGTTTAAGCCAAGACATCACGGTAGCTTCGTGTGCATCGTATTAAAAGCGATTGAAGCTGGTGGTTAAGGATTTTTGACCCACTCTGTATTCGAAAATATTTATTTTCGGATTGTCTTACAAATTTCCTGTGAGACGAAGTTAAAATTCTGAATTAGAAATTTTTAAACTAAAGAACATTACTTAGTTCTAGAATTATGAATATGACGCTAATTATTTTTAATTTGGCATCCGAAATTCCAAAATTTAAAATTCGTAATTTTTAACTTTGAACATGGTTACAAATTATGAATTTCATGTTTAAAATAATTAGTGCCAAATTCTGAATTCATGAATTTAGAAATTTCTAATTCACAATTTTTAATTTTGCTTAGTTTATTCCTTAGAAAATCAAAAAATTAAAAAATATTTCCAAGTACAGGGTGGACCATAAAAAATGAATTTTCTTGATAAAATGTCATCTAAGAAAAAGGAATTGTTTGACGTCTCTGAGAGACTTCTACCCATTGAATTATTATCGTTTTACAGTAGTTTTTGCTCCAGCGATTTGATTTAGATGAGGCATGATGAACGGCTTAACGATTGGTTTGTTATAAAATATAGACTATCGGAGTCTGAGTTGTGGAAAAATTATCAAATTATTTGGGCGGGTACATGCACAGAGGCGGCGGTTAACAATAAACAGCATACAAATGATGGTTGATTTTTGTAGTTGGTATCGGGCAGATGCATTTTTTCCAACATATCAAATTCAAAAAATCATAAATTTTAAAAACTTATTAAAATTTCAATATTTTCATAAGGTTCAAAAATCTTTATACGAAAATGCTAATAACCTGCAAAATCCGTGCAACTTTTTAAAATGAAAGATTATTGGAATAATCTAATAAACACTCTATGGACCAGCGAAAATTATAGAAACCTTCCAAAATTCAAAAAATCTTCAAACTGCTAAAAATATGATAATTTTTTTATAATTTGATAGAACCTCTAAAAATTTCAAAAATTTTAGAAAATTCGATAAATCGCAATGAATCTTCGAAAATAAGAAAACACTTGTTGAAGCTCAATCTGGGTATCTTCTTAAAATTTATTGGTCTCCAATATTCGTAAAATCGGTCGTAATTAAATATTTTAAAATTTGGAAATAGTTTGAAATAATTGACTTTCTGAAACTCGTAAAAAATCATTGCAATTCAAATTTCGAATACCAAAACTGAATCAAATTTTTTTATTTTGTTTTTCTGTACCTATTTTGGGACTAAGACACTCTCTTGATCATCTACACAGCAGGGATGGGCATTTACGCGTATATTGACATATTGACTTGTAATGTTCGAACGATTTTGTCATTAGATCTATGACGAAATTTGAAATTTTTCCGTGAGGCACAATCCAAAAGACAACCAAGTTTTAATAAATCAGGCCAATAAATAAAAAAATGAAGGAGTTGTTGAATCCGTACACTTCAATTGTCGAACCCGGTATATTCTTTATCTTAAGCCAAACAGTGACTTTCAAAGCTGATTAGCAGTTTTAATACCGGCTATGCTCAAGAAACAGAAACATATTTGCCTTCGAATTCAATGGCGATATTGAACGATCGAAGATTTAAAAAAAAAAATTAAAATGCCAATCCGATTCCTGAAATTCATTAGTTAGAATCCGAGTTTAACATACATTTAAATGACTGTTTGAGCCGATAGTGTCAGTTACTTCGTACGACAAGAAAATAGAAACAAAAATATCATTTACAAATTTTTAAAATAATATCATATTCAATTTTGGGTTGATTTTTTAGATCCTGGAATGGGATGATAATAGTATTGCCTGATGAATATTTTTAATTTTTCTGGGATGGAATT
The DNA here is from genome assembly GCA_951394425.1 of Tipula unca. Classification (NCBI taxonomy): domain Eukaryota; kingdom Metazoa; phylum Arthropoda; class Insecta; order Diptera; family Tipulidae; genus Tipula; species Tipula unca. The sequence goes on from OX596381.1 coordinate 135,523,161, forward strand.
CTGGAGCAACTTTTCACACTTCAAATAATTGAGGTGGCTTTTACATTTCTTTTAGCTTCCGTTTGACGAGATCTGTTGAAACCCGCACGTAAACCTGAGAGAAAAATATGGCCAAAACTATCAGGATGGTATCGCGATTGTCTGTAAATATGACAAACCAGACTATTTCCTAACAACGACTTGTAAATTTTTTTTTTTTTTTTTCAATTTTATTTAAATATTTTAAATAAACAATTATTACAATCTAGTCACCTGGACTAATGAGCAATTTTATTCTAACTTAATTTACTATGTTGTATTAATCTATGGCTTCTTCCCACTAGTGTTCCATAGTGTCTGATAAATTGAATTAAACCACGTCGTTATTGTGGGTTTTAGATCAGCATTACGCTGTTTACACTAGCAATTACACCAGCTCAAAAGGTTTAGTTCGTTTGAGCCTGCCTACAATATCTGTGTTGTTTAACAGCTTAGTTGCCTCAGTGTTAACATGTTGTTCGAGCCTTTGCCTATGTCTCAGTGCATTTTTTTGGATTTCCTTTGAAACAGTGACCACTTTAAGGTCCCTATGAAGGTCTCTGTTTCTAACATACCATGGTGCATCAACGATGTTCCTTAATACTTTGTTTTGAAATCTTTGGATGATTTCTACGTTGCTCTGTTTGGTACAACCCCAAAGTTGGATACCATAAGTCCAAATCGGTTTTAATATTTGTTTATATAATAGAAGTTTGTTGTATGTTGATAGAGCGGAGCTCCTTCCTATCAGCCAATACATTTTTCTATATTTAAGCCCTAGTTCTTCACTTTTCCTTTTGACGTGTTGATCGTAGTTTTGCATCTAGTGTCATGCCAAGGTACTTAGCCGTGTTGGCATACGGTATTATTTCTTGATTAATTGTAACCGGAATATGTTCGAGTCGTTTGTTTGTAAGATTGATGTGAACTGATTTAGTTTCGTTAAGTTTAATTCGCCATCTTTTGGTCCAGTTGTGTATTTGAGTAATGGCCAACTGTAAACTCTGTGTTGATTCTTCGTTGCTATCTCCAACAGCTAAGATTGCCGTGTCATCAGCAAAGGTCGCCACAGTGTTGTTTTCTAATACAGGGAGATCATTAGTGTACAAAAGGTATAGGACCGGACCTAATACACTGCCCTGCGGTACTCCTGCCTTGATTTCTTTCAATTCAGAATAGGAATCGTCTAATTTTACTCTAAAGAATCTATCTTTCAAGTATGATTCTAATATTGTAGTGAATTGCATTGGTAGTACAGTTCTTAACTTATAGTTAAGTCCTTCATGCCAAACTTTATCAAAGGCCTGTGCAACGTCTAAGAATATCGTTGAGCAGACTTTTTTCTCCTCTAATGCTCCTTCAATAATATTAGTTATTCTGTGTACTTGATCTAATGTTGAGTGTTGGTTGCGAAAACCGAACTGATGATTTAGAATCAGGTTTTTCCTCTCAATTATCGGATTTAGCCTTTTCATTAATAACTTCTCAAAGAGTTTAGACATAACTGGTAATAGTGATATTGGCCTGTATGATCCAGTTTTGTGTGGTGGTTTCCCAGGTTTCGGAATCATAATTACTTCTGCAATTTTCCAGAGGCTGGGTACATATTTCAATCGAAAGGCGCCATTTATAATATTGGTGAGCTTTAATAGTGCTTTCCTTGGTAGTTCTTTTAAAATTTCTGATGTAATAAGGTCATAACCCGGCGCTTTTCTCGGATTCATATTTGTTTTTATCTCATACATGACTTCTTTTGGTGTTGCTCGTAGGATTTCGTCACTTTCCTGTACAACCTCTTCAGTTATTATTTCAGCTTCCAATGATTGGTCATCATGTGGTTCAAATATTTTTTCCAGGTATTCAGCAAAATTTCGTACTTTATCTTCGTTATTTCTGGCCCATTTGTTATCTTCTGTTCTGAATCTGCATTATTGGCCTTTTATTTCTTCTGGTTGCTCTCCAGAGAGAATAATCAGTACTAGTATCACTAGATAATTTTCTGAGGTAGTTACTGATAGATTCGTCTTTCAAATCATTGATTTCCCTTTTAAGTAGCGAGTCAGATTGTTTAGCTTAGTTTTATCTTGAGGGGCTCTAGTTTGTTGCCATATTCTCCTTGCCCTTCTTTTTTCTGCCAAAAGCTCTCTAATTTCTCTAGGGTAGTTGTTTCCCTTAATTTTCTTTTTAACTTGAGGTGTGTTTTCCCAAGCTGACTGCTGTATGTCACATATGAACTTGTGAACTTCGTTTTCTAATTGCTCCTCCCTCCTTAGCGGAACCATTAAGTTAATTTTTCTTTCTAACGACAGTCTAAAGTATTCCCAATTTGTGTGCTTATTTACTAAACTGGGATAGCTTTCTTTTTAAATGATCCTTTCACTTAATGTCAAAAGTATTGGGGAGTGATCAGAGCTTAAGTCAAGACTTTCATCTATATGTATATAATTTACAGATATATTTTTCACTATAAAGAAATCAATCAGATCTGGTATTTTATTTGGATCAGTTGGCCAGTAGGTCGGTTTACCATTTGATAAGGCTTCACAACCGTATTTTTTGATAGCATTGAGGAGTTCTTTCCCTTTGGTTGTTGTTAGTCTAGAACCCCAGTGGATATTTTTTGCATTAAAATCTCCTCCAATTACAAATCTTTTCCCTAGTTTACTGAAAAATTCAAGATAAACTTTTTCTTTTAGAGAGTATTTCGGTGGGCAGTAAATTCCAATAACACTAATAGAGTTATTTTTGGTCTTGATATTAACAGCTGTTGCTTGTATTTGTTCTGTTTCATATTTTAATTCCTCGAAGTGATTAATGCTATTTCTAATTATAACAGCACTACCTCCCTTGGCAGTATTTCCCGGGTGAATAGTGTGATATGTTTTATAATTTCTAAATTTGATAATTGATTGTCTAGTGAAGTGAGTTTCAGAGATGAGACAGACATCGATTTTCTCTGCGTCCAGAACCATTTGCAATTCCTGTTGGTGTTGCTGGAGTCCATTGGCATTCCAGCATAAAATTCTTAAGTCGTTAGACATGGCTTTGTTTAGGGATGGCTCCCTTAGTACTGTATTCTAGTTTCTGTAATCGCTGATCAAAAGTATTAAGTTTGCTTAATATCAGCTTAAGCGTTTGATTTATGTCGTCTGTTTGAGGAGTTTTTTGTTTGTTTTCGTTACTCATCATTACTTGAGCGTAAGTTTTTTTGCCCACTTCTCCTTGAGAGGCTATCAACGATTCACGCCTTAACTCTCCTTTAAATGATTCAGGCCTGTTTATTCTAACAGTTTGCTTCTTTATTACATTTGTATTTTTAGCATTTATGTTTTTATTTTTGATGTTTTGCAATTCAATAGCAACACTGCATCCTCTGTAGTTAGCTGGATGGTTTTCTCCACAATATACGCATCTAGGCTGTACATCTGTGGGTTTGACACAATCTCTAGTATGGTGTTTACCTAGACATTTGACACACCTGGGGTCTTTGTTACAGTATTTTTGAGTATGTCCATATGCTTGACATTTTTTACATTGTGGTATAAGCCTAGATCTTCTTAGGGGCTCAATATTGACTTTGCATCCCAAGATGTACTTGATTTGATGTATTTTTTCAATATCATCATCTGCGCTGAATGTCAGCATATACATGTTCAGAGGCTCCTTACTTCTCCGTTTTAGCTTAATTGATGCTTCAGTTGCATTAAAACCTTTTCCTTTCAGGTCCTCAATTATTTTTTCTGGTTTACATGTAGAGTGCAGATTTTTAGCCATTACCCTAATTGGTCTGATTTGTTTGTTTTCAAACGTATGCCAAGAATGTCCCCCTTCGCTTAACATTTTTGTCATTTCTCTGTAGGTTTCACCATCTGCTAAGTTTACTTTGATGTTGTTTCCACTCATCAATTTTGTATTAAACTTATCTGTTTTAGTTACTGTTTTAATTTTCTCATACAGTAGATCATAGTTTTCAACTCCATCTATAACTATTGGGGGTGGTGGAGGTAATTTTTTTGGATTGTTTTGGATTATTTTAGGATTTGTCTCCTTTAGTTGAGGAGGAGTAGGTGTATCATTCCTTCTCCTTTTTTTTCTCTGGCTTTTGACTCTAATCCACTCAGTTTCGTGAGCTAATTCTTCTTCATCCGTATGGTATTCTTGTTCCATTACTTTTTGGGTAGGAGGAGAATCAACGTTTTCCTTTGATTTAAGGGCTTTAATTGCATCATTTAATTGCTTATTTATATTATTAGATTCAACCAATGCAGCATTGGCCTTACGCAATTCCTGATAGAGAATTTCTTCTTTTTTAGAATTTTTGTCCTCTGGAAAAGCATTTCTCGGTAACTCCACAAGTTCTGTAGGTATTATTTTGTTAATCTTCGCGGTAAACGTGATACAGGCTCTCGTAGGAGACCTCGGTAGAACCTGACTCTTTTGGAAAGGATCGATATTATCCATTTTTGAATCACTCATTCTCGTGGATTTACCAATATAGTTATTGGTGTACCACCTTAATTTAAACTAACAAACAACTCATCGACCCAATACTTTTGGCCGGGAGTGTATTTTGAATAAAATAAAAAAATAAAAAAAATAAAAAAGCTAACACTGCACTTTTAATTTTTTTTTTTTTTTCACTATGTTCAATATGCACTTATACAAAATAATTAAAAATAAACTAATATCACTGCACTTTTTTATTTCTATTTTTTCGATTACACTTCTCCGATTCCACGTCCAAACCTCACAACGATTTGAAAGAGAATGACTTGTAAATAAGTAATAATTTGTTGAAAGGTCAGTCTTAAAATTAATTTCTGCAGAAATTCCCGATATAGATGTTTATCCAAGGCTTCACTTGCAAGTTCAATGGAATATGCGCATATCCACAAGTTATCCACTCAATTTTAATTGATATTTTACTGTGACAACGCAAATGAAATTATGAGCAAACCTATATTTGGGAAGACTCTATAATTACCGACAACTTTAGTGAATCGTGGTCTTTGTAATGAAACTAGATAAATTGCTGTTGGTTGACTACTGAATCAAAAGTTGATAATTGGCGAAGTTTAAACGGGAAGCAAATCAACTAGTATTAGGCACAGACATTAGAAAAGGTGGGTTTAATTTTATCAGAACCTATGTTTGACCAATTATACGTGATACTATCACGAGTCCGAAAATTCCGAAAATACGGGGATGCAAGAATTAAAAGTTTAAATAATTTTTTTAAATTTAAATTATGAAAATACCAAGCCATAAATTTTATGAAATTTAACCGCTATTGAACGTAGAAACACAACCCTCTTCGACAAGAACAATTACACATTCCCCACCTTTTAAGTTAAGCAAACAGTTCGGAGGTTAACTGCCTTATGGAGGGCAAAGCCCGCTATTTAATTATAAAAGTGAATATTTTTATAAAATGGTCAGAATTTTTTCGCCCCAAATATCTAAAATCCGTAGCATTGGTGTAATTACAAACTTTGAGCCCCTCACAGAACTTGATGTGGGGTTGTAAGCTATAGGCTTCTCTTCACCTTTTGGCAGATCCGTCGCTTCAGATTAATAAAATATTGGCCAACAAAGATGTGGAAAATGAAGTTACTCTTCACTTAAAAATTAACAAAGTGCTTCTGGTTTGCTAATAGAACTTACTATCTACAGATTTCAACTTTATATGCAAATCAAAATCTGATACACCAAAACAGGATCTATCTCATATATTTTTAAATTGCAGCATAAGATAATTTGTATGTACGGTGATTTCTGCCATCTTCTTAAAATTGCAAATACGAATAAAATCAATAAAGAATTTTATTGTTAAATTTTGACTTGAAATGTTGGAAATCATGTCGTAATCATATCGTGGCAAATAAGTAAAAGTATTTCATTACCTGAACAAAGATGACCCAGTCGCCCACGTGGCAAGCACCTCTTTTAGTTACGCCACAGATCCGTAGGTTTCATTTTCATAGCTCACATATTCATTTATGTTGCGTTCCTCAGGATTTGGGATACATAACTGAATCCACACTATACCTATAGCTGCGTACCTACGTACATAAGATGGAAGATAATCAAAGTCGGTTGTATAAGTGATTTTTATAATATATAACTTAAAAAATCTACCAAAACTGGGTATAGCCTATCCCTTGAGTTTCTTTTACTTCGACATAATTTTATTCATGTGTATATTCGTATTATCTGCTCTAAACTACAAAAAAATTATTAAATTTGTCGTTTGAAAATGACATTTATTAGGATAAAATATTTATTATATCTTATTTTAATAGTTAATAGGCGTAAGGGGTGTTTCTTTTTGTAAATTTGCACATCTCTCCCTCTCATACATAATATATATATATATATTATGTGTATAATTAATGCTAATGTTGGTCCAAAATTACAACAGAATCTGATTATTATTTATACATATTTTGATAGATTGAGAAATGTGTCACAATTAAAAAAGAAATGGAAATATTATGTTAGATTTTATGAACTGTCAAATAACGAATAAATTTAGTTTATATAACCCGTGATTTCCACTTCCAGATGTACCTCAGTTTAGGATAGAATTTAATTGGTGGATGTTCCTCCGAGTCCTAGGAAAACATTGAAAATGAATGTGCTAACTACTCTTTGTATTAGTTAGATCATGAATCAGTTATACATTGAAACAAATTTTTGCACATACCTTATACGGATACATGTAAAAGGCAGCAAAGTGTTATATATTTTATGTTTGTGTTTAATGAAACTTTTCGACATATTTATAAATATGGTTTGCTTGTTCAGGGCAGCTTCTGTACGAGTTATTTTTTGATCAAAAATTAAACAACAAGCAAACATTTAATATTAATTGAAAGTGGGAGTTGCAATTAAAAAAATTTAATTTTAAAGTATGTAAAATAATTTTAAAACAAAAAAAAAACAGTAAAACCAAAAACCATAAATTGAATCAACTCATAAACTTTAGAGTTTTTTTTATTTTTGGTGGTATTTTAAATTTTTGCAGCAGTGGTTAAAAAAATATGTGTATTTCCATTTTCCACACACTATGATTATAAAGCTTGGGATACGAATTTCATATATCGCGGTAAATAAAATATTTTTGACGCAACTCGTTTATAAATGAAAAATGCAGGATGATTCGAACAATAAATCGCCAGACAAATTCACTTACTCGGATTAAAATAATTAGAAGTTAGCTGAATTCAAATTGTATGAGTAAATACTATATTTCACTATTATTCTCGAATTTACTTTTATTTAATTAACGAAATATTTATGTTCTGGAAATAGACGGAAGTCTATATGTATTGTTAATATATTGTTTATAAAACAATAAACTGGAAGTATGTTTAGCTGAGATATGTACTTCAAAGGTTTCAATTTAATGATGCGTTCCAACATAATAATCATGATTTGAACCAAATTTTGGGATCAAATATATTTACTAATTTATCATCACCGTTCTCTACCAAAATACTTATCCTTTGTTGTAGCAAATCTTAATGTTTGTATCTTAAATGTCGAAACATGACGCTGCATGTATAGATAATATTGAATCTAGTCCAACATAAATCGGCATTGGTTAGCATTCACTTTTGGTGTGATGGGATGGTGCCACAAAACTTTTAATTTATAGATGCAAGCAGCAAAAGATCTTGAGCATCCACTTAACCGTATGATGGAATCTACAGCGACGGCTATTTAAATTGAAAACTGATAGTTTCACAGTTAGAAAGTAGAAAATGGAATAGTTTAAAATTTGCAAAATAAAACAAAAAATACAAAATTAAAATTTGAAAAACAAAGATGAAGTTTGAAAATAGCAAATTGAATTTTAAAAATTGAAAATTTAAATTTATAATTGAAAATGGAAATTCAATGTTTGAAAAATGGAATAGTGGGAATTTCCAATTGAACTCAGGCTTGGAAATAGGAGATTGCAAACTTGAGATTTAATTGTTTTTTCTTTAAATTAAAAATTACAATAATATAAAATTGTTAAATTTTTAATTCCACTATATTTGTGTTTTAAAATTAATTAATTGAAAGTTAATTCAAACAATTCTCGCTGCAAGGTCGAAGCCGAAAAATATCAAATAATAACAGAACATTATAACCGCAGGAACAATTGATTTTTTTTGTACATTTCTTCTAGCGAAGTATATTTCATCATTCTTTTGATAAAAAAAAATTAAACACCGGGTTTGGACGGCATTCCTAATAATGTTGCAAAAATAATGGTTTGCTTTCTAGTTCGCATGCCATATCTTTTATTTTTAATCTATAAGTTTGGAAACTGGGACTTTTCCTGTATCCTTAAATAAATTAAAAAGCGCTTTAATCGTTTAATTTAACTATTTTATGTTTTACAATTTTCAATACAATTTTTGAAACATCCACAATCCTTACAGGATTGGTTCCTTCAGCTGATTTATTGTATCTGCAGAGACATAACTCATAAATGTACTCGTTGTACTCGTACTTGAATAAACGAGCCCAAGGAGTTCGAGTTAATCACCAATTAATTATTGGGGGGTTTCCGCAAGGTTTTGTTTTTGGGCCTTTAATATTTTTAGTAAATGTATATGAAATATTTCGATAGCAATTTCGTGGATCTCCTACTACTTTTGCTGATGGTTTTTCGTTTCCCCAGTTTACAAGACAACATCACTCAAATAGACCATGATTTACATATCTTACTTGTAACCATACAGTAAGCTCATAATTTTGTCTTAACGCGTAACACATAATTACCACATTTTGGGTAGAAAACATAATTATCACATTTTAGGGAGATTTTATTTATTTATGAAAAAAAGAAATTGTAACGTGTTCAAACCACTATTTCAAGTTGTTTTTAAATATACGGGGAAAATTATTCAACACTCACGTATTAAATTGCATTGGATGTTTATAGTTTTATTTAAATTTACTTATGGCCATAATTTTCATACTTAGATTTAAGTACATATTTTTTGATAAGTTAAGTTTAAACACTTAATTAAAAGAAAAACCAATGCAAATAATTTTTATTTAAAAATATTTTTTTTTCAATGAATAAATTTTCTTTATATACATATTTAATTAATATTAAATCAAATTTTTTTTTTTGTATTTGAAATAATGGTGAGGTAGTCCTTTTGAGCATTTACAGTAAGCACCTGAAATAAAAATACAGCAAATTCAAGCTCTTCTTTGGATCACATTATATCCCACCCCAGCCACTGAAAGCTAGCCGGCTGAAAAATGCTGCGTGAGTCAACCAAGGAGAGTCTATAACAGATTTTATGTTCCTCCAGTTGTATGGTAAAAATGAAAACTGTTACAAAATCGACTTACATTTATAATTTCACATATAAGAATGAAAAATGTGCCTAATCTAACAAAAATTTAGATCATTAAATAAATTAAAATTTAACAAGTTAACAATTTCAAATTAGATGCTACCAATAAAAGCAGCATCCAGAAAGAGAAGTCGAATTCATCTGTGCTAAATGAAAAATCCGATGCTAAATCTGGTCAAACAGCGTCTTTTGGTTTGCTTGGTGGTTTCTTATAAGATTTTCAACTTTTGGTAATGCCAGTGAACATTTTACTAATTTTGTTCTAAATTACGTCATATATAGTTAGTAAGCATATAGTACAAACTTCATCCGCCTATATAGGAGAATGAAGTTTTTTCTAAAATCGTACTGTGTTTTCATATAGTAAATATATTAGTGTCCATATAAAAAAAACATACATTCGGGCGAACTCATTTTATTTTAATTTTTAAATGTTTATTATTTCAGTCCAAATAAGTCCAATTAATAAATCACAATAATTTATTAGAAACAATATTTTTTATTAAATTTATTACAAAAATTGGTAATGAAATTAAAATTCAGTTTGCATATCCAAGTTAGATAAGCTTTGGCATATTATAAAATTGAGGAAACTTATGGCTTAAAAAAAAATAATTGTTCCAGCTGCCATCACGTGCTAGATTTTTCATAAAAAATTCCTGAACTTCCAAAATCATATAAAATTGATAATTTTGAGACATTTTATCGAATTTGGATATCAAATATGCAAGTTACATAGATAAACTTTGGCACGTTATAAAATTGAGGAAACGTATAAGATTATAGATTTAGGGTGTTTATTTTTTATCAAGCAACTCATTTATATTATACTCGTATGTAAACCAAATATTAGTTATATTTTCAATTTTTGTAATGAATGCAATTAAAAAGGTTTTTTATTAATTGGCCTGATATACATATTTTAATTATGACATAAATCATTTGAATTATGAAATATAATGAATTCGCCCGAATGTATGTTATTTTATATAAATACTAATACTGCTAATACATTTACCATATGATAAAAGTTATTACAATTTTTAGTATAAACTTCCAAGTCGTATTTTGGTAAACATTCGGCGGGTATGCCGTTAATGGCTAATTCAGCTTTAAAATATGCCTATCTTATCTAATTGATTCAACATAGCCACACAAATTATTATTGATGATTTAGGTAGATATTTGCCATTTATCCAGATTGAGATCTGAGGTTCAGCATACATAATCTGTTGAATCGGAATAAGGAATACATACTAGGCGTCTTGTTGTAGTTTTCGGAACAAGAAGAATGCAGAAAGCCTCCATTTGTGTAACAAATTACATCACGAATATTGTTATTGTTTATATTAACTTCATAAAACTCAGCTGTTACTTTTGAAGGTACAAATCTAATGGCATCAACAATCAATACCTGGAACTCGGAGAGCTCCATTGGTTGGATTGTTACCCCTCCTGGTGCATCTGCAGGCCTCTGCTTTGTAAGTTTACCATAATATCTTGGTATTTAATACATTGCACCTCATATTGCTGGCTGGGTAAAATATCCTTAGTTCATTATTCTAGTGTTCCAGCGAGACCTATTTTGAGGTCAATTCATTACCGTCTTATCGCAGACGCTGTCTTTGCTGTAATTTAGGTGAGTATTTGTAATATATTATAGATAGGGGCCTTATAGTTCTTTCCACTACAAAAGAATCGGGTCGCTAGATGTCGACGACTGGAAGGTCGAAATATACAATAATAAATTCAATTGAAATACACTAATTTATACCGAAAATTAGGAAATTTTCAAATGTTTGTAACCCAAAATAAATGAAATGACCATTGAAATGAACACGAACTAGAGGTTATGAATTTTTTTTTTTTATATTTCAAAATCAACCAATTTCGGTCAGAAATATCGTGTGGACGTACACTGAAAAAAATAAATAGGTGAAAATGAATACTTTCATGTAATCAATTTCTATAAAATATTTCTATCCTTTTGAAATACTTTTGCTTCAAAATTAAGGTAGTTTTATTCAATTAGAAAAACTTTCCATTAATGTGTTTTTCTCATAAAACTTCATGAAATAATCTTCTACTTTAAAATCGTTTTTACTAATGTTGATGGAACATTTTTCATTTAGGTAAACCTGTTTTATCATATATATTTTCAGATATATTTTTTTTAAATTAAAACGTTAAAACTTAATTTGAAAAAATTTCTGTTGAATTAAGAAATATTATTCAATTATTTTTTGTAAGCTATTATTATTTTAATATCCTTAACACGCAAATTGAAAAAATAAATCTTTAATTTTATTCACAAAAGTATCAATTTGTTTTATTATTAGAAATGCGTAATTGATTTATAACATTTTATTCAATTTTAATCCTCAGTGTTTTTCGAATTTATAACAGAATAAAAGAAAAGCTATATTTGAATAAAAATGTTGTCTTGCTGATGATTTCAGAATAAAATTGAGTAATAGGTAGTTTATTTTGAATAAAACTCAATTTATTATCTTTGCTATAAATTATGAAAATGTTAAAATTGCTTCAGAGCGTCATTTGGTGTCTGTGAAGAAAGTGTTACAGTTAAAATTTAAAAAAAAAAAAAATGGAAGAAAAATTGAAGTTAGAAAACCTTCTTAAGTTTCTAAACACAAAAGAAAATATTTTACTACGATATCATATTTCGGAAAATTTGTTGGGTAAGTTTAGTTAAATTCTATTTATAATTTCATATAAAGCATAAATTATAGTCTCTTGGTGCTGTCATGTAAGTCATCTATATTTTTTCTACTATTTTACTAGAATTTCTAAAAACTTTTTAAATCGGTTTTACATAGAAATAATAGCAGAATAGAAGAAAATAGATGCCTATAATATTTACATTGAATCCGGTCCATTATTTTTCAAACCGTGCTATATAAAAAGTGTTTCATAAAAAAATAAAATACATAACTTATCTTAAAATGGATTTTTGTTGAAATGCAATTCAGAATATACGTATATTAAAAAAGTGGTTAATTTTTTTTAGTCGATTTGTCTGTGTATGTATAATAGTATGTATAGAACGTGAAATAGTGAACAAAATTTAATAATGTTTTGCTGTTCTTTCTAACAGTTTTATTATTTTTATGTTTTTTTTTTGTTGAGAGAGCGAACTGAGATATTTTAAACTATACAATAGATTTAGCACGGTTTTATTAATATTTACATATACATATCAGTCCTTAATTTCTCTTTTTGTTTTATAATTATGTTTCTCATTATTTTTGTGCATTTGGTTTATGTAATATTTTACTCAAAACCTATTATGTCGTATATCAAAGAAAGATAGAAAAAATCAGATTTTTGTTTTATGCATTTCTATTGTATTAAGCACTACCACTAAAAGGAAGACGACTATAATATTTGTTTGATAGACTAAGTGCAGAAGTACTGCGTATGTGAAATCTATAATACCGCGCGTTTTTTGTGCATTAGTGTTGGTTTTGGCTTTACTATTGTTTTTGTAACGGTAATATTATTGAAAATATTAACTAACCGAATTTTCATCATTCTTTCGCAGCCAGTGATATTGACAGTGCAACATTAAAAACAATAAAAAAAGATCAACTGCATCAGTTTATTAATCATTATATAACTATTCAGCAAATGATATCACAAAGCAGGCTATGGAAACATAAATAGCAGATCCAAACCAGCGTACTAACATTGAAACTGATCAAGAAATGCTTGCACTTCTTAAAAATTGGGGGATTGAAATAATGTACGACGCATTAAAGGGTAATTATTTGATATGTTTAAAAATCCAACTATTTACTTACAATTTATTGTTTTTTGTTTTTAGATTACGGGTTTGATATTGAAGCATTGCGATGCATGACTACAGAATATTTAAAAAAAAATGTTTAATAAAAATTATAGTATAGCTGGCTATTTAAACGATAGCATCCGAAAGATTTTGAAAAATTTAATTTTAAATTATATCGTCACTAACGGAATTAACATGTCAGTTGCTCTGGCAAAGCAACTATCAGAAAATATTATTATTACTTTTCCCTCGGCAAAACAGGTATGTATCCCTTTATAATATACATATTGTTTATACATTCATGTATATTATAGACGAATTACACAATTAGAGGAATAATACAATTAAATATTAAAACATTATTACCTTTCAGAGCACTTGGTATTTAAAATGTCAAGGATGTAAACCTAAGGGGCTTTTATATAGTGGATTTTTTAATAAACAACGGATATTAAAAAAAGGTGGTGTTCAGGGTAAACGGTCTTATAGGCATTCAAGTTGCGATGAGCAAATTGCTGACCCACAGACTTCCGCTAAGATTTTTATTATATACCTATAAAAACGCGTGGTTCATGGATACTATCTCCAAGTAATTTTTTTATCAGTATCCATATATGCGTCAAAATTTTAATTGTCTTATCGTGATCTGTACGATTTTCTAATTGTAGAAATAGATGAATGGGGGTGGAGGGTTAAATAACCCTACACTTAAAAGAAATAGAGGGAAATAATTGCTCGTGGAGAGACTTGGAGCTGCATTGGGCTGAAACGGCAGCATATCGAGTCAATAATTATATAAAAATGTCAAAAACAACATCCGAGCTAACAAACCATTGGAAACAATATAAAAGTTCATTGGGATATAAATTGGTAATCTATAATATTTGAAAATATTTATACAACAATATAATGATTTATTATTTTTCAGATTAATATTGATTTTCAGCATTTATATCCAAATGCGAGCAGTTTTTTGGACAAATATCAATTATTTGTTCCCAAAATACTACAAATCTGCGAAGAAAAAATTAAATATCAAGCGTGCGTCAATTTGTTTACACAGTTTAAAGAATCAACAAATATATCAGAAAGTAAGAATTAGCGATCAAATATATTATGTCCAATCGTTAAATAAGTCTAAAGAAAATATTTAATTTGCCTATTTACAGATGGACGAGATGCAGTCATTTTTTATCTTTTTCATGCAACATTGACCCCAACATCAAGAGAATTCAAGTTTGTAAATAATAAGCGAACCCTTACTAAGCATTCCATTAAAGATTCGCAGAATTCTTTTATGGTGATTGGGAGTACTGCTCCTGAAACAGAAGAATTATTGCAGAATATTTTGAAAAAATCTGAGCCGTTACAACCACTAATATTAATTACTGGAACACTAATAAATCCGAATGAAACCTGTACATATTTTGACGGAATAAAATTTAAATTTGGATTAATGAGTCGCTGTTGATGCTTGTTTCAAAATTTATCAAATTTTTAATTTGACCTATCCGAAACCATCCATATTAGTTTGGAATTTTATTCAAAAATATTTTTATAAAATAGAAACAAAATTTGACCAAAATCATTCGGCAATTGAGCTGCTTATTGCTAAGCTCGACAATGATTTGTTTTAATTATTAGAATTTATGTAAATACATACGCAATACATTTAAGTTGAATTTATATTTGTTGATGACCTAGCAGAAAGAACCATCAATATACATATTATAATGTAGTTTTGAAAATAGTAATTATTTAAAAAAAGGATTTAAATAAAAAGTTCAGTTTAAGTTAAATTAAGTTAAGTTTTGTATTTTGATAATGAATTTAATAAATTGGTTTCACTTACATCAGTTTGTTCAGTCATTTACCTTGGAAATATTTTTTGTAATGCTTTCTTGAATTCTTAAGGTTTATTATATAAATATATTTGTATATATATGTATATATATATATATATATAAATATATATATACATATATATATATATATATATATATATATATATATATATATATATATATATATATATATATATATATATATATATATATATATATATGTATATATATATATATATATATATATATATATATATATATATATATATATATATATAAATATATATATTTATATATATATATATATATATATATATATATATATATATATATATATATATATATATATATATATATATATTTATATGTATAGAATAGAGAGAGAGAGAGAGAAAGAAGGAGAAAGAAAGAGAGAATTAAATATTGTCAGTATTCCAACTGATGGAACTATCATCAATTTTAGAAAAACAATCATCAGTGGAATACTCATTTCAATTTTTTATTCTCATTTTGATAATACAGGTTTCTAGTTTTGAAACAAATTCTTCAATTTAATAAAGTGGTGGTACATTAATTATAAATTATTTATCCAAATTGATAAAATTAGCAGTAACTTTAAAGATTTTTGTTTTTCGAAAGTTGCATTATTCCGTTTTTTCAAAGCAAATGAAGCGTCATTTGGATGAAAATTATATTTCAATTAAAAACACATTTTCAAATTAAACCGCAACGTCTGTTGATTCAATGTGTACGCATAATATTTTTTTTATTTTAGTTGAAAGAATCAAATTTATCAAACAATAGAATATTCTTCATATTGATAACCTGTTTGCTTTGGAGCATTATCAATCCCTTATTCATCCAATTAAACTATGTTTTTTTCAAATTCACCAACTTTTTTTTTTCAGTGTACGTTGAAATTACCTAAATAACGTATCTATTATCCAGTTTGTTCTGAAATAAAACAAATTTTTTTAAAAATTGCTTTGCTGTATAAAATCGGCACAAACAAAGTAGATTTATGTACGAGTATGTAGAGTATGTAGTTTCGTGGAAGCCATATAAGAGCTACTAAAAATGAATTTGGCACAAACATTATATAAAAAAACATTTATTTAAGATTTTTGACGATAACATTATTCACCACTTAGTCTTCTATAGTCATCTATAAATAAAACAATTAAATTTTATTTTACTACAAAAACGGATCGATATAACTTCACCCTCCGCACTCCATCGTTTCAAAATTATAAATTGCCAAATCAATTTAGTCTATTACATACAATTTATCATATCAAGTAGAAAATAATAAACAACGCAGAGCTTTTTTTCACTATAAAAAAATAAAAAACCGCGAACGATATTTTGTGTGCTGTGCTTGAAATGTTTTAAAATTAAATTCCATCTATCTAAATAAGAGATATACATATACAATATATGTACCCAGGCAGCACAGAGTACCTATATATACTGTGCATTTATTACACGAATCCTCAATTAGTAAAATTACAGCGAAATTAAATTTTTATTTTGGTTTTAGATTTTATTTTGAAGAGATATCTGTTTTATGTGTATGTACCATTCAATATTATCCAAAAAACGATCTATAATGAGGATTTAATTTCTTGTTCGTTAGACGAGAAGTTTAAAATATCATAATATATATGCTGTTTATGAATTATGTATGTGAGTAACGTTATTCAGATATGAAGAGCTAACAGCCACATTGAATTATGCTTTATACTTAATGTTGCTATACGTACGTAATATTTATAATCATTAATATCGTTTCACATCGCACATTTTCAGCTGTTGGCAATTGAAAATTTTGCACAAATTATTTCTCTGTACATATATAATATATGTATTGTACATATGTACATATGTATACAAATATATAAGCTTTTGATACTGCTGAATGTTGTGCGCGCGGAAGGAAATAAATCAAAATATTCCGTTTCCCCAACAACACAATATAATTGCTTACATGGGAAATCAGAGAACATGTTCAATTTGAAATCAATACATATACATATATACATACAATTCGGAACATTATTAATAGCTGACTGTCTTGAATATAATACGTACGTATCTAGAGCGTACAGAAATTAATATTCTGTCTGTATATGCCGTGAGTAACTTTGTTAAAACTTTTTATTTCCAGTTTTTTTGTTTTGGTTTTGCTTGCTAGTGCTTTGTGTTCGTTTCAAATTGAATTTAGTTCATGTTCCTTCTTCCCGCGATTTATTTATTTTTTTTGCTCCTCTATATATACGAATACGTAAGTATCAACGGGTATATAGCTACTTTACGTTTATGTACGTATACATATGTATATATATGTATGTACAAATTTAAAAATATCTTAAAGTATTTTTCTCATTTTATTTCGAATTAATGTAAGTAAAGTCGACATAAAACATCGACGGGAAAATTACATTTATATATAAAATTGATTTTACTGTGCTGTGCTGTTGCTGCTGCTAGAATGTCAAACTAAGTTATAAGTGAGAAGAAATCGAAGTTAATATTTTATTTTTTTCAAAGAAAATTATTTCAATTTGTCTAAAACTTATATCTATGTATGTACATATATGTGAGGAACGTATACCAAAATTTGATTGTCGATGGTGCGATGGTGCGGTATAGAAACGAATCTTTCACATATAGAAATCAAATACATTTATACTATTTATATCGATTGTAATTTATGGCTGTTGAAGACGTTTTATATGTTAGATTGGAGAGAAATTCAGTTATTGCGAACAATTTTTCTAACTTCTAAGTGTTTAAATGGTAAACACCATAACAAAGTACTTGACGGAAAATAAAATCAAAAACTTTTGTATTGCTTTTACTAACTTTTTGGTTTCTATATTATCGTTGAAATAATTTAAGACATGTTGGATTGATTTTCGATGCTCTAGTTTGAATTCTATATGACTGCCCTAGTTTGTATTCGATTATGCCAAGGCCACGATGAGAAATTTTATAAGTTTGTGATACGCAGGTTGACCACCTGATAACTATATGTATGTTCATGAAATTGCATTTGTTACATTGAAAACTAGCTGCATCGATGCTTTTGCGTCAAAAATCTTAAACAGTTAACTGTTATAATTACCAAAAACTGCTTTACTCTGATTGAAGTGGTATTGCTTGATTAGCAGAAATAACAACCAAAGCGATATGCAAAATACATGCAATACAATAACAGTACAAAAATTAGTAAATTTCTTGATACAACACACGAAAATTTGTCTGGCTTCGGTGCTGGACAAATTTTCGCGTGGTTGGAGCGCTTGGAAAGATCAACTAAAATCTATCGAGATTTATAAATTATAGTAGAACCAAGAAGGATCACAATATCACTTTGCAATTTAAAAGCTCAGGTGAAGCCCTTGCTGTTGCCGTTAATGTGTAGACAGAGTTCATTGTTTATTTCAGTTAATTATTTTATTGGAGATAAATGACCAAAAATGAAGCTGATGTTGTGCAATACGTTACCTAGTTTGTTCTGTAATGGGTAATGTCTGATTTTAAATTGAATCTCTAAAAAATACGCTGAAGATAATATCTCTGATATAGTTGTAGTAAGTAATACGAGTAGTTTTTGGTTTAATGAGAGTCCAGATGACGTTAAGTAAGATTTATCATCTACCACAAGTATAGTTTTGTTATAATCTCTCATAATGTTCGTACTGGATGTTAGAGTTAATATAATATGTTGAATCGTATTGAATGGTAACCTTCTAATATATCGTCCGGAACTATTTGTTTATAAACTTCTTGCATTGTTTTCCTGAAGGAGAAAACTTAGAATTGGTTGAAACTTCTAATTGCCAAAGTGTAATTTGCTAAACATTTTACCTGCATTTAAAATTAAGTCATCCGAACTTCGTACATCATGTCCATCATGTTGATGTTTATTTGCTACTCCACTTACAATAATGTTCTTTCTGGAAGTTGCAATTTCTTCACAAGCGAATGGGAAATAAAGTTGACCCCGGGTCATATAATATCGTGCACTGTTGTAACTCTCTCTGTTGTTTTTCATAATAAAGAAAACTGTTGGCATTAAATCTTCTGTTACTGTACGTCTTGAATTTTAGTAAGCTGAGAAGCTACATGTATATCAGTAATTGATGTGTCTGTAATTGAAGTATACGCGGTTATTTTTGTGATATTTTGTTTGTTTTACTAACACATCCATACATTAATTAGAGACTGTTCAGCTAGTGGATTTATTGTCCTATGAAAGCTAAACAGTAATCCTATTTTGGGTCGGCCCATGAGTTAAATATTCCAACAGATGGTCATATATAGAAGTTTTCAGTTTAGTTACCAATTGTAATCGGGAGATTTTACTCTTGTGGCATCCTGCCTTTGTTGGGATACCTGCAAACCCAGAACCTCTTGATCCAAACGTCGCAGTTTTAACCACTGCTCTATTTCGTAGGTAATATATTTGAATTTTTGATTAATTGAATGGCTTAATATTAAGCAACTGAAACACTCGTTAGGTTCCAGCACAAACTGACGTCGACGTTGAATAAGGGCATGATGGGTTGAAATTTTAATCCGTTTTATAGTAGAAACAGTTTCACTCTATTTTATATAGTATCACACGATTTACCAATGGGCAATGATTTTAGAACACCATTCAAATGATAGGAAATCTTTATGTAACGTTTTTTGAGCCCATAGTTGTTCAGTGCATCAACTTTCCTTAACTAGATGTTAACTAACCATGTACCGTTACTTTCAGTATTGGCTATTTTTGATAATCTAGCATCTCCTGAAGCCTTTAAAAGATTCAAACGTGGATTAGTTTTCTACAAGTCGAGTTACCATTTGCTAATGTAGATTATTCATCTGCGAAGTAATAATACTGTTCTGTTTATAAATGGGCTGTTTAAGTGTTATCTGAACATCGAAATTGACTCAATTATATCAGCAATTTAATCCTCAGTTTTAGCGGTTTCATCAGTCATCTACTCGATAAACGTCTCCAAACCAGTTGCAAATTTCTCGAACCTATCTCTCCCAAATAGATGGATCTCGAGTTGATGATGGTTTTGAGATAATAAACTTCGGTGCAAGCTCCTAACAGTTTGCTTATTCATATCCTCCGGTTAAATAAAACAATTGACTTTATTTTTTGTTTGACTTTTTAACATTTTTAAACTCTCTACATCTCTGACAAAACTGGTACAAAAATATTAAGTTACTAAAATACTGCATTTTGTATACAGCATTTACTTATTATGTATAGCAAAGAGTATAGAAAGTAGAAGAGAACCGAAACAGAACAAAAAATGTCATCAAACGATTTGCATGTATTGTAACAAAATAAACTGTATGAGTAGAATTACGAGTATATCAACGAACCAACACAAATTCACTTCCATCAACTTCTACACCACACACTAACAGATAATTTACGAATATTTCAAATATCTTTTTAACTTTGTGTGAGTAACAATATGAAAGCAACCGAAATAATTATTGCAAGGACAAAAACAAAATATGTAAACAATAACAACAATTAACAATAAAAATATTCAATGTGTGGTTGCATGACCCCATATGATTGCATCTCCCCAACAGTATTTGATGAAATTTTTTGTTCTGATTTGTTTCTCTTCTACTTTTAATACTCTTTGTGTATAGGTATATTTGCGGGTAGTCGACTCTCTTTCTTATGCGGATACTGAGGCAAATCTTTCAGTTATTCAGTGACACATTTTCAAGGAAATTGTTTTCTTAATCCAGTGTTTTACCTTTTGACAGCTTATGGAACAACTTAAAACTTTTCGGACCAACTTATTTTTGGTCGACATTGCACTCGTCGTTTTCTCGGTTTCATCACTTATCCACATGGTCCCAAAGAGGGACATTTGGCATGCATGTAGGGAATAAATAGCAACCAGAGTACCATGGTAGTACTTCGAAAGTAATTGTTGGAAAGAATTACTTTCCAAGTAGGAAGATCTCTGCTAATTAAATCACATTGAGTCGAATAATATGCACTAAAATGAGTCAACTTCATCTTTCGTACCATGTAACACTATCGTATACTATAGAATCTATGGCTTGATGATGACTACCTGTAAACTGCGGCTTGTGTATAGCTTCGGAAATTTGACATCGAATTTTGAACCAACGTTGAACTATGTGATAGCCTCGGACTTTAGATGGATGTGGATGGATGGAGACCTAAAACTCCGTATCACCGACTGATATTACATTATAACTCGACCGTGATCAGAGTAGGATTTCTTTCTAATATCAGTATATGCTGACAATTGGTAACCTAATATGTCTAAGAGAGTCAGATCCAGTTGAGTCTTCTATGCTTGAGTTGCCTCAGTACACATATTGATGTGCTCCTCAATGCATAGGTGATTCACAAAAATGCTGCTCTCTGAATTTTTAAAAGTTATGGGGACCGGTACGCCACCGGTAGGAGGAGTGTAATATAAGCTAATGAAGTGTAAGGTCTTTTGGGCTGCATATTAGCGTTTCCCGCCTTAGGTATGAAAATTATCTTCACATTGGTCCATTTATTGGTAATTTGACTTGTTTATCGCCCTATTGCTCTCTTATTGCGCAATTTCGGAACAGCCCTGAAAATGGGTCTCCGACACAAGTTCCAAAGTAGTGGTACATATACCATTCGATCGTTGAAAATAACTTGGGATGAAAGGATCAGTATATAGTACTTTTCATATCTTTCATATCTCTGAAAGCAACTTAATTTTATAACAGTATATTCTCCAGAATTTATTCTTGGCTCTTCTATTTTCGTATTTATATATTTTTAGGAGTTCCTTATAGGAGTATCAGTAAAAAACCACTCTTGTTTTCCTTGCTTTTTAAAAAGCTTCTTACATTAATCATTAATGATGAGAAGTCTAGGTCTACTAAGAGGACTAATTTGTAATTGTAAAAAATTTTGGAATTCTAGTTTTGGGCCATTTTTCGAGCACTGCTGGCCGTATGTCACGAATAACACGAACAATGCTGGCCAATTGGCAGGTCCATTACTCGAAATCAACTTATCGGAAAATGTTGATTTTAATAAGTTGATGGTTGCGGTACCATATGCTAATACAGCCAAATATTTAGGAATGGCCAGGGATGGGCGTTTACGCGTAATCTATTATTTTCTATACATTGACGTGCGTTATTGGTGATAGTTTTATAGAATGTCGGTCAATGCATTTAAATCTCTTTTCAAAAAGAGCGGAATTTAAAACAAATCGTGATCAAATACCATGAATCAGCGTCATGTTTATCCATTACAAAATTATTAAATGGACCCAAAACAACGATATATAGCGTTATATAGAGTGGGGTCCTCTTTATAACGGTGGAACGGTATAGAACAGCTCGTAGAAACATCGGAAAAAACGCCTAACAAAAAATCAGACAAAAAGGTTATAACTTTCATTAAAAATAATCCGGAGAACTTTAACTATGAACGTGCCATAATATTTAACACACCTCACTTCATGGGAAAACGAATTCGAGTTCAGAAAGGCTATAAGTGCTACCGAGTTAGTAAAAAGCCAAATCGTTCAGATATCCTATTGAAACCACATCTCGTCCGGATCAATGTCATTCATGTTTTCAAACAAAAAATCATTGATTGACCGTAATGCGATCCTAGGCCTCATTTTTGAAAAAATAAGGTCCGTGCATTTTTCTGCATGTAATGGAGTCTGTAGGGTCTCTTGTAGTTTGGTCCCACTCCATATGCGGCAATTTTTTTCATAAAAATTTAACTTTTTGTTTTATTTTTTACAATTTCAAAATGGTAAACTTCTCAATGTAATATACTCGATGTTACAAAAATCGAAATGGATTTTTAGGAAGCCAACTTCTAAACTTAAAATTTGAATCCAATTTCAAAATTCGATAGTTCGATGTAGTTGATCAAATATTGAATTTTTCAAAATGATTTTTTGAATTCGCCAAATGTTTAAAATCGAATTTCGATTTGTAATTCGTTAAGTTTGAATTGGACTTTAACAACTTAAATACAAAGATTTAAAAATTAAATTTTAATTTTAAAAATTGGTTTAATCTAACATATTTTAAAATGATTAAATTTAACAAATCTGAAATTGGGGAAGATTTTGAAATATTTTAGACTTTTTAAGACATTTATGTTTATATAGACAACAAAAATGAATTAAATTTTAATCCGAATTTTAAAAATTGTATTGAATTCGTTTTTCGTACAATTCTAGAGTTTCAATTCGTTTTATTGAATTTCGCAAATTTTGCATGCACGATTGAATTTTGATAATTTTTTATAGCTTGAAATGCCGAATGCCAATGTTTATGAAATCAGACCCAAGATTTGTTGCAAAAATTGTGTGTTCTCTGGTTGGAACGTTTTCAAATATTTAAATGTTGTAAAGCATACCCTTTTGCGTTCGAAAATATCCAGTCAGTTTATTGATACCTGATTAGATTAGAATTGTCCATTTCAATTATACTAATAGCAAAAATCAAAGAGTTTACTAATGTACAAAGGCGTTTTAAATCTTGATTCGAAAGCATCTGCAACATAAGCATATAAAAATAAACCACATAAATGACGACAATGAAATGATAATTTCCGTAAAGTTCGATATCACATAAAATCAAAAATTATATTGTAAATGTATTTCTTATATATGCTACACGATTCGATATATTACAATACATATATAACAGTCATACAAAGAGATATCTCATCTTAAAAATAAGTTTTTAAGTTCTTTTATCAAATATAAATAGATTTTTGGATGAAAGACATGTATACATTTTTTAATTTATAATATACTCGTTACTTCCTGGAATTGGAATCTTGAATTTTTAAATATATCTTTCAAATTGCGTTTCATGTTTAGAATTTTCTGATTAACTTATGTACAGGGATGGGTGTTTACGCGTCATCTATTACTTTCTACATTGACGTGTCGACACCCGTAGATAACGTAAACAACGCAGACAACGTCGATAATGTAGACAGTTCCTCGAGTGGTTTTGTCAATTAGTTCTAAACTAAAGGGTAACCAAATTTCTTGTCAATGCATTTAAATCTCTTTTCAAAAAGAGCGAAATTTAAAACTAATCGAGCTTAAATACCATGAATTTACTTCAGCGTCATGTTTATCCATTACAAAATCATTAAATTGACCCAAAACAACGATATATAGCGTAATATAGAGTAAGGCCTTCTTTATAACTGTGGAACGGTATAGAACAGCCACAGAAAAATCAGAAAAAACGGCTCACAAAAAATCAAAAACATGGCACAACTAGTAGAAATCTTCACAAAAAGATTATAACTTTCATTAAAAATAGTCCGGGGAACCTGACCTATGACCGTGCCATAAAATTTAACACAACCTATTCAATGGTAAAACGAATTCGAGTTCAGGAAGGCTATAAGTGTTACCGAGTTATTAAAAATCCAAATCGTTCAGATAACCAACACTTGTTGATGTATATAAAAACTAACAACTTTCCTATTATTGTGGCAGGATTGTACTGTCCACCAAAGAGATTGTATTAAAAACAAACAATACTCAGAGTTCTTCAAGAGTCTGGGAAAAAGGTTTATAACTGGTGGTGACTTCAATGTTATGAATACTCACTAGGATTCTAAATTAACTACAACTAAAGTAAAAGAATTACAGATGGCCATTAAAGAAAATGAATGTGAATCGCCGTACACTTTTTCACTGCGACCGTACACAAGAGATGGCTCTTAAACTTGCAGAAATTGAATATAGGTATCAACAGAAGCTGTGTTGAACCAATTTTACAGAATAAATTAAATATAAAAGGTAATGGCACTGAAAATTAAAAGTTTTAGAAACAGGGATGGACTCTGCGCTTTATATCGCCGTACATTTACATTGCTGCTACATCCCTTATACTTGGCAATTAATTGGAAAAATTTGAAAATTTTAATAAATAGAAGCTGAGTTGAATTAATTTGTAAGATGAAATTTAATTAAAAAAACGGTGTCATAGGATTTGAAATCGTGGATGTTATGCAGTGTTCGAACCTCGATAAAGAGGAAACAAATTTGGAAATTTATCCGGGCATCCATACATTTCTCATTAAAATAAAATAAAAATCGCTTTTTATTTAAAAATGACCTATTTGCTTTTTAAATTAAAAATATACATATATCTAAACTGAGGCTTGAACTCGTCTCGATTCAGAACCAACCACACAGCTTATTTTACCACCCCCTTACATATAAATAGTGATATTCCTAGCGTAGCGTTTATAGCTGCCATATAGGAATAAAAAAATTGAAAATTTTAGCAACGGCAATGGACAATTCATTACGGTCATACACTCTTATACTTGCAGAAGAAATTAAATTAAAAAAGTTTTGACGCTGCCGAGAATTGAACTCGAGTCTATGAAACCAAAACCAATGACTATATTAACTACACCACCGCCGTATATAACAATGCTGCTAAACAAATCTTTTATGTTTGCAAATTCATTAGAGAAAATTGAAAATAATCCTGTGACCGTACCATAAAATTTAACACACCTCACTCCATGGAAAAAGGAATTTGAGGTCAGAAAGACTATAAATGCTACCGAGTTATTAAAAAGCCAAATCGTTGAGATAACCACCACTTGTTCGCTAAATAATGGGCCAGACTGATGACAAAATTTTCACAAAAGCAATATATTTGCACGAGATTAATCAAATCCACAGGTTTTCGACTTATCGCAAAATGTTGGACTATATTGGAAAGAGGGCTGAAGGTCAAAAGACAATTCGGTAGTTATGCCAGAAAAAGGAGCATACATCAAACAACATGTGCGTGATTTTATCAAATCTAGCTGGATTATCCACAAAGACTTTGTACATTGCGTTGGCCCAAAGAATATAGTCTAAAGGTATCACACGATCTAAATAGCCAATTCAACGATCCGAACCGTGAACTTAATTGCTGGCCAATATGATTTTTCAATAAATACATTGCTTCGCCTGCTATAAGGTAAATAGCGCCAACTTCTTGGAACCAAATGTCGTCGTGGTCGGGCTTCAATTTCAGGCAGCAAATATTCCATTATCATGGTGCAATAACGAGCACTATACACAGGTACTTCCCGGGGGTCTTCTTTTTTGAAGAAATATGTACCGATGAAGAAATTTGAAGAAATATGTACACACCAAAAGATTTATTTAGACGCGTATCATCCAATACTGTAAACTGGGATTCAACCTTTTCGATGGTATTCCAAATACTAGTTGGGACAGGCCTATTATATCAACCGTATCTTGGTCTAAGCGCACGAAACACATTCCTCACAGAACGTTGATTTTTGTAATAAAGATGACCAATTTGTAGACGCTATGTCGGGCTCAGTCTTTCCATAATGAAATAGCAAACAATACAGAATAAATAAATGAACGCTTTTACAACACACTCCCGCTAACTGGCGCATTCGATTTCAAATCGCAAAAATATCGTAGGTTGTTGACATCATTTTTACTGTCGACGTTGACAAAAAACACTGCCAAATAATCTAAGTTATATTTTACGTGTCGATAATCGCGTAGAATACATGGCGTAATCTACCTCGCCCATCCCTGCTTATGTATGTACATTCAAGTTTATTGAATCAAGCTCGCAAGCATTCATGTGCCACATTATTATTATTCACTGAATCGATTTCATACGAAACTACATTCATACATATGTCATAGTTCAGCCCGAAACTAAAAATTTCTTTCTCAATATAATTGAAATACAATATAAAGAATTTGTTTGGCGCAGATATTATTTATACACATCATTGTGTGTGTGCGTGTGTGTGTATGTGTATACAAGCGATCATTATTCGGGTAGACGTTAAACTTTTTCAGTTGCTTGTGTATCTACTTACATATAATATAATAAAGCTTATACAAAGCATAAAGAAAAAATAAAACAAAAGAAGACGAGCGAAAAAGTTTTTCCATTTGTTTTTCCATTCTCTATTTATAGCTTTCTTATACGTTTGACTAGCATAATTGAAAGAAAATTGAATTTTAGTTTCGACTAAATAACAAACAAGATTTATATTTTATATACAAATTGTATTTTAATTAGGAATTTAATGATCCATATTATTCCTATACATGAAATAAGGATGGCGACGGGCGGAATGATCATCAAATTAGCGATAACATTTTCACCGATTATCATTAGCTTTTACCATTTTACGCGTACATACGCACGTATAAATCAAAATTTCTTTTGACCCCAAATTTATACGGATTTCGTACGTTTGCTAATTACGTAAACGTGTAAAGGCATTTAACAGGTATACCTTACCTACATATTATATTATTGGCGTACATATTATCATAAATTTATTAAACAGCGTAAATTATCTTTGCATTCTCCTTTTGAATAAAAAAAAAAAAAAAGCTTCAACCATAAATTTTATAAATTACCGTAATAAAATATAAAAAATACGGTAAAATACGGTTAACAATGAAATGTCTTGAAAGTATGTATGTGTATATACATGCCAAAGTTGTGTTTCTTAACATGTTTCCCATATAATTATGCATTTAATCGTGTTAGTAGCCTTCCTCTGGTCGGTTTTCAAACACATCGATAAACAAAATTTTTAGTGTTTATTGTTGTCTTAAAAAAACAACGGTGAAATTATTTTGTTTTCAATTTCTTTTGTTTATTCAATTCAATCGTTTATTTCATGGCATTCTTACACTAATTAATTCTTGCCATACTATCGCAAGGATGCCATGAAATAATTTACTTACCTCACAATCGCTTCAATCTAGGCGTGCTATAAAAATAAATTTACAAACAATATTTAAAACAAAGAATGTGCACACAAGAAATAAATGAAAATTAGTTTTTTCATAAATAAAATATATTTAGATGTCTAAACCCTATATAAATATAAGTAACTAATAACGACATTCCGAAGTTACTTTTGACTTTTACAGAAATAAATTTTTCAACGTTATAGTGAAATAAAATTAAAATAATGAATTTTGCATTTTAACTATCTACTCGTATATTACGCTGTCATAATGATTTTTAATTTTTTAAACATTTTTATGTTAAGATTATTAAAATTTTCGGAATTTTGATGGGTTAAAATTATAAATTTAAACATCCATCTAAAAGTATGCACGTCTTAAAACATTTAATGGGTATAGCAAAACGGCAATCATTAAAAGTATGACCTGTCATTCTCGGCTAGTCTGGGGACATGTGAGATTATAATTTGACGGGGATATACTTCTAGAAGCCCAAGATTTGTCCAGACCGACGTTTCTACCTTGAAGTGGTGCCACTTCTGGTCCTCGAACCAGCGTTACGGAACAATAACCGTATATTCGGAAACCTCTCCTAAAATTGTTTTTTATTTCTATAACCGCGAAATAACTGGGATATGATCCCTACATGGCCACTCCTTCTAATCCCTTTAACTTTCTTTTGAAAGGTTTAAAGAGCTCGCCAAAGTTTTCAATTGGAAAATAAATATATCGACAGGTGTATTTGAACTCGAACCATCATAAAATAACCCACATCGAGAAAGAATGCGATTCTCGGAGCCATATCGATTATTTGAAACATTCTGAGCTAAAGTCAAATTTGGAGACTGTTTGGGTATAACTGACGGAAAATTAAGACTCTGATGCTATGTAGTTGAGGAACAGTTAGAGTTCTTAACTTTATAGAGTTATTAATAATGGCAAATGGCTTGCGTTGGTTGGGTTGAAACATGTGACATAATTGAACATTATAATTGGTGGTGCTTTCTAGTAGAGTAGCTCGGTTAAGCCCAATGGAGCCTGATTCAGTATGATAAACAGTGACATGCTCAGGATATTCATTAGTTGGTACATAAGCCTCGACTGTAACTGGCACTTGTAAAGATATTTTAGAATTGATCATTTGAGATTGCAATATATTCTGTCGTTGGTTCAATGCTACCATCTGCTGTAATAACAACATATACTTTTGAAGGACCGATTCCAACACTTTTGCTTGCATTTACATTTGGTGAGTTTAGTTAAACTTTTAATTTGATTCTAGTCAAGTACATAGTTCTTTTAAAGTGGATCTGCTTGGTAAACGTAAATAATATGAAGTCCTTGGTTCCATTTCCTATTCTTAAAAAATTAAGTATATAAGTTTTACATTTAACATTTAAGTTTGTAGAATATTGTATTGTTAAACTATTTAAAAAAAAATAAGAACTAACTGAAGATTAGAAATTAAATTTTATTTTCCAATTTTCAATCATAAGAGAAAGATGCATTAGAATTTTAATTATTCCCACACTTCAAGTTATTTATGAAAATATGTATTACATTTTTCGGACACCTTAAACATTAAGGGGTACGAGATTTAAAGAATTTGAAATTTCAGTTTATATCAATTAAAATTAATAATTTTAAGAAATTTTATAAATTGCTATTGCAGAATTCATTTAGTTTTAAATCCGCCCTCGTTGGCACAGCAAGTAGCGTTCTTGCTTTTTTATTCGAGGGTCTCGGGTTGGATTCCCGTTGCAGACCAAAAATCACGGTTGGGTGTTTTTAATGTGTAAGTATATGTGTTTGTCCTGGTATTGCACCGTGGGCCCAATAGTGGGATTGAGTTCTGGAGTAATCCGCCCAACTTTAATTTTTATTTTTTTATTTTTAGTTTTAAATTTAACACGTACATAATTTTAATATTTTGAAAATTAATTTTACGAATTTTCGTAATTTATAAAATAACAGGATTTAAAGTATTATCGTATAGCATATAAATTTATAACTTAAATTAATTAACCATAAAAAATAACGAATAATAAAAATTTATTTTTGACTGATTTGCAAATGAAATGGTCGTTAAAAATTATTTTTAATATTTATTACAACTCAAATATAAATAATTTACTGTCACAATCGTATAATTATTAATACATTTATGTTATTATCACAAAAAGGCCGGAGGGTTCAAGGACCGGCGTATTTTGTTTTATGGATTTACGTTGTGATTGAATTAATAATTTGGATACCTCCAGTACATATTTTAATTTTACCATAACTTATTCATTTTAAAATCAATTAGTAAATTTTCGAAGCCACTTTTTCTTGAAACGATATTTGCTTTTCATATAAATTTATCAATTTAAAATTTTTCAAATATACACTAAGCTTAACACTATAGAGTTTTGGCTATAAATATTTTTGATTATTTTAATAATTAGACTAAAAAAACTAATAAAATATTTAAGGATTTTGCAAGTTTTAAATATTTTTTAAAGTTATAATATTTTAATTTGATTTGTTAACCAGTTTTACAGTTATATTTTTAAATAATTTTAAATTTTAATTAAAAATCAAGGGGGTTGGGAAAACAACAATGAGAATTAAATTTAGTTTGAAACTAATTTTTAACAAAAAGAATTTAAGTCAACTCAAAGTATATTCTTTTCGATTGATTTACAAATTCTTAAAAATTTTAAAATAATTTTAATTAATTTTAAGCGCTTGTCGTTGTTAAAAACTATTTTAATGAAATTAAAACTTTAATTTTTGTTCTAATGCCCAAAAAATTTTAATGTTTTAATAGTA
Source organism: Tipula unca (assembly GCA_951394425.1). Classification (NCBI taxonomy): domain Eukaryota; kingdom Metazoa; phylum Arthropoda; class Insecta; order Diptera; family Tipulidae; genus Tipula; species Tipula unca. The sequence continues at coordinate 135,553,834 of OX596381.1, forward strand.
ATTATAGGATCTCAAAAAACTTGAATTTGTAATTTTTAATAATCAATTTTTGAATCCAAAGGTTTTCAAATTTTAATAATTTTTATTTACATACATTTTCTGACATCTAATTTGTTTAAAGAAATTTTATTATTTTAAATGATTTTAAGAAGTACCAACATTTTAAATTTACTTTGTATACATTTAACACTATCAGAATTATTTTAATTTTTATTATTTAAAATATAGAACGCCTCAGATTTTAAAATATAAATTTTTAACAATTTATTTGTAATAATGTTAAAACATTTAAAAAATTTAAGATAATTACAAGTGTTTAAGAATTTCTTTTATTTGCAATATACAAATTAAAGTTTTTAGAAATTATTATTATTTCTAAAATATAATTAATTGTGACCAAAATTAAAATTTATTTTAATAAATAAATAAAATTTCATTAAAAATTATTTTATATACTCAAAATGTTAGTAATTTGTCAAAAAAATTTAATTGAATTTTCAAGTTTGAAAAGTATAAATATAAAATTTTAGGAGTACAATTTTTAAAAAAATAGCATTACTTTAGATTTTCATTTAAAATTTTTTAGTATATATAATTACTAATTTTAAGCTGTTTAAATTGCGCTTAAAAAATTCAAATGGTTTTAAATTAAAAATTTATAGATTATTTGTTTAAGAAGATTAATTTTAAGAGTTTCTGTGTGAAACTTAGAACAAATTAATTTTTTTAACAAAATTTAGAGCTATTGGTGTTAAAATTAACAAAACGATGTTAGTCCTAAAGTTTCAATAATTTTCATTTTTGAAGAAGAACCATTTCATCTAATCAATTAAAATAGTTTATCTGCCACCAAAGCGATCCACCATAATTTTGATTTTCTTTATAATTTACACGAGTTTGATAATTTAGGAACTATAAACTTTGAATTTTTTTTAATGCTATGAATTAAAAAAAAATTTACTTCAAACTAAATTTAATTTTCAAAATAATCAAAAATTAGAGTTCTTAGTTTAAAATTAAATAATTTATAAATTAAGGTCAAATGAAAGTTCCTAATTTATAGGAAACTATGATAACTACGTTAGAAAATATAAAACTTTGAATAGCTGATAAATTAAAAATTTAACTTTTAATAGTTTATTAGTGTTAGAAGCTTAAAAATTATTTTCAAATGATTTTCTTGAAAATAATTTTATTAATTTTAAAATATTATAGTTAAAGATTATTTATTAAAAATAGAACTTTAATTTTATGTTTCAAATCTTATAATGTTAGAGTTTTTGTTTTAAAAATTAATTTTTTTTTCAAATTTTGACCATTTTTAAATACAGAAAATTTTGAAAAAATTAAGAGTTTGGCCAATTTGTAAATGTTTGAAATAGATTTAAATATTGAAATTTAATTTGTAATTTTAATTTAATTTCATTAACTTATTTTTTAGTTGTTCTAGATTGGAATTTAAATGTTTGTCACGCTCTAAAGTATTTATGAAAATATGAATATAACTTTAAAACAAAATTACAAACATATTTCTAATAATTATAATAATTTATTTTTGTTACCAGTGCATATTTTAATTTTAGTTATTTTTAATAATTTTATAACTTTAGTTTTATTTTCTATAGTCAAAACAAATTTAAGTTTGTTGATTCAAACGTTTCGAAAGAGAAATGTATTATTCTTAGCATAACTTAAGTCCTACAAGCCACTGAAGTTCACAATCTCTTATTATTCCAACAATTAAAACATTATTAAGCTTGTTTTAGTAATAATGCTCAATTATTTAAAATCGAGAAATAATAATCATTTTTAATCTTAAATTCGTGTATTTTTTAGAATTTCAAATTCATCCTGAAAATGTATTATTAATTATTAAATATTTGTTAGAATCTATAAAAAAAATTAAGTTTATTTGAATTCTCAAAATTTTGAAATTAAACTGTAAAATTCTACAAGTTTTAAAAATTGTAAATATTTACTATTGCAAGCTGTAAAAATCTGAATATGTACAACAATTGAAATACAACTTTAAGAAGAATAATTACACTTGTTTATTTGGAAGCAGTAAATTGTGGTAAGATGCAGATAATGTGAATGCAAATGTCGACAAATTTTATAACGTGTTACATCAAGGCTTTAAACTCCATGTGCCTATTCTCAATAAAGCGCCGAACATCCGCCATGATGACCTGCTAACAAATTTGAAAAATCGAAAATGTAAGGCCTACACTAAAATGATGAAATTGTGGCAAGTGCCACTTATAAAAATAAATTAATTATTGTGCTAAAATAGAACGAGATATAAATATATGTATAATTATTTCCATGACTGTAATGTACTGACGATTATCTATGTATATGCACACAAACATTATATTTTAAGATTATAATTATATTATGTATTGATGATGGATAAAAAACAAAAAAAAAGTTAGTTGGTTGATGATGGCCTGTTTAAGTGGCCAAAAATAAAAAAAAAATAATTTATTTGCAAAACACACAGTTGTTAATTGCAGTTAATGTGAAAAAAAAGATATAACTTGCAATTTTTTTTTGGTACTTTGGAAGTAAAACATAAAACAATAGTACAAAAATGTTAAAATTATAATAATAATAATAAAATAATAATATACGTAATAAGTTAAAAAAAAAAATTATAAGTGAATTGTCTTAATATATAAATTTAAGAACTGTAAAAAAAAATTTATGTGATTGAAATAAAACTGGTGTTAGGTATCAATATGGAATCCAAAAAAAAAAAAACTAACCAAAAAGTGATTTTGTGATTCGATTATAAAGACAGTTCCATATCTGTGAATTAAATAATATGATATTATAATAGTATGAATTAAGATTTGATAATTAATAATTAAAGATAAAATTATCTATATATATATATAATAATAATAATATAATAATCGTAATAATAAGAATACAAATAAAAAAATGAAAATAATAATAACCGCGCGAGATATATTAATTGGGAACGTGGTTTAAAACCGTCGCTTCGAACGTCGTTCATTTACATCAATGAATGATCATATCGGATCCGCAACGCTAAGGTTTAAAAATTTTATTAAAAATGTATACATATTAGTTTTAGTTTATTTTTAAGAGCATAGTTTTTTTTGTAAATTTAAGTTTTGGGTGTAGGGTTTATAATATTTTTTTTTCTTTTTGGATAGTTTTAATTGTTATATAATTAGTAAATTAAATTTTTTTTTGTTTGCATATACATAAATAGTTGTCATACACAAATATTTTTTTTGTTGAATAAATTAATTTTTGTATATAGATTAAATATCAATAATTAAACTCCGTGTGTTTTTGTTTTTTTTTAAGTTAACATGAGTTACTAAACGCGAAATTATATATTGGTGATGAAGCTGTAATTCCTTGACCTTTACGAACAACATCCTTTTATATTATAACAGCATTTTAAACTGCAACCTAGCCGGCCGAAATAATGCTGTCTGGAAAAAAATCACTGGAAAGTCTGTGACGAGTTTTTTTAGTTCTCGGAAAACTGTTACAAAATCACGGTTGGAAACTGACATGCTGTACTTTTTACAACGCAGCGACAAATTTGACGTCTATTTCAATATTAAGTATCGAAGTTAAACTTAAAGAAAATCCTAAACAATTTTGGAAATATTTTCGATGTAAACGTGAATTCGAAGGATATCCTTCCATCATGACTTATAATAATGCCTGTGCTTCGAACGCTAAAGAGATAGCATCAAATTAGCAACAACAATACATTAATTACTCCTCCTGTCATATGTGATGAGGACGTTGCAACAGCCATAAGGGAATTTGGAGATGGATGTGGGCCGGATGATAAACGATCCTCTATATTAAAAACGTTTGTAGCTTGATAAATTCGCTCTGCAGGATATTTAGTCAATCCCTAATCACTGCCGTGTTTCCCGAGAAATTGAAAATTTCAAAGATCACACCAATCTTTAAATCAAGAATGCAGGATGTTGTCTAATTTTACCGGGAAATATCCGCATTTTACAAAATTCCAAAATTATTTGAGCTGATTGTATGCAATGCTTTTAAATCAACATTGATACGTGATATTTCCATCTACCAACACTGGTTCATGTCTGGTCTACATTTACCAATCTGGTCGAATTTGCCAGTAAAGTGTTAAATGAGATAGAAACATATCATCAAGTTGACGTAGTTTACACAGATTTTAGTAAGGCATTTGATTCTATCTGTCATCATAAAGCACTCCAAAGTCTACATGTATTCGGTTTTACATCCGGATTCATTAATTGGTTCAAGTCATATATAACAAACCGTCTGCAATATTTAGCAATTGCAAATGAGAAATCAAACGTTATTAAAGTGACATCTGGTGTTCATGAAGGAGCACAGTGCTCCATGGATCTTGATTGTGTTCATCGATGTCAAGTTAATAAAACACTCAAATATTCTAATATTTGCCGATGACATAAAAGATTTTCATACTAATGAACTTGATCTTGATGCTGAAAAACTGCAAAGTGACCTCAATAGATTTTCTCAATAGAAGTTCCTAGAGTACGTGAGATTAAAGCTAACTCCATGATTGGCTTTGACAAGCGGTGAACCGGTGAATTTATGGATACACTAACTTTACGTATATTATATTACGCTTTTCTAAGATCTCAAGTGGAATATACTGTAATCATTTGGAACCCCTATTATACTATGCACATCAATAGAAAGCACACAAAAAAAATGCTGTGCACATCAATAGAAAGTATACAAAAATTTCTGTTGAACAAAACTGGCTGTAGAGGATCAATTCGATTTTAATTTATCAAAAAAAACTTTCAAATACAATTTAAAAACGTATTTCCTAAATTTGTAAAAAAATCTTTTGACAACTTCTAATATGAAGAACTTAACTTTTAATTTTTAAAATTGTAAACATTTTAATTTTAAATTTAAACTTACATTTTTAATCTTGTGTAATAATCTTAATTTTGAATACTCGTAGATTATTTGTTTGGCAAATGAAATCATATTTGTAATGTACTAAATCAATTTCTTTAATAAAATAAATTTAAATAAAATAAAAACACAAGTGGGTCACTGATTTTCGTTGTGCCGCGTTTTCTCACAATCGACCAAAAACGTACACGTGTGACAACTTCAGAGGCAGGTTTGGCAATGTTCAAGCGAAATAAAAAGGAGTTTTTGCGTCGTTTCATAACTGCGGATGAAACATGGATCCATCACTTTACACCGGAGACCAAAGAATAGTCTAAACAGTGGATTTATAGTGGCGAATTTGCGCCGAAGAACGCTAAGGCGGTTTTATCGGCCACAGTTTTTTGGGATGCACGCGGCATAATCCACATCGATTAATGCAACTTATTGGACTGTTTCAACGACGTTTTTAAAAAAACGACTGCATTTAGTGAAGGATAAAGTTCTCTTCCATCAAAACAATGCACGGGTACACACGTGTGTAGTTGCCATGTCTAAAATCCATGAATTGCTTCCACATCCGCCATATTGAGGAAATGGCTCAGCGGAAAGAGATTCGGCTCTAATGAGGAGATCATCGATGCAACAAATGCCTATTTTGAAGGGTTTGAGAAATCGTATTATTCGGAAAGGATCGACAAATTGGAAAAACGTTGAACTAAGGGTATCGAGCTAAAAGGCGACCACGTTGAAAATCGGTTGGATTAGTTTTGGCGTAAAAGGGATGACCAAATTCTTGTTTGCCTATTAATATAATGATGATGGATGCTTGATTCCCCGCAGATAGAATCGACATGCAAATTTAATGTCTCAGGAAAGCAATTATATAGATCTCTGCCTTTGGCCAGCATTTGTATTACTTCAGCTAACATTTGAATAAGCTGAAGGAAACAAATAAATAACGTGCATATCTGAACCAACAGCACTCTTTCAAGCACTTAGTGTTCAGTAAACACTTAGCACATAATTTAATAAAACAGAAATGCCAAATAAATTTAAAAAATTCGTCAACGTTTCTTAAATAAAAAAAAATAAAAATATTTGTCTTAACTTATATAAAAGTGACATAAATTTCGTTACATCGTATCATCAAAACAAAAAAATCAACAATTGAAAACGATAATATGTAATTTTTGTTTTGTTGGTACAAAAAAAAAACTATACATAATACCGCTTTAGATCACAAAGTGATTTTTAAGCTACTTTTTTCGTAAATGCTTTTCCCATTTCGCAAAAGTGTTTTATTTGCAATTATTTTCCATCATCTTTCCCATTTCTGATACAAACCATATATGTTTCTCTAAAAAACCAACCCAAACAATAAGAACTTTTTGGTTTAGTTATTTTTGTCAAAGATAACATATGGAACAAATGAAGCTTTTTGTCTAAGTTATATAAAGCTTTTTCGTCTTGTGTATTTTTTTGTTTCTTCTCGTTTTCTACACTCTTCTTGGTTTGTTTAATTCTTTTGATAATAACTTTTTTGTTGTGTATGTATACTCGTATATACCGAAAATGTACGTTAGAAAAAAACAGTCGAGCACAAAGTATTTGCACACAAAAAAAAACTTCTTTTTTTAACTAAAATATACTGTAAATCTTTTGGTATATGAACATATGTTGTACAAGACAAACAATATAAAAGCTTTTTATGTGCTTTAACTGCGAGTATAAAATTCATACTGGATGATTAACGATTTGATAAAATATAGTAATTTAATAATTTAATGAGATATAGTACCAACCACCCCCTCCGTTTCTGTGAAATCTAAAAAGCATGCAATTCTGCTCAACTGACCACATTTTTCAGTTGCATTCGACAACACAAAAATTGAAAAGTTATCTTGAACAATATTTTTTCTTGTGTGCTTTGTATCTGTATAATAGTAAAAATAGTTTTTCAAATTTACATTTTTATTTTACATTATATTTTAATTTTATTTTAATTTCTAGGAAAAAAGATGAAAAGCACAAAAAATTAAATTATGGATGAAATTTTATTCAGTTAGTTTTTTATTTTTATTTATTTTTATTTAAATTATGTATTTTCAAAATTTTTCGTAATAATCCTTTTTTTTGTGTTCTTTACAATAACATTAATTGTGTATACATATATACCCGGCTACAATATGCAATAAAAGAAGATGGGATATAATACATAATCGTGTTTCACAGAATCCTTTTACATATTTAATTTACATTTATTTATTCTGTCTGGAACGAAAATTATGTACATTTTGTTGTATTATTGTAAATTTTATATTGTTAGTCGTTGTAATTAATTCACAAAAAAATTAAACTGAAAATAAGGTCTATATGGTGTACAGTAGTAAATATTTTAATTTAGTACGGAAGGCTGAGAAAGAGTGATGGAGAAACAAAGAGATGAAGTTAGTTAAGCCGAGTCTACGCGAAGATTTTTATTATGAATTTTAAATTATTCTAATTATTTGTTATACAATTTGAAAGGTGTTGTTTGGATTTATTTTTTAAATTGTTTAATGGCTTTCTAAGTTGTCATTATTTTTCATTTGCTGCCAGGTTAATTAAATTGTTTACAAATAAAGGACATTGTTTTTTTTTATAAATAACAACAAAAAGTAAATAAATCTTCGGTTAAATGCCCAAATATTAAACCAGTAACATTGCAGTTTCAGAATTTCAAATTGCTTTCAAATTGTAATATAAAAGCCAAAAGGAAAATAATTTACGGTGAAGTGATCCGAAACCCCCTACCGGCGACATGGTGGAGTGTGGACGCGGGCTCCCAGTCGCTGATATCCAGCGACCGCAATGATTTATTAAAGTCAAATAATGATAACCTCTTTGGACGTAGCTCCAAAGTACCGAGATCACCAACATCGTCAGTTAGTAGCCATGAAAAAGAAAACGAACAACTTCGTAAACAATTAAGTAAAATAGAAAAGATCACATCTCAACTAAGTATAGAAATTAACATACTTAAGAATGAAAATGGAAGCTGAAACAAGCACTTCAAGCCAAAGAAATACAGGACCAAGCAGCACCAGAATTCATCACTGATGAAGATGAATTACGTGATAAAACAGACTGGATCCTTAAAAAACAGAAAGAAGAGACCTTCTAAAAAATTAAAAGCTGAATATACTAGAAGATTTAAAGGGCAAGGGGTTGAAGATAGAAAACGCCACAAATATAATTAAAAAAGAAACTGATCAAGTGGTCACATTTAACAAGAGAGGACTCCCATTATTCATGTTTATTTTTAATAATAAAGAAAAAGTAGAAAGCATCTTTACCATTAAAGCTATTCTCAATGTGAGGGATAGAATTGAAGCATTAAGAAAGACCACTGGTTTAATACCCCAATGTAGAAAATGCCCAGGCTTTAACCATACCCAGAAATGTTGTAACAGAGAGCCTAGATGTATAAAATGCTCCGGAAGACATCTAGCACAAGCCTGCCAACTGGGGGAACCACCCCTAAATGTGTAAACTGCAAAAGAGATCATCCCGTAAACTACAGAGGAATAGAAAAACTCAGTTTATGCAAAACCGTGAAATACCATTCGACAGAATACCACCGAAAAACTCAGCGAAAGCTAACCAACAATCCTTTGCATCAGCGGGCCCAAAGACATACTCGCAGATTCTCCAACAGCAACAGGAGCCATTCTATACTAAGGGAAATCAAGAAACTCCAATTCTTGAAAAAATACTTAGGAGTATGAAGCTTTAAACATGCGTATAGCGAAAACTGAAAGGAGCATAGAAGCCGTACATAAACGGTAAAATAAGCAAGAAGCAGTGAATGAATTCACTTCAATGATGTACCGAATATGCATAACAGCAATACATTACAAATTGCCAACTGGAATGCAATGGGCTACTGCCCCAAATTCCGGAGCAGAAATTTTCTTACACATGGAAAAGATAGCCATATGTCTAATATCAGAATCCCACTTTACAGAAGTGTCATTCATGGATACCCCTGCTACCATGCCATCCATCCAGCAGGGAAAGCGAGAGGAGGGTCAGCAATATTTGTAAGGCAAAATATCAAACACTGCGAAGGAGTTAGAATAGAAAAGGAAATTTTGCAAGTTTCAACCATTAACGTTCACCACGTCGAGGTGGGGATCAAGACTATCAACACGTAAGGGTAAAACCCTGTTTGCAGCCGGGCAAGAATTAAACTGTGAGTTTTATTCTGGGGGTCAACCAACATATTGACCTACCTATCATAACAAAATACCAGACTTAATAGACTTCTTTGTTACAAAAGGAGTATCCGAAAACTACTTACTGATAGAAAACAATGAAAGAATATGTTCAGACCACACACCAGTTATTATGACACTGAGTGCAACCATAATCAAGAAAGAAAACTTGCCTAGAATAATAAACAATAAAACAAATTGGGATGTTTTCCTAACACATACAGTTTTACAAGTTCCAATTAAAACTGCGACACAACTCAACAGTACACTACAAAGTAAATCGAGACTTAATTATTTAAGCAACAAACTGAAGTTGCTAATCGAAGAAATTAAGAACAATTCATTTAGCGAATATCTAACAGGTCTTTCCGGCCAAAAAGACACAGACCATTCGCTCTGGAAAGCAACAAAAGAACTTAAATGACCGAACAGTCAGGTGCCTCCTATCAAAGAGGATGATGGAACTTGGGCAAGAAAAAGGCTCTCTTGTTCGCAACCCACCTTGAAAATACATTTCAGCCCCTATCGAGGCAATCAGCGGAAGAAAACATAAACCCAGTTAAAGAAATGGATAATAAAAATATCCAACCAGTAACATTACAAAATATGAGATTACTAAAAGCTTAAGCTCAAAAAAATCACCTGGTTATGACCTAATTTCAGGACAAATAGTTATCCTTGATCTCCAGTTTTAGGAGCATTGAATTGAATGCTATAATTAGACTAGCGTTTATTTAGGCTGAACCATCTTACTCTGTTGGGGGCTTTTCCTTTATTTCACCCATGATTTCCCAAGTGGTTTCGCCTCGGCTAGCATAGTTCTGTCCCATGTCTTTGCTGGGTTTCCTACTTTTCTTTTCCCTAGCGGGTTCCAGTCCTGTGACATTCTGGTTACATTGTTCGCTTGATTCCTTAGTGTATGTCCGATCTATCTCTACTTTCGTCTTCTTATTTCGTTCTCGATGTACAACTGGTTTGTTTTCCTGTACACCTCTGTGTTGGTTATGGTGTTCGGCCAGAAGATCTCACTATTAAACGCCTCACACCCATATGGAGTACCGGTTTTATACACGAGTTGAACATTCGTTTCTTGGCCTTGTGTGATAGGACTAAAGTATTCCAAATTTTATGTAGAATGTTGAATGTATCTCTGGCTTTATGCATTTGCTTATGTCTACTTCTGTTCCACCGGTGTTTTCTACTATGCAACCAAAGTATACGAATTCGTTTACATCTTCGATTAGTTCCTGATTGATGTGCATCAATGTGGTTATATTTGTGTTGAAGCTCATCGTCTTTTTTTCCTGATGTTTATTCTTAAGACCAATTTCGTTAGCTAGATATGATAGCTGTTGTACTTTTTGCTGCATGTGGGTGTTAATGCGTTAGCAGGCATATATATGTCATCATCATTGAGCTTACCTGTCCATAACCATTGGATACCATTGAGGACATGTTATCTAATTTGGGCATGACACTGATAAATACTAACAAGAACAGAGTTCGCAAGAGTACGCATCCCATGTCTTACTCCTCGAGTGTTATAGTTTTCACTTTGATTGCATTTGATTTGAACTCGGTTACCAGCATCCCGGTATTTCTTGTAGGATGACCTTTTCACAAAGTATCTGCCATATTATGTTCCTATTTATTGTGTCAAATGCGCGTTCGAAATCGACGAAGAGCTTGTATAATGGAGAACTCCATTCGTTGAATTATTTTATGATGATACGAATTGAGTTAATTGTGATGAGTGCAGCTTTTTCCTGGTCTGAAGCCAGCTTGATCGCAGGTGAAATTCTGTCAAGGATGATCATTGCGAGTATTTTTAATGCTGTGCTCAGGAGGGAGGTACCACGGGAATTCCTGTATTCCTTTAAGACATCTTTCTTGAGTATCGAAATGATCAAGCCTTCTTTCCTTTTCTGTGGTATTCAACCAGAATTTCAGAGTTTTTTTATTAATGGTGTTAATGCGTTTGCAGTTGCAAGAGTATTGAATTTGAATATTTCGGCTGTAAGGATGTCTGTTCCATCAGCCTTATTGTTCTTCACCTTCTCCGTGACACTTTTAACTTCCTGCTCCAATGTTGGATGGCTGTTGATAGTTTCGTTATTTTTTCCAGTTGTTTGTTATGTTTTCTTCGAAATATGCTTTCCATCTCTTTAATTGTGCTTCATCAGTTGTTAAAACGAGACCATCAGTTACTAAACAATTCTTTACTCAGCCGTGTTTTGTTGGCATATTTGTATCTTTAGCTGTTCGTCCGGTAGACGAAAAGAACAAAGTTTACACACGATATTCTTAGATAAACCTTTTTTGAGTCCAGGCAAGCTGTTAACTTCCTCGCAGAAGTTTAAGTACGAACCTTGTTGGGCGGAACTTCTTTTGTATTCCTTTTGTGTCACTAACAAATTATCCCAATCAAGCTGTCGCTTAGATTTTTTTGGTAAGGTTTGTTCCGAGTCTTTTATTCCGAGTCATATCACAAGGTTAATAAGAACTAAGTGAAGGAATTAGAAGATATCAAAGTAATGAACACAGCGGTAAGACCAATCGAGCTGTACATTCATAAATAAGCGAAACGCACTAATATTTATACAGAAGATTCTGCCATTAGTGAAATGCTATCCAGAGCCAGGGCCATTTAGAAGTTACGATTTCAAAACTAAACAAGTATCAGTATGTACTACACAAAGAATGTTAGTGGTTGGTTGATGTTGCTAAGGCGGATTAGGATTCCATACTAGCAAAATAATAGGTTTTGGAGTTCTTTCTTTTTGAAGTCTTCCTCACAAAACCACTTGTAGCTCTCATGATTGTTGAACCATACAAAATTGTTGATCGAAGATTCGGTGGCGACTTTTTTCGACTGAAAGTACGAATTCCGATTTTCATAATTGAACTTGCGCTCCGTGATGCTGTGTCTTATATTACTTAGCTGTGTAAGTATTAATGATGTGGTTAGGATGTGTTTTCGCATGTTAGCATTGCGATATAATAACACTTTAGTGTTATAGTTTAACAGTTGTCTTCAAACTTCTATCTGATGAGAAATTTCATCAATATTAATCCGCCAATATTCTAACAAGCGCCATAACGTGTTTTGGTTTAAATGGCATATGAATTATTTACTTGACACTTATAGGAAATAATTTCCCACCTTCGTTGTGTTGAGTATACCATTTTAGTTTTATAATAAATGTTTTCAAAATGAATAAAAACTAGCAATTTTATATTTCAAATATACAAACGAACTTAATACTTCAACTTTTGATTATTCATTAAACTTCTTGAGAGCCGCATGAAACAAACTCAGAGCCTACATTATATGGTTAAGCCACTGTCTCAAGCACAAAATGTTTATGTTTTCCCACAATAACATTAAAAATAACAAAAAAACATGCTCCTCGTAAATATCAACTCTTATGCAAGATTAAAAACTCGTTCGGTTTCATTTTGAAATAAAATATAAATTACAATTCAACAAAAAAACAATTAAAAGCCACTTTAAGCTTTTGTTCTAGTTAAAAACGAAAATGTATAAAGTATATACATTTTGTTGAGCTTTTATATTTGATTTATTTTTATTTTAGGATTGTTGTTTACTACTTGCACATTTATATTGTATCTAAAGCTTTAGTCTCCCTCATTCTCATCTGTTGACAAATTTTAATGTAATTACGAAGTAAAAATGTTCTTCTGACTATCATGTACAAATAGTATATGAGCATGAGAAATTGTTTGTAATCATTAAGCATGGTGTATAGTGCAATATATAGGATTTCAATTGAAATTAAACCATGATCCTCTGTTGAGAGTGCCGAATCCATCGTTCATGTCAATGGAGGCTGTGCTTCCCCGATTTGGCTGGCAATGGCGTAAGGTAAGGATCTAATTAAGCAAACTACGAAACTCCTACCTTTGAAACTCCTTTCACGCTAACATAAAATGAAGCGGTTTTGTTCTTCACAAGAATCAGGTTTTATTAAAGTTTAAGAGGGGGCTTTCTGATAAAATACAAATATTTTCAAAGTTTTTTTTAAATTTGCAATTGTTTTAGTTAATTTTTACAAAGTTTAACTTAAAATTGAAAAGGTTTAAATTTGACGAAATAAAAGTTTCAATAAAAAAAATAAAAATTAAATTTTATTCTCCAAATAAAATTTAATTTTTAATTTTTAATAATTTTAATTGTTTAAATATAAGTTTCGTTTGAATTTGAAAACAGTTTGTTATTGAAAAAGTTTTGTACGGATTGAAAATGTTTTGGAAAAAATGTTGATTGAACTTTCACCTTTCAACTCCTATATATGTATATACACAAAAAAACCGAACGACAGACTTCACTGTGTTAATACATTATTAAAAATTGAAGCGGAAAAACATTAAATTTAGGAAAAAATTATCATCAAAAGGAGTTTCAAAGGTGTCTAGGCATCTGAGTACGCCATCAGACAGATGTACCTTACCTGATTTTGTTTTTTGACTACCTGTTCTAGGGCTCAAGGCCCTTCCAACTCTTCATCGATTAATTTCATAGAGATAAGTATCACAAAAACCAGAGTAATTATCCTTCATAAAATTATTACCCTAGTGGACCACCCATACTTCAATCGAAGAACTATCCTCACTACAGTCGTCGACCATCACAACAATATTATAACCACAAGCCATTCACAAATCAACATCAAAATATGAATGGAAATGGCCCTTTAAATCTTTACAATAATAACAGGTTTGTTTCAAAACACCAATAGTTCCAACAAGACGAGCAGAACCAATGAACACTACGTCCAATGAGAACCGATAGAAGGAATACACAAATTTCAATAAAACTTAAATTTGACTTAAATAAAAATAAATTACTCAAAATTTTAATAGATATAGGATCAAGCTTTGGACGTCATTTGGATAGTGCCTAAAAAGCCCGATCCAAGCGGAAAAGTCAAGTGGCCATTAGTCACAGATTCTTTTTTTATTTTTTTTTATTGAAGTGGTTGTTTTTCGCACACTTAGACCAGCTATGGTCCTTTGTGATGCCACCTTTATTCACACACACACACTCATTCAACTCATTCACCCTCATTCACACAATTACAGTGTACCACTTGCGCAATGCAAAGCTCCATGTCACCCTGTATAGTGACATGGAAGGAGGGTCGGCCCATGAGTTCTAAATTCCAACTATGGTAGATGTACAGTTAAATTAATCATCTCCCCATAATCGGCATGAGATGAAAAATCCCTTTCCACCTTTGTTGGGAATCGAACCCGGTACCTCCCGATCCAAACGTCGCAGCTTTAACCACTGCGCTATTTACTCGGTTAGTCACAGATTATCGCAAATTAAATGAGAAGGCTATTGACGATCGGTACCTCTTACCAAACATCACATCAGTATTTCTCTACATTGGATCTTGCTTCTGGATTCCATACCAGATCGAAAAAAGAAAGGTATGTCTTCCTAAAACAGCATATTCCGTCGACCATGCGGGCATTATGAGTATATCCGAATGTATTTCGGTTTAAAGAATGCCCCTTCAACAAACTAAAGGGTCATGGATAATGTATTAGGCGGACTCCAACGAAAATATTGTTTATGTTATATGGACCACATTATTGTTTTCTCCACATCGCTCCAGGAGCACTTCGAGAGCCTGAAACAAGTGTTCAACAAACTAAGAAAGGCTAACCTCAAGGTTCAAATGGACAATTGGCTTTTTAGGCCACATTGTCCCTAGCGACGAAGTTGAACCCAACCCCGATAAAATCAAAGCTATTAAGGAATTCCCCGTTCCTAAAACGGAGAAACAAATTAAAATCTTTCTGGGTCTTCGGGATACTACCGTAAATTTATAAAAAAATTCTCTGACATTACCAAGCCCTTAACGGAATGCTTGAGGAAAGGGAAAGAAATAATACTCGATACAAGGTGTATGGAATGTTTTGAATATTGCCAAGAGCTGTTATGCAATGAACCAATCTTGCAATATTCCGACTTTTCCAGAGAATTTATTCTAACCACAGACTCGAGTACTGTAGTTATTAAAGCTGTGCTCTCGCAGGGTTCCATAGGACAGGATAAACATATTTACTACGCATCTAGAACCTTTACGGTTACATAACAAAATTATTCCACAATAGAGAAAGAGCTCTTAGCCATTGTCTGGTTCACAAAATATTTCAGACCATATTTATTCGGTCACAAATTCAAAATTGTAACAGATCATAGACCATTGACGTGGCCTTTCAATCTCAGAAAACCAAAGTCTAAGTTGATTCGATGGAGATTGAAATTGGAAGAATTTGATTACGAGATTATTTATAAGAAAGGTATAAAAAATACCAACGTTGATGCATTATCACGAATGCAACCCGAACCACTTGTTGTCAATAATATTGACAGATCGGATATATCGGTTATAGCTACGGATACAGAAACCGAAAACGATACTCAAGACCTTGTACCGACAACTAATTCACCAATCAACAATTTTAGTGAACACAAGTAACAAAATACCAGGTTACTCATATTCTATGTAACGATAGAACCTTCGAAATAACTAAATAAGCCTATCGTGGGAAATTAGGAACCGCTTCAAAAAATTATTTGGTAAGAGAACAGTTTCTTCTAACAGGCGTGTTAGACCCTGAAGATCAACTAACAATGATCAAGGAAACATATGAGAAAATCATAGTGGAATAGTAGAATATCATCGAGTTCATTAAAAGTATTCACTAGTTTCCAAACATGAAAAATATGACCACAACCTATATCAACAATTGCAGGCGAATGGATATCTTACATATTGATATCTGCTTATTCCAAAACCATGTGTTCCTCACAGTTTTGACAATTTTACTAAATGCGCTGCAGTCTGCTATATGAAGACTCGCACCAGTAAAGAATTTCAAAAGAGGCTTATTCAATTTTTCAGTAGACGTGGTAAACCTCGAAAAATCGTATCAGATAATGATGGAAATACTCACACAAAAAAAAACCAAGTTGATCTATAAACTCAACGTTGATCGAGTTAAACCTCCTAATTTAAGAACGAACCAAATAATGTCTGTTCGAAATAAAAAAAGATCTAAAATCAAACCCGGCTATAGAAAGTTTCTAATAGATGGTGCACTCAAACCCAAGATTGACCAACCTGGATACCAACAGGGCATTGATATCGGTCAGGCTGGGCCAAGCTTGAGTATAATTAGTAGCTATAAAATAGTCATTCATTTAATCGAGATCAAACACTACGAAGAAAACCTTCGTACTATTCAAGACAACATCGAATTAGTAGAACATATACTTACACATTCAAGAACAAAGTACAAATCCTTGAACACAAAGCCAAGAAATTAGAGCAAAATATCAATCTTTTGAAACCTTTATGGTTCAAAAAGAGGACTTATTAATGGACTAGGATCATTATACAAGCATATTACAGGAAACCTTGACCAATATGACCTAGAAGAAATCAGTAACGCAATAGATAATCTCCACCAAAATCAAAACAAATTAAATGAACAAAATAACGCTCAAATTGCATTTAATCAAGGTATGATTGATGATGTGACAGAAATACATAAGAAATAGTAATAACAAGATTACAGTCGAATTAAATCAACTAGCTAACATAACAGAAGCGCAGGAGTACATATGATGATAATAGACCAATATGTTTACATTTAAATTAATCAACACAACAGACACTCTAATCCAACACATCCAATAACCAATAACGAAATTCACTTTATTAACGACATACTATTTCATGACTATATAGATATCCTGAATCCTAAAAATATCTATGACATGTACTGACTCTATATATACAAGGATACTACAACCAGTTCAAAATTGCAAAATTATACTTAGTATACAGATACCGACCTTTTTAAAACCAACGTTCAGTTACTACATACGTAATATAAAACCTATTCCTTCCAAAAACTTAATGATTATCTCAATCACTTCATACAACATTATCCTTGATGAACACAATTATCAGATTATATCGCAACCATTCAACGAAGTGGGAAATGTATACTACTGCACCAAACAATCGTTACAATCAATACGACACACTTGCATTCCGAGCATAACCACCAACCCGATGAAGTTATCGAACTCATAAGCGGAAAACTATACATATCTACAATAAAAGAGTTAAACTTTACATCTAGATGCCATTAACAAATAAAATCTATCAAAGGTCAAACTCCAAATGAATTCTTGAAATGTGAAATGCTATTCAAGGCACCACCTAAACAGTAGCAATAAATAAGTCTACGAAGAGGATCAACCCTTCATTTTACAACACAAACGCAAGCCTTATCCAACAATATCCGGAGCCACGGTACCACTGGTACTGTCGTCACCATCATTGTAGCAGCAGTAATCTACCTTATCTGGAAGAGATACCGTAATCCAAGAGAAATCGGGAAAGTTTCCGATAACGAACCACCGTCCATTCCACAACCGGCCATACGTACTACATCCCTATGGCCTTCTCTTCGGCGTGAGGAGATGCACGTTACGCCCCAATAAAATAACATGCAACGTGGGCACACGCACAATATGCAGAAATTCACTTTTATACAGACGTTGCTAGTCGAAACAACAGACGGTATCAGGTGTCAACGTAATAAATTAAATATATTTATTTTTAAATTAGTTGTTAAGTTAATCTTGAATGTTAAAAGCTATTAAATATTGTTATTTATTTATTTATTAAAGTTGGCTGGAGCCCAAGCAGTTTCCACACTCAATACCACTCTGGTTCCATGGTGTAAACCGAGGATTCTATCACAATACGTAAATGCGGTCGGCTGCTCCGGTAAACTGTTACAGCTTAAACCAGGGTAGGGACGACAATTGAACTACATTTAAAGGTCTATGATTAAGAAATCGGGACCTAAATACCACGAAAGCAGGACAGCCAGAAACAAAGTGAATGCTGTCATCGTCATCTTCAAGACAGTTGTCACACAAGGAATCTTGAACAAGTCCATTCTTTGGGACTCCACAAATGAAGTTTAAAACGGCCATGGCCGGTCTGAATAACGACCATAACTCTCAGTTGGTCTTTCTTCAAAGATAGAGCAAACTTTGTGAGCCTCAGATTAGGTTCACAAATGAAGTACTTAGCCACTCGGCATGTAGTGGAAGCTAGCCACTTACACTTAGCCTGCAAAAACATGTAGTTCTTAATAGCTTTCTTACCACTATTAAAGGTCAGGGGCACTGCCGGTTGAGGTACAACAAATTTCATACTTGAGCCTGTTTTAGCTAAAACATCAGCTATCTGATGACCTTCAATGCCACAATGAACCGGAACTCACATAACTCTGACACGATTATTAGAGGGAGGGACGTTAATAAAATGTTTACAGTCCTTGACCAGCTTGGAAGTGATCATAGGATTTCGTAATGAATTGAGCACAGATTTACTATCATTGCATGGAATGTCCTGTTCGGAAATCGAAGCATCAATCGCACAAAGTGTAAGTGATGATCGTAGGTCATGTGCTGGATAATAGGTTCCGAAACCTGCACCAAAATTAGAGTGAGACCCGTCAGCGAAAAACATGAGCGACTGAGCCACCGAGTCATTGATATCTTGAGACAACCACGAGTTCCTCGCTGGATAAACCACCGAGAAAGAGATATCGAAGCAGAATTCTGGCAACAATTTCTCATTAACCATATTAATTTCTGCAAAGCGCAAGTATAGAACGGACAGCACCCGTAATAGCTCGACAAGCCATACCTTGTATGCTATTAAGCTTAGCAATGACAGAAACTGACTGAACCACAAGCCACCAAACAACAGATAAGTAAGATAGCATAGTCAAAGCTAGAGATTTGTAAATTAACATCAGCATTTTCGGGGTCAGACCCCACGACTTCCCAAATGCTCTTCTACACTGCCAGGAAATGGAAGTGACCTTTTGCAGTTTAATTTCAACATGAGATTTCCAGGAGAGTTTACTGTCCAGAATGACACCCAGATGTTTTATTGTGTCGGATCTACCGATCGTTTCTCCATAAAGAGAAGGAGCAGACAATTTTCCAGTATTCCTACGTCTGATGAAGACTATCAGACTAGTTTTTGATGCATTAACGTACAATCCCTTCTGTAGACACCACATTTCTATAACTTAAAGAGCGCGTTGCGTTAATTCTGATAGCACATTAAGGTATTTACCCTGAACCAGAACGACTTAGTCATCAGCATAACTCTGAGCAGTGAAGCCAGATTGCTGAAGTTTTACAAGTAATTCGTCAATAACTAAGAGACACAGGAGAGGTGACAGGACCCCACCCTGGGGGCAACCTTTAGTAACTTTAACCGAAATAGAAAGGGAGTCCAGCTCGGCCACAGCAATGCGCGACCTCAGCAAACATCCAATCCAAGTAACACTGGTTTGGTCAATTCCAAAATTTGAGCTGGCTTCAGTGAAACTATTAAATAAATAAAAATAAAATAAAAAATTAAAATAGAAAGTTAATGAACAAAAGAAAATTGTTATTTTTTTTGTATCAAATTCAAGATCAGAATTGTAAGTCTCATCATGTTGTATGGACTTTTTTGACCAAGAATTTTTAATTTTATTTTAAATTTGAAATATTTAGTTTAATTTGAACTTGATAATGTTTGAGTTTATGAAATTAAAATTTCAATTAACTTAGAGAAAGTTTTATGTTATTTTTTAAAAGTTTAAATTGAAATTTGAATAGTTTGAATTGGTCAAGGTCTTTATTGTTTTGGAAAAAGTTTCGATTGAGCTTTAAATGTTTTAATTTGAAATTGAAATCCTATATACATATAGCAGAACTAATTGTCGTTATATATGTACAAATAGTTATTTATAATAATTTGACGAAAATTACTTCCCGTGCTTCAAAATTATACGCCATTTGGTAAATAAATCGTGTAAAGAAAAACAGAAACTTCGTCGATAAGTTTATAGAGGACGGAAACAGGAAATTAAAAAAAAAAAAAAAATCTAACAAGTTTTATTAAATTTATTCACAAAAATCATTCCACTTAGAATCACTTTGAAAAATCACATTTTAACTTTTCGTTTTCTCTAAACGTACATAAAATATATAGATTACTTTTAGATACGAGTTTGACGAACGTGATTTCAAATTTCCTTCTAAAATATTTTTAAATTAAAATCGATTTTTAAGATGAGATGAGTTACTTTTGAAATTATTATTAACATTTGACAGGTCAAATCTCATTCGAGAACATTTAAATCTTAGATAACACACAACAAAAAAATGTAATTTTTTTATACTCTCTGCTGCTGCCTTTTCGTATATATACATAAGAATGTATATAGAATACGGATCCTAAAGTCGAAGATAAATATACTCGAATTTAAGTGCTACGTTTAAACATTTTGGGTAAAATATTTAGATTGGGGATACATACACAACCTTGGAAGTATACAAAACGAAAAATAAAATCTATGTCCTTAAATTTACATTTGAATTTACATTTTTATAGCGCTTTAAACAATATTATTGTCAATTTATAAAATAACGAACGATATAGACACAAATTGATCCAAATTAATAATTTCTCTACTGTATTTTAAAGTAGTCGCCGCTTAAAATAATAATTTGTTTTTTTTAAGTATTCTTAAGATTTATAATCTTATTATATTCTACTATCAAGTAGTAATATCAAAATTAATTTTTAAAATTTTTAATTGAGTAAAAAATAAAATAAAATTCATCGATACCATTGTACAAAACTGAGCGAAAAAACAGAATTCACCTTCATAATATAATATCCGTACACAACCGCCCACCCACACATTATTTCAAAATCGATTAAGTTTTCAATTGCGAACAATTTGTAGAGAGAAAATCGTTTCGTTTTATCTTGAACAAGTTTTTCAATTTTTTTTTTTTTTTTTTAAATTTAAAATCTTTATTTTTATTATCGTCTCGAAATATATAAATATACAGAGTATAAAACTATTATTTATGGAATTATAGATTTTATTTCAAATTAAAGTTTTTCTCTATATCATACGACATTCCCGCCATATATACAATATACCTATACACTAGAATATAATACATTTTTTTTTATCTTCTATGTTTGGAAATCGTTTCGTTTTTTGAGAAGACGAAAAATATCATCCATGGACCAATAACAATTCTAAATATATACAACAAATATAAAATAATATCGAAACTAACCAATATATATCGTATAATACAACTACAGAGAAGAACGATAAATCAAAATTCGATATAAAACAATTGCACTGTATTTCCGTTATACATATATAGTTTTTTCCACTCCACTAGTATAGTGAGTATGGATCTGGAACATATCTTAGAGTAAAAAAAAATGTATATTTCTTTTTTATTGAACTCTAGGATACATCAGGAAAAATGGATTTAGAGTCATTGAATTCGATAAAAATGTTCAGTTTTATTATAGTTTATACGAAAGATTTTGTTGCTAAATTATCCTAAACAACCGTTTTTTTAATTTCATTTTTGGGGAATAAATTTTCGAGATCTCTCGTTTCATGTTTCGAATTCCTATATAGAGAATGTTGAATATAAATTGCACCTGGTTCCTCCGCTAATCGCTTTAATAGTGGACTATGGTTCCTATAGTTGAGTTGGTATCCAGGCAAGGCCTATATCCATGCGCAACAACGTCTTATATCCCTTTTAATTTCATTGAAATCGGTATGCTTGGCCACTATTACTAGACTTATTTATTATAATTCGAATCTTTTTCGATTACAAAGTAATTCAAATTTTCGTCAAATTCGGTAGTTATATAATACCAACAATAAAAAAATACTTTCTTCATAGAATATATTTGTTCGATTTTAAAAAAAATAATTGTTAGTGTCGTAAAGAAAACATCCCGCTTTATTGTGAAAACCATAATTAAATTCAACATATTCAGTTAAAAAGACATTTCCTTTAGCTAGCGCTTCAGAAAATGATTTGAAAATATTTATTTGGTTGCTCAGTTCGGTTTTTCCAAATACAACAACCATTTAATTTTCCAAATTTTGTTATATTGTACTGAAGCGGCGTACCAAAATAAATTAAATATTTTTGCAGAGTGGTGAACATCAACCAATTTGCTGATTTGAAGAGAACTGTGTTTGATTGTGTTGTGGTTAAGAATACAAAATGTAATAATTTTATTTGACAAAAAATACAATATTTTATGTGTCTTTCAAATAAACAGTTACAATTGACAGTTTGAAAGAGATAAATTAAAATTAACAATATAAAAGAGATAACCTTTAATTAATTAATGTGCAGATCGATTGGAAAACAAATTTTTGTATTTACGTTATGACTTAAGTTACATAAGGTTAGGTATTAAGCGTTAGCATACTCCCGCCCGTTAAGAAAGGCTTTCTTAACCCATAAATGCCAGTGAACTTGATCTAATCTGCACTAATTCATATTAACTGATAGAACGGTTTACAAACTAATATAATAAAATAATAAAAAAAATACAAACAAATAAGAATAATAATTAAATTTTATAACAGTCGTTTAATAATTTGTTGTTTGGTGTTCATCAATTGGAAGCGGCACAAGTTTAACAATGCTTCGAGTGATTTCTCCTTTCGGGGTTTTTATGGTTGCAACCCGTACTTTTCCATCATTTCCTGGATAAACATTGATAATTTTACCGATTAACCAAGTTCCCTTTGGTAAATTGTCTTCATTTATTAAAACCAATTGATTTGGTTTTATGTTTGGTTGGGCCACCTTCCATTTTGACCTTTGCTGAAGGGACGTAAGATAGTCCTTTGACCACCTCTTCCAAAATATTTCGACTCGTTGTTGAATGTTTTGGTACATGGATAACCGATTTATTGCAATTCTTTCAACAAACGGCTCTGGTAACGAGACCAGTGGGGACCCGATCAAAAAATGACCAGGCGTTAAGGCATCGTAACAATCAGGTGATTCGGACAGAGCACAAATAGGCCTCGAATTTAATATGGCTTCTATCTGGGAGCTCACAGTATGTAAATGCTCGAATGTTAATGGCGCTGTCCCCATTGATCTTTGCAATAAGTATTTGTAAGATTTGATGGTCGCCTCCCACAAATCTCCGAAGTGAGATGATCTGGCCGGTATAAATCTGAAATTAATCTTAAGAGGCGTTAAGAAGTTACATACGAGCGAGAAATGTGCTTCCGATTTGAAAAGATCAAATAATTTGTCGAGCTCTTTCCGTGCTCCTACAAAGTTGCTGCCATTGTCTGATAAAATTTCAACTGGTTTGCCTCTTCTTGCAATAAACCTTTGTAAAGCCATAATAAATGCTTCGGTGGTTAGGCTTGACACGACCTCAATATTAATGGCTTTAACTCTAGTACACACGAATAATGCTATATAACCTTTCACTGGTTTATACGGACCACGCCCAGCACGATCACGAATCCATATTGGGCCTGCATAATCCACCCCCGTGTGCATGAATACTCTACCACTGGTAACCCTGTATTCCGGTAGATTGCCCATTATTTGAGCGTTTTGATGTTTCCGAAGCTTGAAGCATCTAACACATCTTAATATTTGACGTCGCACCATATTCCTACAGCCCACAATCCAATACTTTTGACGAATAATTGAAATTAGAGATGTGGCACCGACGTGTAAATGAAATTCGTGCAAATATTTAATCAAATGTTTCGAAAAAATGTGATCCTTCGGCAAAATTATTGGATGTTTTGCATCAAATTCACAATCTGACATTGATAACCTTCCGCCAACCCTCATGATTTGATTTTTGTCGATGAATGGGTTGAGCATTATTAGTTTGCTTGCTTTGGGTACACTATTCTTTTCCCGCAATGATATGACTTCGGTTTTGAATATATCGTACTGCGCCCATCTAACACATATGTTTTCAGCAATTGTGATTTCAAATACGTTTGGTGGTAGTATTGAAAGGAAATCAACGGCCAAAGATTTTAAAACTTGAACGTTGCGGTTGTTTCTTCTGAATAAAAGTTTGTTGATATGGAAACGGCATACAAAACTTATAATTCGGTAAATTTTTTGTAACGATGAGTAATACTTGAATAGATGCTCACAAATATTTGAAGTTACTTTAACAGTGCTTGATGCACAAACTAATGACAAATGGTTTGACATTAATTTCACCTTTCGTTGTTCCGGAATATCACTGTTTAAATCCTTTGAACTAATTGGCCAATCCGATTTCTCTAACTGCAAATATTCTGGACCAGACCACCATAATGTATTACTTAATAATTGGCGTGGAGTCAAACCTCGTGACGCATGATCTGCAGGATTTAACTTGGATTTTATGTGATTCCAGTGAACTTCTGGTAATACTTTTCTGATATAAGCTGTACGATTAGCCACGAAGTTCTTCCATCTGCTAGGATGGTCTGCCAACCAAGCCAAAACAATCTGCGAATCGGTCCAGGCATACACATTATTATAAGATAGGTTAAGTGCTCTTTGCAGATACTTGTATAATTTGGTTCCCAAAACAGCTGCGCACAATTCAAGACGTGGTAGGGAAGTTGTTTCTAAGGGTGCTACTCTACTTTTTGCGGTAATTAAGCGTACCTCAATATTTCGCGATGTATTTGTTGTTTTCAAGTAAGCTGCTGAACCGTAAGCCTTTTGTGAAGCATCACAAAATATATGTAGCTCCATCGAAACAGGGTGAGCTATTTTCAGACATCGACTAATTTGTAGTGTTTCTAATAATTTTAACGACGACTTAATTTCTGTTCAATGTTCAGCAATATCACATAGAAGTTCTTGATCCCAAGCAATCTTACGTTTCCATACTTCTTGAAATAACATCTTGAATTTGACGGTAATAGGAGCTAGCAGTCCCAGCGGGTCATATACTCTAAATGCTTCGGATAATAAACTTCGTTTAGATAATTTAATATGTTCAAGTGAACTAACCTTAAAACTGAAACAATCTCGAAACGGATTCCAGTGTAAGCCCAATGTCTTATAATATGTCGGATCATCGTCGAGCGAAAACGACTCATCAGTACCTCGATCAATGACTGGTATCGTTTGCAATAAATTTTGATCATTGGATATCCATTTTCTAATATTAAACCCTCCTTCGGCTAGTAACTTTGAAATTTGGCGATAAATTATTGTTGCTGTCTCATAATCTTCACAGCCAGTTAACATATCGTCAACATAAAAGTCCTGTCGAAGTATTGAGGCTGCCTTGGGATACTCTAATTCATAAATGTTTGCTAGCTCAATCATAGTGCGAATAGCTAGAAATGGTGCACTGCTGATACCGTATGTTACCGTTTTCAGTCGGTAGTGTTCGAATAGCTTACTGGGATGATCACGCCACAAGATTCGTTGAAAGTCACAATCTACATCTTGTACCTTTACCTGTCGATACATTTTTTCTATATCTGCAGATATAGCGAGAGAATGAATTCGAAAGCGCAACAGGATGCTTGTATAAGGTCATCTTGTAGAGTAGGACCAGGTAACAAAATTTCATTGATTGACGCAGTTGATGATGACTTACATGACCCATCAAAAACCACCCGCAATTTCGTAGTGGTACTAGAAGCCTTACACACGGCGTGATGGGGTAAATAAAAATGTGGCTTGTTAAATTATAGTTTATCTTCTGGTATACGTTCCATATGCTCTAGAGCAATATATTCTCCCATAAAATTGCGATACTGCTCGGCGATCTGTGGTTGCTTCGTAAATTTGCGTTCCATCGCCAATAATCGTCGTTCAGCATTGATATAAGATGAGCCTAGGACCTCTGCTGATTCCTTAAATGGAAGATGAACTAAAACACGACCACTCTCATCTCGTTGTGTTGTGGCTTTAAAGTAATCTTCACAAAGTTGATCTTCCGGTTTAATTTGCCTATCGACAACAATTTCTTCTAACTGCCAAAATTTTTCCATCACATTCAACTTATCATGATTTGTCGTTGTTGTTATATGAAACGAATGAACATTTCCGGGTGGATCCGAAGAAATCAGTTTCCCACCGATAACCCATCCAAACAATGTGTGTTGTGCTATTATATTTGGTTGAATAACAATTTGTTCCGGTAGCAAAACATTAAAAAATACATCATTACCGAGTATCATGTCAATAACTCCTGGAATTACAAAACTTGGATCGGCAAGTTTAAGATTGTTGATGACATTCCATCTGGATTTATTAATTTGGTGAGCAGGAATCTGTGATGTTAGTTTTGGCAAAATTAACGCTTCTACATTTATTCGATTTGCATTGGAATAAATCGACGCTATTTGTAATTTCATACATCCTCGTGCTGACGCTGCTGGTTTCGCTGATAGTCCGCTTATTACACAAGAGGCTGGAAAACGTTTTAATTTGAGCCGCTGTGCTAAAGACTCGGTGATTAATGTTGATTGGGATCCACTATCCAATAAAACTCTGGCTCTTTGCATTGTATTGCTTCCATCAATAATATTAACTTGAACTGTTGACAATAGTGTGGTTGCGCAAGTTGCTTGTAAAGAATCGGAGTTGTCTTTACTGTCATGCGAGATTTTACTTTCATTACTTGATGTGGATTTGCTAGTTGACACGACGTTGGCTTCATTAATTGCGTCAGCTGTCCCAAAAGTGTTAATTTGATCTTTAATTGATGGTTGCTGATTAATAATAGTACCACTGATAAGAGAATTAGTTGATTGAGCAGAAATCATAGTAT
Organism: Tipula unca; assembly: GCA_951394425.1. Classification (NCBI taxonomy): domain Eukaryota; kingdom Metazoa; phylum Arthropoda; class Insecta; order Diptera; family Tipulidae; genus Tipula; species Tipula unca. The sequence goes on from OX596381.1 coordinate 135,580,778, forward strand.
GGTTGTTAGTAGAATCATCCTTAATATGAAGGAGAGTACTGTGTTTTTCCGCACATATTAAACACGTTCGATCAGATTCACAATTCTTTGAAAAATGACCTACACGGAAGCAATTCGCACATAATTGATTGGTCAATACAAATTTTCGGCGTGCCAGAGGTTTTAAACCTTTAAACTTGAAGCATCTATACAACGGGTGGTTCTTGTTACACATAGGGTAAGAGTTGAACTTAGTTGTCTCATTCGTAGCGGCATGGCTTTTGATGTTTGATTGTCGAGGCTTAACTGTCAGTTGCTGCTTTGTTGATGCACATTCTAATGCATCACATCTCTGACTCAAAAATTGAAGCAAATCAGTAATAGTTGGATTCTTGTTATCGTTCGAATGAATTGCCCATAACTGCTGAGTTTCACGATTCAATTTTTTTGTCGTAATATACAATAACCAAGGGTCACGGCCCTCCCATTCTTTACCCAATGAGCGAATGCCTCTTATTGCTTGATCGCTCACATCACATAATGCTCTTAAAGATATGCATGATTGATGTACATTTGGCAGATTCATAATTAACTCTATATAATCCTTTATAATATTTTTCTTCCGATCAAATCGGTTCAACAATTTGTCCCATGCTTCGATGTAACCTTCTTCCGTCATTGGCAAATGACGTAATAACCTTGCAGCATCACCTTCTAATAACGTCATTAAATAGTGGAATTTATTCACATTCGGCATCGATTCGTTATTATGCACTGCTTTCACGTATTGGTCATAAAACGATGGCCATTCTGAATAATTGCCATCAAACGATTTAATTTTGAGCCGTGGTAAGCATATATCACCATGAATAACCGATCGATCAGGATCAAAAAATGTTCGATTATTGTGAGCGGACCCAGTTGAATGATTATCAAAAATTGGAACAATGCTCGGTGTACGAGTCTTCAACAATTTTTTCAGCATTGCTTGTGTCTCAAAATATTAAAATAATTAATTAAATATTGGATTACAGAATAAAATAATTCGTAACTAATTTAAATTGAATTTTCAGAAATAAATCTCATAAGTATGATCCAGCAAACTAAGAAACTAATAAATTTTATTTCAGATTCCAATGTTACTGCTAAAAAAGAGCGGGTTGGGAAAAGAGGTACTAATCTAATAATCATTCATTACAGGGTCTATCACAGCTCCAATATATGGAATTAATATTAACAAATTGATCTAAATTACAGGATCTCTGCCAGTTAAACTTAATAGTAAATTAACAAATTAAATATTGGATTGCAGAACAAAACAAATCACAACTAATTTGAATTGAATTTTCAGGAGTATCTAATAAGCGTGACCCGCCAGCAAACTAATAAATTTGATTTCAGAGCCCAGCGAAACTGAAAAATTATATAAGTAGATTAGAATTGTATTGTCCTGTGTTACTAACTATTGGCTAGACCAGGTGTCTGTAACCGAGTCAATTTCTATCATTCTAACTGAACCTATCCAAATCCTCTTTATGTTATGTGTAAACGGGTGTTCGATGAGGCCCGGCCATCTCCGGGAGATCCTGCTTAATGCTTGGTCGAACATTCCAATCAAATCAAATCAAATCAAATCAAATTGCTTGTGTCAAAATATGAATCTTCAAATGCATCATTTTCTAATTGTTGGCTATCATTCGACAGTATGGCAATTGTATCATTTATATCATGGAACTCATTCCAAGCCCGTTCAAGTTTCTCCAGTCTCGTTTCGACCTGTTCTTTATTCAACGCCTGATTTTCAGCTGGTTCTTTGGTTCTATCATCGGCGAATTTTCTAATATTCGTCAACGTTGCTTTTATTGTTCCACGAGTTTGCTTACATTTCGAAATATCTGCCATATTTGGTATAATGCTCGTTCTCGGCGCTTAAATCTCAGCACAATTCCCGATCAATAATTAATTACCAGGCACAAAAAAAATTCAACACGTGGCCGATGATCAGCTGCTAAATGTGATGAATAACCGTTATAATTAACGATACCGGTTAGCTGTTCGTTACCAATAAGGTTCACTGTTTAATTGTAAGCCCTTTTTTAACGACACAAATTGTTTACCACGATTTAGAATTTTAAAATAAATTTACTAATTGCAAAGCTTTGAATTAACACTATTCCAAAAAAATATGTAGTGAAATCTTCGAGCATAAAGATATATAGAGAGAGTGTAAAACTTAAAATGTATTGAAAGAGAATAAGAAAATCGTACTTCAACTTCTGTCAAAAAAAATTTTTTTTTTTTTGTTTATTTCATGTTTTGTGTTTGTGTGTTTTAACATCGAAATAAAATTAAAAATTATAAGTGAAAAATATAAGATGGCTAAATTAATTAAGTGTTGTGTGACAAACTGCTCCAATACGAAGCAAATCAATGCAAAAAAAAACAATTATAAAAAGTGTTTAATTAACTTTTTTAGGTAAGTGTTAAGTGCATATTTTTTCAAAATTTTTCGATCGCAATTTAATTCACACGAATGAAAATTAAAAATAATTGTGCAGTTTTAAAGTGTATTTAATCCTTATTATGGCCACCCATTTTAGTTTAAATCAGTTTTAGTTTTCTATCAAAAAAATTAAAACTAAACTGTTTGTATATCAAAAATAGAACAAAATTACGCGGCCATTTTGCTTTTTTTGATGTTTATATAAAAATTATTTTCTGTTGTTAAAATGCGTGAAAATTTTTATTTTAATTTATTTTAATTTTTATTTTAAAACTTTTATTCTTCTCGTGTAAACGGGATATAAGATTAATCATCCCTTTAAAAAAATATTAAAATTAAATTATATTATCTAAAATAAAATGGGTGGAATTATTTTGTACAAGTATATTGTACAAAATATTTATCAATTTTGTATTGTGGTACATAATTATGTACATTATACATATTCATAAATTTCTAAAAATCCAATTTTTTTTAACCCTATGAAAAATTAAATAATTTTATGTACGACTATGGCAATAAACAAAAAAAAAATGAGATAAATGAAAAAAAAAAATATGTTTTGACAGAAGTTGTAGTACGCTCAAAATATATTATCCTACCCGGTTGAGTGAAATCTAAAACGGCTATGATAGACTGCAAACACTGTTATTACCACACGAGATTTTTTACACAATATTAATGGAGTGATAAAAATAATAATCACGAATTGAACAGTTTTTAGTCAATGTTAGTAATCGATTTAATTTGTAGTACCGATTTACAACCTCCAATACACTAATGTCATATTCTTTGGTCTTTATGAAAAAAGAGCAACTTTATTTTCATGAAAAGAACATGACAAAAAATGCTCTTTTTTCGTAGATGTATTGAAAAAAAATTCTCTTGTTTTGTGATGTAGTGAAAAAAAAAACAAAAATAAAGTATCTGCCAAACTGAAAAGAAACCGCATAATTTAAATTTTTAAAATGGAATTTTATTTTTCCAATTTCAAAGTTGTATTTGATGAAAATGGTTTTGTTATGGCTAAAGATGATTGTGTGTATCTGGAGAATATAAAAAGTAAGTTGCGATTTTGAAACGTAAATATATATTTTATTTAATAAAAATACTAATTTTCAATTTTCTTTGTAGCCGGAGTTATCATATTAGGTAAGTATGAGGAAGTGGCTGTTTATTATAATTTAAAAATATTAAGCAAGGTCGAAGGTTTGTACTAAAATTATTAAATAAGTATATTGTATAAGTGAATTGAATATTGGTTTAATATTTCAGTGACAACAGCAGAACCGCAACCCACGCCCGTGAATAATTTTATGCTTGGTAATATGGCGCATCATCCACAAGATCACTTGATGAATCATCCAAATGATAACTCTAATTATGTAGACGGTAAGTAACAAGTAACATTTTTAAATTTAATGTGAATTCTAATCTTATATTTAATATTTCAGAAATGCAACTGCACACATTGGTAGCTGAGCCAGATAAGAAGCAGCGTAGCTTGAAATGGACGGAGGGCGAAACTCGAATGATGTTAAATTTATACACCAACTATTTCAATCAAGTTGGGCCGATGAAAAAATTTAAACTAAAAAAGTTATTGTGGCAAAGCATTGCGGAGGAATTAGCACGCTGTTATAACCAGCCGTTTACAATGTTACAAGTGGAATCTCGCTATAAGTGCGTGATGAAGCGGCGAAAGAAGGTAAAAGATAACAACAACAGAAGTGGAGCAGTGCGTGAAGAAACCGGATACGAGGAAGAAACCGATTTTATGTTTGAAATGGACGATTCTCTAAGTCCGGATTATTTATGTTCTGCGGCATGGCAAGATGGCATATCGATAAAATCAACAACACCGGCATCATTTTCTAAAACTCCTGCGCCAATATCCGAGAAACCAAAAAGACCCAAGACTCCTTCAGCCTTCCTTCAGTCAATTCCCGGCCCATCCACATCCAGTACAGTTTCGACACCGGCTTCTTCACCATTGTCCATGTCAGAATCATCGCAAGACATTCCATCTCCAGTGCAGTTATATTCCTCAACACCGGAAACAGCCGCCGATTCAGGCGATCTTACAGAACCACGTCATCGGAGGAATAAAAAATCTTCGCAACAATTGATTGCTGAAGAACTATTGGCACTGTCACAAAAAAAAACAAATATAATTACCTCTTATATTCAGGAAAAAATTGAGAGACGAATAAAAGAAAAAGAAGAAAATAATCGGCAAAAAGAAGAAAAACATAGAGACAGGGAAGAACGTAGACGAAGAAAAGAGCTTCTACATAAATCGAAACAGGAAGAGAAAGAAAGGCGCCATGTAGAAAAGCTACATATAATTAAAGAATTAATCGAAATCCGAAAAAAATGATTTGCAATTAAATTTATTTTTGTTTTAATTTTTAAATATACAATGAATTAAATTATAAGTTTATATCTTTTATTTGTTAAAAACTATTAATAATTCGCTCTCGCTTATTTTCGCCTAAATGTTTTAAAACAGCTTCCGAAAATGGTTCACTGCTTTCATCTCGATCTGTTGTCACTCTGCCTTCTTCGATATTTTCAACCGTTTCGGACTCATCCCACGAATCACCATTATCTATACATAAGTTATGAAGTACGCAGCAAGCCAGCACAAATCGGGACATTCTTTTAACAGTGAAACAATCAAGCCTCATCAGTTGGCGAAACCTCTGCTTTAGTAAACCAAAACTGTTTTCTATTTTCACCCTAGTTTGACAATGTTTCTTGTTAAATGTTCTTTTTTTTTCAGTTAAATCACCGTAGTCTTTGAAGGGTGTTAATAAATATTCCCTTAATGGGTAAGCCGCATCTCCAAGGATATGGTACTTTTCGCCACATATATCAGGAATTTGTTTTGATATTTTGGACAATTTATAAACCCTTGAATCGTGTATTCTACTAGGGCAGCCAACAAATGCATCAATAAATCTCCTATTCGCATCACAAATTCCTTGAAGGGTAATGGATATTAAATTATGGCGGTTCACATATGTTGATCTTACTTTGTGAGCGGGCTTTCTGATATAGATATAACTGCCATCGATGCAGCCTATAACATCCGGAAATCCTGCAAGCTGTAATTTGTTTTATAAATTAACATTTAATTTTAAAAATATTTTGCGCTTTAATTGTATTACCTGTTCAAATTCACTTGCTTTCTGAGCCTTTTCTTCTGCTGTGGTCGGGAACTTAATAATTTGTGGAGAAATTTCAAACATGAACTCCAATATAGAAGTCATATGGGTATGAGCTGCTGACGGAGCTACGTTAAATAAGTTTGAAACCCCTCTAAAAGTACTTTTGTTAGCTGCAAACCTTTAAATTAATGTTAATTAATCGATAAAAAATAAATTTATTTAATAAAATAATTACCACAGAAAACATAAACATTGGGTTTCCGCGGATATTGCTTTCCTTCCCCCCTGCTGCTTACATTTATAATGGGACGATTCTTGATACATACCTATTAGTTTATAGGCCACATTTCTCGATAGTCGAAAATTTTTGCGAAACTATAAATATACATACATAATAAAATTATATATCATCGAATATTTGTACTTAATTGTATATCATCGAAAATTTGTACTTACTTGCTCATCTGAATATTTTTGAACTACCTTTTGTACAAAATTTTCCACTCGATCATTGCGTTCTCGTTTATATACATATTTTAATAAAAATTGAGATTCATCATCATCTGAAGACATGAAATCCAACAATGAATCACTGGATGTGGAAAATGTAGCTGATGTGGTCGTTGATGAAACCGACGACGACGATGATGACGTTGATGATGAAGATAAAAGATTTTATTTTTATTATATACACGATTTAACACTAGAAATTATTATTATACTATGGAACACAAATTATATTATAATAAACTCAAATTATATACACTATTATAAATTAATAATTATAAAATCTTATTACAGAATTATTAAATTTTTTTTATATAATTTTCGTTAAAACAAACAAGCCCCGTCAAAACGTAATTCACAAATGAAATTGGAAAAGGCGCCATGTTTTTGTTGATATTTACGTTTAATATTTCTATGTATGTGTGAACTTTTATTGAAATCTATGAAAAAATCGCGATTTTTGAAAAGTGATCTGGGGCAAGAAAAATATGCTCTCTGGTTTCTCCAAAGAACATGTAATGTCAAAGTAGCACGTGTTTTCAGTTGTCAGAGCACTTTTTTAGCTGTCAGAGCACTTTTTTTTGCCCTCAAGGTTATTTTTTTTTTACGAAAGAATATGGCATAAGTATATACAAATTAACGCTTGACCATGTGGCGAGTTGGTCACGTTACATTCACTGTCCGTTTAAACGGTATGAGGTAAACACTATACAATAATTTTGATCAAATTGTACTTTTTTGCTTCACGGCAATTTCACGGTACACACACAGTTACGATAAACACACTTTACTGTTTTCACGGAATGATTCAATATAGCAAATTGAACATAATCTATTACATGTTCGAATCAACGGTAACGTTAAATATATAAATTACACAATATTCGTGGATTGATCAAATTGACGAATTGGTCATATCCCATTTAATGTTCAATCAACGACATAAATTGGTCCACAGTTCAATGCTATTTACGGTTACGTGTGCATTTAACAACATGCACAATTATTCACTATAGCAATTTACACAAATTTTAGTTTCAATGTTAACTCCGCGATTATAAATATTTCGGCACTATTTCATTAGATAACATTTTCAACTCAGAAAGAGTTTAATTAGAATGTTTTCCACACATAAACACAATTATCGGATATTACAAAAAAATGGCAAATTGTACAGCTTCCAAAATGAGTTTGTAACACTGGTAGAAATTCTTTTGTTGAACAAAAGGGCGAATGTTCAAGAATTTATGTGTTACGATTTTACTCACGTGTGGATTATGGAATCCTCGGCTGATTCCCGGGTTTCGGCACCAAAAAATGAAGCGGCGTACCAAAATAAATTAAATATTTTTGCAGAGTGGTGAACATCAACCAATTTGCTGATTTGAAGAGAACTGTGTTTGATTGTGTTGTGGTTAAGAATACAAAATGTAATAATTTTATTTGACAAAAAATACAATATTTTATGTGTCTTTCAAATAAACAGTTACAATTGACAGTTTAAAGAGAAAGAGATAAATTAAAATTAACAATATAAAAGAGATAACCTTTAATTAACCCTATGTGCAGATCGATTGGAAAACAAAGTTTTGTATTTACGTTATGACTTAAGTTACATAAGGTTAGGTATTAAGCGTTAGCATGTACTCAAACTTTCTATGGTGCCAATTATTCCAAGACATTTTCTGATGTCTTTGTGCTAAAATGTTGCAAACATTGATATAGTTGTTCAAACTGGCATTAAGTTTACTAAAGTACCTGTGTTTTGACTCATATCTGCAAGATGATAAATTAATCGGAGGACCTATACTAACTTAATGACGTGAGAATAGTGGGAGAGGAAATGATGTTTTGCTAACAGGGTAAGGTTGTATACTTCCAAGATACATTTGAGATGATTTTCTACGAAAATGTCAAGTTGTTGGAGCATATCCTGTGAAACTTTAGGAGCAAATACTATATTTATGTTTTGCAGCATACTAATGATTCCCAGCCATAGCTGTAACATTAAACCGATGTACCCACAGAAAATAAACGGAAAATGTAAAATTAAGTAATGATTTTGACTGGCAGACATGCCTAAATTAGTTGGCGATTTGTCTAAGCTAATTGTCGTAGGTAAAGATTTCCTAAATAGATAACCAAACTTATAACTTTGAATTTTATTGTTTATTTGATTTATGTCTATGGAAGTAACCTCAACTAATTTTAATAAAAATGCTCTCATAATAAAAGGAGCTGTGCCCTCCAGTATGTCGTGCATTGGATCTATACTTGGGTTACTAAAAATATTAAAACTGTCTAATTCATTTAAATAGCAATATTTTTTAATAGTAGATTCATTGTAGCCATTAAATATTTTATCCTTATCATTTTCGAATTGGATTTTATATTTAGAGTACGAGGTAAGGAGTTCTTTATTTTCTTTTAAGGAACTTTGAGTTCAACACGGCACATTTTACAAATTCTACAAAAATAGTTAGCACGGAACGATGCCACAAACTCTAACGCAATATTTGCTCCCAAATTATCTTGGCTTAAGCTAATTAAGGTTCCTTTCAAAAGTCGATCGTTAATAGAAATACCGGAAGTTTCTAATATTTTTATATCCTTAATAATCACTTTTAATACTCTTGAAATCATAATTTTCATTTTTTATATCATTAACAAAAAACAGAGCAACCAAATTTATATTTTCCAATCGGGACATTAAAATTAAAATCTAAATTAGCTATTGTCAAATAAATAGCACCAATTTTATGAATTTTGGTTATGCTGCCCAGTGGATTAACAATTTCAAAATCGTCTTAGAATAATTGTAATTGAATTGCATTTTTATTTAAATGAAAGAATTCATTGTTTTTGAAATTGTTTGTGTAACAAAACTTTTCTATGCTATTATTACTACAATCGTGTTTATTATGATGTAAATATAAGTTTAAAAATGATTCGTTCTTAAAAAAGGATTTTAGCGTCTTTAAAATAGGAATGTATTGAAATTCGCACTTAACAAATTTATTTTTGTATACGATTTGATTAATTTGTCATATTTTCTTTCCCATCTACCTCTCCTATTCTTATTGACTGAGGGGCAACAAAAGCCGATTCATAATTCTAACTGTTTCTTTCGTTTATAAGACGTTTGAAAATTTTCAAAGATTTGTAAAAAGGAATTTTTGCATGATGTCAGAATTGTATCTATAATAAAGAATTGTTAGCAATTGGTTGACTTTGGGAAAATTCTGCAACTTGATTAAATGCTGTTTCAAAGAGTCTACTTACTAATGATAGTATCTCAGTTACGTTAGCTTCAGTAATTCCCATAGAAGTAATTTTATTGTAAAATTCTTTCACAAGTTCTTCAAATTGAATCATATTTGTAGCATCGTGTAATATGTTAGTTTTTTGTACCGGTGGAGTTTGGTTTTCCAAATGGATTGGAATATTAAATGTATTTTCAGATTTGTCTTCATTTTACAATGTTCTACAGGAAATTGAAGTAATGCAGTTTTGGGCATGACGACGTAATCCGCTAAAGGTATATAGTTCCCGATTGCATTGTTTGTTTGAAATACATTTTAAAATTATGGGTTTTGGCATATGAACAAAATGATCATTCCTTATATGAGAAATAGTCAAGGAGATAGATGGAAAATTTTTAAGGCATACATAACAAAACAATATCATTTTAATCTAATGTACTATTCGGATCATTTACAAACTTGTACATATTCAAATTTTGAGTTAATTTCTATCATCCAGTGCTGGGATGTTCTATCATCACTTCCATTCGCTTCGATAGACCTTTGTTTCTCTTTTTTTACGAACAAAATTGTATTCTATTTCGCAATTGATATTGTCATCATAGCCTACTCGATGCTATTTTTATAAATATATTCATTCGATAAAATATCACCAATATTTTTATTTTCGATGGCAAGTGAAAAGAGGAAAAAGAGATAGTTTGCAAATTTATTCTAACAGGCTGAGATCGCAATAGACAAAACGTAATTCAAAAAACGCAATGGAGCACAATTTTGTTCGTGAAAAAAGAGACACAAATGTCAATCGAAGCGAATCGAAGTGATGATAGAACATCCCAGCACAGTTTGTTTTAATATTGCAAATTTTATAAATATACATAGGTGGCAAAAAAATAGAAAAATGTCTGTGGTTTAACAAACCACTACAGCTCCCAGTGTCATTTTCGTGCTAACTTTTCGTACTAACTTCCCACCGGTGTGCCTGGCAAGGCCGATTCAAATTTGGTATCGAAAAATTAGAATTATTTTTATTTTTTATTTTTAGTCATTTTCCATACCGGGGTGCTAGTTCACAGCCTCCACGTGGCACACCCTGGGTAATGTACTGTAGATCGAACGGTTGTAGTATCCAATCCCAGCGTAGTAGAGAAACAGTATAGCAGATAGTCAACAAAAAGATGAAATGTCGGGTATAAACAAAAATATACTCCAGGTGGGTCAGAACTTAGATGCTAAATCCCACCCCGATTTATCGGGCAGCTCCACGGATTCTGGAGGGAGCAACACGACATTGCAAAGAAAATCGTCGGTAGGCAACCAGGCTGATCCTTTTTGTACTACTGGAAGCAAGGAACAAGCGATACATGAATGGCCATTTGGTGGAAGAAGTACGGCACTCCAAAGAACACCACCATCAACCCCAGCGCCAGGGAACACCACACTGCTGTGTGAACTAAACAATGAGGAGGAAAATACCTCTTCCATCAAGCATAAAAATTCCAAGCCAACTGCCGAAGACACATCCAGCTCTCAAGCAGTTATAATACATAACGCGGAATTAATAAATAAATTTGAGCAAATGGAGAAATTAATCGCGCTACTGAATAATGAAGTTGCCGTGCTAAAGAAAGAAAACCTTATGCTAAAGGAAACCGTAAATAAAAATAAAAACGCATGAAACTTAGCAATAATGAACAACCAATTTCAAGTACTCGCGGATCAAGCCGAATATCAAAATGATGAAGATGAGCTTGAAAAAGAAACAAATTGGAGACAACAGTAATCCAAGAGGGCAAATATGAAACCTAGAGAAGAAACCAACCCAAGCAAGAGGAAAGCTGAATCATCACCAGAAGTTGAGCCAATGCAAACCCACATTAAAACTGGCAAAGCATTTTCTGGATCAAAAGTGCATGAGACAGAAAAGAAAAAACAGGTACCAATAACCAACCACGGTAGTATTCAGAAACTGATGAAAGAAGTAGTACGAAATGACTACAAAGTAATATCGCTCAGCAATAATATTTGGAAAATAGATACAACAGAGCCTGAAGATTATAAAGCTCTAGCTAACAAACTAAATGCTGATGGTCACCAGTGGTATACCTACGAGGAAAAAAATGATCGATCAATTAAAGTAATGGCAAGAGGGCTCCATCCAACTTGCTCAAAAGATGAAATTATTGAGGACCTGCAAAACAAAAGCCTGAAAATAATCGATGCAGTCAACATCAACAGAAAAGAGAGAAGAGAAAACAGGGACGGAAATGTTGAAATCATGAGAAGAGGTCTCCCACTTTTTATGCTAACCTTCGACAACCAAGAAAAAATCGAAAATATTTATAATATTAAGGCTATCCTCAACCTTAGAGTTAAAATAGAAACACCGAGAAAGGTCACTCGACTAATACCACAATGTAAAAGTGCCAAGATTATAATCATACACAAAATTACTGCCACCGTGAAGCAAGATGTGTTAAATGTGCAGGAAAACACGCAGGAAATGACTGCTCAATCCCCCGAGATACAACACCGAAGTGTATCAACTGTAATGGCCAGCATCCAGCCAACTACAGAGGATGTGAAGTTGCAGTAGAACTACAAAAAATGAGAGATAAATCACGCAAACCAGGTACATCAATAAATGTACAAACTATAAAAAGAACCACGGAGCCTAAATCGTCAACTGCTAATCATAATATACAAAGCCAGAGAGTAAACGAAAACGTTACTTATGCACAAGTAGTTCAGCAAACAGAGGAGAAACAGTTAAAAGTGGATCTCGTTCTACAGGACATACTGAGAAATCTAGAGAACCTTAACAAAAGACTTATTTCGCAGGAAATGAGTCTGCAGAAAACACTAGAAGAAATGATATCACAAACTAGTTTCAATAAAAGAGTAGAAGAAAACCTTGGTCAAGTGTATCAAAATATAAATTATATAAAATCGAATTATAAACAAAAGAAATGAATAAAACATTACGAATTGTAACCTGGAATGCAAATGGGCTATTGCAACACATTCAAGAACTAGATATATTTTTAAACATGCAGAATATAGATATATGTCTTATATCAGAAACCCATTTCACCAAAACTTCATTCTGTAAAATAAAAGGATATAATTGCTACTATGCACTACATCCTGAGAACAAAGCCAGAGGTGGATCAGCTATCCTCATAAAAAAGTATATAAAACATAACGAAGAACCAAAAGTTGAGAACCTTTCCATGCAAGTCACAACAATCAAAATACAATTAAGCAATATTAAAACATGCAGTATCTCAGAAATATATTGCCCTTCAAGATACAATCTCAAACAAGTAGATTATACTAATCTTCTGAAAACGCTAGGAAGTGTCTTTTTAGTTGAAGGTGACTATAATGCAAAAAATAGATATTGGGGATCTCGGTTAACGACCGCTAAAGGAAAAAAACTGTTCGCAGCAGGCAAACAACTAAAATGCGAGTTTCACTCAGGCGGTACACCAACCTATTGGCCTACGGATACCAGTAAGATTCCAGACCTTATAGACTTCTTTATTACAAGAGGGATTTCAGATAATTATATCCATATAGAGAACAGTGAAAGTCTATCATCAGATCATTCACCAGTTATTATGATACTTAGCCAAACAATTATTTTGAAAGAGAGCAACCCGAAATTAACGAGCTTCAAAACCAATTGGGATCTCTTCCAAACACAGTTAACAGAAAGAATTAGTCTGCAGAACTCAATTCAGGGACCAGTCCAAATAGAAGACGAATTAGATAAGCTCATCCATAATATCCAATATGCTGCGTGGGAAAGCACTCCAAATAATAGGCAGGAAAGGAAGCGCAATGCTAGCTATCCAGAGGAAGTGAGAAAACTTCTTAAAAATAAAAGAAAAGCACGGAAGAATTGGCAAAAACATCGAAATCCTGAAAATAAAAGAGTATTTAACCATTTGTGTAACAAACTAAAATACCTTATAAAAGACATTAAAAATCAATCAGTTAATAAATACCTCAGCACTCTAACTGGGCAAAAAGATACTGATTATTAATTATGGAAAGCAACTAAGAATATTAAAAGACCTAAACTTCAGATTCCTCCAATTAAAAATAATGAAAATTGGGCTCGAAATGCTAAACAAAAAGCAGATTTGTTTGCAAATCACCTTGGAGAAACATTCCAACCTTACCCAAAACAAAAGGAAGAGGAAAATATTACACCAATAAATAAACAGGATGAAGTAAACACTACACCTATAACATAGCAAGAACTAAAATGGAAAATCAAGAATAATTTGAATGCGTATAAGGCTCCAGGATATGATCTTACAACGAGTCAGATAATAAAACTGTTACCGGAGGAAACTAGTGCATATAAATAATAGCCACTAAGATATGTACAATGGACAATGGAAAGTTGTAGAATTAATTATGATACTTAAGCCGAACAAACCTCCGCATGATAAAGCTTCATATAGGCCAATTTCTCTGCTACCAACATTATCGAAACTATTTGAAAAAGTTCTTCTTAAAAGACTAAAACCAATTATCGAATAAAGGACTCTTATCCCTTCACATCAGTTTGGATTTAGGGAAAAACATTCTACGATAGAACAAGTACATCGAATTACTGATGTAATCGAGAAATCACTAGAAAGCAAACAAATATGCTCAACTATATTCCTTGATGTAGCGCAAGCATTTGACAAAGTCTGAAACCAAGGGCTAGAATTCAAACTTCATCGAGATCTTCCGGAGCAATTTTTTCAAATTTTAAAATCATACATATCAGAGAGGCACTTCCGAGTAAAGTATGAGAATGAATACTCCCAACTAAAAAGAATAACAGCCGGAGTACCACAAGGGAGTGTTCTTGGGCCAATCCTATATCTCCCATATACTAGAGATATACCAATTACAGAAGAAACAATGGCGACTTTTGCCGATGACACGGCAATACTTGCTACAGCAAAGAACATCAATGACTCCACTAGTAAATTACAGAGGGCTACTAACCAGTAGCCTAATTCTATAACGAATAAGATAACGTGAAAACGCGAAAACGAGTACTTTACACGTTTTCATACCAAAATGGTATTCTATAACTTTACACCAAGATAAATTTAAAAATCGGTAAGATATTAAACGTCAATAAACTACACATACAATTTATCTTGTGTAGTTCGTTTTCACGGATAAAACTTTAAAATTTAAAACTTAAATTTCACGAAGAAGGCGGGCTAGTGCCGAACAAAAAAACCATGTTTGTCCTTGTTACTCTTTATATTATATTATGAAATGAAACACTAACAAAACGTCAAAGTGGTTTTAGACACGATAAAATTATTCAGCAAGAAAAAATTTACACGCTGACTACTTTGTTTTATAGAATACCATTTAACCTAAATAAGATAGAAATTGTGTAAATTTTTTTGTGTAAACTTTTTCAATGTTTCGTTTTTTCACATTATCTTGTTTTTACAGAATTAGACCACTGATATGTAATTGGATAAAGAAATGGCGAATTAAATTAAATGAAGCAAAATCAATCCAAGTGAACTTTACAAATCAAAAAGTTAACCATATACCAATAATGATAAACTCAATAGTACTACCCCATGCAAACACTGCCAAATATCTTGGTATGACTTTAGATGCTAAGCTTAGATCGAAGGAACACATAAAAAAGAAGAGAGAAGAACTAAACATAAAATTTAGAAAAATGCATTGGCTCCTAGGGAGACAATCTGAACTAGCGATCCATAACAAACTGCTGTTATACAAACAAATTCTGAAGCCTGTATGGACATATGGTAGCCAACTCTGGGGATGTGCCAAGAAGACAAATATCAAAATCATACTAACAGTTCAAAATAAAATCATACGATGTATTGTTAATGCACCGTGATACATTCGAAACGACAACCTCCATCGAGATCTCAAGATTGAGCTTGTCGCGGGTGAAATTAAGCAGCATGCAACAAAACACCTACAACGTCTGCACCAGCATCAACATCTGGACATGCGCTGTATGCTGACTACATCTCCAACAAGAAGACTGCAAAGAACCAAACCACTGGACTTATCGCGACCAGGAGGTCAGTAGACTTACTGTGGCGATAATTCTGAGGGAGGAGTAACACTAAAAATAATTGTTTTTTATTTTAACAATCCTGTTCTTGGCTGCGAGTGCGGTCACCGCACTACGAATTTCTACTAAATTGCGAGCCATCGAATATCTATATATATAAAATTCTCTAGTCACAGTGTTTGTCCTCGAACTCCTCCAAAACGGCCCAACCGATTTTAATGAAGTATATACATTCGGTAGGTCTGAGAATAGGTTTTTATCTATTTTTTATGCTCATAAGTGCAATTGTTTAATAAATATTAATAATTTATTAATTTTCAACCTCGGTCGATTACCATTTCAGTGTAATCTTCAAGTGAATTTATTAATTTGTATTTGAATTTTATTTATCACAGTAGCTGTGATTATTTGTTCCTGTCTTATTGAAAAGTAAGTGAAATTAATATTTCTGAGCGTAGTTCTCACGTTTATTCTTTTAGTATAACCTAAAAAATACTTAACACATATCACGAGCTCCCGTCAACAACGACTATTGTGTTAAACGTATTATATTTCATTTATTATTTATTAATAATTTGTACAATGCCAGCTAGACGCAGAGGAACTTCTTTAGGCCGTCAAACACGTGGAGCTGCACGCAAGCGAACCGCTAGAGCCCAAAGAACAGAAGACCAAATCCAGCAAGATAATATACTAATGTGCGTGTGAACTTGGCGCGATTGCGTCGATCTGAATCAGCAGATGCGCGAACTGAACGAAATGAAGAAAGAAGATTAGAATAGAGACAAGCACGCCGTTTTACAATCAGTATT
This sequence comes from Tipula unca, assembly GCA_951394425.1. Lineage (NCBI taxonomy): Eukaryota > Metazoa > Arthropoda > Insecta > Diptera > Tipulidae > Tipula > Tipula unca. Next base: position 135,597,106 of record OX596381.1, read on the forward strand.
TCTAAATAAGAGAATGGATGCGTTGCAAGGTGTTAAACCAGAACCTTCAAAGCGCGCACCGAAGAGGCAACATTCATCACAGATTAAAGTAATGCACACTGCACTTGTGCATTCTGTGGCAAGGACCACAAATTAGTTGATTGCCCGGGTTTTCTCGCTTTAGATATTCAACAGCGCAGAGAATACGTCAAAAAACAATTTAGGTGCTACAATTGTTTGAGTGATAACCACTTAGTATTCCAATGCAGAACGAGATATAAATGTAATTTGTGCCAGCGGAAACATCATGAAATCCTACACTTGCAAGTCTCAGAGATGATTCCGGAAACAACAAATTGTAGTCATGCCAATTCAGTTACAAATGCGATCCTACCAACCGTCCAAAAAGAGGTCCGAACGTCATAGTGGTGACTGGCAACTTTGTCGAGCGTTGCTTGATTCTGGCTCACAAACATCGTTCGTCACAGAGGAATGTTTCCAGCGCCTCGGCTTGAAAAAAGGAAAAGGAAGGATCATAATTGAAGATTTAAATGATACAACTTCTGGAGAATCAAAGGGTGTCGCGAATATTTGTATTAGATTCAGAATAGATAATAAATTTGAAATTTCAGCCAAGGTATTGATTGTTCCAACTATTTCTTCGTATCAACCACCAGTAAATGAAGTGAGAGGCTTAAATTTGTTTAAGAATATCCATCTTGCAGATCCAAATTTTATGGTTAAAGGCAAAATAGACATATTACTTGGAAGTGATCTATTTTTTGATATAATATGTGACGGCAAAAGGCATATTCCCAAATCGAAGCTTATAGCCCAAAATACAAAATTAGGATGAGTAATAGCAGGAACGCCAATTCGAAATTAAGGTGGCAACACGAAAGCGGTTCCAGTAAACCTGCATCTTGACGCCGATTTAACTTTAAGAAAATTTTGGGAGATGGAAGAAATTTCAGAAGTCGTTGAATACACTGAGGAAGAGAAGTTCTGTCTGCAGCATTATAGGGATACGGTTCAAAGGGCAGAAAATGGAAGGTATATTGTAGATCTACCATTCAAAAGTAATTTACCGAATTTTGGGAATTCAAAATCAATGGCTGTACGGCGACTGTGCAGCTTGGAGAAAAGATTTGTACGTGACCAATCGTTTAAAAGTCGATATACGTAATTTTTAGAAGAATATCTACAGCTGGGGCACATGAAAATATCAGAAGATACTGGAAAAAATCAATACTATTTGCCACATCATGGTGTGATAAAGGAAAATAGCAGTACTACGAAGCTACGGGTAGTATTTGATGGATCGGCCAAGACGACAAATGGAAATTCACTAAACGATGAATTATTAGTGGGATCGGTCGTTCAATCAAGCTTGGTAGAATTAATTCTACGGTTTCGTATGCACAAAATCATTTTTACTGCTGACATTGAAAAGATGTTTAGTCAAGTTTTGGTAAGCCAAAGAGACAGTGAATATCAAAAAATAGTTTGGAGAAGAGAACCACGGAATGAACCACAAACATACAAACTACTAACGGTCACTTATGGTAAGGCATCCGGTCCTTTTTTGGCGACACAAACTTTAAATCAACTAGCATCAGATTATCGAAACGAATATCCAGAGGCAGCTGAAGTATTGAAACACGATTTTTACGTTGATGATTTGATGTCTGGAACGCGCTATTTAGAGGATGCTCAACGTATTGTTCAACAACTGATCTGTATGCTAAAAAAAGGGGGATTTAATCTACGGAAGTGGTCATCGAATAGCATCGATCTATACTGAATAGTATTCCGGAGGTTCATCAAGCAGTTACAGTTAAGGAATTTGAAGCTGATTCGCAAGGCATTTCTGTACTTAAAGTGAGGTAAGTGCCCAAGGAGGATGCGTTTAAATTTAAAGTAAAATTAAAAAGGATGGAACCACGTATACCAAACCGATAATCCAGCTGACTGTGCTTCGCGAGGTGTATCTCCGGAAGAATTAATCCAACACAACTTATGGTGGAACGGCCCACACTGGCTAAGAACATCAGAGAGACATTGGCCAAATAAATTGTGGACAACAGAAACTTCCGAAGTGACGTTAAGGGAACAAAAAATAAACTCGATCGCATTGGTCAACATTCAACCCAGCAACGATTGGCTTTCCAGCCTCTTCGAAAGATGTTCCAAATTTTCAAAGCTGCTATTTGTTATGATTCGAGTGTTGTTCTTTGTACGGAGCAGAGCATCAACCAGAGTAGCTGATAGCCTAGAATTCTCACGCAAATATAATGAGGCTAAATCAGACGCGTTCAATTTGGTGATGAGAAGAGTTCAACACAGCTGTTTTGCTTCGGAGATCAACGCACTAATTAATAATAAACCAATAGCTAACAATTCCAAATTGACGAGTCTTTTCCATTTGTAGATAAAAACGGTTTATTGAGAGTTGGTGGCAGATTAAATAATGCAGATATTCCATACGAGATGAAGCATCCAATAATCATTCCAGCCAATCATCACATAACGATAATTATTATACGAGATAACACATCAATCAGTTGCATGCAGGTCCTAAGATTTTGATGACGACATTAAGGCAAAAATATCACATCATTAGCAGATGTGTAAAATGCGTTAGATTGAAACACAACAACAACAACTTATGGGACAATTACCGCAAAGTAGAGTAACTAAGTGACTAACTAGAGTGACTAATCATCGGCCTTTTGTTTCTACGGGAGTGGATTATGGACCGCTATTTATCAAGTCATCTAGGTTGCGAGGCGCGAAAATTATAAAGGCGTATTTGGCATTTTTCGTTTGTATGACAACCAAGGCTGTACATCTAGAGTTAGTGAGCGACATGAGGCGTTCTTGGCTGCTTTACGTCGTTTTCATGGTCGACGAGGAGTATGCAAACATTTATACAGTGACAATGGGTCTAATTTTATCGGAGCAGAACGAGAGATACAAGCAAGTCTAGCAATGGTGGCAAAGGATTCGTCTCTAGCAAAATATTTCATCATGAGTAATGTTGAATGGCATTTTATTCCACCAGGTACTCCCAACTTTGGAGGTTTATGGGAAGCAGCCATAAAATCAACGAAGTATCATCTGAAACGAATAATAGGAGAGACGCGATTGACATATGAAGAGATGACAACGTTGTTAATTCAAAAAGAGGCTAAAGTATTGCCTCACGACCTCTATGTGAAATGTCAGCGAGCGAGACGGATCCTCTAACACCGGGGCATTTTTTAATTGGTCATCCACTCACACTGTTACCGGAACCAAACATACTTCACATAAAGAAGAATCGACTATCGCGGTGGCAACATATTCAGAAAATGGCCCAACATTTCTGGCAAAAATGGCAAAATGAATATTTATTATCACTTCAACAACGTCAGAAATGGAAGACAACGTCAACTAATCCGACAGTAGGTGAACTTGTAGTTGTCATGGAGAAGGACATTCCACCTACTACTGGTCCAGATGGTTTAGTACTTGTACTGGATAGAAAAACTAAACTTGCCCAATAACTCGACCAATCACAAAAATTTGTATTATACCCTTTGATTCGGATGAGTCAATGGGCGCGGGATGTTCAGTATTTATTAAAATTAGTTTGTACTTAACTGAAATTTGTCTTTCGCTTATATTTAGTTAACTGTAATATTGTACTATTGTAGTTTCCTGAAATTGAATTTATATTTAGATTAATAATTATAATATGTATTTATTTTGTATAAATAGTAAAAAAAAAACGACCAACTTAAGCCTGTATTCCATTGTGAAAAATTTACTGACAACATTTTTTTGTTGCCATAACGAAAGGAGAAAGAAAAGAAAAAATTCCATTAGTGTGACAGAGATAGTAGTTTTTTTATTTTTTATTTTATAGCGGAGATAGCAACGAAGAATCAACTCATAGTTTACAGTTAGCTATTACTCAAGTACATAACTGGACCAAAAGATGGCGAATTAAACTTAACGAAACTAAATCAGTTCACATCAATTTTACAAACAAACGACTCGAACATATTCCGGTTACAATTAATCAAGAAATAATACCGTATGCCAACACGGCTAAGTATCTTGGCATGACACTAGATGCAAAACTACGATGGAAAGCACACGTCAAAAAGAAAAGTGAAGAACTGGGGCTTAAATATAGAAAGATGTATTGGCTGATAGGAAGGAGCTCCGCTCTATCAACATACAACAAACTTCTATTATATAAACAAATATTAAAACCGATTTGGACTTATGGTATCCAACTTTGGGGTTGTACCAAACAGAGCAACGTGGAAATCATCCAAAGATTTCAAAACAAAGTATTAAGGAACATCGTTGATGCACCATGGTATGTTAGAAACAGAGACCTCCATAGTGACCTTAAAGTGGCCACTGTTTCAAAGGAAATCCAAAAAAATGCAGTGAGACATAGGCAAAGGCTCGAACAACATGTTAACACTGAGGCAACTAAGCTATTAAACAACACAGATATTGTACGCAGGCTTAAACGAACTAAACCTTTTGAGCTGGTGTAATTGCTAGTGTAAACAGCGTAATGCTGATGTAAAATCCACAATAACGATGTGGTTTAATTCAATTTATCAGACACTATGGAACACCAGTGGGAAGAAGCCATAGATTAATACAACATAGTAAATTAAGTTAGAATAAAATTGCTCATTAGTCCAGGTGACTAGATTGTAATAATTGTTTATTTAAAATATTTAAATAAAATTGAAAAAAAAAAAATAAAAATTTTATAGAGAAACTTTTATGGTTACGTTTTGACATCTTCTGTAACATAACCAACAAATTTCATAATTTTTTTTATGTTTAGAATGCGAACATAATTTTATTCATTTATTCATATGCTATTACATAATAAATAATGTATTGTAATGTAATTAATAATAATAAAAATAATAATTTATTATTATATCGTCTGAAATAGTAAAAAAAAATCTACAGCAAAATAACATTTGACCATAAAAATAACCAAATAAAATTTACATGTGTGTGTGAAAAAAATTTCGTATCCGCACACAATTTTTATGTCGATGTGTATGAATGTTGACATAAAAAATACCCAACTTGATACTTTTCTATAATAAATTATGGCAACACACTAACACAAACACATTTTTCTCTCCAGTAAAATTTTGCTGATGATGGTATTTGTTTCTTTCGCACTACCAGCAAATCTATATTTTTATCCCATTTTGTTTTTGCTGACAGTAAATTTTTCACAATGGAATAGAGGCTTTACCTAACAATTACAATAACGCCAAACAGACTAAGAATTGACAAGTGATCAGTGGTTCTTAAACTCGGAAATTCTCTTTTCGAATTATCTTGCCATCTATATTTGAGTAGTACTAATTAGAATTAATTATATTCACTAAAATTCATCTCATATATAATTGCGGACAACAGTTGGCGCGTTTTTAGTTTTATGACTGCATTCTTATGACTCTGCAATTTTGTGATTTCTCGTCCACTTTGATTTTATCGAGCGAGCTGATCACATCTTTTACAATTACATAGTTCATAGTGAAATTTATAAATAAAAAAAATTAAATCAACGATAAAAAATAAGTTTGTTTTTCAATAAATAATTATTTTTTAACAAGTCCGTACAAAGAGACTGATATTGTTTTTTAGTAATATTGTCATAATTAGTGATATGTACATAATTTTAAAGAATCAATTTTAATAAATTTAAAAAATAAATGTTTAGTGGTTTGTTTTTTTTTTATATTCCGTTATCATCGACAGTGCTCCATGCCTTTTCCACCTCTGTGAAATTAGCCCGAAAATATTACCCGAAAAATGATTATAGTTTAATGTGGTAACACTAATATATATTTATAAATCTCTCTAAATATCTAGTAAATGTAACTATAGCATCATTTAAAAACTATAACTATATCGATAGTACCAAAAACTGTATGTCGATTGAAAATATTAAATACAATTCTTGAACGTTTATAAATAAAAAGATACTCGTCTCGTATGTTAAAAAAAACAAATACAAATCATACGTTATAGTCGTATGAAGTCATACTAGATATGGATTACCAAAGATCGCTAGATATGGAATTCTTAGGTAATGGATATATCTTTCTTATGGCAAAGCAAGAAAAAAATTATATTAGCCGAATCCTTTTATATGTTAAAATTCGCATAAAATAATTTTAGAAACTATTATTTGTTTTTTTCAATTCATGTTAATTTAGTTTAACATAAAATGTATATAAAATAAACGTTTGTTTTTGTCCTGTTAAATCTTTTGTTGATGTTTAGTTGGTGTTTGTTTTGGTAATTTTTCTTTTGTATTTTGTTAAAATAAATTCAAAACGGTGCTATATTCTATCATAACAATTAATTTGTTGGTTTACAGTTGGAATTCATAATATTACACATACCAGAAGTAATAGGTTTACTGTAAATTAACGACACTTCAAATTTTTGAAGTTTTACTATTTACAGTAAGCGCAGTTAAGTTTAGTTTTTGTATACAGTGAATTAGTATTGTGATAGTGATTTTGTGAATTTGATTTATCAAATCTTTAAAATGCCGTTTAACGATTTTAAATTTACTAAAGATAATTTAGAAATTATTAAACAAATTTTAATAAACAATGTTAATAATATAAATGAAGTGAAATTTAGTACAAACCTTAAAATTAGTATAATGTTCTTACAGTTATTTGCAAGAAATGCACTCTAAGAAAATAGAAGTTATGCGAAGTAAATTAATTTACTTATATAAAAATAATTTAAAATTTAAAACCGAAATTGAAAATGGGATTTTAGAAAAACAAGCTAACGGTATGGTTGGTTTTCATAAGACTACTGAAGTAAATTTTGAAGTATGTACTTGGTGAAAACAAGATTTCAGAAACTAAAACTTATTTGAATGGCGATGATAAAAAGGTTGAGAACAATTCTAAACGTGACATTATTCAACCAAATGAAGATCTACTTTCAAAGAACTGTTTAGTTGAAGGGAAGAAAGAGAAATGGAATAATAGTTCAATTTTCTTGGAAATGAAATCTCATTTGGAAATTCCAAAATCTCTTTGGAGTAATATTTTTGATATGCAAAACAACGTTTTTATACAGAATAAGTATTCGTCAATTATTTCTGAATTGATGACAAGACATACTGGTTGTTTAATTAGTATTAAAAGCTATGACATAAATCAGAAATCTATTTCAATTCGTGCTTATTGTTCTCATAAAAGTTTGGAAAGTGAATGTAGGAAATATAAAATGACGAATAAAAATTTAGACCAAAATATTTTTAGAGTGTTCTACTCTAATAATGCTATAGTTCATCAATTTTTGAAAAGTTCTCCAGTTCGTCAACATAACCGTAGAAATTTAAGAAATATTCTCTTGAAAAGAACTGTTGAACAAGTTAAAAAAGATCTTTTGTATGAGGAGGATCCAGATTTTGTAATTACTCATAAAACATTGTTGAAGTCAAAAACAGATGATGTTTTAAGAAAAATAAAGTCTGAAGCAATTACGGAACAAGACGATGTAATGGATTTATATATGGAGATAAAAAAGCAAAGCCGAGAAACATCATCTCAATTTTTACAAAGATTATCGATAGCACCGTTTTTTATTATTTCATTCACTCAAATGCTATTCGATGTTTTACAAAATGCACGGAATAATAACGCTAATAAGCTTATTGCGTATATAGATGCCACTGGCGGGTTAATCCGCCCATTGCAAGAAGAGAGCAAACGATTTTTTTACTATGCACTTATCATACCAATAAAAATGTATGAAAGCGAATCAACTGATCCGTTTCCAGTTACCGATTTAGTCAGCGCAAGCCATAGTTTTGAGACAATAGAGCATTGGCTTCGCACTTTTAAAATATTTGTCAGTGAACATTCTTCAATCTGGCCAATATTTGATACCATTGTCACAGATTTTAGTTTTGCGCAGATTAATTCTGTGTTAGATTCTTTTAACAAATTGAATATTGTTCAATACTTACAAATATGTCACAACTATCTAACCACAAATAATGTCTCTTCATTGTCTCAAAAATATACAAATATTCAATTATGTTGCTCACATTTAATGAAAAATATGTTGACTGACATTAATCAAAGTTTTGCCTTAAATTCAAAAATTTCAAAGTATATGAAAGAAATTGTAGCATCATTTTATTTAATGAAACATTACCATGATATAAAAACTACATTTAATTATTTGGCAGTACTACTGACTTCTAAAAATTCAAATGAAAGGACAGTAATTGCATTGAATAATATTTTAAATTTCATTTATGAGCATGGTCTACAAAATGAAATTTCAAGCCAAGAAAATGTAATCGATGAGGATGCATCTAATAGAGATAAGGTTAATGAAACAAACGAAATCAATTTAAAAACTATTTATGAGCAAAGCCCTTTTTTTAAAGATTTTGATGAAATTATAAAAACAACTATTATTCAATACCGAAATAGTGGTGAAACAAGTGGCCCGGTAAATATGTTTTACAATCCAATTTTCTTAGACAAATTTTGCAAGAAATATTTGACCTATATTTGTATGTGGTCTTTAATTTTGAATCAAGAGCACAGGTTAAGTAATAGCCATGTCGAAAACTATTTTGCTACAATCAAAAGACGTTGCCGTAACGCACCACATTTGGGAAGGTTACCTACCAAATGTTTAAGATTTCTAACTGAAATAAATCAGCGAAATAAGGCTTTGTATAAAAAACTTGAATTAAAAATACCTAAAAGGTCATTAAAATCCATTACGCTTGGACCATCACCATCTACTGCTAGCAAAAAATTAACATTATCAAAAACTTTGCAAACAAAAGAAAATTGGGGTCCTAGCAAATCGGTAGTAAAGCGAAAAATAAACAATTTCAAGGTTAAAAATATTTTAGAATTCAACTTGATGTCACAAAAAGAACAGTTGGACATTTCATCCAAACTACAAATAAAGCCTGTACATATTTTACACCAAACAACTCCAAAAAGATGCATCATAAAATAATGTTTAAATAATAAATTATCGCATTTCCCATTTTTGCTCAATGGAAATTTAGATACTGCAGAGTTTTATAAGAACACGTGTGGTTTTGACGCTTTTGTGCAATGTCTTGTCAATCTACAGACATTATTCCAAGAGACTATATTTGAAAAGCCTAGTCATCTATCAGCAATCGTCGATTCTTTAGTTGAAGGAAATCATTTAGTAGCCAAGCAGATTCGTTTTGACGCTTTGCACGAAATTTTTAACAATAATTTCGATTGTGAATCGAACATTACCCGCATAACAGACTACTATTTGAAAATGTATCCTAGTTGTACAATTATATTTGAATGCTTAATTTGCGGAAAACATTGTACTGAAAGTCGTCAATATGCTAGTATAGATGCCATTCAGCTTGAAAAAGTTCGTATTCAGAGCTTACAAAAATGTTTGTCTACCTACAAAATTACGTATTCAAAGATTTGCTGCAATACAAATATGGATGTAACAACAAGTCGGTATAATAAGTTTATTGCGATTAATTGTGAATACATATGTCCAACGAGTCATACAAAAATTTCAATTAATGAAATACCGCAAACCTTAGAGATTGCCAATTTCAAATACAAACTAAATGGAATTATCAATTACGGGTCAACAGCGAAACACTACGCATCATTCTGTAAAAGAAATAATTACTGGGAGAAATATGACGATTTATCAACATATGTCATAAAAGTAAGGAATCCTAAACTTACTCAACTTGAGCCACATATATTATTTTATTGCAAATAAAATTAATATATATGTATACGTCAAATACTACTATTTCAAAGACCTACCAATCAATTATTTGTAAAACAATACCGATCGAATACCATCGTCAAAAATCTCTTTGAGTTTATCCGTTTTTGATAAGCTCAAATTGTAGAACATTACCGATCGAATACCATCGTCAAAAATCTCTTTGAGTTTATCCGTTTTTGATAAGCTCAAATTGTAGAACATTACCGATCAAATACCACCGTCATAAATCTCTTTGAGTTTATCCGTTTTTGATAAGATCAAATTGTAGAACATTACCGATCGAATACTATATCGTCAAAAATCTTTTTGAGTTTATCCGTCTTTGGTAATCCATATCTAGTATGACTTCAGACTTTCAGACATTTTTTTCTTGCATTGCCATAAGAAAGATATATCCATTACCTACAAATTCCATATCAATCTATCTAATACTAAAAATGAATTATTTTTGGTGGTGATATTCAAAACTATCGTTACAGAAACCTAATATTCGTGACAGAAATATTTTTTTCTGGATGATATCAAAAAATAACGTGATATTGATATGTTAGTGTTGCCATCGTATTTTTTTGGGATAATTGTCGGGCTAACTTCACACACATGCCTTTTCCACTCATATACCGAATCCTCATACACTTTCAATAAGCTAGTCATTTTTTTCTACCTAAACAATCCCTAGAAATAATGTATATGGCAAAACGAAGTTAAATGTCCCTGGAGGCGTTGCGCTGCGTAGCGGGCATAGCCCGCTAGTCGACCTATAAATTTTTGCTGTATGGCACCAAAGTTTTATTTTTAATTGCGATAACAAACCTCAATTGTCTTAATTAGCTGTTGTCATGAGTTAAAACATAAAAATTATTGTTCTCCTCACATCAAATTTATAATAATTGAGCTAATTTGACAATATAATTTTAAATTATTATTTGTTTGTTATTGGAAACACAAAAAGTGTCACGAATTATTATTTAAGCAATTTACCGCGATTCACTATTGTATGTCAAAAGGAACGTAACATAAGAAAATGGTATAAAAAAAAAAGGAAACAACTCGAATTTTTTTTAACTTTCGGGGTTTTTAATTACATAATAGCTTAATAATTTATTTAAATAACAAAAAAATTAATTTCATTAAAATTAATAATCGTAAATTTTATTTTTAATTACCGTCACCGTGTATAAAATAATGTATAACAACCTTATAGGAATAATTATTCTAATGGAAAACATGAATTATATTTTTGCACTAAGATTTTGTATACCGTTTCGTTACGAACGTCGACGACAACGACACCTAAACATTGATGTTATATTATGTATGTATGTATATACAGATATGTGTATGTTTCAAAACAGGTAAATTATGGGGATGGGCCGGTTTTTTTGGGGGTTGTGCGAAAACATTTATTTTATGTGATATTATTAAAATTAATTTATGAGACATTTACAATGTATAAAATGTATTATGTATTATACAGTGGAAATGGTTTTGTTTTTATTGTGTACAGGTACTGTAGCCGCGTATCAAAGAGAACAAATAGTATTGTATATGTATATGCGGGTTGTCGACATTTTCAACGTCTTTTTATGTTCTCAACAAAAGAGGTATTTAATACCAAATTAACATTTTAATCGAAAAATATAAATAATTTAATTCCTTTTGCCTGTTTGTGGATTCTGTGAAATAGAACAGAAATCGGTTATATAGTGAAAAAGGTCGAACTGTTAGATGCCGGTAAATAAATATACTTTAAGCTGCATAGGAATTTTCATACTACTATATCTATGACACATAAATTCAAATGATAAATAAACTAAATTATACAATTATAAGCTTTCCTAAAAGCTTTTATTTTGTGTTTACATATACGTATATGTATAACGAGTTTTGGAAAATATTTGTCTTCGCAATGGTTGAACATTTTTCACCGCAACAAACAAAAAAAAAAAACTTTATTCGATTGACCTTTATCAATATGGATAAAATGTTGCTTGCTTTTTGCTCTGTTGTTTACCCATGAGTAATGTGGGACAATGACTTATATTATATTATTTTAAGAAAATAAATTGTCCTTTTTGCTAATAAAAATTTCGCCAATTTGTCATCTTAACTCACATCCATATATCATTATCCCTTTATTTTTTGTATAGTTACATATTATCCTATAGTAGAAGGATATATGTATATAAATTTATGAATACAATTTGGGAGAAAAAAAATTTAAGAGCTCACGTTTATTAATTTTAATGGCCCAAAATAAGGCGCATAAATACATATATCAATAAACCGTTTGTTCGACGACAGTTAACAAATAAAATTATACCTTAATTCGGTGCTACGTAAATTAAAAAATTCAAATCGATTATAGTTCCGCTCCAGTTGGCCATATTATAGAACTTTACACCAAAGGGCTCAGAAGCAAAATAATATACCTTCCGCGGACCAACAAGACCTATTATGCAATGAGTAAAACAAAAGGAAGTAATACTCCCGGTTGTATACTAGTCAGTGAACTGATTAATTACTGAGTGGTTCCTTACCTGCAAAGGCTTTATGTGTAAGTCATTAGCTATATACACTTGCGCTACGTCACAAGCTGAAAAAATAATTACTAAATTTCCTAAGGATGTTAAGAGCGCTATGAAACACATATTCGATGGATTACCTGGGCTTAGTTGGTTCTGTCCGGCATGTAGGATCAATATGAATCAATGGCACTCTAAATTAGATACCGCAGTTAGCACAATAATTAAATCTAATGAGTCATTGAATGATGTAAATCTGGCATTGACCAAAGCTCCTAAAGTAGCAGAGGATCGTAGAGTTACACGATCACAATCCAAAGTATCTACTGAGAAAACTTCCCGTATAAAACAATTATTTACGTCAGCAGCAAATGTGAGCATATTTGAATTCTTTATTATTTTGGTTATCTGGTCGATAAAAACAATAAAAATCCAGGGTCCAATGCGTGATCCATGTGGAATACCAGAACTTTGATAATTTTGACTTCCTCTTTCCAATTATTCCTATATTCACATGTTTTCTTATCTCATTTATTACTTTACTGGTGAATTAAACCATCAGCTTTGTAGCTGTAGACCTACCGGGGATAAATCCATGCTGGTTATCCGATGTATGACGTAATAGGTCGTTTTAAAAGCAATAATTTAATTTGCATACAACCAGTTCAAATAATTTAGGAATTGATGATGATGTTAATATTTTTCCGTAACAGGTGATATCGGCTATTTTTCCGTATTTGAAGATTGGGTATTTCTGATACTTCCCATTTCTCGGGAAATACACGAGTGATTGAAGTGTTCGCCTTGGATGATATGCTTTCGTTAAATTTGTCGACATTTGCGTTAACATCCTTCGAAGTTAATATCCTTCATCCCTATTCACTGCTTCTAAGTACTCTTGTATGCTTGAGTGACAAACAATCGATTAAATACATATACATACTCCGAGCGACTCGGTTACTTTAAAAGTAGCTAGTTCATTGGTGAAGACAAGATCTGAAAATATATTTCGGTACGAATAAAGATTCAATATTTGATGTTATATTGAATGGAAGGATGCACTCCAATTCTATGTCAAATTTCCAGATGATATTAGGCAGATTGAAGTCATCTAATGAATTTGATAATCACTATTTTATTGAGGTGGTACATGTATGCTAAATAGATGTAGATAAATAGATTTGTTTTATTGATTTTGAAAGAGCCAATATAGCTGCAGCATTATTAAGTTTAGAATTCACTGCTATATAGTTATGCTGGCACCTGACTTCTTTGAGCTTGCTCCAGCAGAGCAATCACATCATAAAGAACACAATTGTGTTAGATAAATTGAGCATGTTTTTCTAAGTATTTCTTATACGTGATTTTTCAGAGAGTTGGTCCTGTATAGCTTTCTTAATAGTCTTTCCAGGTGATACATAATTGTAGCGACCATCATTTTTTTCTTTGGAATGTGATTAAGTTAAATTAATTCTAAATTGATTTGTCAATTGTACATATTCTACAAATAACCACCTTGGTTTTGCAACACTATAATATTGTTATAGTCATTGTTATCAGCAAAACATGATAGTGATGAAATTGATGTTGACAACGATCTTGGTGTTGATGAGTTTCTAATTTCCGAAGATGTTGAAGTCAATATTATTAATTTTAATATGTAGGCGGGTGTTATTGGGAATCATTGTTACTCATGATGGTCCTTTGGAGTCAAGGATGCATAGGAATTGCATTATTTAGCGTGTTTTCGGCCCACTGAATCCTTTTGATCGTTTTGTCTAATTTAGATTGCAACACCATGCAATCAGGACAGAATCAACTAAGACGATTCAGCACAATTATAATTGATTATTTTATCACACATAAAACCCTTACAAGCAGAAACCCATGCGTTTATGAAAAATGTATTATGTATATTTAATTCGAATCAGCCCAATTCACCGCAATTACATAAAAAAGAAAATTTCACTCGAATATGTTTATACAACGCGAACACTGATCGATGTATAAAAATACATCTCCGATTTGAGTGATTGTTGAATTGACTTTTCCTGAGAGGTAATTTGTAACTACTCGTATATGTGGGATGCAAGTCTGGGACAACTTCAATACGGTATCTTGAGATATGACGATAAACAAACAAGACTCATTAAAGCAATGGTCAAAAACTTGCATCATCAAAACAAAGAGGAACTGAAAAACGAAAATGTCACTCAATGTGGTTATGTTAACATTCAAGACAAACGAAGATACTAGAAAAATATTTGCAATCAAAAATCTCTTGGGTTGTAAAATAGAAGTTCAACCCATTAAAAACATTTAAACTGACACCTCTGTGCAAAAAATATCAAGCCTATGGACAAACACATCGATTTTCTACTAAACGACCCAGATGCGTAGAATGTGCTGGAAAGCACTTAACACACGAATGTATGAAAACAGAAAATATTAATAGTAATAGGTAACTGCTAATTAAGCGTCAGTGAGCAAAATGCCATCGTAGCGACACTTTAAAACAAAAAACTTTAAAAGGAAAGATTAACCTAGGAATGCAAAAGCGTGGAAAGCACTTGTATAACTTCCACATCAAGCTGGAAAAACAAAATGATATCTCAAAATTGAAACTGATCTACGCTTCCCTGTCTACTTAAAAAATATATTACAAAACCGCTGTTTGATTGCTCAAAAAACGGAATCAAATAGTCAAATAATGTGTATAGTCAAAACTATTATCGGAAGATACAGTTATCGTTTGATAGTTAAAAGTTATGCTATAGCAAATTCACCTTACAATCGGTCTACTTAACATTGGTGAGACAGTGAAACAAATGACACTGAAAAATTTGAAAGACAAGCGTATAAATATTTTGATTAAAGCAACTACCGCTATTCTAAAATGCATTTTAAATCTATATACGTATATTAGAAAAACGCTTCCCTGAATTGGAATTGAATCAGTGGCTCCATACCAAATTGCGGACAACAATAGCCTTTTATTTCAAATTAGCGATAGATTGCGGAGAAATATTCGGGAAAAATTTCAATGTTGAAGAAAACCAATGTCCATAATTTAATTAAAATTTGAGTCATATTCTGTTCGTAGTTTAAATGACATGTTACGTTAATTTGATTTAATGCAATGGAACCACAAAACACAGTTGAGTCACCAATGAATCGGTTTATCATACACTGTGATTCACTCGTATCTTCGGGTGATAAGCCTATTACGTAGATGGTTGCGTGAATATGGATAATCCACAATTCAATTCGAATGAACCACCGAGATTTCAATCAAAGGAACTATATAATATTTGCACCAATCCATATGATCATGAAAGCGATCATTATTACGAACCATATGAAGAGAATATATATAACGAAGATTCCGACGAAACGTACGACCAGTATACAGAAAATACACCAGAAGAAGAATCTCCTATAATTGAAATAGCGGATGAGGATTTTCACCAAACCTTATCGGAGGGTACGGGTACTTAAACTTGCTAACCAATCAACACCAAAAAGGTTATCAACTACCATATGTTAACCTAATATTCAACAAATTTACCTTTAAATTTTTAATAGACACAGGATCAACAAAATCATTCATCAGTCCTGATATAATCAATAAAAAATATTCAAAAAATTAAACCAATCCATCGCAACCTTGTTCAATAGCACCACTGTTGATCAAATGGTAGTACTAAATGGATTAAAAGAATTTGAAACCGATGAACCATTAAAATTTATTCTATTTAAATACCACGACTATTTTCAAGGCCTTATTGGAATGGAAATCATGCAAAACTTGAAAGTCACCTTGGATTTAGTGAATTCTAGAATAATCACACCCACGACAAAAATTCCAATACCATATAAATTAAACTTTACATCAGCAACATACAATATAGCACCAAGGAGTAAATTAGTAGCAAAAGTTCCAGTAACTATAGCCAACGGAGAAATCTACCTGAAACCACAAGTGCTGAGAAATAACATCATAATGCCAGAAGGAGTGTACAAAAGTATTGCAAACTTCGCTTTTGTAGAAGTAATCGCAACTACGGTCCTCAACAAAAGCAATTCGCCATAGAACATCCTATAGAATGCGAAGAATTTCAATTAAATCATATAGAAAATCAAATCCATAATTGAACCAATCTTTGCAAAAACTTATAGTGTAGACATCACTCAACTAATACGGACAAGTCGCCTTAACCATGAAGAGAAAAGAAGTATAGAACAGCTATGTTCAAAATATGAACACATATTTCAAAGCGGAAATAATTCGCTATAACTTTCACCAACGCCATAAAACATAACATCGATCTGAACGACGAAAAACCTGTATTTACCAAAAGCTACAGATATCCATACGTGCATAAACAGGAAGTTGAGTCTCAAATTAATAAATTGCTAGCGCAAGGAATCATTCGGCCAAGTTATTCACCATGGTCATCCCCGATATGGATCGTCCCAAAAAAGAAAGATGTGTCAGGTCAAACCAAATGGAGAATGGTAATTGACTATAGAAAACTCAACGTAAAAACAAATTGAAGACAGATATATACTCCCTAACATCACGGATATTCTGGACAAACTGGTCAAATGTATATACTTTACCACGTTCGATTTAGCATCCGGATTTCACCAAATCGAGGTATACCCAAAAGACATGGAGAAAACAGCATTGTCAGTGGAATTCGGGCACTATGAAGTTTAAGTAAAGTTTTCACCAAATTACAACAAGCAAATCTGAAAGTCCAATTGGACAAGTCAGAATTTTTACACAAAGAGTTCGCCTTCCTAGGGCATATTGTCACTTCGGATGGAGTAAAGCCCAATCCGGATAAAGTTAGAGCGATACGAAATGTTCCCTTGCCCAAGACAGAAAAGCAAATAAAAAGCTTTTTAGGATTGTTAGGGTATTATAGGAAATTTATAAACAACTTTGCTAAAATCATCAAACTAATGACGGAATGCTTAAGGAAAGACGCCTCTATCATAATCAACGATAAATATATAAAATGCTTCGAGGATTGTAAAGAACCACTATACCAATCAAACAATATTACAATACCCAGATTTTTCACAACCCTTCCTCGTCACTACAGGCGCCAGCAATATAGCCATTGGAGGCATACTATCACAAGGGAAGGTTGGACAGGACTTACCCATCTGCTACGCCTCCAGGACATTAACAAAAACCGAAGAAAATTGTTCCACGATCGAAAAGGAATTGTTAGCCATAGTATGGGCAACAAAATACTTTAGATCGTACCTCTTTGCAAATAAACTCACTATAATAACAGACCACAAGCCTATGACATGGCTGTTTTCCCTAAAGGAGCCTAACTCGAAACATCGCAGCACAAACCCGAAAGTAAACCTAGTGCGATTAAAAATGCTTCTAATAGATGTACAAGAAAAAGACAAACAGATGGAATTAATAGAGCATATACATTTGGAAAATGAACATAGAGGAATTATCGAGAATTAAGAAAACTAAAACAAATATACTATTTTCCACACTCTAAAGAAATGATCAGAGAATATATAAATAAATTCGATGTTTGTCAAAGAACAAAATATGACAGGCAACCACCGCAATTGCAATTAACATCTTCCGATTACGATCGGTGATTAAATTGAAAACATTTATGACCCTCTGTTGGAATGTAGAACTCATGGGCCGCCCCATCTTCCATGTCACTGTACAGGGTGACATGGAGCTATGCAATGCGCATGGTGGTAAACTGTACTTGTGTGAATGGATTGAATGAATGTTGTGTAAGGTAAGGCTATGGACCAAAAAAGTGTCTATGCCAAGTCCTTTAAAAAAAAAAAAAAAAAAAAACATTGAGCGAAACTCCAAAGAAACCAGTGGAAATCATCCATCCATACCGATTTATTGCTATTAGATGGAAAACTATTTCTCACGATAATCGATAAGTTCAGCAAATTTTCGGCAGCATATCCATCAACAGGAAAAGCTAATAAAGCTACATCGGAAAACCTCATACACTTTTTCAATCAAAATGGATTACCGAAAAAATTAGTTGCCGATTCGGAGATATGTATAGGAACCGGAAAAGAAGTTATAAATCTTACGAAAAATATAACATTGTATTACATGTTACAACCCCGTATAATTCCACCGGTAATTCTCCAGTCGAGAGACTACATTCGACACTTAAAGAAATATGTAGCATTATAAAACTACAGCGCCCTAATGAACCTCTAGACATAATAATGATATCAGCAATACTTGCGTATAACAACACGATACATTCAACCAGGATCATGATTCATGTTCACCAGCAATTATTAAACCACAACCGGGTAACTGTCAAAGTCAAAATATATCCCTCTATGATGAAATAGACTACTTCAGCTACGGAAAATTATAGATTCAACCCAAATCAACAAGTATAGCCGTGTTTCTTGACGTATGATCTGATCCGGATCAGATCATATCTGCTTCCCTTTCATTTGTATAGTCGCGTTTCATGAAAACAACACAAATATTGTACTATTTTTTGTTTTTGTATAAAAATTTTGAACCAAAATGCTACTAGGATCAAATTAATAACCTAAAAACAAAAAATAATACAATTTTTGTGTTGATTTCATGAAACGCGGCTATACAAATGAAAGGGAAGCAGATATGATCTGATCCGGATCAGATCATACGTCAAGAAACACAGCTTATAACATACGACTCCAATTGCAAACAAATAACGAATAAAATCACTGAACCAACATTAATCGAATTCTCCAATTGTACAATAAAAATAAAAAATCAAGAATTTTCGACAGTAGAAAACGAGTTTATAATCCAACTAGAACTCGAACTACCATACAACGACGTACTCATTAATCATACCTCACCTGAAATTAATCTACACATCCTGCACAGTAAAACCATTGCAAACATGGAGCAAGTGACTATATTACATGAACGAGTCAAACTACATACAACATCAGGACATGTCTCACTAACACTTGTACTAATGATTATCTCCCTCGCAGTTATTTTTTGTATTAACAGACACAAACAATGCTATAAAACCACTCCAGGACCCCTATCGCAGCCTGCCGTTATTCTTAGGGGAGAGGAGTTACATATTAGCGAGTCATCAACAGCGCAGCAACAACAACAACATCAGTATTTAGCTGGACTTACATATCCCACGATAATCTAGCTGATTAGATATACATAATACAACAACATGCCATAATGCATCAAATAGCATGTCACGTTGTATGTTGTCTTCTTGTCTTCTTCATTTTAGCTGATACTGCTAAACAGGTAATTCTAAGAAACGCCACAAGCAACATGATACCACATTAGATTATCTTTTTAAATTGTTTTTATATTCATTATTATCCGTGTACTCATTAATATGAACATCATAATGAACATCATAGTTTTATAAATCGAAAATTAATTGTTATTATTGCTCTGGATAAATTCCAGAGCTATAAAAAAATAAAGAGTTTTCAGGGTGAGAACTATAATTTGAGTATAACGGCGATGGAAATGGATACTTTTATTAAAGAATATTTGGTCTTTATAGACCAATGTCTTTATAGATGAAGTTTTACCGGGTATATAGCACAGTTGCTAATAAGCTGCGACGTTTGGATCAGTAGGTACCGGGTTCGAATCCCAATAGAGGTGGGATGCAAAAGGAATTTATCATCTCCCGATTACGATCGGTGATTAAATTGAAAACATCTATGACCCTCTGTTGGAATGAAGAATTCATGGGCCGACCCCTCGTTCATGTTAGTACAGGCTAGCATGGAGCTATGCAGTGTGTAGATGGCCAATTAAAAGACGGACTTGTAGCCGTGTACAACATAGGGAACATAGTTCAACTTTCAAAGGACAATAAATCCACTAGCCGAACAGTCTCTAACTGTTGGTATTTATTTTAAAAAAAAAAGAAGTTATATTTGTTTTACCATTACACAGCAAAAATACATTATTGCAATATACCATCAATTTATGTAAATCCATCATTCAATTTACAAAATGTTGGCTCGATTTATGAATGGGAATTGGAAAAAAGTATCGTCCGAGGAATCGGATAGATCGGAATTATATTTTAGCAGAAAAAGCAATATGTATATGAAATTCAAAACTATGGGATCTATACCTATAAACCGAACATCCTAAAACGAAAAGTAGTAAACCATTGTATATACAAATTTATATTTGTGTATGCGATAAGAAAACCAAAAAATATTTATGTCCTTCCCAAGAATTTATTACAAATTTATTGCTCTACAGATATATAGATAAAATTGAATAATTTTAATTGAATTTACTATTTTTAGAATGTATAGTTTTACAAATTGTAAACAAAAGTTATATAGTTTTTATTATCGTCGCAGGCGAACAAATGGACCATCTATTTTCCATGGCATCATATACACATAGTATACTCACAAAAGATAAATGATTCTTAAACAATCTTTCGTCTAATAACAACAACAACAACAACAAAAAGTAAATTAATCGCTATTGTTGTATCAACATCCTTAGCTATACATCCTTAAACAGGGAAAACATAAAAGTCAATTAATTAATTAATCTCGTATACATACGTACACAATACAAACTGTTTAAAGGTAAGTAAATTAGAATATCCTTGTTCGTACGCTGCTATGGGAATGATGAGAAAAAGTATAAAAAATTCCGGGAACAATAAACTTATCATCTTATCAAAAAATACATACTTAACATCATTCATAATGGCGTGTGTATATATCTGTAGATATATCCTTTTGTGTTCGCCTTGATATTTAAGGATACAAAAAATAAAATAAAACACGATGAGAGCAAAAAACAATTACAAGGCATTTTAATTTTATAAAGCATAAAAGCCTTGTATTTAACAATTTTTTTTTATTTTCTTCTGTTACGTTTGCTTCCCTTAACAAAATATTATGTACTTCATGGATCTTCCTTTAATTCAAATACCGCACCAACAAAAACAACAACAACAACAATCTTGTGTAATATTTTCCTAACAACTATACTTGGTCTTTTGTATTGTATATATATATATATATATATATATATATATATATATATATATATATATATATATATATATATATATATATATATATATATATATATATATATATATATAGTATATATATATATATATATATATATATATATATATATATATATATATATATATATATATATATATATATATTTATATATATATATGTACACGAGTATGTATGTACATACCTTCGGCGAAGATAATATATAAGAATTCTTTATTTATGAATTAGAAAAAAAAAGCGGTGCACACACACCCACATACCAAAAAAAAAAAACGATAAGCTTATTGTATTTTTGACTTGTAATGTTGTTTTTCCTGATAATGGGGGTGATTTCGTTTTATCCTCTCCTGCTTTATGCGTATGTCCATTTATGCTTAAGGTATACTTATGTACACAAATGCCTGGTTTCACGGAATTTTTAGTTTTTTCAATTTTTGTTTAAACACGCTAACGATTTATTTACTTAGTTAAGAGTAAGAGCTGTTATATGTATAAAAACATCCGAAACATTTATTTTTATACGATCAATCGCAAATACATTTTTTTGGCCCAACGACTTTAATCGCATTTCAATAGATCGATTCTGTTGCTAGTTGACCAAATGTCAAAAAAAATTTCACACATTTTCTTCGATGTGAATTATTTCAACTTTTTTTCTTCCGCGGGATAAAAAGAGACATTTCAGGCTGAAGGTTGTTTTTCCGTAGTGAAGACTGGAGATTCCGCCGACTCACCTCATTTACTACATCTTCGGAACAGCAACACGATAACAAAAATCGGTAAGATAATGACGATTTTTTATGAATTTTTACAGACGTGTGGAACTACTAGATAGACACGAGTAACAATAAAGGACCAGGAAAAGTTAATTCTGTGTATGAAGGAAAAGTCGATCGAAAGGTTTGATCATGACTATCAAATAAATACGAATTTTCAAAACGACTTGATCTTTGAAATGGACCATATCACAGAACAGCAAAATACGAACCTAAAACGACTAAACCTGATGAATATAAAGTCCGCTGAACATGAGGCATTATTAGGGCAAAAACTCGACGCACAACCACAAAATATGATGGAAATAAAAAACAACTTTCCGCTTATTTCAAACAGCCGAGGTCACTTTAAAAGTGTTTCATCCATTAGTGACGGAAGCACAATTTTCGCTATACTTACAATGCACTATTGAGAAGGACACAATAGCCGCTTTCATAGCGGGTCTTCAAAAGCCATATTTTGGATATGAGCAAGGCCAGACCACGAGACGTGGAAGAGGATTACGTTTTCTTGTGTAAATTTAATCCAAACGAGCTTATATCAAATAATTCTCGAAAAACCATTAACAGTGCACCACACAATACACAATATAAATTCAACAATACCCCACAAAAATCAAAAGAATTCAATTCTATACACCACAACTTCAACAAACAAAGGAACATCAACACCAATGGAAGTAGACCCTTCAGCGAGAACAAGGAATTCTTTTAATAAAAGAATAATAAATAATCATGAATTTCTAGACGAAACCGAGGTAGACAAAAGCAATTTAAACGATGAACTTTCAGAGGAAAGTGATAAAGCAAACTCAGGAAATCATGAGCAAAGAGACACCTCAAGGTGGGGTTCTATCCCCCAATCTTTGGAACATAAATGACCTGTTACGAAACTATTGTGGTCTTCGGTAAATATCCTAGTACGCTGAGTGAGCGCATGTAGTGGGCGCTTGGCTACCTCTCTGAGAGGGCACGCGGCGAGAGCTAGTCCTCTTTACCAGGAGGCACAAACTTCCTCAGTGTGACCCGCCAACATTAAATGGTACTCGCTTGATCTTTACGGATAGAGCGAAATTCCTCGGACTACTTTTAGGCAGCAAGCTAAGCTGGAAACCAAACATCGTAGAGAGAGAGTAAGGAAAGCTACTATAGCGCTCTACTCCTGCAAAAATGCCATTGGAAAGAGATGGGGTATGGAGCCCCACATAGTACACTGGCTCTACGTATCAGTGGTCAAACCTATACGGCTGTATGGGGTTGTCGTCTGGTGGCCAGCGTTAAAAATTATGGCCAACCTTAAACTATTGATGAAAGTCCAAAGAACGGTCTGCTTGTGTATAAGTGGAGCTCTCAGGAGCCTACCTACTCAAGCTCTGGTGATTCTCGTTCATCTTATTTCCTTGGATATTGCGGCCGAGCAGATTGCATCTTTCACAGCCATTCGGCTCAAATCCATATCTATGTGGACCTGTAACAATGCAGGGCACTCATCTATCCTATGCAACAGGGGGTATTTCGGAAGCTACTGACTACGCTATATTCCTTTGCCATCTGTTGAGATGAGATTCCAAACTGAGTTTCCCACCAGAAGGGACTGGGTGAACGAAACGGTTCTGGACAATGAGGCGCTAAGCTTCTTCACGGATGGCTCAAAAAGGAAAAGAGGGGTTGGCTGCGGGGTATTCTGTGAGGCACTAGTGGTTAACCTCTCTTTTCGTCTTCCCGACTTTTGCAGCGTTTTTCAAGCTGAACTGATAGCGATAATGAAAGTCATGGACTGGTTGAACTATAATGTAATATCTACGAGGGATATTCGCATTTTTACGGATAGCCTGGCTGCTATTAAAACGCTACAATCATACTCCCTGACATCGAAGGTAGCCTAGAACTGTTTAACATCTTTAATTGAGATGGCTGATCAGTTCAACATCCCTTTGATGTGGGTGCCAGGGCATTTCAATATCGCAGGGAATGTAAAGGCAGATGAGTTGGCCCGTAAGGGTACAGCACGCCTAATAACCCAAAGCAGGCGGGATATATAAGGATACCGCTTGCTTCATGTAAACTGCTGCTTCAGGAAGAAGCTATAAAAGAAACGAACGTCAAATGGTCTAACGCTAGTTCGTGTGTAATAACCAGGCAGATCTGGCCTGAACTTAACCGGTCCAGATCAGGCCAAGTGATATCGCTTCGACGGCACCGTATTGGTATGGTCGTGGGAGCTATAATGGGACATTGTCTCATTGGGATACATGCGAGCAGACTGGGTGTCCCAGCCCACGATTTCTGCCGCAGCTGTGGTGATGAGGAGGAGAAGGAGGAGGGAAGTGTGTTCCATCTGTTCTGCGCCTGTCCTAGTCTAGCGTACGGCAGAACAAAATTTATGGGAACTTCCCCTTTGAACGACCTCTCGGATCTTAGTTAGATCGAGATCCGGGAGCAGATTGCATCTTTCACAGCCATTCGGCTCAAATCCATATCTATGTGGACCTGTAACAATGCAGGGCACTCATCTATCCTATGCAACAGGGGGTATTTCGGAAGCTACCGACTACGCTATATTCCTTTGCCATCTGTTGAGATGAGATTCCAAACTGAGTTTCCCACCAGAAGGGACTGGGTGAACGAAACGGTTCTGGACAATGAGGCGCTAAGCTTCTTCACGGATGGCTCAAAAAGGAAAAGAGGGGTTGGCTGCGGGGTATTCTGTGAGGCACTAGTGGTTAACCTCTCTTTTCGTCTTCCCGACTTTTGCAGCGTTTTTCAAGCTGAACTGAAAGCGATAATGAAAGTCATGGACTGGTTGAACTATAATGTAATATCTATAATGTCTAACCTCTCTTTTCGTCTTCCCGACTTTTGCAGCGTTTTTCAAGCTGAACTGATAGCGATAATGAAAGTCATGGACTGGTTGAACTATAATGTAATATCTACGAGGGATATTCGCATTTTTACGGATAGCCTGGCTGCTATTAAAACGCTACAATCATACTCCCTGACATCGAAGGTAGCCTAGAACTGTTTGACATCTTTAATTGAGATTTCTGATCAGTTCAACATCCCTTTGATGTGGGTGCCAGGGCATTTCAATATCGCAGGGAATGTAAAGGCAGATGAGTTGGCCCGTAAGGGTACAGCACGCCTAATAACCCAAAGCAGGCGGGATATATAAGGATACCGCTTGCTTCATGTAAACTGCTGCTTCAGGAAGAAGCTATAAAAGAAACGAACGTCAAATGGTCTAACGCTAGTTCGTGTGTAATAACCAGGCAGATCTGGCCTGAACTTAACCGGTCCAGATCAGGCCAAGTGATATCGCTTCGACGGCACCGTATTGGTATGGTCGTGGGAGCTATAATGGGACATTGTCTCATTGGGATACATGCGAGCAGACTGGGTGTCCCAGCCCACGATTTCTGCCGCAGCTGTGGTGATGAGGAGGAGAAGGAGGAGGGAAGTGTGTTCCATCTGTTCTGCGCCTGTCCTAGTCTAGCGTACGGCAGAACAAAATTTATGGGAACTTCCCCTTTGAACGACCTCTCGGATCTTAGTTAGATCGAGATCCGGGACTTTAAACGCTTCTTGGTAAGCTTAGGATGGTTTAGCGAGTGAAAAGGAGGAAACTCGAATGTGGTACAGCTACGGACCAATTTTGTGTCTATGCTAGTGTTTTAGGACGGCCACCCTTACCTAACCTAACCTAACCTAAACTCAGGAAATTTTCAAGACGACCTCAGTTCGGATACGGAAAGTTGAATTTTCTTCCGTACCTATTTTAATGAATCAAATCAGACAATAATATTGTTAATTGATACTGGTGCTAACAAAAATGTTATTAACGAAGGTATTATCCAAAATAATCTCACACAATTAAAACAAACGATAGTGAGGAATATCCTAGGAGTCCACCAACTAAGAAGAAAGTTAAAATAAACTTTCTAGGGCATAATCTATACCAGATGAAACCTACTATGAACTAAATTTTCCTTAATATTTCGATTAAATTCTAGGATCCCAATCATTGGTAAAACCGAACGCTATAATCTATTATAAGTCAAACACAACATCCCTAAGGAACCAAACATTTAAGTTTCTTCGCTATTACCCAAAATTTCAATAACCATATTGTAACGTGTAACACGGAAAAAACTGGCTAATGTCAGAGTTTAAAAAATTAAACGATGATATACGATGATTCAACCAGGTTTATATAAGGCCGTGAATTTTAAAACTATACAATGAAAGTTTTAACAAATAGCCCAATTCCACCCGATAACCTACCCAAATTAAAACTGAAAATAAATAATTTAAAAACTCTGAAATCAATTCCATTCGAAAAGGAAATTATAGACAGAATAATTATAGAAAACTTGATCCGAACACAATTCAAACAGTCCTTATTCTTCTCCGATTTGGGTTGTCACAAAAAAATCGAATGCTTCCGGAAAAAGGAAAGCTAGATATGAAAAAACGGTAGACGACAAGTATCCAAATTCCTCAAATAGAGGAAATCTTAGACGATTTGGGAAAAGCAATGTACTTTTCAACTTTGGATTTGAAATCTGGTTTTCACCGAATCTCTATGGTTGAAAAGTAACAAGACAAAACGGCAATTGCAACCGGAAATAGTCATTTGTTCACCAGAATGCTTTTCGGTCTGAAAAACGAACCTGTCACGCTTCAACGTGCTATGAACAACGTCCTACAAGATCTAATTGGAGATATAAATCAAGTATATTTAGACGACATCATTATAGTGGGACATAACCTAGATAACCACATACAGAACCTTAATAAAATATTCTCGAGATTGTCAAATTTCAATCTGAAAATCCAATTGGATAACGGTAACAGGTAACTGTTTACGTTGGTAACGGACCATAAACCCCGAACCTTTATAAAATCGTCTGAAACAAAATCGAAAATTTTTAGGTGGAGACTCGAATTGGAGAATTATGATTACGATGTAGTCTACAAAGAATGAAAGGCTAATGTAGTGGCAGATGCCCTAAGCAGGATACCAACAGAAAATATCGAAATAAATTTCAACGGGAAGACAGATAACAATTCAAGTCAATCTGGGAAAAGAACAGGACGACTACTATATCCACTTATTCGTTCTATAAATTATTATAGGAACCAACTAATCTTCAAAATCTCGAATTTAGATACGGTAATTCTGGAAGGTATATCCCCTTAATTTGAAAGAATTATAACTTCAAAGAAATCGTTTCAAAAAGAAGAGTTACTGCGTAATCCTAACTATTATTAACGGACGTATCGAAATCTTTAAAATACAAAAGGCTATCGACCATTTCCATTTTTTTAGAACTGGAACTGGTATTTATATACTGGTATAACTATTTCGTGTTTTGTAAAATAGCGACAACTTGTGTAATAAAAAATTCTACTGGCTACCTGTTATGGCCAGCTGGAAAAGGTTTCTCGCAAGCCTGGAAACAAATTTATGCTAGATCCATATTTTTGAGCATTACTATCAAACTGGTATTTGATAAGATTGATATTTCAAACCAAACCAATTCCATTTCTTTCGAAAACACTCATATAAATATTTCTAAATACTGAAATAAATATTCGAATTGGGTCACATTCTTCAAACTGCAGACATATTAGCCCTAACTGATCTTTTTCATGATCACAATAATTAATTCGGTCACAATAATTGATTATGTCGATCCGGAGTATATTCCACCAGAACCTTGGAAGTTAAATGTAAGAAACGGAGACACAGAAGATAATCACCTGGACTGATTCTTGCGTTCCTTAGAATCGGAATTCGATTATGTCGCTTTGTCTTTTGAGGTTCCTAAAAACTCATCAATCAGTCAAGGTACACTCAGAAAAAAATCGCACCATAAAATTAATTGAGCGCATAGTTGATTCAATTAAATCGAGTTTTCGAATGAAACCTGTTTGATTTAATATGAAGATCATTTCAAACCAATACTTAAATTCACTGACATTCGTGATTACAAATAAATTGAATATATATATATATATATATATATATATATATATATATATATATACATATATATATATATATATATATATATATATATATATATATATATATATATATATATATATATATATGCATATTTATATACATTACATATAGCAAAATTACAAGCAGGAAGTAATGCTATTTAAAACACTTGTTCCTATTTGTATGCTGCTGTAATCTGTTAGAGACATATAAAATAAATAAATAAAACCACGTATCTCACATAACTCTATTTCGAGCATGCAACTCGGGCATTGAGCAGAAACTGATGATTTTAAGTCAATTTTTTATTTCGTGTAAGTTAATAATAAAGCAAAATATTTTTAAATTTATTTTGAATAAATAAAACCCTTTCAGAATTTTTTAAATATATAGGACGCCTGGAATTTTCAAATGTGTAAGAATCTTTAAAATTCAAAAAAGTCAGTTTGAGTTTAAATTTTAAAATATATGTTTGCGTTTTTCTTATTTAACTTTACAGTTTTTAAAATTTAATTTACAGAAAAATGTAAATATAAGATTTTAAAAATGATAATTTGTTTTTAAAAACAAAAAATTTTAATTAAATTTAATTTAACTAAACATTTTTTAGAATATTTATAATTCTGTAAAACTGAAAGTTTTAGTGTTTTGAATATTTAAGATAATTAAGTTTTTTTAAAGGGTTTTACAATTTACAAAATAACATTAGGTCTTCGATTTCAACAAGTTTCATATTTGAAGTCTTTGAATTCAGAATATTATAGATTTTCAAATAAGTCTCAAATATTTCATCTAATCAATTAACCTAGTTTATCTTCATCCTAACGCACATCTTTCAATATTTTTAGGATTTGAATATTATTACGAATTTGACAATTTAAACAAATTTTATAAATTTCAGAAATAGTAATAGAATTTTAAGAATTATAAATTAAGATTTTAAAAAAATTTATTTTAATAATTTTAGAACTTTAATTTAATTTTCTAATTATCGAAAGTATTTTTAGTTGTACATAATACTCATATTAAAATAATCAGCACGGAATTTAAAATTTAATTAATAAAATAATAAGCTTGGAATTTTATAAATTTTTAAGAGGTTTCAATTTATTTTAACGTTGAAATCTAATTATTAATTTTAGTATTGTTAGAATGTAATATGATTGTAAAATTTACAGAATTTCAGTATAGTAGAAATTTCAGAAAATTTAATTTGTTTGTTAAAAATATAAAATATGCTTTTTAACAAACTATAAATTGTTTGTTAACAAAAAAAAAAATTATCATTTAAAATATTAAACAGAAGAAAATTAAAGGATTTGTAAACTTTTTGAATTCATTTAACATATTTTATACAATAGTTTTTCAGTTTAAATTTGGTTTAAACAATTTATTTGGTTATAAGTTTAATATTTTTACAGATTTTATATATATTTTTTAAGAAAAATATTGGAGTGTTATTTTATATTAATTATAACTAATTAATTAATTATTTTTTAATTTTGAAAATTATGTATACAATTTTTAAGATTTTCAACATCCTAGGTCCTAGATTTCAACAGTTTTCTGATTTAAAGTGTTTGAATTCATATTACAAATTATCGATTGTTCGAATCATTCCGAAATATTTTATCTAATCAATTAATCGAGTTAATATTCAACCTTGAGCTTAGAATATTCTATTTTTTAGAATGTTTTTATATTTTACGAATTTGATAATTTAATTAAAACTTTAAAATTTCTAAAACTAATAATTTAAAAATCAATGGTAATTTTAAGAATTACATATTTTGAATAGTTTGTTGAGTTCAATTATTTAATAAAACTAAAGTTCTGTTCAAACTAATTTTAATTCTTAAAATATTAGTATACCGAGTTAATTAATACCTAGAGAATTAAAATATTTAGAAATTATATCATTTCTGTTTCGATAATTTGGAAATTAAACGTAGTTTGATGTAAGATGTTTGTAATTTATACTATTTAAAGTAAAATTAAAGTTTTTAAATTTTCGGTGAAAAATTTACAGTTTAGAAACTGACAAATTAAAATAAAATCAATCTATTATTTGTACTGGTTTTTAAATTCTTAACAATCATTTCAAAATTTCAAAATAATTTTCTTACTTTTAACAAAATAGTAATTCATTAAAATTTGATTTTTAATACTTTTTTAAGTATTATTTTTAATCGAAATAAATTTTAATTTTTTGTTGTTCATATTAAAATAAAATAATTAAGAAGGAATTTTAAAATTTAAGCAATATATTCAAAATTTTAAAATTTTATAAATTTTATAGTATTAAGTTTATTTTAAAGACGAAATTTAATTTTTAATTTTAATACGATTGTAAAATTTTGTAAAGTTAAGATACAATCTTTCATTATTAAAAATGATTATTATTTCTTTATTTTAAATTACTTAACATTTTATTTATTCTAAAATTTGAAAATCAAATTTTAAAAGATTTTAGGACAGAAAGAGTTTTGAGCAATTCAGGGGTTTTTAGAAATTTAGCAGCCAAGAATATGGAATTTTCCTGCGAAACTGAAGTAAAATACTTTTTAAAGTTCCTATATTTTAAAAATTTTGAGATAATTTCACACTAGGAATTAATAGAACAATAATTCGGTTTAAATTAATTATATAATTTTTATTTTATAAATTTCGGAGTTAGAAGTTCTAACAAATTTAATAACTATTTTAAACAAATATAATGTAACACTTTTACCTAAAAGATTTTAAAATTTATAAAATAAAATAAATTTTTAGATTTAAAAAAAATTGAAATATATTAATTGAGTCCGTTAAAAACCACAGTTATGTTGCAAACACAAATTAGTTGTCAAAGTATCGATGACTTGAATTAAGAATTATAGTTCTAGGAATTTATAAATTTTCTTTGTTGATATTTTGCGAATTATAATAATCTTTATGGAACGGTGTTATTGCTGGTAAAAAATTTACAATTTAACATAGGTAACAAATTTAAACAGTAAAAGCTTAAAATTTATAGACTTATTTACAAATTTTTAATGAACTTTTCTGATTTTCAAAATACTTTTATAAATTTCACTAAAATTGTAAGGTATTTTTAATAATTTTATAACTTTAATTTTAATTTTTAAATGTCAAAATATATTTGCTTTTTTACAAATTTTTTAATACCACTTAGGATTATACGATTTTTAAACTAAAAGGAGATGATAATTTTTAATAATTTTAATTTCCTTAAATTTAAAGATATTTAAAAGTTTAAAACATTTTTAGTATTTTAAATGATTTTAAGAAGAAAATAAATAGTTTTTAAATATACTTTTCATAAATTTAACAAAATATTTAAATTAGTTTATTGAAAAATTAACAATATTGTGTTTTTTTTAAATTAAGAATTTTTAAACAGAAAACTTTAAAAAAATATTTGAATAGATTTTAAAGTTGAAATTCCATACATACATTTTAATGTGATTTTATTACTCAGGTCTTTGTAAATTTAATAACTACGAATTTAAGTATTGAACTATTTATATAATTTCTAGGTTTTAAGTAATTTAACATTTTATTAAAATAAATTTAAACACTTCAATTAAACAATTTTTGAAATTTTGATATTTAAAATCTTTCTGTTCTAAACTTATAAGAATTTTTGAAACAGGTATGTAAGTTGTAAATTAAATAAGTATTTGTAGGTGGCATACCGAATGATTTCTGGAACATTAGTACAATCGGAAATGTAAGTGACTCCAATATTCCCACATTTTTCCTCCTTTGTGTTATTTTAAAATGTTAACTATTATTCAATACATACATATTTGTATATTTTCTTCCCAAGTTTTTGCTGCAAAGGAAAATGATTGCTTAGTATGGAACTCTTGAATGCTTGACTTTTAATTCTGTGAATTATCACAGATAGAGCCATTTAGTCCCATAGTTTTATAAAAAAAACACTTCTAATTGTTTTAAACCAATTGGTTTTCTGCAAGATTTCTGCATTTAATCATGAACACATACATTCATCCTGTACTGAAAAACATAAATACACATTACATATTGTTAACTCGCTAAAAATGTATACAAAAATTTCCCAGGAACGATTCTTTTTATTAAAATGCTGTGTACGTATGTCTGTATGTAAGATACAACTTCAAAATAAAAACTTTTAAGCTAACATAATAAAATTAACGAATGTTATAAAGAGGCATTATCATATATCCAAAAAATAAAAGTAAAAAGTGTATCCTCGTATGTTTACATTTCAACGTGCAAAAAAGTGATTTTCTCATACACATACATACATATATTATATGTATATATGTACATAAAACATACAACATAATATACCTACAGCAGCAGTTCAGCACAGGAAAAATGTAATTTTTTCTCAAACACAAAAATACTTGGGTAATTCAAAACACTTGTTACCAGACGAACATACAGACAGAATAAAAATAATTTTTTTTTTTTTTTTTGCTTTTCTGCTCCGTTAAAAGTTTTTCATTTTGGATACCCAATTTGCAGCTTACATAAGGAACGTTTTAGGATTTTTTTTTTTTTTTTCGTTTTCAATCTCTCGACACAATTTATTTAATTCCACAAATATGGAGGAAAATTTAACTTGTTGATAAAGCAAACAGAAATTAAATATAAAATTAGGTGAAGTTTTTCTTTTAGTTTCCATTCTAGATTTGAAAGTTTTTCTATCTCTATTATGTACTAACCAGAAAATAAAATTAGGAAAATCACTCAGATTGAAACTAACTGGAAAATATAGAATTTTTTTTTTTTTGTTCACTCAGCTTGTGTATAGTCTTAAAGTGAATATCAGTTAATCAATTTATTTAAGCATGAACACAAACCAAATTAGAACTTTTCTGGTTTTTGTTGTGGTGGTAGCCAGGATATTACTAAATCACTTCTGTGTTATGATTAATACATATTATATAATAATATTATGTGTATGGCTCGTTAAATCATGTTACTGCAGCAGCAGTAGTTGATGGTTGAGGAAAACTAATTTCTAAATAAATTTAATGTTGGGTTTTTGGTTTTGATTTTATACAAAAACATTTGTACATTTCATATACATAAAACAATA
Organism: Tipula unca; assembly: GCA_951394425.1. Lineage (NCBI taxonomy): Eukaryota > Metazoa > Arthropoda > Insecta > Diptera > Tipulidae > Tipula > Tipula unca. The sequence goes on from OX596381.1 coordinate 135,630,433, forward strand.
TGCTTCATATCCCTGTTACATATGTACTCGTACATATATTTTATCATAAAAATAAATAAATATTCCATTAAATAAAATATAATCCGTTTTTATAGTTACCCGCACATAAAAAATAATACCATGGCTGAAATGTGATTGAAACAACGAATCTAAATACATGATGTTTTAAAAATTCGTCTGATGTTTGATTTCATTTTCATTCCAATGAGATTTAATAAAATAGTATACATACATAATAACAAAAAAGCTCTTTATATAACCAAATAATAGATCGATTATTTATGTTATATTAAATGGGTGGGGGTGCAGAATATATAAATTCGGGGCAGAGGAATTATTTACCCACGTTACAAAACATTAAAAATGTGATAAAATAAAATTCCAAATGGATTTTGATTATTTTGTTTTATTATCATTGTCACTGGTAATTGTTATTATCAATCGCATATCGTAGGATTACAATTTTGTTTTTATCAAGCTTATCAAAATTTTGGGTATTAAATTATTTTGTTGTTCATTTTCGTTTCAGTATTTTTATAATCGCTAATGAGCTTTACAGTGTACACAAATTTTAAAGTAATTTTATTTAACTTGATCTGCAGGTCTATTCGATCTTTCAGTGAATTATTCAGTGAAATTAATTTAAAGGGATTTTACTCGATCAATATTAATGTTGGTTATGCGCAACAGCACCAATTAATGATATAAAATAATAACATTAATGTTGATCGTGTAAGGTCCACTAGAAAGTTTGCCAGTTAACCAAACAGATGAAGTGATGGAATGGACCAATTCTACGAAAGCATACCATTCTTGATTTATATACAGATTACTACGTACAAAAGCAAATGTTTTTGCCAACTGTTGTGTGAAAGGGCATCGCGGCAACATTTTTTTGTCAAGCGACGGATGATTACAGATAATTTTTTTTTCTTTTTTTTTTAAATAGGAAGGGGAGTGTAAGAAATACCGAGAGTTTAAGAGATAGTTTGTATTGTCTTCATAACAATATTAATCTTTTGTTTAAACGTTTTTCTTCAAAATTCATTAGTTTTTGTAATACGATTATTTCAATTTTTTTAAACCTTACGGATTTTAACGAAAGTTTTTTATTACGAACAATTTGACAAGTCTTCTAGAAAATCGTAAACATAACATGTTAAATTAATTGATCAATTATAATTTCATACGAGGAGACGAACTTTTAGGCACAAGATAAAAGATTTGAAAGCACTGTCGATATGTAATAAAGTTAGCTCAGGATTCATTCCAGAAAAACGCAAAATCAACACCATAACTATAGCAACACTTTTATATCAACTATATCAGCCCAGGATTAACTATCATCCTATAATTTTGTCCCATCCCAGGAAAAATATCTCCTAATGTCGCGTCAGTTTTATAAAACTATCGTCCCAGGAAATCACTATAATCTTGAATTTATTACCAAACCACCTCAATATCTTGAAAAAAAAGATTCACAAAATAGATCATAAAAAAATGTAAATCGAACCATTCAATGATTTGATTTATTAAGTCGGATTCAGAGGTGGTCTGGTGCGAAGTCTGGGGGAATCGAGTTAGTACTTGTTGCCAGCTCCGTATCTTGCAGCTTCCACAACTGTGCGTGTTACCTCCCCGTGGTGGCCACCGGGCAACTGGTACACCATGTTTTATGTGGTGTCTCTAACGGTGTATCCGAATACTTGACGGCCTCCGGATCATGCAGCCTTACCTGTGTATTGAGGATCTCTGCACAGGTGGACCTCCTTTCTCCGCTACTCGTGGGACCTATTATGAATAGCAAAGATAATAAGGAAAACGAGTCATCGGCCTTTACGCCCGGTTTCCAAAGCGCAAAAAGGGGAATAACCATAAATGAGGCTGGCCCCTCGAAACCAAAGGGCAAAGGCAGGAATGCTGGCCCTCCGCTCAGGAGACACTATCCCTGGACTCGGAGATGTCGAGATCAGTGGGGCTACACTGTGTGCTCCAAATGGACGAATCAACGCCAGAGGAGGAGTCTGACTCAACAGTGGTGGAGGTAAGTACTATTTAATGCTTAAGATCCTTCAAATCCACCTCCACCACTGTAAAGCCGCCTCGGCGGCCCTTCCGCTCAAAATGGAATCTGAATCCATTGATGTGGTTCTGGTCCATGAGCCTTGGGTCAGTGGAGGCCGGGTGCTGGGCCTCAGAACTTCCAAATATAAAATACTAAATGCGAAAAATGAAGTTAAGATACGTTCCTGCATTCTCGCTAAAACTAATCTGAACATTTTTATACTACTAAATTTCAGCAACGTAGTGGTGGCTAGCATCGAGATGGGTGCGCAAAATCTCTCGCTTATATCAGCCTACTTACCAATGGTGCTATACTGCTGTATGGGGTTGTCGTCTGGTGGCCAGCGTTAAAAATTATGGCCAACCGTAAATTATTGATGAAAGTCCAAAGAACAGGCTGCTTGTGTATAAGTGGGGCTCTGTTGTATCTCTTGTATATTTGTATATTGCGGCCGAGAAGATTGCATCTTGCAATCTGCTATGCAATAAGTCATTTCCCACTGACCTATATGTACCATGCCCGCACTCGTGGGCACGATGGGCATGGTACATATGCACCCTTAACCTTTTTCATAACCATTTTATAAGGTCTACCCCAGGGGTCCCAGGATCAACTTATTCACACAATTCTTGAAAACATCTTTGTTTGCTTGCTTTAATTGCACACTTGAGTATAGAGCGGGCGACACAGTACTGCTTGCTTAGGTCGTCCCTAGTTTCCAATCTTGCACGTTGGTATAAACGTCTAGCTCGAAGTCATTCTCTACGAAGCTGGGCTATTTTCTCGGTCCACCAGAACACTTCTTTTTTCCGATTATCCTTCGATTTCCGCGGAATTGCTGCATCACAAGCTCTTGTGATATGATCTACGATTTGATTCACTTTGCTATCCGCAGTTCCGGACAATGTAATGTCCTCCAGCATATAGACAAATAACTTTTCATCAAACATCGTTTACTTCCACTCAATAAACTTTTTTGTCGATTCTGAACGAACCTTTCCAGGCCTTCCATCTCTTATTTCACAGATAATAGCCCGGTGATCACTATGTGTATATTGGTCACTAACTTTCGAACTCACTATTCTATTTAAAAGGCCCTCGCTAACCCATGTGAGATCAATTATCGAGCTAGTTCCACCCCTACGGAAAGTGGATGTACTACCAACATTCAATATCGCAACTGGTAGTAGAGAAACATGTAGCGCCTTACCTCTAACATTAGTCTCTCGGCCGCCTCACACAACAGCCCAAGCATTAAAATCCCCAGCTATCAACAGAGGGTTTCGGTTTCGTCACTAACTAATCGATCTAGGAAGATTTTGAATTCATCAAGGGTAGCTATAAATGTGAATACCATCGATCTTCACTCTTACAAAGCCAGATTCTCCGCCGCTGGGCTTCTTCAGAAAGGGCCGGTTACCACAAGTCTGATGCCCAAATATTGCTATCGAGCTGTTTATATTGTTCGCATACAATAGCAATGTCAGCGCTTATTACACGTACAGTTTGCTGCAGCAGGTCTTGGGAGATCTGTTGTTGGAGTTGGAAAGCACTGGCGATCAACCTCAAACAGCTATTTTCAATCCCAATTACAGGCCATTATTGGCCAAGAAGCTGACGTTAGAACCTTGTCACAGAAAACCCTAATAGAAATAAGGGATATTGATGAAGTTACCACATCCGAAGATGTACTACAAGCTTTGGATTCGCAGGTGGAAGAGACAAAAGGTACTACTACTGTGAAGACGCTTAGAGCATCTTATCGTGGGACGCAAATGGCAGTGATTAGCATGCCATGAAAGGTGGCGGAGCGAGACTTAACAAGAGGCAAAATAAGGATCGGATGAGTGATTTGTCGTATAAGGGAGGCTGTTAAGCCGGTAAAGTGCTTTAAATGCTTTGAGTTTGGTCACCTGGCGCAAAAATGTAGGAGTGAAAACAACAGACCTAAACTGTGTATAAACTGTGGTAAAGAAGGTCATATTGCAAGCCAGTGCAAGAATGACCCAAAATGTGTGCTTTGTAGCGAGGAAGCTGTTGGAGGAAATAATCATGCAACGGGTAGTTGGAAGTGCCCTGCATCTAAGAAGGCGCTAGACAGGCTGCCGGTCAAATGAGATTGATCCAACTAAACCCATATCTATGTGGATCTGTAACAATGCAGGGCACTCATCTGTCCTATGCAACAGGGGTATTCCGGAAGCTACCGACTACACTAAAGGAATACCTTTGCCATCTGTTGAGATTAAATTCAAAACAAAGTTTCCCACCAGAGAAGACTGGCTGAACGAAACGGTTATGAACAATGAGGCGCTAAGCTTCTTCACCGGATGGCTCAAAAAGGAAAAGGGGGGCTGGGGTATTCTGTGAGGCACTAGGGGTTAACCTCTATTTTCGTCTTTCCGATTTTTGCATCGTTTTTCAAGCTGAACTGATCGCAATAATGGAAGTCATGGACTGGTTGAAGTATAATGTAATTTCTACGAGGGATATTCCCATTTTTACGGATAGCATGGCTGCTATTAAAACGCTACAATCATACTCCCTGACATCGAAGGTAGCTCAGAACTGTCTGGCATCTTTAAATGAGATGGCTGATCAGTTCAACATCCGCTTGACGTGGGCGCCAGGGCATTTCAAAATCGCAGGGAATGTAAGGCAGATGAGTTGGCCCGCAAGGGTTCAGCACGCCTAATAACCCAAATCAGGCGGGATATAAAGATACCACTTGCTTCATGTAAACTGGAAAAAGCCATAAAAGAAACGAACGTCAGATGGTCTAACGCCAGTTCTTGTGTAATAACCAGGCAGATCTGGCCTGGACATGACCGGTCTAGATCAGGCCAACTGATATCGCTTCGACGGCACCATATTGGTATGGTCGTGGGAGCTATAACGGGACATTGTCTCATTGGGATTGGGATACATGCGAGCAGACTAGGTGTCCCAGCCCACGATTTCTGCCGCAGCTGTGTTGATGAGGAGGAGGAGGAAAATGTACTCCATCTGCTCTGCACCTGTCCTATTCTAGCGTACAGCAGAACAAAATTTATGGGAACTTTCCCTTTGAACGACCTCTCGGATCTTAGTAAGATCGAGTTCCGGGACTTTAAACGTTTCTTGGTAAGCTCAGGGTTTAGCCAGTGAAGAGGAGGAAACTCGAATGTGGTACAGCTACGGACCAATTTTGTGTCTATGCTAGTCCTTTAGGACGGCCACCCTTATACCTAACCTAACCTAAGTCGAATTCAGCCAAGATTGTGATAAAGTGATGTTTTTTAAACTAGGCCAACCAAAACAACTACTTCGAAACACTCGAGCCGATGTCGAAATAGCTCGGGGGTTTTTAAGTTTGGCATACTATCACCAATTTATCCCGTTCGTTTCAAAAAACTTCCACGGTCGTGAGTGAGCCAATTTAGCTTTAAGCTAACCATTTCATACATTTTTGAATATTTTTATTTATTTCACCAATCCCATCGTCTCAAGAGTCAATTACGTAAAAGTGTCGGATTAGCTCGGGTGTTTTTTAAGTTTCGCATACTAACACCAATTTATCCTGTTCGTTTCGTTAATGGCCATACTTGAACGTAATGTCATAATAGACGAATCAATGATACCATATTTCGGGAGACACGGATGTAAAATGTTTATCAAAGGCAAATAAATTAGATTTGGGTTTAAGGCGTGGTTATCAGCAATAAAATCTAGATACTGTATTAATTTCGATATTTACCAAGGGAAACCGATTGGAGCAACCCTACCCGACAGTTCATATGGAAAAGAAGAATCTATTATAATTCAATTTCAGCAAATTTTGCAGCATAAATTCCCGGACTTGGAATTTTCCATTTATTTCGATAGCTATTTTACCTCCCGCGCCTAAACATAGCTTTGGCGGAACCGGTACCGTTCGAGCAAATTGACTTGGAAAGACAAGCCCTTTGAAGGATGCCAAACAATTTTAAAAGCTAAAGCGCTGTTCAACCAATATGGCATCGTACCCTTAAGAAAGGCCAATAGATATTCGGCCAGTGAGAAAAAATAGGTGAAAATTCCACAACCTCATGTGGTTTGGGCATACTACCACGGTATGGGTGGTGTGGACCTATACTTGACAATAACGTGTCTAATTATCGAATTGGAATCCGAGGGAAAAATTGGTATATCCCGATCGAATTCTGTTCATTTTTGGTTACCCCCATATTTCAGCCCCAAAATACTTTTGGCGAAAACTAATCATATAGAATATTGAATTTTGACCAATTTTGAGCTGGCATTTCGCAGTTCGCTTATTCGCGTCTTTTCCTCACGCCATTTTGTCAGTCAAATGAGCCCCAGAACAAGTAGAGATTATAAAATTAAAAAAAAAAAAATTAAACCAATTTTGAGCCAACTATATGTTAGTACGAGCCCCACAGGACAAAAAAAGATTTGTCCGCAAATGGGTTGCAAACAGCATAAGTACATACTAACTACACATAGGAGATCTTGGATGTCCAGGAATGGACAATTTCAGCTCAATTCACAAGTGCTTGAAAAATTTGAAAATTAAATTACAAAATTTGACGATACAAACAGACACAGAGTGAGCTAATATAAGCCTTTTATGCTTTTCAACGCCTTTTAGTCTAGGAGACAATACGTTCATAGACATTCTGAACGCACTGAGAGTAGGCGAATTGCAGACTCAGCATATGAAAGTACTCATAGAGAAAGTCAACAATGAGTTTACCGGTGAATTCTCCATAGAACGTACCTTTCGCATTATACACAAAACCAAGAAGTGTTACAATTCTTCAGAGACAGAAATACGCCAATGAATACCATCAGAGCGCAGGATTCATTAGACAATTCTACGCGGAATACAGACAACATGAACTTGGAAAGACTCACTTCGAATGACATAAATAAGACAGCTGGACTTCCAACAGAACTAGTCATATTCAGAACTAGTCGAGGCGCCAATAATAATAATAATCAGTTTTAAAGGCCATTACTGGCCCCTTACTAAGTCAGCAATCTGGCTAAAACGGTTTCGATCCCGAGCATGGTCCTCATACTGTCCAAGACAATCTGAAGAGGCCAAGTCGTTCTCTACATCGTGGAGCCATCGTCGCCTGCAACGACCTCTGCGCCTACCATATGGTGGCTCTCTTTACAGAGATCGCTGCACAATTCGTTCCGGATCAGCACGCAGAACGTGACCGAGCCAGCGTACCGCTGAGATCTTACTTCATGAACAATATCGGGGATCTTCATAAGATCTCTGATCTCGAAATTGTACAGAGCTCGGTAGGTACCATCTATTTCGCGTTTTGGACCGTAAATCACACGCATGACTCATCTCTCAAATGTTAGGAGCCATCTCCCGTACTCATCCGTCAGCGCCCAACTTTCAAATCCATTTGAACTTTCTCACTCCCTCCAACGTGTGGTGGCCACTACTAAAATCTGGTGTGCCATTGTTCCTAGAACCAGAGATCAGGTATTTCGTTTTGGACTCATTGATCTGAAGTCCAACTGAAGCTGAAAACTCTACAAGCGGATCAAGTATTTCTTTCACTCTGTTGCTATTCAGTCCAATCACGCATATGTCATCTGCATATGCAAGCACTTGATTGGACTGGCGATATAAGATGTTGCGCTGTGGTGTTTCAGTTTTACGAAAGGTATACTCCAACATGAGATTAAAGAGTATCGGGGACAGAGCATCTCCCTGCCGAACACCCGAGTTAACTGCAAAAATTGTCGATAGCCAGTTCTCAACTTTAACACAGCATTGAGACTGCGTCACTATCATACTATACAGTCGTACCAATTTTGTTGGCATTCCTAGGTATTCCAGGGCAGACCACAAACTCTCTCGATTGTTCGAGTCAAAGGCTGCTGGAAATCCAAGAACACCTGATGTACGAGGATGGATGTATCATAATATTTAGATAGAATCATCCGCAGCGAAGAGACCTGATCGATGACTGATCGATTCGGACGAAATCCTCCTTGACAGTCACCAACCCAGCTCTCCGCTAGATGAGTGATTGTATCCAATACAATGTATGACAGTAACTTGTATGATGTGCAAAGGAGAGCTATACCGCGATAATTCTCACACTTCAAGCGGTCCCCCTTCTTGAAGATGGGGCATATCGCGGCCACTTTCCATTCGTCAGGCATAACTTCCCATCGCCATACTAATCGAATAAGGTCGAAAAGACAGTTCCACAAAGTATCCCCTCCGAATATCTAGAGCTCCGAATTAATGCAGTCCACTCCAGGTGAGCGGTTTCGTTTCAATCTCTGCATGGCTTTAGTGAATTCCTCATGGGATGGCCCCTCAGTGCAAATCTCCGCAGTCTGTATTAGAGGTGGCTCAACAACAGCCTGTGACGCATGATGGACATCAAGCAGGTCAGTAAAGTGTCCACTCCGTGCGTCAAGTACTGCGTCGATGTTGACACAGAGGTTTCCATCCCGGTCCCGAATGGCGGTTGACGTAGGCCTGAAAGTATGGTGCAGTCCAGTAATTCCTTTAAAGAAATTACGCGAACTGCGCTCATTGCTGAGTTGTTGTACTTTCAGAACCTCGGCCTTCCAACATTCTCGCTTCTTCCGTCTACAAATCCGCTTAGCTGCCCTACTTGCAAGAGCAGCCTTGTTTTTCCTCGCATTTGTGAGACGCTGTTGCACTTCGTTATGGGCTATACTTTGTTGCTCAACTGCAAGACGACACTCGTCATCAAACCAATCATTCTTGGGTCTGACTTTCACTATACCTAAAGTCTGTTGAGCAGCACTGACAACCGAAGTTTTCTGTACCTCCCAGACAGAATTCACGCAGTCAGACTGGTAATTAGCTTCATCAATGTTGTCGCTGACAAGATCCTGATATCGTTTCTTTTGATCTTCATTTATCAGACCTTCACAGTCGAAACGTAACATGCGTTTCGCTGTGTTCCCAGACTTGTACGAAAACTTCCATCGTAGCTTTGCAGCAACCAAATGATGATCGCTGCCTAAGTATTTGGTTGCTGACCGATAAGTTCTCACATCCTGGACAACCTGAGCCCGTCCTTTAGAAACTAACACATGTTCAATTTGGCTGCGGGAAGTCCCGCGAGGATGTGTCCACGTCTCTAGATGTATGTGTTTGTGAGAGAAAAATGTGCTCGCTACTCTAAGATCTTGAGCAACCGCAAAGTAAATCATTCTCTCACCATTATCGGTCGCAGTTTCGTGTCGGGAGTACGGACCTATATTTTCATACATGTCGGTCTGATTTCTGCCAGCTCTAGCATTAAAGTCCCCAATTACCATTCTCATATCGTGTTCGGGTATAGATCCCATCAGATCGTCCAAGTCATTGTAAAATGAGTCTTTATCTTGGGGCTGGCTAACTTCATGCGCAAGCGAAGTTTACACAATTGGTTATTGACTGCTTGGAAGTCCAAAACAGCGTTCTTTACCTGCGGCCCAAGAAGAAATCCAGCTCCAAGATTTCCGAGGTCATCTCCACTGTAGGGCAGCGTATAGCCCTGGGACACACGGTCTCCACTATTAGGCCAGCGAGATTGTTGAAGAGCAACGAGTTCCAACCGATACTCCTTCATGCACGTGATTAGGCCCTCTAACACTCCTGGTTTACTAAGTGACTACACGTTCCACGTGCCGATCCTAAATCTCGTGTCCGGGTACTTGAGCGAGGGTCCGGTGTTGTTTTGGCGGTATCCATCTTTCTTTTTGTTGACTTTATAAACACTTGAATTTTTCGGATGCGGGTCGTCAGCACAGCGATCCAACCGTTTAGTCGCCTCCTACGACAAGCAAAGGATACTGTGGTGGTATTCTAGGGAAACATGTTCGTGCAATTTAGATTTACGAGACTTGTGAGTGCCTCCCGACCACAGGGGCCATCAAAAATACATTTTACGTGTATTTAAAAATCAGTCCTTTTTCCCAAGTATTCGTCGTTGGTGCAGTCTATATAATACCCCAGCTAACGTTTGTTGTAAAAGGTTTGGAAAGTATTGGGGATTATTTTGTACGTTCAACTTTGCCCTTTCATTTTTGTGATTCCTAAATAGCATTACAACGAATCTCATTTTATTTATAATGATTCCCAATATTTAATTCACGAGAAAAGCTCGCTGACTAAATACAACGAAATGAAACATTCATATATGGCTTTGATTGTAAAAAGTCTACAAAATATTATTATTTCGCGGGAATTAGTCGCAAAGTATTATATTTTTAATGAGAAATTAAACGAAATAATTTTCTCGTTCTGGAAATATATTATGTGCACAGGGATAGGGCGATAGGGTAAATCACCGATAAATAATCATAATTCATATATTTTTCAATTGCTATAATGTTAAAATAAAATATTATTTTTAATAATTAACCCAATGCCTGGCTGGAGAAAACTATATATACAAAAATTATATCGTGATGTATATAGTGCGTCGATGAAAGAGTTAAAACTTATTTTATATAGGCATACATTCTTTTGAGTATTATTTGCCTCGTCTCTGTGTTCAAAAATTTAACTTTCATTAAATAAATAATAATCTTGTATAATTAAGAGCTATTAGATAAATACGTGTACCTACTGTGTACATTGTAAAGTAATTAAGTGAAAAAAAGTTAATTTTCCTTTGATTTACAATCAACAATGATATTAAATTTACAATTATATTTGTGTACTTAACAACGTCTTCTTAACATCTTTATTTAGAAAGGTAAATATGATTAATTTAACAGGAAGTGAAGAAGATGAATAAACTTAGGAATTGACGGTTTCGCTTGAATGTCTTCGACTATATACACTTTATGCACTTATTTCCAAATCATCATTTTCTTATTTATATTTGTTAGTTATGTTTTTGACAAAAATCTAAAATACTAAATCGTTTGACTTTGTATAAACTATTATAATACTATCTACAAATTTTATTAGGTCGGTTAAAATTTATAATCTGAATTAAGGATCACAAAGGATTCAGAATCTTTTTAAAATGGATATGTACTTGATTTTATCAATGCAATAGTTATAAGATAACACTTCTGGCTATACATCAAATTTCAGTTGATCTTGCTAAGCACTCACCTTGTTAATCCATTGAAAAGATGTTTTGCATCAAGACAATTTTGGTGTGGTTTACTACGCGAGTGCTTCGTAAAGTCGATGTGTAGGATGATTTCTTAAAAAAATATAAATCAGTTGCGTTAAGGACACCTATACCCATTCCCTTTATTAGGGAATTCATATCAATTGAATAAGGTCGAAGAGATAATTTTTCAAAATTTTATCCGCTTACACTCTTTAAAGCAGTAATCTTAAACTGTGGACTCCGGACCCAAAAAAACGATCTTCTACTGATATTTATATAAATCACAAATTTTACGAACCTTTATTAGTGTTAGAAAAGCCAGAATTTTTCAAATTCAGAATTTTTACACTAGCATACACAATGATGGGAACGAGAGGAAACTTTATAGTTAATCGTTGTGATGCTGAATATAGCAATAGATCTAAAGTAGATGCGTCAAATTTTAGCATCAGAGCAACTCATGAAGCAAAGAATAAAGAATAAAAGATTACTTTGGAATTAAAACACGAAGAGCTAATGATTGCGTGAGAATTACCAGAACTAACAAATCCAGTATTTACTGGTGATGTTAAGAGTTGGAAAGCATTCATTGAGGCATTTGACTCGTGTATATACAGAATGACAGAAACATGTGTTTCTAGAATACCACCTCAGTATCCTTTGCTTGTCGTAGGAGGCGACTAAACGATTGGATCGCTGGGCTGACGACCCGCATCAGTCAAAAAATCTTCTTTTTGAAATATCAACAAAAGAAAAACTGGATACCGCCAAACCAATACCGGACCCCTGCTCAAGTACCCGGACATGAGGTTTAAAATCGGTATGTGGAACGTGCAGTCACTCAGAAAATCAGGAGCGCTGGAAGGCTTAATAACTTCCATGAAGGAATACTGGATGGAGCTCGTGGCTCTTGAAGAAACTTGTTGGCCTAAAAGTGGCGACCATGTGTCCCAGGCCATACGTTGCTCAACAGTGGAGATGATCTCGGGAATCATTTGACTTGGACGATATGATGGGATCTATACGCGAACACGATGTTAGAATGGTAATTGAGAGAGCTTATGGTTCAACAACCAAATACTTAGGCAGCGATCATCATTTGGTCGCTGCAAAGCTACGATGGAAATTTTCGTACAAGTTTGGAACACAGCGAAACGCATAGAACATTTCGGTTGTGAAGGTTTGATAAATCAAGATCAAAAGAAACGATATCAGGAACTTGTCAGCAATAGCATTGAGGGAGCTAATTGCCAGTCTGACTGTGTGTAGACGGAAGAAGCGCGAATGGTGGAAGACCGAGATTCTGAAAATACAACAACTCAGCAATGAGCGCAGGCCACGTAATTTCTTTAAGGGAATTACTGGATTGCACCATTCACACATTCAGGCCTGCGTCAACCGCCATTCGGGACCGGGACGGAAACCACTGTGTCAACATTGATGCAGTACTCGACGCGAACACTTTACCGACCTATACCCTGATACTCTAAGTAATATGATAATGTGTTAACGTTCAAACGTTAAGTTATCGAGCTGTTTTTACGTATACAAATTCTCTAAAAATGCATCATGATAAAATGTTAACTATCATGATAAATAAACATCAAAAGTTAACACATCTATTTCATCGTTAATCAGAAGACCAACTGAAGCTGAAAACTCTACAAGTGGATCAAGTATTTCTTTCACTCCGTTGCTATTCAGTCCAATCACGCATATGTCATCTGCATATGCAAGCACCTGATTGGACTGGCGATATAAGATTTTACGCTGAGGTGTTTCAGTTTTACGAAAGTTGTACTCCAACATAAGATTAAAGAGTATCGGGGACAGAGCATCTCCCTGCCGAACAACCGAGCTAACTACAAAAATTGTCGATAGCTTGTTTTCAACTTTAACACAGCATTGAGACTGCGTCACTGTCATCCTACATAGTCGTACCAGTTTTGTTCCTGATCAGTCACCTGATCGGTGACTGAGCGATTCGGACGAAATCCTCCTTGATAGTCACAAACCAAGCCCTCCACTAGAGGAGTGATTCTATCCAATACAATGTATGACAGTAACTTGTATGCAGTTTAAAGGAGAGCTATACCGCGATAATTCTCACCTTTCAATCGGTGTCCCTTCTTGAAGATGGGGCATATCGCGGCCACTTTCAATTCGTCAGGCATAACTTCGGTTCGCCATACTAATCGAATAATCTGGACTGTTCAAAACAAAATACATGATCACTAGTCAAAGAGATAATGGCACACCAGGTTTTTTTTTTTTTTTTTTTTTTTTTTTAAAAAGGTATAGACACTCGTTTGGTCCATAGCCTTACCTCACATTCACACAACATTCATTCAAACCATTCATTCATCCCATTCACACAAGTACAGTATACCATCTGCACATTGCATAGCTCCATGTCACCCTGTACAGTGACATGAAAGATGGGTCGGCCCATGAGTTCTACATTCCAACAGAGGGTCATAGATGTTTTCAATTTAATCACCGATCGTAATCGGGAGATGAAAAATCCCTTTTGCATCCCGCCTCTGTTGGGATTCGAACCCGGTACCTCCCGATCCAAACGTCGCAGCTTTAACCACTGCGCTATTTGCTCGGTACACCAGGTTTTAGTAGTGGTCATTTCACGTTTGAGGGAGTGGAGAGTTTTAAATTTTTGGGCTATCTTATCACTCACGATAACAGTGTGTGTGAGGATATTAACGTGCGAGTGGCAGCTTTTTTTTGTTTTTTTGCTTCGTGGTGTAGGGGGGAAGAGACTTCACATGTGGACCTAATCCATAAACATGTAAGAACTAAACCCTTACCCCCAAATTCTAATTCCTATCGTTGTCTCGTGGAACTACTGTTATGTATTACTTCGCGAGAACAGGCTCAGCCTTAGCTGCCATCTAACTTTGTTGTCTTTGTCTATTTTTTCTAGACTTTTTAGTTTCTTAATAATCCTTGCACTCATTTTACACACCACCTCCCAAATTTCTTCGGACTGCAGCATATAATCCACAACTGTTAACGGTCATTTCCCACAGACCTAGGTATATAGTTCCAATCTTTCTTCTTCGTAGCGCAGGCAGTCAAAAAATACATGTTTGACGTTCTCCAGCTTTTCTTCGTACATTGGGCAGTAAGGGGAATCATCTTGCTTAAATTTATGTAAATAAGAGCGAAAACATCCATGCCCCGTCAGAAATTGGTATAAATAGAAGTCAATCTCTCCATGTTTCCTATCTAGCCATTTAACTACCGAAGGGACTAACCGATGTGCCAATAGCCTTAGCCAATGAGTCAACTGCGGAGGCATACCAGCCAGTAGACACACTGCTTCATCTGATACCGTTCTAAATGCACTAACCACCCTCAAAGAACTTAACCTATAAACAGATGCCACTGGTTGCTTGTATGTATACTTCTCTCCATATCACTGGCCCAGATTGGTGCTCCATACATCAAAATAGACGTCATCACACTACTCAGTAACAGTTTACGGCTCTGGCGGGCCCCCTCTGCGTTTGGCATAATTCGCATTAACGCCCCGTTCACGTTTCCAGCTTTTTCCCCAGCGGTATCCAAATGCGATTTAAAGTATATTCTAGCATCAATTATTACTCCCAGATAATTAATAGATTGTTTTGACTGAATCAGTTGACCACCAACTTCCACCGTCATTAATTCCAACCTTTTCCTACTGGTGATTAGCATTGCTTCTGTTTTGTGCTCCGCCAAATGTAAGCCCACCAATGATAACCAATCTTGAATTATTCTTATACTCCAATTGCAGATTTCTTCCACCTCTTTTTTTACTTTGCAAAAACTACGATCGCAACATCATCAGCAAAACCAACCACCATTGCTTCTTCTGGTATCGGCAGTATAAAAATATTATCGTACATGGCCTTCCACAATGTGGGTGCCAGCACAGACCACTGTTCTACACCTCCAGAAATGTGATGGTATTTAATACCTTAATCGGTTTCATAAATCAAAACTCGTTGCCTAAAATAGTTAGCCACTATTTTAAGAAAATACATTAAGTAAATACATTACTATCGAGCTGTACATACATTACTATCGAGCTGTTTATATTGTTCGCATACAATAGCAATGTCAGCGCCTATTTCACGTACAGTTTGCTGAAGCAGGTCTTGTGCAGCTTCACAATGGTTGAGATTTAGTTGGATCAATCTCATTTGACCAGCATCCTGTCCAGCGCCTTCTTATATGCAGGGCACTTCCAACTACCCGTTGCGTGTTTATTTCCCCCAACAGCTTCCTCGCTACAAAGCACGCATTTTAGGTCATTCTTGTGCACTTTTTGCAATATGACCTTGTTAAGATTTGCTCCGCCACCTTTCTTGGCATGCTAGTCATTGCCATTTGCGTTCCACGATAAGATCCTCTAAGCGTCTTCACAGTAGTAGTAGCTTTTGTCTCTTCCACCTGCAATTCCAAAGCTTGTAGTACATCTTCGGATGTGGTAACTTCATCAATATCCCTTATTTCTATTAGGGTTTCCTGTGACAAGGTTCTAACGTCAGCTTCTTAGCCAATAATGCCCTGTAATTGGGATTGAAAATATCTGTTTGAGGTTGATCGCCAGTGCTTTCCAACTCCAATAACAGATCTACTTTGGCGGTTTGACGTATATGCGTCACCTTTTCTCCCAACCCTTTGAGCTGAGAGTCTGCCATTACCTTCCGTAGCAAATCAGAACTTTATAGAGACACATATAGTCGACGAGTTGAATCTCTTCGAAGTGTATACATAACCCCATTGTAAAAGCCAACTCGATATTTATTCAATAAATAATTCAATTATCGATTGAAGACAAACCACTGCATCGCTGACATCCTATCAGGTTATTCCATACCCTTTGTCGATGACATCCTATCAGGTTATTCCATACCAAACTGCTTAGCACGTTAGTACAAGCTTGATTTGTGCTAAATCTATGCAGTACACCAACAAAAAATGTTGTAACTGTATCTCGATTAGAGTTGTGTGCAGTAACTAAATATAATATATTCTAATGCGTTGAATATTGTTTCACATCGTTCCATTTTTGTGAGATGACTTAGTTAAACCTAAATTATGGTGGCATAGTCTGATAGCAAGTGAAATTTATTCAATATAGCGAAGTAGTAGCACTGGAAGAAAGAAAGCAACCACAATCAATAACAATGCTAAATTCATCATTAGTCATTAAAAATGCAAAATAAGGGTAAATACAGCTGTAGCACCACTACCATAGTAAATTTTGAAAATATAAATATGGTCAAGAAGAAGACCATGGTAACGCCGGTAATGAACTTTGGTCATTTGATGTATTTGAATATCAAATATAAACCTGTAAGTTGGGTTAAATACTTATTTGTCAAATACTACATTATATTAATTCAGTAGAATTGAAAATAGGAAGTAAGAGTAATTGTAGTAGTTGACAATTTAATCGATAGATGTTATATTGTCATTAATAATGTGTAGAGTTGTTGCGTGCGTATATAATAAACTAATTTCCATGGTCACGCATATATTCGAAATCAGCCCAAAACTTTAATTTAATAGTCATATTCGTTCGCTCATTTAGGATTGGAGCCAAGACACTCCAGCGGGTAAGACCTTTTTTTTGAAATGTACTTTAAAGTAGTTGAAATCTTCTGGTTCACTAAACAACTAATAGAAAAACGGATAGCTGCTGCATCGATACAGCAAAATAAGGGGTGTATATATAAGGGCTGTACATTGTGACAAGGAAAAATCGTTTAGTTTAGCATTAACACCGGTTTCACAAATAGATATACGTTACTATCAGATTTTATCATCTTTCTTTTTCACAGTATCCCTTGCTTGTCGTAGGAGGTGACTATACAGTTGGAGCGTTTGGATGACGACCCGCAACAGTAAAAAAATAATCTGTTTATAATTTCAATAAAAGGGAAAATGGATACCGCTCAAGTACATGTTAGACTTGTAATTGGGGACTTTAATGATAGAGCTAGTAGGTTACGGGTTACGGGTTATCAGACCGATTTGTATAAAAAAAAGGTCCGCACTCACACGATCTTATATTATCAAGCACATTCTTCCCTCACACATGGATTAAATTGAACACAAGGACCCATATAAGCAAAACTGTTTCCGGAGCCAAATTGACCATATTTCATATTCCAAACGGAATCGGAACTTAGGCTATGCAGAATGTGAAAACTTATCGATCAGAAACCAAATATACGTAACCAGCTAACATCAAGCTCCGATGGAAGTTTTCGTACAGGTATGGGAGAACAGGATCATTTCGACTGTGAAGATTTGGTAAATTAAGACCCAAAAAAATGATATAGGATTTTGTCAGCGACAGAATTGAGGAAGCTAATTGCCAGTCTAATTGTGTGAACTCTGTCTGGGAGGTACTGAAGATTTCAGTTATCAGTGAAGTGCGTAAAGTTATCCCAGAATTTCATTTAAAAATGCTCATGAGATAATATTATAAGGATTTTAAAAAACAACCCAAAGTTTGATATGAGCATTTCAAAAATTCGTAAACAACGTTTTAGCTTATACTTTATATTCTTATCATCCAAAGTAATTGGAAATGATTATGCTGTTTTTAAATGTGATCGTTCTGTTTATTTCTACAGCCTACAATCCACCGAATTCGTGTAGTGAAATATACGGCAGATGCAGTGATGCAGTGGACGAATTAATTAATCTCACAAATCCAAATGACTTAGTCTTAGTACTAGGTGACTTTAATCTTCCATATGTAATGTGGAATTATGATCAAGATATGGATTCCTTTCTACCATGCAATATCACATCAGAATCGGAATATGTCTTTCTTGATGCTATGTTTGGTTTTAACCTAAAGCAAATCAACAACATAGCCAATGCCCTTGAGAGAATATTAGATTTATTCTTCACAAATGATGCAGAAAAATTTAAAGTGTCAGAATCACTCAATCCATTTGTTGTTAATGATGTTAACCACAAATCTATGGAAATAGTTTTTGATTCAAATGTAATTAAGTCAACATCATCCGGGCATCATATGCATACCACCTATAATTTTAAAAAACTAAACCACACTGGATTTCGCCAGTACTTAGAAGCTATTCAATAGGACGCTGCTTTAAACACTAATAATGTAAACCAAGATGCTAACAAATTCTACCAAATTTTATTACAAGGTTTTGAAACCCACATTCCATTGTGCCGGAAAAAATTTAATATTCATCCTCCGTGGTTTGACGACCATCTGATTAATCTGAAGAACCGTAAATCTAAAGCCTATGTCAAGATGATTAAAAGTGGTTTAGAAATGGGATAGGACTGCGTTTGTCCAATATAATGAAGAATTTGATACATACTTCAAGGAAAAGCACCTCTCACATATTGCAGATGTACAACGAATCATTACAACCAACCCTAAACAATTCTGGAAATACTTTAGATCCAAACGAGTAATTGATGGTTATCCAACTAATATGTATTTGAACGATATTAAAACATCAGATTATAAAAAAATTGCTAACATGTTTGCGGATTTTTTTCAACATGTACACAAACCTAAAAACAGTAATTGGTTACGGAATATATACAACCTCTCGTTAACATCCTGAATATTCCCTGATACATAAAAAATATCTAAAGTTACACCTATATGGTAAAATCGGGTAAAAGAGAAGACATCACTTGTTATAGAGGGATATCAATCACTTCAACCATAGCAAAATTATTCAAACAGGTTGTATGCAACAGCTTTAAGGCTCTACTTTACTCAATTTGCGAAAACATGTCTATCTTACAAATCGTTTTATGGCCACAAAAACTTAGGAATTGACTTAATTTTTTTTTATAGCAAAGTTAAATGTATTTGTAAGCGAGTAACACACGTTTTTTTTAAATTCGCTATAGTTTTTTCGTAATTGCGTCTCAAAGTTGATGAATTTTTGACAAAAACTGTAGCAGCTCGAATATTCGACTCACCGATATTCGATTCTGCCACAAACAAAACAATTAGTGAAATTCAAATATAAATCAACTTATTTGAATTAAGCATAATAATGATAATTAATTAGTGTGCCCTCATCAAAA
The DNA here is from genome assembly GCA_951394425.1 of Tipula unca. Lineage (NCBI taxonomy): Eukaryota > Metazoa > Arthropoda > Insecta > Diptera > Tipulidae > Tipula > Tipula unca. The sequence goes on from OX596381.1 coordinate 135,649,717, forward strand.
ACGAACACGAAGGCGACGTCATTTTTTACAACACACACAACAACATTCCATTCCATCTCTAACGTTCAAGTAAAAAAGTTGTGTGTATCAATCTTGGTGATCAATGGTGGTGTTGAAAATAATAATAAATAAAATTAATTAATAATTATAATTTTGTTGATAATAAATAAATTTAATTAAATAAATATAAAACGTAATACAAAATATAAAAACTTAAAACTAATCAACAATTATATACATTTATGAATAAATAATATAAATTTGTGGAATAAATAAATAAATGGATTGTTAACAGTAAAAATTTATTGTGTAATTGTATATTCATTCATTTACAAAATCCGCACCGGATAAAATATTAAGATAGGATACAAATCTTACAATTGGTGATCCCGACGGCGGTTTTTACCGCTTTTTGATAATACAAATAAACATAAAACAAAAATTATCTAATACCAACCAAAACAAATTCACACCACCGCAGCGAATACCACGCTAAAAACTTCACGCGATTCACGGGGCCAATCAACAAACGTGTGTTAGTAAGTAACGCTACCCACGCAACGCGGGATAGAAGAAACGTGCGTAGGGCGAACCCACGTACCAACGTGGGATTCTTCATTTTATTGGACACGTGCGTAGGACCATCCCACGTACCAACGGGGGAATCAAAATATACACGTGGCGAAGGGAATAAACCCACCCACGCAGCGCGGGACACCGTTGGACACCGAGGGACAATAATAACGGTGAAGCGACTTACCCACACCGCAACGACCAGCAGCAGCAGCAGCAGAAACATCAACAACAACAGCGGAAATACAAAAAAAATAAACCGGTAACAAGTTTTTTTTTTTTTTTTTAAGTAGATTTTTTTTCCTTGTATTAAAAAAAATTTTTTTATTTTTTTTTTTTATTCAATCTTTGAATTTTTTTTACATATAATTTAACGTAAAATCATTTTCTATTTTCATACATATTAACGTAAACTCATTTTTTTTTTCAATTACAAGCTAACGTAGAATCATTTTTTTTCTCAAAATTTAACGTAAACACTTTTACTAATGTAAACTTTTATATATATATTATTCACCACCACATTGCCACCCATCCATAATCTCACACACATTGGTCGTTTCTCGTCGCACGTCCACCCGCCATCAACGTTGTGGGTAAACACAAAAGAATAATTTAATAATAAGGTTTTTATCAAAGCCACAACCACAACGTTGACACACAAACCCGCTGTTTGCAAACTTCACCTCGGATGACAAAAATTTTTTTTTTGTTTTTATTGTTTCTAAATTTCAACGAGCCCCCCCAATATAAGGTAGGACGCAAGGAACTCCATATTCGGGGTATCTCGTCACAAGGGAGTTAAGCCGAAGGAACATCCCGGCCTTCAAACGTAATTACCGTACCGTACCCATTCCGCTTTAAAAATTTTTTTGTTCTCTTTGTTATAAGTTTGTTGTATTGATTTGTAAGTAACAAAATAACAAAATGACCGAAGATGCAAAACATCTACCACAAAGCATGGACACCACACCTGAAGGCGCTAGTCCACAAATCGCAGCATCACATCAACGAATCGCCATTCAACCGTTCTGGCCACAAAGAGCAAACACATGGTTTCAGCTCGCCGAAATTCAATTCGGACTGCAAGGCATCACAGCTGACAAAACAAAATACATGCAAATTTTGTCAGCCTTACAGCCAGAAACGTGCGATGTTATCTCCGATTTCCTGCTCAATCCACCAACCACAAACCAATACAACAAACTCGCATAGAGACACTGCTAGAACGCCTAGCACCATCAAGCGAACGCCAACTGGAACAATTGCTTTCAGGCCAGCAATTGGGCGACCGCACACCATCTGATGCTTTACGGCACATACAAACACTGGCTAACAACAACTTTTCCGAACACATAATCAGATCGCTATGGATCCGGAAAATGCCGGAGTTGATTCGCATAGCACTGGTGGCACAGCCCGAATCCTCCACGACACAAATGTTAGCCAGAATTGCCGACAAGATGTATGATGTCATAAACATCACATCTCAAAGCGTCAGCCAAATCAATGTACCATACCGGCGACAACCACAAAATGAACGCAGTGGAGACAGAACTCCCCGTTCAACAAAGCAAACACCATTATCTCTCGAAGCAAGACTCGCACGCATCGAGTCAAGACTAGAAGGGCTAACACGAGGTCGAAGCAGGTCACGCGACCGACGAACTCCCTCACAATGTAGACCCCGCAGTCCTAGCAACAACAAATACCAACGAGGTATATGCTGGTATCACGAGAAGCATGGTCAAGCCGCGCGAAAATGCACGCAACCGTGCAATTTTAAATCGCCGAAAGCAAGCAACCATGTTGCAGATCTAGTCTTATCGGCTGCCAATGGTTCAATCATCCACACGTACGGCACAAAATTGCTTAACGTGGATATCGGACTCAAACGAACCTTCACGCATGCTTTCATACTAGCTGCAGTGAACCGCCCGATCATTGGCGCCGATTTTCTAAGCAAATTCGGACTTCTTGTTGATGTTAAGAACAAACGGCTGATTGATCCAGCTACAAAGCTGTCAATAAACGCCACAGTGGTTCGTGTTAACACACCAACACCAATCCATTTTAACATCAACAACGACTACGGCACTCTGCTCAAAAAGTACCCACTACTTACAGCAAAGCCGAACTACAAAATGCCAGTCCGACACAACGTGGTACATCACATCGTCACGGAAGGCCATCTTCCTGTGTCGAGACCACGCAGACTAGATCCGGTGCGTCACAAAGCTGCACAAGCAGAATTTCAACACATGGTGGAATTAGGGATTTGTCGAACATCGACATCTTCCGTTTCTTGTCCATTACACATGGTCAAGAAGAAAGATCAAGACTGAAGGCCATGTGGGGACTATCGGCGTTTAAACACGGTTACGATACCGGATCGCTACCCGATACCCCACATTCAAAACTTCACCATGCACTTGCATGGCTGCAAAGTTTTCTCCAAACTTGATCTCAGCAGAGGTTATCACCACATTCCCGTGGCACCTGAAGACGTTTTCAAAACGGCAATCACAACTCCATTTGGCCTCTTCGAATACATTCGAATGCCATTTGGATTACGCAATGCCGCGCAAACGTTTCAGCGCTTCATGAACGCAGTCGTTCGAGAACTCGACTTCGTTTTCGTCAACATAGACGACATTCTTGTGGCATCTCAAACTGAGGAGCAACACAAACTCCATCTGGAAACACTTTTCCAACGACTTGTCGAGTTTGATGTTCACATCAAGAGCTCAAAATGCGTCTTTGGCGCATTCACTCTTGATTTCCTCAGCCACAAGATTACCGCTAATGGCATCCTTCCGTCACAAGACCGAATCAATGCCATTAAAGAATTCCCAGCTTCAACCTCAATCAAAAGTATTCAGCTATTCATCGGCATGGTAAACTACTACCACCGATTCATACCAAAACTCGCTGAAATACTCAATCCAATTCACAGCCACCTGGCAGTTCTACTACGTAAGCCCAAAACCGCCAAGAACTTCTCTTGGCCTGACGAATGTCAACACGCATTCACGTCACTCAAGGCTGAATTGGCACGCACAACACTCTTGTCACATCCACTGAGCGACTCAAAGCTCAGCATTACTACTGATGCATCAAACACTGCTGTCGGAGCAGTCATGCAACAGTACAACGACAAGTGTTGGGAGCCCCTGGGATTCTTTTCAAAGAAGCTCTCGGATGCCGAAAAGAAATACTCTGCATTCGATCGGGAATTACTCGCAATATATCTAGCAATCAAACACTTCAGATATTTTGTCGAGGATCGGGACTTCACAATTTACACCGACCACAAGCCTCTCACTCGAGCAATTCAGTATAAAACTGAACGCAATCCAAGGCAAGCACGCCACTTGGATTATATTAGTCAATTTACCACGGACATCCAGCATGTTCAAGGTACCGAAAACGTTGTCGCGGATACACTTTCGCGCACAACATCAAACGAAACGGCCACAGTCGAGACTCACTTCGACTGCAACAATATCGCACAAGCGCAAAAAGCAGACTTGGAACTTCAGAATTTACTTTCTGGTTCTGCTTGTCACGCCAGTTCATCACTATGAAACTGGAGCTTTTCACACTACCTGGCCTCGAAATCTACTGCGAAACATCTACGAGTGCAAATCGCCCGTACATCGCAGAACAACTACGTCGAACCATCTTCGACACACTACACGGTATCTCACATCCTGGTGTCCGCGCAACTCGTAAATTGCTTACTGCTCGATACTTTTGACCCAGCATAAACAAAGACGTGACCCATTGGGCACAATCCTGTTTATCCTGCCAAAAATCAAAAGTCCAGCGACACACAAAATCGCCTCTTGGACAATTCGCAATTCCACCTGGTCGATTCGAACATATTCATTTGGATGTCGTAGGACCACTTCCTCCATCCAATGGATATACTTATCTACTCACCTGTGTCGATCGTTTCACTCGATGGCCAGAAGCGTACTGCATGAGCGACATGTCTGCAGCAACCATTGCCACCAAATTCGTGCAAAACTACGTATCACGATTTGGCGTTCCACTTGACATCACAACTGATCAAGGAACCTAATTCGAGTCGAAGCTCTTTTCGGAGTTAACGAAACTCCTCGGCTCGCATCGTATACGTACAACGGCTTACCATCCGCAAGCCAATGGCATGGTCGAACGCTTCCACCGCCAGCTCAAAGCTGCTCTCAAGGCCCGAGGCAACACAATTCACTGGAGCTCCGAAGTACCAATCGTTCTACTTGGTATTCGAGCAACGGTCAAAGAAGATTTGAAGTGCTCACCAGCTGAAATGATTTACGGTCAAACCTTCAAGCTACCCGGTGAGTTCTTCGTCGAACATCCTCTACCGTCTCCATCCACAACCGACACAGTCATCAACCAACTCCGCACCACCATGCAAAATCTTATCCCCACGGCAACAAGACCAACGAATAAAAGCAACATATTCGTTCCAAAATCGCTCAACAATTGCGATTACGTCTTTGTCCGGGTTGATAAGGTTCGAACTGGATTACAATCTCCATACGATGGGCCATACAAAGTTATACGCCGCTTACGCAAGCAATTCATTGTCTCAATCAAAGACAAACACCACTCAATCTCTATCGACAGATTGAAACCGGCGTACGGTATTCTCAACACGGCTGATCAAATATCAGCCAGCAAACGATTTAAAACCGTCCGGTTCAACGTATAACGTCTCAAAACCTATGGTTTCTCATTTGGAGAGGGGGTACTGTAGCAGCTCGAATATTCGACTCACCGATATTCGATTCTGCCACAAACAAAACAATTAGTGAAATTCAAATATAAATCAACTTATTTGAATTAAGCGTTCACTAACCCCATCACATATCCAATAGCCGAACCATTACTATAAAACATTTATAGTAAAGCATGTCGCCATCTAACAACATCACCACGCAATAACAATGCGGTGATTCAACACTTAACATAAGTGCAATGTCGACCGTCGCCGGCGCATGTGTTCCCTCATCAAAAACGAACACGGAGCCGACGTCATTTTTTACAACTGACACAACAACATTCCATTCCATCTCTAACGTTCAAGTAAAAAAGTTGTGTGTATCAATCTTGGTGATCAATGGTGGTGTTGAAAATAATAATAAATAAAATTAATTAATAATTATAATTTTGTTGATAATAAATAAATTTAATTAAATAAATATAAAACGTAATACAAAATATAAAAACTTAAAACTAATCAACAATTATATACATTTATGAATAAATAATATAAATTTGTGGAATAAATAAATAAATGGATTGTTAACAGTAAAAATTTATTGTGTAATTGTATATTCATTCATTTACAAAATCCGCACCGGATAAAATATTAAGATAGGATACAAATCTTACAAAACCATTCACTTACAAACCAAATTTATCAATATTTTTCCACTAATCTGTAAATGTTTTATATATGGGTACGTTCAGGAAGATATAATCTAGCGATTAATAATAAGCGAGAAAATTGAAAATTTAATTGAAAACCATGTTATATCGATAAGCTGACAAATCAATTTATTGAAAAAAATGTATCTTCGATGTAAAAATGGTTTAAGAATCAACTATATATCGTGTATTTTTTAGTTCATCCCTTTTTAATTAGATGTCATAAGTGGCAAAAACACAATTTTTTCATGGAATATTTTGTAATTTTCATTTAAATATCGACATCATTAAATGAGTTCCTCAGGATTCCCATATTGGACCATGGATTTTTCTCATTTTCATAAATGGTATAACTGAAGTCATAAAATACTCTAATCTTCTCATGTTCGCAGATGATATAAAAATTTATCATACAATCAAAGATATACATAACACAAAAATATTAGAAGAAGGCATCGAATTTCAATAAAAATTAGAAATTGATCACAATCAAAAATTCATAAACGTTTAGTTCCACCTGATATAGGCATGGGGTAGATTAAATTAAATTTCCAATAGTTACAGCAATCACGTGTCAGTCGCCAACCTTGGGGGCAATCTCTGTGATCGGCGCTATAGCCAGAATAAGATTGCCGAATGTCAATAAAAATTAGAAATAGTTCTCAAACAAAAATTCATAAACTTTTAGTTCCACCTGATATAGGCATGGGGTAAATTAAATTAAATTTCCAATAGTTACAGCAATCACGTGTCAGTCGCCCACCTTGGGAGCAATCTCTGTGGATAAAGTTTATCGAATTACCAACAATAGTATAACAATTTTTCCGTGTTGATTTATTCATTATTATTTTGAAAAATTTACGTTAATAGTTAATACCAATTTATTTATAAAATTAAAATAATACAATGTATGTAATTAGCTAAAAAAAATTTATATAAAGAATATTCTAGCCCGAAAATTATGTAAAAAATATTGCTGATATAAATTCTAAATAATTTTAATTTTTCGGGATGGAATTATTTTTTACTCTGTTTTACGCTGTTTTTCGTGCTGAGAGGCTTTTTATGTTTTTAGTGAGGACACAAATATTTTATTTTTGAAAAGTCTTTTTTCGGGATGGAAAGGTTTTTTCGGGCTAACTTCACATACATTCGAGAGAGAATATTGACAAATGTAAAGTAATGTCTTTTCATCGCAAGAGACAACCGATTAACTTTGCTTATAGCGCGTTAATAATACGGAACTGCAAAGAGTTAAAGAAATTATCGAACTAGGACTCACATTCGCTGAAAATATGAGTTTTAACAAACACATTGACAAATGCATTGCTAAAGCAAATTCTATGTTTGGTTTTGTTAAACGTTGGACTGGAGAATTTACAAATTTGTCAACTTTATTCTCACTATATTTTGCGTATATAAGATCCCAAGTTGAATACGCATCAGTAATTTGGAGCCCGTATTATGCTAACCACATCAAAAGGATTGAAAGCATTCAAAAGAAATTTATGATCTTTATTTTAAAGAAAATTGACTGGGACTATGACCATAGCTTACCGTTTCATGAGAATATAGCCCGCCTACCAGCTTTCATCGGTAACATTATGCCTGGCCATATTGATTCACCTTACATATTGGAAAATACAGCTATCCATGTTCCAATGAAATCGCTGCGAAACCATCGATTTTTGGAGATAGTACGCCACGCAACTAACTATGGGGACAGTTGCCCAATTAATAGACTTGCAAAATCATTCAACATCGCTGAGGAAAACTTTGACTTTCATCTTACAAAGGACTGCTTCTAAAAGAACTTGAAGAACTGTTTTTAAAATTTTAAAACTTAGTTTCAGTTTATTTTTTGTAAAAAATATACTTTTCAAATCTATTTTTTTTTTGACAACTTCTAATCTGAAGTACGTAACTTTTAATTATTAAAATTGTAAAATTTTGATTTTTTAATTTGTATGTAATAATCAAAATTGAATTGATTATTTGTTTTGCATATGAAATCATAATTGTAATGACTAAACCGATTTCTTTAATATAAATAAATAAATTGGCACTATAGACTTCTATAGACAGTCTTATAAATATGTGTAGTGGTATCGAGCGGTAATACCACGACAATTATAATTAAACACAAAATTTTATTTATTTATTATTTATAAGTATATATTTTAAGTTATAATTTTATTTTATTATTAATAGTATTAGTTTTATCACTTTATAATTTTATGTTATGTTTTATTTATTATATTTAAGTCCATTACACAGGTTTTATTTGTATTCCATCGATGTCGATGGTTGAACTTATTCTAATTTTATCTCTACTTTTATATTCCTAGAATAATTATGTAAATAATTATTCTATATATTCTAGTACTTCTTACATACAATATTATACGTAGTTAAGAGTAAATTATGGCATATTGTTAGCGCGTTGCTTCACATCTCCCTCAAAAAGACAAAGGTTATTTAATCATAACCTTTTCAGGGAAATTGATAATTTACTCATAATTTGTAGATTACATTATATTTATTTTTAACTTAATAACTACATTATTCATGTACATCGTGTATATTTTAATTTGATTTTCTTATTTCGACTTATTTAATTCATTTGAACTTAATTTAATAATTTAATAAAAAACTATGAGTTAATAAAAATTTTAGTTTAAAGGTTAATTAGATAAATGGAAAGTTATACATCTATAATTAAGAAAATCATTAACAAAAATGAACCTTCATACATTATAACTCTTATTTTATTCGGCAATCTTAAAATGTTTTAGCCGGTTATGATGCACTGTCTATTTGAACGTCCAACTTTTATAATGGAATTTTCGTCTGATAAAACATCTTGAATGACATATGGACCTAACCACAGAGGAGATAATTTACTGGAACGTGCTTCATTTTTTATTAAAACCAAATCGCCTTTGGTAAACTTAATAGAATTTAATGAACGGTCATAGTATTGTTTATATTTTTCCTTTGAATTTAATATGTTCCTTCTAGCTATGGTAAATGATGTTTGTAATCTGTATTTCAAATCTTGACAAAAATCATCTACTGTATAAACGGGTTCTGGTTCTTTAAATAATGAAGTAGGTATATTAGGCTTCATGCCAAAAACTAGCTCATATGGCATTAGACCAGTTGAACTATGAGGTGTTGAATTATCCGTAAAAGTAAAGTACGGGAGCCACAAGTCCCAATTCAACAGATCGTTTTGTGAGAAATTACGAAGATATTCACCTAATGTCTTATGGAACCTTTCAAGAAAACCGTTACTCTGCGGATGATAAGCTGTTGTACATAGTTTTCCAATTTTTAGTAGTTTGCAGACTTGTGAAAATACTGAGCTCATGAAATTGCTTCCTTGGTCACTTAAAACTTCGTCAGCAATACCATAAACGCAAATAAAATGTTCAACAAATGATTTAGCTACAACATTCGCTTCTTAGTTTGGGATTGCAATTGCCAATGAATATTTTGAAAGGTCATCCTGCATGGTTAGTACATATCCACTATTATTATAAGAAGATACCATAGGACCCACTATGTCCAGAAATATTTTTTCGAATGATCTTGAAGACGTTGTAGTAATTTTCATAGGTTCCTTAGTAAATCTGGAGTGCTTATTAGTTTGGGATTGCTTGCATGAAGAAATTACATTTTTAATCGTTGAATGCATATTAGGAAAGTTATAATATTGTTTAATACGGCTATAAGTTCTAAATAGCCCTTGATGTCCTCCAAGTGGAGATACGTGGAAATCTAGTATAAGCTGTTTCGGCTTCGTTATTTATGTATTTTATATCAAGATTATTCATAGGATATTCAAACGATTTATGTTCACCATATTTACTATTAAAAGAAGTGCTCTCTATTGCATTTGAATGATTTATTTTAAGATCGAGAGTATTTGAAGAAATGGATGAATCATTTGGAGATAGATCAGTATTAATTGTTGTCTAATTATTAGTAGAAGGAAGACCCAAATGTTCACTGTAAGAAATTTTATAAAGGTCAGGTGAATCCGAATTATTAACACAATTATTAAACTTGTCGGTTTCATTCGGTCTCATCATAATGGTTTTGTCATATTCGGGTTGAAAATCGTTTACTACTTGCTCATTTAAAATTTTTGTTTGTGATCGTGTAATCGCATGACAATCATAGGTAGTATCGAAATTATTTATTCCGATTCTGCTTAATGCATCAGCATTTTTATTTTGTGATCCTGGTTTGTGAACGATAGTATAATCGAATTCGTCCAATTTAATTTTCCACCTCATGAGTCTCGAAGAGGGATTTTTGAGATTGCATAGCGAAATAAGTGGTTTGTGATCGGTAACTATTTGAAATTTATGTCATACAAATATGGTCGGAAATAGGTAACTGACCAAACAATTGCTAATAATTCCTTTTCAATAACTGCATAATTTAGTTCAGCTTTGTTAAGAGTTCGGCTGGCGTATGCTATAGGAAGGTCAAACATATCTACTAACTGTGATAACACAGATCCAATGGCAAAATCACTGGCATCACATGTTAGGATAAATGGTTTCGAAAAATTTAGCATTTGAAGTATTGGAGGTTTTATAATTGCTTGTTTAAGTTTGTCAAATGCATCTTGGCATAGAGCGTTCCATTCAAACGTTTGATTCTTTTTTAGTAATGATGTGACAGGTTTAGCTATACCGGAAAAGTTGGGTATAAACCTACGATAATAGCCAACAAACCCCAAGAATGATTTAATATCCGTAGAATTTTTTGGTACTGGAAAGTTCTCAACTACAGAAGTTTTATTTTCGTCAGGTTTGATGCCACTAGAAGTTACAATATGTCCAAGATAAGTAATTTCTTGTCTTAGAAACTGACACTTGCTTGCATTTAATTTGAGATTAAATTTTCGAAAACATTCGAAAACTTCGACAAGTCTTTTATTGTGTTCCAATAAGTTCGTTCCGAAAATTACGATGTCATCAAGGTAAACTAAACATTTTATATTATTGAGACCACTGAGTACATTGTTGATCATACGCTGGAACGTTGAGGGAGCACCCTTTAAGCCAAAAGGCATTCTGATGAAGTGGTAGTGCCCATCATCTGTGCTAAATGCTGTTTTAATTCGATCAGATGTTTGAAGATTTACTCTTGATGATAACCACTGTATAAATCTAAGGACGAGAAATATTGTGCGCTACCAAGTTTGTCAAGTATATCTGAGACATTTAGCAATGGAAAAATATCATCAGCTGTTATCTGATTTAATTTGCGGTAGTCAATTACCACTCGCCATTTCTTTTCATTTGTGCTGGGTTTTTTTGGTACTACGAGGAGCGGAAAATTCCAGGGACTTGCGCTATCTTCCACGATTCTATCTTTCAACATCTGGTCGATTTGTGATTTTATTTCTATTTTTGTTGAATGTGGTTGTCTATATTGACGAACATGGATTGGGCTAACATCAGGAAGTGTACGAATTTCATGAGTGGCTACATTTGTACTAGTTAATAGATCACCCTCTAGATGAAAGACGTCATTAAATTCATGAATTACCGAAATAATTGCATTATATTCTTCCTTATTAAGATGTTGCAAATTTATGAATGAATCCAATGTTTCTAATCGTTTATGAAGTACATCATCCCATTTCTGAAGATGAAATATTTGGTAATTAGATAGAGGTTCAACCTTAAGATTGAAACTATTTAAATTATGTTCAGCTTCGGATATATTTAATATAGAAATTGGAATTGAGTTGTTTTTAATTTTAATAAGAGAACTTGATACAAATACCAAAGGTGCGATTTCTTGAGACGGACAGATATATTCTGAGTCATTAGCACAATTTACCTTAATAGTTAAAATTTTCTCTGAACGAGGTAATAATTTTATAGGCTGACCACACTGTAATTGAAGTTCGGAATTTAAGGTTAATGAAATTGTAGAATTTTCTAATAGAATATCGACAACTTGACGTAAAAAATCAATATTACATTTGAAATGATTGAAGAAATTAAGTCCAAGTATTCCAGAACAAGAGATAGGAAATGAATCAGGTATAACTTGAAATGTTATATCTAATTCATTACAATGAGGAATAATTAATTTGGCTTCGCATTCACCTATGGTTTGTATTAAATCATTAGAGATTCCTCGAAGCTTACATCTACTATCCTTACGGATTATGGTATCAACTTTTAACAAATTTTCTTTAATAAGAGATACTTCAGCAGCTGTGTCCACTAGAAAAGGAACATTTGAGAATTTACTGACATTTAGATTTAAATATAAATAATGATTTTTAGAGTTTGTATTACAATCATTGATTACAGTATAAATATTTTCTATTGAAGAATGACCGTGAAGAGTATTATAAAATTCATTGGAACTAGGAGACTCTATGATTTTTGGACCTTCGAGGGAGTGTCTTTTGTTGTACTCATAGATCCTTCCACATTTCCCGAAACATTTGGATGCGATCTTGCTAAATCGTCTCTACAATCATCACTTTTCTTTTTGAAGTAGCATTCCTGTATGTGATGTCCCTTGCGTTTACAATATGCACATCTCATAATTGAATATGATTTCACAGATTTAGAAGGCGTTTGCTGATTTTTGAAGCATTGTTCAATAATATGTCCTGACTTTCGACAAAGTTGGCAAAATTTGTTTGACTTACGATCGAAAGAAGTATCAGGAGCGGATACTCTTGAAAAATTTTTGATTGCGAGTTTTTCTTGACAAGCCTGATTAATAGTATCCGTTAATTTGTCAAATCGACATGCTTTAATAATATTTTTTATGGAATGGTCTAATCCTTCTTGAAACGACTGTAAAGCGATATGAGAATTAAGATCTCGAATGGTTTTGGCAGAATTTGTACCCTGAGCAGTTATACACGCTTCATTTAAGTCATGTACAATTAATTCGAGTCTACTTGCATAAGAGCGTACAGCTTCGCCTTTTAATTGTCTTATTTTAGCTAACTCCATTTGAAGATGACCTATAGAACGACTCTCTGAAAATTCTGATGTTAAAATTTTCTTAAAGTCATCCCATGTAACAATTTCAGTGTATCGGACAATGTCGTATGCTTTTCCGTCTAATTTTAATTTTAATAGTTGTTGATGATCCATTGATTCATATATACCTAAATTGCAATATGTATAAATCTGAAATCAAAGAAAAATGTTTAAGTTTATATTTTCTTATTTTGAATTTAATTATTGTAAATACTTATCTTAAATTATTAGTTTGTATCTATATTAATCCAATCTGAAATATTTAATTAATTATTAATAATGTAAATTTAATTATAAATATGTTGAATTCCTAACCTTTATGTATGTACTGTCAAAACAAATTATTTGACATTTATTTTAATTAACATTTGGCAAGATTTAAAACCTTATAAATGTAAAAACAAATTCAGTAGCTCAAATTCAATTGTATCGAGTACGTTTTATGCTTTAAAAGTAAATAGATCTTGACCATCTATTGGCGGTGATAAAAACTACATAATTGTCAAACTATTGTAACTTAAGTCAAAATAAAATCATAATGATCTCTCTTACAAACCAACCATCGAGGTATACACATCTATAAAAAAAATTTAAATAAACTTTACGGAGATAGCACACGATCAGCTGTGATTCAACGAAGTTTTCAAGTAGATATTTTACCAACCAAGCAAGGATTATCCAAACCCAATTACCATAATCCATATTCATACCTTAAAAAATCCATAAGTTTTTCGAATCATCAAAGTTTGTACCAGTCTTTAACATTTTATCGAGGAACCCGAAAGTTGGTACAAACATTTCTGGTCCTTCGAGCCGGATCCGAGCCTACGGATCCTATTATAAAATATACCAATAAATTTGGAAATAAAATTAAAACACAACAGACGAAGCTACGAGATTTTACCAACAAACCGCATGGAAAGGAAACTTGTGATTTAACCACAAGGATTAAATTACCATCAACCAACCAAAACCGCAAGTATAAATTGATTCTATTCATTAAATAAAATAAAGGGCATCTCGTAAAACCCAATAATTTATTATTAATTTATTTATAAACGTTAATAAGCATTAAATTAAATAAAATTTCAAAATATACAAACGTGGTGTGTTGAGTGAATATATTAGTAAAAGACTTATAAAAGTGTACCTAATAGTGAAATACATATTAGTTTAAAACAAAATGGTGGAACTACCAGCTTTGAAAAAACGTCGCGCGTACATAAAGGGAAACATGACCAAGCTGCTTAAATATATACGTGAAATAACAGGTACAACTAATATAGAAGATATAAAGGTTAGACTATTAAACGTAGAACGCTATCGCACCGAGTTTATGGACATAGAGAACAAGATCGTAGCTTTAGACAACGAGGAGGAATTAGACGAAGAATTTGAAGAGAACTACTATAAGGCAGTATCAGGCTTGAATTTAGCCCTTAGAGCCAAATCAGAGACATCAATGTCACCAAATGATACAACAGCAAATTTTTCTCTAAACGAAACCCACACAGAGGTTAAATTACCAAAAATCAATATACCACTATTCTCCGGAGACTACACAGAATGGCAGTCATATTATGATCTATTTAGTTCGACGATTCATGATAACAACCGTTTATCACCGGCACAAAAGCTACAATATCTGAAAGGAACTCTGCGAGGTGAAGCTGCTGGCTTACTAAAACATTTTAGTATAACCGATGCCAATTATATAGAGGCATTGCAGAAATTACGAAGTCGATACGATCGAAAAAAGCACACCATTCAAGCATTCATTAGAAATTTTATGCTCCAGCCATCTGTCACAACACCAAATAGCGCGAATGTACGACGATTATACGACACATCAGATGAAATATTACGGGGATTAAAGGCATTAGGAGAAGGCGCTGAATCCAGAGACCATTGGTTAATTTATACCATGATTAACAAGTTAGACGAGGAAACTAATAGTTTGTGGTCTCAAGCCTCGACAGATTACGAACTACCAACAATGAAGCAATTCTTTGACTTCCTGGCTAAAAGGATTGATGCGCTTGAATCATTCAAAGGAGCTACCAACAAACAAACCCAGCGTTCAACAAGACCACCCATTAAAAGCCATGTTGTTTTAGATAGTGAAATCCCAACATGTTCATTGTGTCCAGAAGAACAGCATAGATTGTTCGAATGTCCAAAATTTAAGGAAATTTCAGTGGAAAATAGAAACGCATTATTAATAAAAGAAAGGCGTTGTTTTAATTGTCTAAATGATAATCACAATATCTACATCTGTAAATCTAAATTTAGGTGCAGGCAATGCAACAGGAAACACCACACCTTACTCCATGATGAGTCACAAACAACACCATCACAAAAGCCAGCGTCTGAAATCAAGGTTCACAATGCGCAGCAAAATGAAGACAGTATTACAAATCTTACCACAGCTAGTCAATCCAAATGTTCCATTTTACCAACGGCAATAGTAAGCGTACGTGATGGAAGCAACCAATTCCAACAGTGTCGCGTATTACTTGACTCCGGATCCCAGTGCTCATTCATAACAGAGAGCTGTGCACAAAGACTTCATTTAAAAAGAAGCTCTGCTAAACTTGCCATAGCTGGCATTGGAGGTACTGTGACTGGATATACAAAAGGATCCGTTTCATTAATAGTTTCACCAACCAACAAGACCGAGACAGAAATTCACATTGAAGCATTTGTATTCCCAAGGCTAACAGCAAAACCATCTAGTATCCAATATTTCAATATTGAAGATTTCAATCATCTTGACCTAGCTGATCCTGATTTCCACAAGGGATTACAAATAGATATGATCTTTGGCGCCGAAATATTCTTTGATTTACTTTTAGAAGGCAAATTAATCACAAGCAGCAAATTAATAATACAAAGAACTAAACTAGGCTGGATCGTTGCAGGAAGAACAGAGAATAGGCAAGAAATACAATCAATGACAGTTACATTGAACAACCCTGAAGACAGCTTAAATCACCAATTACAGAAATTCTGGGAGATTGAATCAATGGATATTTTAGTGAACCAACCAACCAAAGAAGAAGAATTTTGTGAAAACCATTTTACACAAAACACCGTAGCAGACGTTGCAGGCCGATTTAAAGTACGTCTACCATTTAAACTTTCACCACAATCATTAGGCGATTCATACAGAGCAGCTGTTCAACGAATGTATTCAATGGAACAAAGATTTACCAAAGACAAGGAATTTGCTGAAATGTACAAAGAGTTCATGGCAGAATACATACAACTCAACCATATGAAGCCACTTACAAAAGATGATGAGATGACCAACGGGTACTACTTACCTCACCACGGAGTCATAAAAAATTCCAGTAGTACGACCAAACTTCGAGTTGTGTTTGATGGTTCCACAAAAACCAATACCGGAAAATCCTTAAACGATTGTCTTGCAGTAGGCCCAACAGTGCAATCGACACTGTACGATATATTATTACGATTCCGAAAATATAAGGTAGCGTTAACAGCAGATGTTGAAAAAATGTTTCGACAAGTCTTAGTCGCCAAAGAAGATACTAAATATCAGAGAATATTGTGGAGGGATTCTCCAGATGTACCATTTACGACCTACGAATTGCAGACCGTCACCTATGGTACAGCCAGCGGAAATTACCTAGCAACTCGTGCGATTAATGAATCAACTGTAAAATTTGAAGAAACACTCAGCAATGCAGTTTTTCAAATAAAAAACAATATGTATGTTGACGATCTAATGACCGGGGCCGACTCAGAAGTGGAAGCAGCGCAGCTCAAGGAAGAAATCTCTAAAATATTATCAGCATCCGGATTTAATCTAAGAAAATGGCTATCCAATAAGAGAGAGATATTCGCAAACCAAACACCTAATCATATAAACAACACACTTGAGATAGAACCAGCTACATCCATCAAAGTGCTAGGTTTATATTGGAACCCGGATAAGGATTGCTTCCAGTTTCAAGTAAATTTATGTAAAGTACCAAACATAACCAAACGAGGAATTCTATCTGAGGCAAGCCGATTGTTTGATCCTCTTGGATGGCTCGCCCCAGTTACCATTAAAATAAAAATATTCTTTCAAAAGCTATGGATCGAAAATTTAAATTGGGATGATCAGCTACCTCCTCACTTATCCGCAGAATGGGCAAATATACGTAATGCTCTACCCAAAATAAAGGAAATCGAATTAGATCGTTATATTAACACAACCAAATCGGGGAAAGTCGCGTTACATGGCTTCTCAGATGCTTCTAAGCAAGCCTATTCGGCGGTCGTGTATGTGGAAGTTACAACGGACAATGGTAAATCCAAAATTCGGCTGATATCAGCAAAAACCAAAGTCGCACCAGTCAAGCAAATCTCAATACCAAGGTTAGAGTTGTGTGGTGCAACTCTTCTATCAAGATTGCTCGTGAAGGTTAAAGAGGGCTTAAAAATGGACATTTCGAGAATTACTGCTTGGACCGACTCCACGATAGTATTGGACTGGCTCTCTACACATCCTTCAAAATGGAACACTTTTGTTGGAAATCGAACAGGTGAGATACTTACCACAATGAATAGATCTCAATGGAGGCACGTAGAATCCCAGGACAATCCAGCAGACTGCGCATCTAGGGGAATAGCACCAGATCAATTGCGAAATTTAAATTTATGGTGGAAGGGTCCACCATGGCTAGCAAATCGAAGTGAATGGCCAAACACCAAGCAGAATAATCAAAATACAATCGAAGAGATGCGTTCACAAGCACTAAATATACAAATACCACGCACCAATATAATAGATAACTTAATAAAACAAATATCAAACTATCATAAAATTGTTCGAATCGTAGCTTATGTTTTTCGATTTATCAATATAAAAACCAATAAAATTCCCAAACTATCATTATTACCTTACCTTACCAGTCCAGAACTAAGAAAACCACAGCATCTGTTGATCAAGTATACCCAATCAAAACACTTTGAACTAGAAATCAAAGTACTTGCTGCGAATAAAGAACTTCCAACATCAAGTAAACTTGTTTACCTTAAACCATTTCTCGACAAAGATGGCTTACTTCGAGTTGGAGGCAGAATAGCAAATGCATCAATCACCTACGATATCAAGCACCCATTGATATTGCAATCCAGAGATGAATTAACTGAGTTGATTGTCCGAGACCACCACTTGCGTTATCTACATGCAGGACCAACCCTAATGATGGCAACACTTCGAACTAGATATTGGATCGTGGGAGGCAGAAATCTAATAAGAAAAATAGTTCGCAACTGCGTAAAATGCGTGAAGCACAACGCCAAAACACTAAATCAAATCATGGGCGATTTACCTGGCACCCGTGTGGAGCTGATTCGTCCGTTTTATAAAGTTGGGGTGGATTATGCAGGGCCATTTCAAATTCATCTGGCTAGAGGAAGAGGTCAGAAAACTTATAAGGTTTACATCTGCATATTTGTTTGTTTATCTACCAAGGCTGTTCATATCGAACTAGTTTTCGATCTTACTTCAGATGCTTATATAGCAGCATTACGACGATTCATAGCACGCAGAGGAATATGCAAAGAAATAATCAGTGACAACGGGACAAATTTCATCGGCGCTCGAAACCATTTAAATGAACTATTTAAATTTCTAAAAGATAACGTTAATAAATTTTCACATTTTTTATTAACAGATCAAATAATATTCAAATTTATTCCACCGAATTCACCGCATTTCGGGGGACTGTGGGAAGCCGCAGTCAAAAGTGCCAAATACCATCTACGCAGAGTAACCGACGGGCACATACTAACCGTTGAAGAGATGACCACATTACTCGCTGAAATTGAATCCATGCTAAACTCGCGACCAATTTGTGTGCTCTCAGCGGACGACACCGATTATTTAACACCGGCACACTTTCTGATTGGCCGCGCCACAACACAACTACCTGCTGAAGACCACTGTGAAAACAAATTATCCTCACTGGCTAGATGGAAGCTAATACAGCAAATGAATCAGCATTTATGGAAACGATGGTCAATGGAATACCTAACTAATCTCCAGCAAAGAAGCAAATGGCACAAAAGAGAGAACAGTGCCAAAATTGGCGATATTGTCCTCATCAAAGACAATAATTTACCTCCAACAAAATGGTTGATGGGTAAAATAATCGAGTTACATCCAGGACCAGACAATCATGTCAGAGTAGTAACATTGAAGACATCAACAGGAATCATGAAGCGTCCGATTCACAAATTATGTTTACTACCTGTAGATTGAATCATCCGATTCAAGGCGGCCGGGATGTTGATGATCCATTGATTCATATATACCTAAATTGCAATATGTATAAATCTGAAATCAAAGAAAAATGTTTAAGTTTATATTTTCTTATTTTGAATTTAATTATTGTAAATACTTATCTTAAATTATTAGTTTGTATCTATATTAATCCAATCTGAAATATTTAATTAATTATTAATAATGTAAATTTAATTATAAATATGTTGAATTCCTAACCTTTATGTATGTACTGTCAAAACAAATTATTTGACATTTATTTTAATTAACATTTGGCAAGATTTAAAACCTTATAAATGTAAAAACAAATTCAGTAGCTCAAATTCAATTGTATCGAGTACGTTTTATGCTTTAAAAGTAAATAGATCTTGACCATCTATTGGCGGTGATAAAAACTACATAATTGTCAAACTATTGTAACTTAAGTCAAAATAAAATCATAATGATCTCTCTTACAAACCAACCATCGAGGTATACACATCTATAAAAAAAATTTAAATAAACTTTACGGAGATAGCACACGATCAGCTGTGATTCAACGAAGTTTTCAAGTAGATATTTTACCAACCAAGCAAGGATTATCCAAACCCAATTACCATAATCCATATTCATACCTTAAAAAATCCATAAGTTTTTCGAATCATCAAAGTTTGTACCAGTCTTTAACATTTTTAACCCGAAAGTTGGTACAAACAATAGTTCTATAAGACCAGGTCTATCTGCTTCGCGTAAAGTTTTATATATATAATCCACACTAGCAGTAAACTTGTGTAGGTCTCTAGGGTTACCGTTAAAATTAGGTACAAGCTTCAATACATATTTGACATCTAAAGCCGACATATTATTATTTTGAGAGGAATCAGTACAATCGGAAAGCTTTAGGTTTGAGGATTGTTTTATATTTTGAGGGGTCGAATCAAATTTTCCGTTATTATCCTTAGGTAAAAGTTTAGCAGCTTCAGCGTTTTCTTTTCGTTGACGTGATTTTGAAGTAACTTTCTCAATTTTTGTATTGCGTAGAGTTAAAAAATCTATAGAATGGTCATTTTCATCACTAGACGCATCAGATGAACTCATTAATAATTAAGTATGGATCAATTATTTTATGAAAAAAATAAAAATATTCAATTCATAAAACTGAAAATTGTTCGACTTGAATTACCGCTAATCCATAAGTATTATAATATTTAATTGAATGGACAAATAACCTCGTGGTTCTTTTTATGATTTATAAATTATGTATGAAAGTTTATGCTTTATCAATGATTTCATTATTAGAACAATATAAATGTATTAAATATATATAATATATATTTGTTTAACAATTTTAATACATTTTATTGTTATTAAAAAAAATTTTTTTTTTTTTTCTTAAATAAATTAAATTTAAATTAAATTAGGAAAATAATAGTTCTTAGAAAAAGAAGAATAACTAATATAGTAGTTATAGTATATAATATTTACCAAGATTTTTATATTTTTGTTGTTGGAACATATGACTTCAATGTTGTCTTCAATATTAATTGATGGTGTCCCGTTTTCAATGTAAACCAATATCAATATGTATATCGGAAATTTAATTGATGAGAAGAATGATGAACCGTTTATTGCATAAAGATGATGCCTTCTATGTATGGATATACTCGAACGGTTAGAGTAGACTGGATTGTATAGTCATCTTTGATATAACATATGTTAGATATTTGCGCAATATCATATCATATATTTTAATATCATATATTTTAATTTATTAATATGCAGGCAGTTTAATTTATTTGTTTTGTGGAACAATTCACTATTTTGATAACATATATACATATGTATATGTTATATACTTTTCAATAATAAAATAGTTTATTATATATGAATACATACACGTTTAAATTAAATCACATTTAACTAAAGTTTTATTTTGTTCTTTTATTTATAATGGATTTATTATTAGTAAGATTTATTTAATTTATTACCACATGTTAAATTTAACTGTCTTCTGAGGATCGTGATTTTTAAAGTTTGTATTTTGCACTAATTAACGGTGAAAAATAACAAATCCCACCGCTGTCACCAATTGTAGTGGTACCGAGCGGTAATACCACGACAATTATAATTAAAACACAACATTTTATTTATTTATTATTTATAAGTATATATTTTATGGGTTTATAATTTTATTTTATTATTAATAGTATAAGTTTTATCACTTTATAATTTTATGTTATGTTTTATTTATTATATTTAAGTCCATTACACAGGTTTTATTTGTATTCCATCGATGTCGATGGTTGAACTTATTCTAATTTTATCTCTTCTTTTATATTCCTAGAATAATTATGTAAATAATTATTCTATATATTCTAGTACTTCTTACATACAATATTATACATAGTTAAGAGTAAATTATGGCATATTGTTAGCGCGTTGCTTCACATATGGCTCAATTTATTAAATTTTAAATAATGGTTATCGAGAACCATAAGTGCCGGAATGTTTTTGACATATGGCATGGTGTCCACTTGCTGTCATAAATCGATAAGCACCAGCCTCATTGATTTTAATAAATGGTTCTCGGGAACCATGAGTGACGGGAAAGATTCTAATATGTTCGGCTTCACTTGGTGTCCACCGTATGTAATAAATCAACGAGCACCAGCCATATGTAATTGGAGCAATTGGCTCATATATATGTCTAAATGGGCCCACACATGTAATATGGATTTTAATTAAAATGAGAACCATGAGTGTCACATTATTTTATTTTCGACTTGTCATGGTGTCCACTTGCCATTATAAATTATTGATTCATGTGGCTAGCCCATGTTGTAATTGGATCAACAGGCTCATATGTAATGGTTGGCATGGTGTCCACTTGCTGTGATGAATCGTTGAATGCAGTTGGCTTCATTGTACTGGTTATGCTAATCCAAATAGTAGTACCATAATGTGCTATCTCTATGTAATACAAAATTTCCAAATCCAATCATTTTTTGATTAAAACCCCTTTCATATATAATTTTGCCGTTATTATTTTTCACACCATCCCAACTGTGGAATTTTTTTTATATTGTTGGGGTCATCCCAAGCATATATATATACATATGTATATAAAAACCATAAATCCATAAATTGATACACAATACATATTTTGAAACTTAATATGAATATTGAATAGGGCATATATGTAATCAAATAATATCGAGATAATCAAACCAATCAGAAATTAATTAAAATTCAACTCAAAAACCAACACATTTTCATTCAAACCTATATAGGACACATACACATGCATACAAACAATATATGAATATCTCCTAAATATATACGATACGAGGAGTAACAAAAAAAAATTATGTTCCAGCAAACTTTTTATTTTCTAACCCAAAATTGTTTACTATTTCTTGGTTTTTGAATTTATCTGTATCCTAAGATTCTTTTTTGTTGTACATACATATATATTATATATACATATATACATAAACATATACATAGCTTGGTGATGAAAAATAACACATTTTCGGATTGTGCGTGGTATACACAACACATATACTGATATGATGTTCTGTTGAGTGGATATAAAATGAAAAACTTCTGTCACGCACTACAAATAAAAATGAAAAACCAAAGTATTAGGTTAAATTGAAACGACCTATATTATGTATTGTATATATGTATGTACATAGATATATATGGATCAGGTAACGTGGCATAAACAAACACGAAACAACTAAATCATCAGAAGGACAAAAAAAATTAGTTTGAGGATGACGACCGACAATTTGGAGCAGACAATAAATCGAATAAGATGATAGGTAGTATTCCCACCTAAATTTTTGCTCGGGATTAATTCCCAACAAATAACCAATATTTGTATTCAGTACTCAATGTACTCGGTAATCTTTAAAGAGCATAACTAAACTATTCGATTCTGAAATAATCTCAACTAAATCTCATCTAATTTAGATTTGCTTCTAGAATATGTACATTGAGCTCCAATCAAAATTGATTGGTTATTTCCTATTAGTGAAAATTCCGGATTTTGTACGGTATTTTCGGTTCGTCTTCTTACGATTAAAAGTGGATTTAGCATCAATTCAAAATTAGACAAAAAATCCTTTAGTTTTGACTTTATATTTTGTATAGATACGTTTTCCTTATATTCCTTATATATATAGATATTTATCGTAAAGACGTATCTATCTAAGTATATATGTACATGTGGTACGGTGAAGGCATCTTTCTTCCAAGGAGTACGGTAAAATTTGAGTAAATCTTCTTAAAAATTTAACCTTTTTTCGATTTTCCTATAACGAAAAAAAAAAATTTGAATGAATGGATTTCGATTCGTTTTGTGTTGTGTAACATTTTAAGTCAAATAAAAATAAAAACAGGATTTGGGATATTCCCGTCAAATACAAACGAAATATGTAAATCTTATTTGGTGTTTATTAAGGATTGTTAAAAAAATAACAAAAAATTCATCGAACGAACGCAAGAAAAGGGTTGTATACGTAAAATGTTTACTATACATCGTTCATTGTTATTCCAATAACAGAAAGTAACACATACATACATGTATTATGATGGTTGTATGTATAGGAGGATTCCAGGAAACCACCATTGTAAATATGTATTTTAATATGCATACCCGGAAATGGAATTTAAATATTTATATTTATTTGAGTCGTTTGCGGTATGGATGTGAATTAGGCCATACGTATTACAGTAGTCTTAGGTTTACCTATAAATATGGCGTCAACACTGAATTCGTATGTTATTATAATTACATAGTTCCAACTCATTTTTCAAAGATGGAAAGCAAAGTATTTATACCATGCCAATTAATTATTACTTAGAATTCATATAGTTATGCCGAAACTCATACAAATTTATATGTATAGGGTATGAAAAAATTTTTGATTTTTATCTTCTGTACATGACAGGCCTCAAATTATTTCAACTTAGTTCCAATCTATTTTATATTCTGCATTTAAAACTGGAACTAAACCGATCAAATGTAATGGAAGTCCGAATGAACACTCGTTCAGTCCTATAACTCACGTCGCTCACCATCTCACCACGAATGCTCTCAATTGATGACAAATATTTAACCATGATGAACATACTTAAAAAATATTTGTTCCATTTGTACGAGAGAACGTTGATTTTTTATTGTCGTGTGCATTGTCGCCAGGCATTGACAAATTGCTTATATAGAAAGAGTTGGAAGAAGTCTCACAAAGTCCTGTACTGCCATTGGAGAACAATGAGTACTGTGTTTGGTCAAATTTTTCAGGGGTGGTAACATGGATGCAAGATATTGTGAGTTGCCAGAAATTCAATCATGATGACAACGACAGAATTTGTCCAGTTATAATAATTACCTGAAATGTGTCTGGAATTGCAAAGGAATTACCATTATATATTAACGCACTTAACAAATATATTTATACTTACTCTTTGTTTACTAACAAAAATATAATGTCAATTACATTAATGTCAAATAGTTACACTGTACATAATGTCCACTTGTAAAATAATTATAAGCCAATTAAATATTATGTATAGATGACACTATTTTATATTTCGAGCCGGATGTGTGCGGAATCGCATTAATATTGACCAAAGTGTTGGTTGAATCGTAGGACCAACCATTAAGTTTTTATTCAACGACATTCCATTTGAAGTTTTACATGAACCGTCGAATACTGTTCTTAACTTGGTTGTAATGCTGGAGGTCTTGAGAACTGCATGATGTGGCAGATAGCAATGGTGAGTATTGGTAAGTGTGATCTGATCTTCATGAACTTTTTCCATGTGGTCTAGTTGTTCATATGTATCCATGAATTCCCAATATAACATTTTATATTGAGCATCTTTTGGCATTGGCCAAGTGCTGGTGGGACTGCTTTAAATGGTAGTGCAACTTTATATTTCCCATCTGGCTCTCGAGTAACGTTTGCTTTGTAATGTTCTTCCACTGCTTCTTCTTCTCTGGACATAGTATTTTTAGAGTTATCTAATTCTTCACACTCGAAAAACTTCCTTAATGTCGAATCAATGTTGTCTTCGTCTATTGTGATATTTAAATTATAAATATTCGAGAGCTGGTTGCTTGTTTCCCCTGATAGCACCCATCCAAAAGCTGTATTTTGTGCTATCGGGTTTCCATTAGCTCCCTTTAGTTGGCCATTTTCGAGTATTTCAAAAAATTTGTTAGATCCTAAAACAATATCAATTTCGTTAACTTTATTGAAGTTAGGATCGGCTAATTGCAGATTTTTCAGGTAATCATAGTTTTTTATGTTGAAACTTGTTACCGGCGATATCGTAGTTAATTTATTTAGAATGAACACACTTATTTCAACAGTCCTTTCAGAATCAAATCGAGATTTTATAGTTAACGGAGTCATTCCCTTGGTGAATTGATTATTGGGTAGCCCTAGTTTCTGCATACACGATTCCGAAATGAAAGATGCCTGAGACCCAGAGTCCCATAAAATTCGACATAGCCTAAATTGTCCAGAGTTGTCTTTCACTTCAGCTAGTGCAGTTGTTAATATAGTGGAAAAGCAATTCAGATTTGTAACTACATTAGCCTGCACATCCGATTGTTCCTGGTATATTTGTAGTTCCGTTGTTTGATCGTCCATTTGTGCATTGTTTAATTTTATTGTTTGACCAGTATTTGTGAATTTAGGTGTTACTTGATTATTAGTTGGATTATAAGGGGTATATGCATCATCGTGCAACAGTGTATGATGTCGTCTCCTGCATTGCTTACATCCAAACTTTGATGAGCATGACGTAACTCGATGGTTACGCGAGAGGCAGTTGTAGCAAACTTGATGGTGCTGAACAAAGCCCCGCCTTGAATTATTTTTTCTTTTTGCCAACGACTTAAATTTTTGACATGTCGCCAAATGATGTTTCTCGTTACAACAAATGCATGGAGGTGCTTCAAACGTAGAGATATTAACTTGAGTGGGTCGGTAGGTAGTGAAGTTTCTTTGTTTTTGGACCACCGGTGTATTGAAAATTGGTGCTGATGGTCCAGCTAACATTTCAATCTCATCGCATTCTTTTCCTAAGAACTTCATGAATTCTTCGATTGAAGGAAACTCCTTTTCCGATGCTAATTTTGTCCATGCAGTTCTTGTCTCCTTGTCTGATTTCTCCAGCATCCAATGGATCAGCCAAGGGTCCCGCTTCTTTGCGTCACTTCCCAATGCCTCCAAACTTCTCAACACTTCGTCTGCAATGTTATATAGCCCTTGACGTAGCCTACTTCTCTGATGAATTGGTTGAATTGTAAAAAATGTGGTTAATAAATTAGACACAATACATCTTTTTTATCATACCGCTCTTTGAGTTTAATCCACGCCCCGTCATAATTCGCATCCGTAACCCCTATATGTTTGATTAATGCGGCAGCTTCACCCTTGAGTAATCCCTTTAAGTACTGAAATTTCTGCGCATTTGCCAATGAGTCTCTACTATGCACAGATGACTCAAATAAATCACGAAAGGCCTGAAATTCTGCGTAATCACCACCAAACTGATGTATATTTAATTTGGGCAGTTTGACATCAATATGGTTATTGGGCGTTGTGAAACTTGTAGACAAAGTTTCCAAATAGCCACGTTGTTGATCAGCAAAAGCTAACATTGACTGGTGGAATTGCTGCTGTAAGTCCTTGACAACGGTATTGCGTTCAGTAGCAGCTTGGCGAAGCTAAGCTTTAATCGTAAAGTACCGTGATTCAATTGCTTCTAACTCCGAAGGCTCAGCTAATGCTGCTATTGGGAAATCATAATCCTTAAACTCTAAAAATGATTTCTCTAATGCTTCCAGTCGTATGTTCACATCTTCTAACGCATGTCCGGCATTCAATTCAGTGCAAAACTTTTCCGTGCGCGTAATAGCTGCCTTAGATTGTCCTCGCCGGGCAATATATTCTTTCAGTTTTGATTGTTCTTCAGGTGTTCACACCATTGTGCAAAATCAAATTACTCCAATGGTTATCACTAAGGTTACTTGGATTCGACAACACTCACTGTTATGTTTTAGACTGCACTTATTGTATGTATGGCAAACTATCTAATTTTCACTTAAATGCACTCGTATCACAAAATTGTTCAAACTAATTTATATATGCAGGTCAAGTATATTAACCGATTACTATCTAACCACTTCGACAAAAAGTAATAAGTTTACTGTACAGTATTTTAAGTTCACTACTTAAATTTTTTTTCTGAAATATCACTTTCGACTGTAATTTGCCCATATAATATAGTTCACAAAACTGGATTAGATACAATTACAATTAATATATTATAAATTGAGTAGCCGTTTAGTGAAATTACAAGTAAAATTACATATGGGCGAGTACATATATGTAATATATAAAAGTAGCCAAAATTCCAAGATGTACTGTTATAATAGCACCGCACTAAATACGCGCCAAATGTCAACGTCAAATTCAAACCGTAATTAAAATATTTATTATGATTATAGTTTATACCGTGGTACACTTTTATTTTCACTTGTAAGGATATTGAAAGCTACATACCATTCCAATTGTTTACTATGTGGATGCTATATGATGCAATATCAGTTGTATGTATTTTTGATAAGTCCCCAATTGAATGCCAATATACACGTTATTTGATTAATAGATTCCGTTTCAATAATCCGGCTCGAAGGACCATGACTTGGTTTTCCATGTTAAATCCGCTGAGCACCCTGCAGATTGCGCAAGTCGAGGCATACTTCCAGAGGTCCTAAAATCGTTCGATTTATGGTGGCATGGACCAAAGTGGCTAAAACATAATACAACAAACTGGAGGAAAACCAAAAACCCTTTATTCACTTGCGAAACAGGTCAAGAAGAAGAGCGTAAAAACTGGATTCAACTTCACTTACATTTAGAAACTCCCAACGAAACTATGAAAATGTTATTCGTAAGAATTTCATCATGGCGAAAAACTCGTCGAGTACTCAGCTACTGTATACGGTTCTTCAAAAATGCGAATCAAAAAATCATTCAGAAAAGGGAGTTTGGTGCACTCACAGTCAACGAGTTACAATCCGCCGAACGAGCCTGTATACTATGGTGTCAGCATAAACATTATGCGGAAGAGATAGAAAATCTGAAAACTAATAATTCTCCAACATACAAGTGTAAATTAATAATTCTGTCTCCATTTGTGGATGGTCATGGCATTCTAAGAGTTGGCGGCCGGTTGCAGAATGGACAATGTGCATATGATACGAAACATCCTATCATTTTACCGACATCACATATCCTAAGTAAAATGATAGCTTCATATTACCATTTAAAATATTTCCATCCTGGTCCCTCCCTATTATTCTCTCTTCTCAAACAAAAATACTGGATAGTAACTGGTGGGAGCATGACAAGAGGAATTGCACACAAATGTCAAGTATGTGTACGGCAACGAGCGGTTACAAGCAGTCAATTAATGGGTACATTACCGACATCTCGAATCACTATGGCAAGGCCCTTCAGTAGAGTTGGTGTGGACTTCTGTGGACCAATTTCAATTGCTACTAGAAGAGGGAGAGGGGCAAAATCTGTAAAGGCATATATATCGGTGTTTGTATATGCATGATGACCAAAGCAATACATTTAGAAGTTGTATCGGATTTAACAGCTGATGCATTTTTGGCTGCTTTAAAACGTTTTATTGCTCGAAGAGGGCGGCCTACCGAAATCAATTCTGACAATGGCACAAACTTCGTTGGGGCTGCTAGAAAACTAAACCAATTTTTCCGTTGTATAGGCAAAGCAGCGGCATCAACAATTTTTGGTAGTCAGCCATGTTTCACCTAGAGGGCCGGATTTCGTTATTGGGGTCAATACCATATCGATCAGATTGAAGAAGTAGTAAAATGTCACGCGATCAAGAGAAGTAGTAAAATGTCACGCGGGTTTACATAAGATGGTTCTAATAAATGGTCAAAGATTCATTCCCCAATTGACCAATTTTACCGAGTTTGGAGATGAAGGTGATATCAAAGATAATTTCAGATCAACCAAACTGTTACATTAAATAAAATATATTGAGTAGATATTCTGATCAGAGCTAATATATTTCATGACCTGATGAATGCAAAGCACTGGATGGATCGTTGCTGGTAATGAAATGTTGAAAAAATGTTTTTTTAGTGCCGTAGGACAACCGTCGTCAGAAACGTTTCAAAAAAGGGGTAAAAGCAATGTTGGATGATTTTTATGAATGATCAATGATTATGATATTTTGCTCGACCCCACAGGTTTTTAGTGAAGATCTTTACACAGCATTTATGGCAGATGGAATTAGATTGGGACGCAGTTTTACCAGAACCATACAATTTGCAATGTAGATAATTTCAAGAACAACCGTCGGCGGTAAAGAATTTAGCATTTCCTCGGCTGGTCTTAGGCCAGTATTTAAGAGTGGAGAGGATTTTCTAATACAACTGTAGTACATAGATGCAGAAATTACGTTCGGTGTATGTCATTGTCAATGGGATTAGTGGTCGTTTGTGGTATAGAAAGTCTCATGTCGTAACAATTAAAACTGCCTCATTACTCCGATTTGAACTTTGTGCAGCTGAACTCTAAGCAAATCTTCTTGATTGAGTTGTTTCGAATCTATAGAGTTTAGTTTCGATAGAGTTTTTTGTTAGACAAACTCTGATATTGTTTTAAATTAGTTAGTGTCTCAACCAGCTAGTTGACAGAAATTTACGCTTATATAGCATAAGTTTCGAAGGGCATAACTTCGAAATCTATGCCAAAACTTTAGACTTCGGAAACACGACGGAAAGGAGAAAGATGGTAATCGCTCTGGTTGCGTCAAAGAAAGATGTCAACATTCGAAGATAGATTACTGATTCACTCCAGTGTCTAACAGCTACCGCTTAAAGAAGCTCAGCATTGATGAGGAGAATATTATTCGTGTATAGATGCATGTGTAGGCCAAGCTGTTTTACCGTTATGATGTAATACATCCGATATGTTGTTATAACAAATTATAAACTATATGTTTTTTCAAGTATCTATAATCAGGAACTTGCACGATGTGCGACAGGCACTCCTGGTAACTGTTCGTCAACGAATTTAGGTAATCAGACCCAAAGCTGTTGCTGGCAAGGCTGTTTCTCGATGTCTTATCTGTTTTAAACATCATCCCGAATCTTATCAAAAAAGCCACAGGGTCCAATGAGGGTTACAAGCATCTCGACAACGTTCTTTAAAAGCCTATATCGCTGTATTCGTGTGCCTTGCGACAATGTCAGTGCATGTCAGATGATAAGAACGTGTCGGATGATACGATCTTCCATGGAAGTATGAGTATGAATAAAAATACGGTTCATGCATGGTCTTTTCAATTTAATTAAAATTTATTGAATAGTAAAAAAGAGTTTACTGCACGGTCAAAATATACATTTATTAAACAGGATATTTGGAACTAGCTGTCACTAGAAATTAAAGAATATAAATTCTGTTTATCAAAAGATGACAGCAATAAACAATAATAACCTACGGAGGTTCCTAAGGCGAGCCATGATTTTTACTGTAATACCCTTGAAATTAGAATATATACTATAGGTGCGGTCGGGTCATTTGGGCTAAGTGGGCTATTGCCAAACCTTTCATTTGGAGCCCAAATCGATCATTTCACCACCCTAGGAAAAAATTATTTATAAATCATGAACATAAAGCCCTATCGACATTAAAAAATATTTGTATGGAAATTGAGTAGCACTAATATAAGAGAATAAAAGAAAATTTTAATAAATTTTAGTAAACTCTAATAAGCCAAAACTAAAAATCGTTATAAAATTTTAGTCGGCCTTGCCAAGCACTAACAAGTAACAAACACGAAAAATTGTTCAGCATTGATGCAAGATAATTTTTCGTGTGTTTTTCTATGTGAGTGCTAGAAACAGTCGACTAAAATTTATCAAGCAGTTTTTTATTTCATTTCATTGTTTTTTAAAAATTATTGAAAATTAAATTTTAACCAAAGATTACATTTCGATACCAAATCTTAGTCGATCTAGGTATTTACAGGCACTGACATAGTAAAACACGTGATAAAGTGTGAGCTTGAATCGAAAACTGTATTTGGCTACTGTATTCTTATCTACTCAGGCGATACTATAGTCAGACTAGAACAGTTTTTGATTTTATTATTATTTATTTTATTTTTGATTTAGAAAGTGCATTGTCAGTTCTTTTAATTATTTTTAAATTTTTTCTTAATTTTATTACTGTGCATATACTTTACAAATAATAATTAGTGCTAAAATAATAAGGGGCCTATTTTTCCAATGAAAAACAATATCTGTTCAACAAACATAGCCAATACCAGCGTTGAATCAGAATAATGCAGTGAATACATCCGCAATGGGTAAAGTTGAACATAGCCCCAAAAAAAATATAATTACGCAATATGAAAAATCTGCTTCGACATCAAATTTAGCAAATTTAGAGATACCATCTTTTAATATAAATAAAAATACAAGTGAAAAATAAATGCTTCAATATAAATGAACCCAGTGTAATGAACGTCGTTAACGATATTAATTTAATTAGTGAGATAGGTCACTTATAAATAAAGAAAATTTGGTGCAAACCGGAATGGACAGATATATAACTGTTCAGCCCAAACGAAAAAGCTAGTGCAACTAAAGCGTCTAGATTAGAATGTGGTGCTGATACCGGAGTGAAGTTTCTAACAAAAAATATGTCTGTATTAGTAACACTCAAAATACAATTCTTATTGGAAAAAATGAGTGATTTTTAATTTTGTATATTGGAAATATAAAAATTTGTAGACATGATGATTTATAAATTTTAAAAAATTATTAAAAGAAAAGCAATAACAATAATTTAAAAAAAATTATAAGAGGAAAATGATAAAATAATGAAATAATAATTTGTACCAATAATTTTTCTAATGGGAATCAAATACAAAAACGGTTTAATGAGAAAAATATGGAACAAACCAAATAACAAGGCAGTCTTGGAGATTTGGCAAAATTCCACTCTAAAGGTCTAATAGGCCTATAGTTAGGGAACATTTCATAGAAGAAGATTTTTCCAAACGATGAATTTGAAATGAGTTTTCCAGCATTTTTTGCTTATACTCATCTCAAGTCCTCCGTCTGGAAAAATTTTCTTCTATGAAATGTTCCCTAACGATAGGCCTATTAGACCTATATAGCGGAATCTTGCCCAAATCAACGAGAGTGTCTTGTTATTGGATTTGTTAACTTCTATAAAGTTGGTAACAAAAAATTATAAATGTTCGTGTTCGATTCCAGTTAGTAAAAATTTTAATGGAAAAAACCCGATTTCAAATCATTTGCTTGGAAGTTGGTTTCTACGAAATGGTCCCTTAAAACAGGCTTAATTAAATTTTTATGTGTTGCATGTTTTGTAAATGACTATCTAAAAATTTATTTAATGATGTAAAACACTTTCTTGAAATTCTCATTTAAACATGGCGGTATGGGTATTGTTGTAGTTCCCCATTAAATATGATGATACTGTATATCACTTGAATCTTTACAAGTTTTCTTTTGGTTTATTTATTTACATTGTACAATTCCATATGCAGATATATTTCAAAAATGTCGAATGTTATGTTTTTATTCACAATTTTATATATCTATACTTTACAATATTAAGTGAATTAGGTTTACAATTAACTTTAATTTTATTTAATTAAATTTGGTAACACACAGCCTTTTCGGTCTGCTAACAATAGAACTCTGATTTTTTTATATTAAAAACAAAAATCAACAAAATATAAAATCAATGATTACTTATTTATAAAAATTAAATCTAATTTTGTACGCAACCATTAAAATCTAAAGTGCAAACGAAAACAATAAAAATCTAAATGGTACAAAATAAAAATGAAAAATGAAGATCAAAATGAAAACACTACAAATACTCCCCCTCCAGAGAGATCGAAGATCTATCGAAGAAAATATAAGAAACGAGAAGGGGTCCTGGATACACGACCCGAACTTATAGTCCTTACACTTTTTGGTGCAAGATCGAAGTGAACCTTTTTTTTACTTTTCGGCCCTGCAGCAAGTACCCCAGGCACGTTAGCCGAAATAGAAGGTTTTGGTTCGAGAGTCGGTAAAGATGGTCCAGTATTTGTAGTCAGTGTTTGCTGATTGTCGGTGAAACATGGTTTCAGTCTGTTGATTGAAATTTTGGTGTGTCTTCCGTTCAAATCTAATGTATAAAATTTTGATGTACGGTCAATTACTAAAAATGGTCCTGTATATGGTGGTTGCAGTGATCTGCGTACTGCGTCAGTTCGTAAGAAAACGTGCGAGCAAGTATGCAGATCTTTACTGATAAAAATTTTGTCCGTTGCGTGTCGCGATGCCGGTATAGGTCGTATTTCGTCAAAGTGTCGTTTTAGATTAGTAACAAAGTCTGATTGTAAAATTTGTTCGTTCCTAGGATCTAAAAAGGTACCTGGAACTCGAGTCGTAAGCCCAAATACGAGTTCAGCAGGTGTTGCTTTCAGTTCGTCGCTGTACGTCGTTCGTAGTCCAAGTAAAATTGAAGGGAGAACACTAGTCCAATCTGTTCGATCGTAGCACATAATGGCAGACTTGATGACACGGTGCCATCGCTCGATCATACCATTACATTTTGGATTGTAACTAGTTGTTCTCCGTCGCTCGAATCCAAGTAAGTTTGCCAGTTCGTGAAAAAGTTGCGATTCGAATTGCATGCCTTGGTCCGTAACAATGGACTCTGGCACACCAAAGCGAGCTATCCAATTAGAGTAGACAGCGAAGGCAACTGTAGCAGCAGTAACATCAGGAACTGGAATCGCCTCGGGCCAGCGGGTGTATTTATCAATCAATGTAACGCAATACCGCTGATTATCAGAAACTGGTAATGGACCAATGATGTCGAGGTGAATAATCGAAAAACGTTGAGAAGTTAATTTGTATGTGCTAAGCGGAGATTTTGTGTGACGAGAGACTTTAGCCTTTTGGCAAGCTACACAGTTTTGAGCCATTTTCTGGACGTCTTTATTAATAGATGGCCAGATGACATTCTGAGTCAAAAGTTTAATGGAAGCTTTGACGCCAGGATGAGAAAGATTATGAAATGCATCGAAAACTTGTTTTCGGAAATTAAGCGGAATGAATGGTCTAGGTGTAGCAGTTGTAGTATCGCAATGTATTAGGGTTTTCGAATTGAATGAAATAGGGAATTTCTCAAATTTGAGAACCGAATTACTCCTTAAGATTTCTTGGAATTCTTCGTCATTAGTCTGAGCATCTGCGATGATAGCATAATCAATACTTTCAGGAATAGAAATTTGATTAATGCGTGAGAGAGTATCTGCAACGATGTTATCCAAACCAGAAATGTGTTGGATATCGGTTGTGAATTGACCAATGAAATCTAAGTGTCGAAACTGACGAGGAGATGCTTTTTCCGGATTCTGACTAAATGCGTGAACGAGTGGTTTATGATCGGTATATAGTGTAAACGTACGACCTTCGAGAAAATGACGAAAGTGTTTAACACCAGAATAAGCCGATAGAAGTTCGCGATCATAAGCACTGTATTTCTTTTGCGTATCATTGAGACGTACTGAAAAGAAACCGAGTGGTTGCCAAGTATCCGAAATTAATTGCTGAACTACAGCACCAATCGCTGTATCGGAAGCATCAACCATGATGGCCAGAGGTGCTGATGATGAAGGATGAATTAGTAATGTAGCATCGGAAAGTTTAATTTTGCAGTTATCGAACGCTTCTATAGCTGCTGTTGACCACTGTATTGGAACGCGACTGTTCTTGGTATAACCTTTTAGATAATCATTCAGTAATGCTTGGTCAGCAGCAGCACCCGGAATGAAGCGTCGATAAAAGTTGATCATACCTAAAAATCGTTTCAGTTGTTTAACAGTCTGTGGTCGTTCGAAATTTTTGATGACTTGAACCCGTTCATGCGATGGTAAGATACCTTGTCCAGTTACCATTTGGCCTAAAAATTGAATTTCATGTTTAGCAAAAGTGCATTTGTCAATATTTACTACTAGTCCATGTTCTTCAAATTTAGCAAAGGTCATTTTAATATGTTCGAGATGTTCGTCATGATTTTTAGAGGCAATGAGCACATCGTCCAAATACACAAAACAGAAATCAAGTCCTAGTAGAATTGAGTGCATAAGACGTTGGAAGAAATATAAAAAAAAAAAAAAAAAAATTTTTTGGATTTGAATGTAAAATTTAGAGGATGCCGAAAACAAAAACTTTTTAAAGAAATAAAAGACTATATTTTTTAGATTTTATTAAAACAAAAACGAAGAAAGAAAAATTTTGTTTGCACTCTAATAAAAATAGTTGCGTACTTACAGTTTTTGCTTTTGATTTGAAAGAAAATCCGCCGGTGCAGAGACTCGTTAACATGGAGTCACCTCGGTCTCTGTTAAAATGCAAATGTGTGTAGTGTTGGAGATGTTAATGATGATGCCGTTGCTGGTGTTGATGTCGATGTTGTTGATGTGGTGATGATGCCGTTGCTGGTGTTGATGTCGATGTTGTTGATGTGGTGTGATTGATGCGGTGCACAATATTGGTGCGTGTTCTTAATCACGTCGGGGTCACCACTTTATGGGTATTGTTGTAGTTCCCCATTAAATATGATGATACTGTATATCACTTGAATCTTTACAAGTTTTCTTTTGGTTTATTTATTTACATTGTGCAATTCCATATGCAGATATATTTCAAAAATGTCGAATGTTATGTTTTTATTCACAATTTTATATATCTATACTTTACAATATTAAGTGAATTAGGTTTACAATTAACTTTAATTTTATTTAATTAAATTTGGTAACACACAGCCTTTTCGGTCTGCTAACAATAGAACTCTGATTTTTTTATATTAAAAACAAAAATCAACAAAATATAAAATCAATGATTACTTATTTATAAAAATTAAATCTAATTTTGTACGCAACCATTAAAATCTAAAGTGCAAACGAAAACAATAAAAATCTAAATGGTACAAAATAAAAATGAAAAATGAAGATCAAAATGAAAAAACTACAGCGGAATTTACCAATAAATATTCATTTCAATTGGATTCTAATGGGATTTTCGTTCTGTATTTTTTTCTAACTGGAATTATATACGTGTACGTGTTATTTTTTGTTAGAAACTTCACAGGCTCGGTGCTGATCAAATACCTCTCGGCAATAGATTTTCTAGCCTGGAGCTGGATGGCGCCATGATGGCACGAGAGGCGTCAAATAGTGAACTGGTCAATATAATCGACAAGTCAACTGACTTAAAATTTTATATTACCCCGCTTAAAACGAAAATGTAACCAGCTGAAAAGACAAATGGTTTAAATCGGGAAAAGGTTCCTCAACCGATGTTTCGCATAGAATTAGAGCCAGATGAGAAAAACAAAGGAAACCACAGTAAATATATAACTTAAGATATTTACTGCATAGAAAAATCACTGTAAACGAACCCAAAAAGCGAACCGGACCAGTACAATATGCTTCAAGTGCAAAGAATACGGACACATAAAAGCTTATTGCACGTTGAGTGAAGTTTGCGTTGTTTGTGGCGAACTTCATGATTCATAAAAATGTGATAAGACGAGAAATGATCCATCAGTAAAACGCAGTAGTAATTGTGGTGAAAATCATACAGAAAACTACAGAGTACAGTTGCCCAGTATATCTGGATTTGAAGCGTAAGACCAATCCAAAGATGCGATCTAAGCAACAAATGTTTAAGTCACGTTACAATCAAAGAAGTATGACTTCTGAAAGGTACGGGTACCAAAAACAAAAGTTTATTTCAACGAAGAAGAATTAAATATTCACGCAACCGTAAACAAACTGATCGAAACGATCCAAAGTTTCATGATGATGAGAGAAAGACTAATGCAAATTATCGTCAAAAGCCAAAAATGACGCCCCTATATAGATAGCTGTATGGAATGCAAACGGTCTTTCACAGCACAAAGCTGAGGTTCAAACCTTTCTTGTCGATTAAAATATAGACATCATGCTAATAACACGAATACACTTTACAAATAATACGTTTTTTAAAATCAACGGATATTCAGTTTATGACACCAAATATCCAGATGGAAGAGCACACGACTAAAATGCGGTTTTACTCAAAGGAAGAATAAAGCATTATATGAACTCAACAAATATGATAAAGATCACATCCAAGAAACTAACATCTGCCTGGAGGAATGGTCTGGAAATTGTGTAATATCGGCTGTTTACTGTCCACCGAAACACGCAATCAAAAAACAGCAATTTATCGATTATTTTAATCAGCTGGGCATTAAATTTCTCGCAGGGACCACCACATTGCTAAACATGTACAATGGGGTTCGAGAATAACAACACCTATAAAGAAAAGCAACTATATACGAAGCAATGAACGAAAAAAGTCTAGATTATTTATCTTCTGGACAAACAACTTACTGGCCATCAGATAGAAATAAAATACCGCATTTACTAGATTTCTGTATATCACAAAAGGAATTGTGCACGCACCAATGCTCAGGTAGAAGATTGCGATGACTCACCAATAATAATAACATTGAGTACCAGGGCTTTAAAAGCAGAACCACCTTAACGTGTAACAAATAAATTAACTAAATGGGCTCGATATAAAAATATAGTCGAACAAAATTGGATATCCAACTTGGCACCCCGGAAGATATTGATCTGGCGGTGAATGAATTAACACAAATATTGAATATATCAGCAAAAGAGGCAACCCCTGATATCAACAACTCTGTAAAAGTTAATAAGCTTTTTTAATATACTGCATTTAATCCAAGATAAACGGACAATACGAATAGGGCTATTAAAGCCCATAAACAAGAATTGAGAGAAGAAGAAGACTCAAGGAATCCATCAGAGTTACCTTACTGAACTCAAGGCAACAAAAAAAACTAAAGAGGCCAACATTATCGAATCTACCAATTATAGGCAACCAGATGGAAATTGAGCCAGAAGTGATGTAGAAAAGGCTACAGCTTTCTCTAACCACTTGGAAAAAGTATTCACACCAAACGAAAAAACTAACAACAGTGAACTACCAACGTTCACGGACTCTTCGAAACGAATTCCTTTAAAATTTAAGTTGAAAAAAGTTAAAAATACCATTAAAAATTGTATAAACCCAAAGAAAGCTACAGGACACGATTCGATTACTGGAAAAAAAAACAGATAATTACCTGATAAATGCATAAACCTCATAACTTATATCTTCAATGCGATTATGAGATGTGGGTATTTCTCTAACAACTGGAAAATATCGCTAATTACAATGATTCCAAAGCCTGGGAAAGATGAAACGCAAGTCGCATCGTACAGGCCAATAAGAATACTTCCGATGATTTCTAAACTTTTTGAAAAAAATGGTATTACAAAAATTAAAAGCAATATTATATGAAGGACAGATTATACCAGACCACCAATTTGGGTTTCGATACCAATATGGTACTGTAGAGCAGGTGCACCGAGTTGTTCACACGCAGTTAAATTTGCATTAGAAGAAAATAAATATTGTTCGGCAGTTTTCTTAGACATTGTTCAAGCTTTCGACAAAGTATGGCATGAGGGTCTTATATACAAAATTAAAACTCGTCTGCCAACATGCAGTCCTTGAAAGCTACTTATTTACCAAGGAAATACCAAGTTAAACACAATTCAGACATCACTGAACTATGTGACATAAACGCAGGAGTTCCACAAGGCAGCGTACTGGGGCCAGTATTGTATTTGCTGTATACTGCCGATCTATACCAACACCTGATAAGGTTGTTTCATCAACATTTGCAGATGATACAGCTATCATGTTTTCACATAAAAATCCTCAAACTACATCAAGAGAATTGCAAGATCACGTATACAAAATTGAGAATTGAAAAAACGGTGAAATTGTTTAATTTCAGCGATAAAATTAAACAATGTCACCATCCCTCAACAAAAAAATGCCAAATACTTGAAGACCCAAGGCTTGATAGAAGATTGACATGGAGAAAACACATTGAATCAAAGCGCAACCAAATAAAAATAAAATTCTCAAAAATGTACTGGCTGATTGGAAGAAAATCAAAACTTTCCCTAGAATGCAGGGTTCTACTATACAAAATGATCCTAATTCCTATATGGACATAATGAATTCAGTTATGGGGCTGTACAAGCGCAACACGTATGTATATAGATCTTTTACAATGAACGCAATCAAAAATACTTCGCTGTATTACAAATGCTCCGTGGTATACTTATCCGAAATTGCAACATCCATAGAGACCGTATTTAACATAGGTTAAGGACTTAGATAATATATTTTTTAGATTGTAAGCTTTGCACACTTCTAGTTAGTTTCGTAAAAAGAAAGATTCAAGAAAAAAATAATTTGTACGAGGGTCTAACGGAAACGGTGCTTTCCTATTATTTCTTAGTTCAACCCAACTTTCACACAAGCTTTGGCACCGAAAAGACCTTACTACCAAGCTGTTTTTTCATCTACACCTATAAACAAGCCATTTCAACTTTTAGGACCTCTAACTTCACTTTACCAACATTTATTTTATCACAGGCAGTTCTTGTTACTATACAACTCCCCTAACCCCTAGACGAAGACAAGCACCATCTCATTTTAAAAGGTGAAACTTTTATAAACGAAAACATCCGGAATACCCCGAATACTTCTAATCGCCTTCCACAAAACACCAGACAAAAACTTGCATCATGCCTACCCTGAACATAGATCTTACGAATGTCGGCAGTTATTCAATATTATAGTTGCTCATAAACCATCCTACAGACTGCGCCAAACCGATTCATTTTTTAAGTAATATAAAAGCGACGACACCAACATAACAAAATATGCGCTACCTTCAGCGATTTGTAAAAGTCTGAAGGTGAATGGCCGTCCCTATAATCGAAGAAACCGATTATCTCTCTTTTTTAACCTTCATCTTCTCTAGCCCAGATTAAGCCAGCAATTATGTATTTGTATACGTATTGGGACAGTCAGATGGAATTGTGATTCTCATTGTATAAGTAATTATTCTGCTGGAGAGTTATAACTCGGATTCGACCTCTATTTACTTACAGGTATATTAAACGTAAATAATTTAGTCGTAAGGGTTTAACCCTGGGCCCTTCAATTAATTTTAATAGAAATTAATAGAATAGCAATGATTTGTTAATGAATTTTCTCCAAATTGTCGCTACCTGACAGAAACATTATATCAAGACTTTTAGTTTTTTTGTTTAGATGAAAAACTTAATAAATTAAATATGTATCGGATAAAAACGAAAGCTGCATGGCGCAGCTGGTATAAGAGAATATATTCCACAATACTAGCATTTTCCGATTCAACATTATTAAAACCACAGCTTAAACTAAAGCTGTACACAGATATAAACAAAAGCTACCTCGTTCACATGATTTTATTTGCCTAAATCACATTAGACATACCCATTTGCAGGAATAATATTTTAAACCACGATGAATGTGATTACTATCTACATATACATATATACACAACATTTTTACTATACATAATATTTACACATACATTTTAATTGTATGCCACTTTATGGTTTAGTTGGATTTGGTTTTGTGTTTTTGTTTGTTTAGTGGTTGTTGCATCGCGTATTTATGTAAATCATTCAGCTGAATACAAATTTTGATTTGTGTACATTTTTCCAATTTATATTTAGTCGAAATTTAATTCATATATGTATATGGTACGAGTGTGTTTGTGTTGTGTGCATGTTGTTTTAAACTGTTTATTTTTTGTGTTCTCCTAAAATTTTGGTTTTGTCGCTTTTCATTGATTTCCCAAAACAGTCTAACTTCTAACACATATGAGTACATAAAAGCACACAATTGTTTTCATTGTTTTCGACGTTTTATTGTAATTTTTTTTTTTTGTATATACATAATAAATATGTATGTATGTATGTATACATTTATGTACGCTTTCGGGTGGTGTGTATAGAAGTTCAGTTAATTTATTTAGCATTGTGGAAAATTTACAATGTTTTAGTTAAATAAACAATGATAAAAACAAAATAAAATAATAAATATAAAGCATTTTTTATGAGCTTTTCCTCTTTTTGTTAATTTTACTTA
Organism: Tipula unca; assembly: GCA_951394425.1. Lineage (NCBI taxonomy): Eukaryota > Metazoa > Arthropoda > Insecta > Diptera > Tipulidae > Tipula > Tipula unca. Next base: position 135,691,280 of record OX596381.1, read on the forward strand.
ATTTGGAGAGATTGCGCGCCTTTTTATATATTTATTGCCAAGCATTTTCTGTATTTAGTATTTTGAAATTAATAATGAATGGTTAGGCTTTAAAATAAGTATGTAATATAAATCCCAAAAATACCGAGCTGTTTGAACGGCTCGTTACGCTTGGCCATTACTTCGATTGGACGTTCCTGTCTATACAAAACATACGAAACGAAACGTTCGGTTCTAGATTTCCTTTAGCCTTCTCTCTATGTTTTGAGGTCTAACGACATTGTAAACCTGAGAATTTACCATCGGGACTGTCAATTTGGAGCTGGATGACGTCAGCACAAAGTGTTGATGATTTCAACTCAGACATCAATTCGGGTTCGGAGACTGCCTACTATACAGTCTGGTGGTGAGGGCTCTATAACGGAGCCAAGCCATCGCGGTAAGGCTAAGTGGCTTGGCAAGCGTCGCCGCCAACGCTTACAAAAAAAGCTGTCTGGACTGGACATTGGGTGCAATTTCCGAGGAGCTTAACAATAGCTCTTCGGGTACACCCAAAAGGCCCAGCTCGGCACGGGCACTACGGATGAAATAACTGTTAAAAAATTTTGCGTGCGGGAACTGAACGCAGCCATTACTCTCAATGAGGATAATCTGCGTCTCTTCCGAAAAGAGCTTGGTCGTCGAATTCTCGAGACGACTACATCTTCCGGGTTTGTACCGCAATTGCTAGGTTGCTACCTGGCTGAGGTTGTCACCGTTTCCAAAGCGAACAATGATGAGAAGTACGTTTGGTTCTGTGGGGAGATCGACAGAATTTAGGACGTCTGGGAGGGTTGTCAACTTTCGGTTGGAGAGCCCCCGAAACTGCTGATCCTGCACTCATGGATTCCTGGATCACCTGAAAATCCGAGTGTAGTTATCATGAACATCGGTATAATGAATCCAAATGTTTCGACCATTGGATGGAAGGTTATCCGATACAAGCGAGAGGCTAATCGCCAATCGATTGTGTACAGGGTTGACCAGAAGTTCGAACACATTCTTGAGTCCGGATCGTCAATACAATACGTCCTTGAGAGGATCCGTTACAGGGTTAGCTCAAGGCCGTAGGATTTTTATTATTATATTTAGTTTAAGGCTGGTCTTCATGATGACGTCCATGCTCGATTATAAACAGATCAACCTGCAACATAACAAGTTAGACTCATGAGTTGAAGAGGCTGGAACCGTTAATGCTGTGGTTTCTGGTTTAGATTTGAAGTTCGGCAGGATCTTTCTAAAGTCAACCGTTCTTAAAACCAGAGCATGCATTTATATTTCTATAACTGATATTGATGTCGCTCTAATTAATGAGTGCAGCACGGTTGATCTTGTACACTTTCGTGTATGTTGACTCATGTTTCAAACGTATGTCATTGCGCAACAGCCTATTTACCCTATGATTCCATCTCACCCTCTTCAGAGGAGCTGGTGAATCTTGTAATGTGGTGTAGGGTCAACAATCTACCTCTCGTGATTGGTTGTGACTCATTGTTCAATAATTATATTTAAGTACTCTTCTGAGCTAGAGATTCTCAATATTAGTTGTAAGCCAACTTTTATCAACTCGGTTCGTAAAGAAATGACTGATATTAGTTTGTGCTCTATGACCATCGTTGACTTGATTTTAAATTGGAGGGTGACGGATGACGATGGTAGGCAAGGATATTATTATCTGCACGGATAGTAAAGACGTGCTCAATAACCTTAAAAACCCTTTCCCTACATCTAAACTGGTAATAGATTGCCAACACTTCATTTAATCTCCTTTGCTCGGGAGTAAGGTTCGTGTGGGTGCCTGCTCATTGTGGCGTTGAGGGAAATTAGGTTGCTAACTTTTTAGCGACAGCTGGATCGCGCAGTAAATTTTGTTGCCCGAGCCAGCAATTCCTCTATCCTTCAACGGTGGTACTCCTAGCTGTCGAAAGGCTAAACGGGTTCATCGTTGAGGCCAACGTGTTTGTCACTAAATATGTGTTATCCTTAAAAAGGAGCGAACGCCCAATTCTCACTTATTACGGGCCATGGACGTTTCAAGGTTCATCTCCAACGCATGGGACTTGCCCAGAATGATCTTTGTGACGAGTGCCTGGAGGAAGTGCCCGACTGGCCACACTACCTTTTCATAGTTTGCTAAGGATGCAGTGGGCTTTTGCAAGTTAGGATAGATCCTCTAGGTTTGCACCATGGGCCCATGTGGCGTGCGGAACGTCTGTAGATTCCAACAACATTTAAAAATAACATAAAACATTTAATTTACAAAAAGTTATTTATTATTCTAAATTTCTAAAAATTTATCCTGAACATTTTATATGAACTCCTTAAATTAAACTATCCTTCAAAAATTTGTATTATATATTTTTTTTAATTTAAGTTTGGAAATAATACATAATAAATGCGACAATTTTCAGAAAAATTAAAATTTTTTAAAATCCACTTGAAATTTTTAAAGTTAATTTTTTTTTAAATAAATAAAAATTCTATAAATGTTAAATTTAAAATAAAATGAATTCTGTAAACGTAATTTGGAAAAATTCCCAATTAATTCAAACTCAAATTCTAAAAATATACAAATTAATAAAATAGATATTAAATTATTTTTAAAAAACTTTTTTATTCACAACAAATTGAAATGAAAACACATTAAATAATTATTATAAAATAAAAAAGTAAAATAACAATAAATCAATCTTTCATTTATGTGATAATTTAATAAAAAATTAATATTGAAAGATAGATATTAATAAATTAATAACTATTTTATTAATATATACGTGATAAAAGCTACAGAATACACGTTCAAGATGGAGATATACCATCTGTTCAGCAAATATACAAATTGTTTAAACTTTACACTAAATATTGAAGGTCTATGAATTTTAAATTCCAATTTTTTTATTATTAGTGTTTGAAAATTTAAAAATATTAAACATGACATTCTGGTTACGTCTCTTTCGGTTACCCTGAACGTGTGCCCGATCCATCTCCTTCTACGCCTTCTAATTTCGTTTTGTTTGGCTAGAAACTCTTATTTTCCGCCTGAACGAATTACATATTTGTTAAAATTAATAAAATTATTTTGAAATTCTGATAAATTTTAAATATACAAAAAATTACTAAACTGAAAAAATTTTAAATTTGTTAGTTCCATTTAAAATTATAAAACTAACTGACTCCTGAATTTATATTAGATACTTTATAAATTGCATATAATTTTACTTGAAACTGATTTTAATTCCTAAAATATTAACGATTTAAAACAATTCTAAATATATTGAATCCTTAGGTTTACTGATTGAACAAAGCGTTAATATTGAGATTTTCACTGAATGAAATTTAAAAATTGTTGGAATCTTAAAATATATATAAATACATTTAAAAAAAATTCATTAAAACTTATTAAAATAACATTCCAAAATAGCTAAAATAATTTAAAATGTAAATAGTTTGAATAAATCGGAAAGTCATAGAATTAACCATCTTTAAATATATAATTTGTAAATAAATTAAAAACCAAATAAATTTGATAAATGTCTTATAAAAATTATTAAATGCAGGCCAATAAATTTTAAATTCAAATATGAATTATTATTCTCTGAATAATAATCCAATTTTATAATAAAAATTTAATAATAATAATAATAAAATTTAATATTTTTGGCATAATTTCAAATAAAATGTTTAAAAACTTAAATTTGTGTATCTTATTTTTTTACAAAATACTAAAGTTTTTGGTCGGTCTGTAAATTTTAAAATCAAATTAAGTAAGGTCCAAAAACGATAAAATTGTAGCGAATAATTTCACACCAAAGTTAACAAATTTAAATTCAACTTTCAAATCTATCTAAGCTGTAATTTCCAAAAATTTCCAAATTTCCAAGTTTTTCTTTTTATAAAGTTTCATTTAGATTTTTAGAACAATATAAAATATAAAATGATTAATGAAAGCACATTAAAGTTTGAAATTAAATTAAATTTTAAAAACAATTACAATTGGACTTTTTAGGATTTATTGTCTACCTTACATATTTTGAGAATAATATTTAGTTTTGGTATTCATAAAATAATAGATTTTAAATATAAATACAATATTTTTTTTTAATTTTTAGAAAGTTTAAAATTTCATACAATTTTTGAAGATCGCTTCAGAATATCAAAACCCATTTTAATTAATTCCATTTTTTTATTGTAATAGTAACATTTTAAGGACTTGAACTTAACATTTTAAAATTCACTTTCCATAAATTTAATTAAAACCCGAATTTGTCATTTTAATTCGTATTTTGAAACTAATTGTAATTTAACGATTTAAATTTTAATTTTATATTTTTGAATTCAAAATTTCTAGGCGATCAAGCAAAATTTTTAGAAAATTCGTAATTAAATTTTTTGTAAATTTTGAAACTTTTAAAAATGCAAATTTCTAAATATTTCATCGATAATTAGGAATGAAATTTCGAATTCTGATTTGATCGATTGAAAAATTAAAAATTTCCATAATTCTCGAGAAGAGTTTTGTGTTTAAATTTTGAGTTATACTATTTTCAAAAGATTCAAAATTCAAGTTAAAACTAATATTTCTGAATTACGGATAAATTAAATTTAAAATACCATAATTATTTTACATGTGTTTTGAGTATTTTTTGTGTCACTATATCACGATTGCCCGTATTTCTTGTGTTTTTTTGTCTTCCTGGTTAAATTACCACTCGGTGCCCTATTGACTTTTAATCAATTAGTCGGAAAGTATAGGAGATGGAATTGAGGTATCACGTGAATTTAGTCCTAAATCTGTCTTAAAAAAAAAAATTAGGATTTATTTAGAATTATGAAGTTTCACCTAAATCCAAAAAATGTTTACATGTGTGTAAGTGAGAATATCATTTTTTATTCGGATAAACCGATAAATCTCATAATTTACTCGATTAAATGAATGTTTTATAACTCATGTATACCGAATAAATAAATTTTCTAAATTTCTTGAAAAATCCCTAGAAAGTTAACATCATAATGACGTATTATTCAAGATGTCATTAGGTCTACGCTATCCGAAAAGTATTTCAATTTTGGAAAAAGTTGGGGATTAGGGGGCTTGGTACAACCATGATTGGTATGTTGATTATACGATTTTTCCGAATTTTCTTTGGAAAATCCTAGGAAGCTAACACCATAACGGCATATATCCCAAGATGTCATTAGGTTTAAACTATCCGAAAAACATTTCAGTTTTGGAAAAAGTAGAGGATTAAGGGGTTTAGGACAATCATATTAGGTCTGACCTCATGTATGTCATGAAATCGATATACATGAGGTCATTCCAAACATGGTTGTCCTAAACCCCTTAATCCCCTACTTTTTCCAAAATTGAAATACTTTTCTGATATCATAGACCTAATGACATCTTATAGAATGTATGTCATTATGGTGTTAGAATTGAAATACTTTTCGGATGGCTTAGACCTAATGACAACTTGAAATATATGTTATTATGGTGTTAGCTGAGTAGGATTTTCCCAAGAATATTCGGAAAAATCATATAATATCGATTCGACATATCTATAAGGTCATACCAAACATGGTTGTCCTAAACCTCCTAATCCCCTACTTTTTCTAAAATTGAAATCGTTTTCGGATAGCTTAGACCTAGTGACATTTTGGAATATATGTCATTATGGTATTGGCTTCTTAGCATTTTTCCAAAAAACACGCCTCGTAAAAATTTTCCAACCATTATGCACATAAACATGTTAACATGTTATGAAAATAAATCTACATAGTATACCTCTAGAAGAAATGATTCGCAGGTTGTAAGGCCTGTTACACTGAAAGAACTAAAAACACCAATCAACAATGTAAAATCTAGGGCAGCTCCTTGGTACGACTTGATAAAAAAAAAGAAGCTTAGAAAAAACTAGAGACAGCCGAAAGTAGCGGAAATCTTTATACACGATTCAGAAACCGGACAAGCCGCCGAATAATAGGAATCTTGCCAAATTCACTAAAAGACTGAAACTATTTATAGAACAAAGAAAGCTTATCTCACAACATCAGTTCGGATTTAAGGAACAATATTCAACCATAGATCAAGTAGAATTACAATATTCATTCACAATTAGACTATAAATAACCAAATCGACAAAAATGTGGCGGGTCAAAATAAATTTAATAAATTCAAAAATTCGTAGAAACCAGGCTTAGATGGAAAGAGCACGTCTAAAAAAACGAAAGAAAACAGTGAAAAACACGTAAACCCGCCAATTATGGAACCATAGGTAAAAAAATTTTTTGTAGAACTGGATTTTTTGTTGTTGTTGTTGCTTAAGATACAGAGAGTGAAATATTTGTTAATTTGTTGAAAATGGTGATGCATTTATGCAAATATAAAAAAAAGTATTTATCCGAAAAATACGAAATATGGCTCGTTTTAAAGGTAAAGAAATAAGGATTAAGAAATTATTACAAAAATAGTACCGTCTTTAAGTTTCTCACTTTCCAAATGGCCTCCAAAATAGTTTTTCTCACTTTTCCGGAAAACTAACTATTTTTTTAACTTTTTTATTTTTTATGCGCCATTCAATTCTATAAGACATCAAAAAAACAAAATATCGATTTTTTTTAATTTTTTTGCAAAACACGTTTTAATACCACGACCTACTTCACGTCTGCATATAAAAATCAAATTTTAATCTTTATTTAATTTTCAATTTTGTTTTTATCAAAACAAATTTATTCTTGGTGCTAAATTTTATTTTCACTCCAAAATACCATTATCTTGCAAAATACAACTAAATAAGTTCATCCAGTGTTTATATTCAGGCAAAATTGAATTTTAAACAAAAATTAAAAGTTTAAGTTACTTATATTAAATTGAGGACAATGTTCTGGCTGTTGGGTAAAAATTCGGAATTGTCAATACAAAACAAATTATTATTGTACCAGCAGGTGCTGAAGCCAACATAGACCTACGAAGAAAACAAACTATCAAATGCTACAAATCTTTCAAGACAAAGTGTTACATTGCATAGTTAACGCTCCGTGGTATATACGAAGTTATGATCAGCATACAAGGATATACAGAACGTTGAAAGATGTTATTGCATTTTTAATTTTAATTTTTAGTAAAAATATAATTTCAGAATGTACCCTGCGAATCCAATTCTGCTATAAAATTTCATAATCACATCGACAATCAGTGTAGATATATGCTCATTGATATCGATATTGAATTGATCGTTTGAATATGAACTAGAAATTAAGATGAGACCTGTCACACGCGGAACGATGGGTTCGCATATTGGATAGTACGAATTGAAATATTTTAATTATGTTATGAATGAATTGTACAAACTCATATTAATTCTCAGTTTTATTTACTTCTGAATTACTGGTTACAAACTACTACGAATTATACTGGTTTTAGTACAGTTAACTTTAGTGCATTACTATGAACCGACACTAAGCTCAGAGATATTACATGTTAAAATCGATTACAAAATTATGTCGAATTGTTTATTTCGTTGAAGACGTATCAATGGTTAATTCATAACATTTAAATTCATAGTATAGGTTTCAAGCCAAGAAGCAAATCAGTAATTTACACAATTCCGATGAAGGGACAACGCTGACGACGATTAGATGAGATGTAAAATGTTAACTTTTAAGGACAAACATTTTTACATGCCCAATTCATTCCATAGTTTTCGTTAGTGAATTATTCGATTTATAAAGGTAATCGAAAATTGCTCGACAATCGTGTAATTCTGTTGGTATACGTATTATAATACAGGAGACTAAATTTATAAATTTTGAGATACGAGTTGAAACTGAAAGTACTCGCTATTCAATGGATTAATCATTTGGGACTTGTAACTTATTCAATTTTGGTTTGCTTTTCAAAAATCATTAATACTTTTAATCAGAACATTGTTCAGAAGACAATTTTTTTTTTAATTTTTTGGCTTGTTTTCTATCTCTGTGCTCAGAAAGAATTAGTCCTGTTTTAGAAAATATTATTTTCGATATATTTAGCATCCATTTATTGGATCTTCCTTTAGCAATGTGAGAGTATCTTCAGAATATTGTCGAAGTAGTAGTTTTTATTGAAGCTTAGAAGAAGCTTCAAAGTGACTTCGGTGTTTCATCCGACACCTCTTCTTCTGGGCAGGATAATTGAATATTGAATTTTGTTAGGCAGGATAAGGGCCATATCCGCATTGGGCAACAATCTTATACTCTCCACATTGAACGAAGCTAATGTAGCTTGTATCGATTCGCGCAATGCATAGAATTTGAAATTTCGAATCACAGTTAGTGTAAATTTGATACATTTTAATTATAATTTGAAATATGCACTTAACACTTACCTTGGAAACATGTATGAAACGTTAAATTCCACGGAGTTACGATATCCGTAATAAGCTTGAGAGGAGTGGATGTCCAATTAATTAGCGAATGCATTTGGTGAAAATATTCGACTATACCGTTTACAATTTGCTGTAAGTCGCATACTTCCTTGATTACGTCTTGGACAACTATATAAATTATGGAATGGGCATATAGCATCTGACACCTTCGTACTGTGACATACAAAACGCAGCCAATATATATCCGAAAACAATCAAGAAAGGTTTCTTAAGAAATTCTGCGGTATGTTTTGACGAAGAGACGTTAGCACAGTTTAATAAAACGCTCTGCGGTGTTTGCCATGTAAGTTTCATTTTTGATAGACTTCTAGGTGTCAGGGACGATGACCAAATTGTGACTGAGATGGCAAATGATAGAATGGATCCAACGCCTTAGAATAATTTCTAAATTCTTCATCGCTCGCAATACAGAATGGTTGATAATCGTTCACTATAAATTTAAATATAGTTCATTACTTAGCTTCCGTTGTAGGGCAATCGTTGCGGGCCGCTCCATATAGTGTTACAGGTGTTCGTTATCATATGAGTTAATATTTTTTTGTTTTAAGTTCGTCAAGGTGCGTATCCCTGGAAATTATTATATTTCTAATCGATGATTATTATTTTGATGATTGATGACTGGGTCATTGAACTTTAAAAGAATTATCTTTTTTTAGATGTATTTTTTTACCGGTATATCCCAATTCCTTTTGATTGGTTATACGATTGTCGTACCATTAAGCCTCTATTCCATTGTGAAATATTTACTGTCAGCAAAACCAAAATGGGATAAAAATATAGATTTGCTGGTGGTGCGAAAGAAACAAAAAACTTCATCAGCAAAATTTTACTGGAGAGAAAAATGTGTTTGTGTTAGTGTGTTGCCATAATTTATTATAGAAAAGTATCAAGTTGAGTATTTTTTATGGCAACATTTACACACATCGACATAAAAATTGTGTGCGGATACGAAATTTTTTTCACACACACACACATGTTTGGATATTTTTATGGTCAAATGTTATTTTGTTGTACATTTTTTTTTAATATTTCAGACGTTATAATAATAAATTATTATTATTATTAATTATATTACAATAAATTATTTATTATGTAATAGCATATGAATAAATGAATAAAATTATGTTCGCACTCTAGACATAAAAAAAAATATGAAATTTGTTGGTTATGTTACAGAAGCTGTCAAAACGTAACCATAAAAGTTTCGCTATAAAATAAAAAATAAAAAAACTACTATCCCTGTCACACTAATGGAATTTTTCTTTTCTTTCTCCTTTCAATATGGCAACAAAAAAATGTTGTCAGTAAATTTTTCACAATGGAATAGAGGCTTTACACGTCACAGTTTGAATTTGGATTTACCTCAATACTACCATGTTTTTTTTATTATCAAATCATTAGGTTGTTTAATGAAATTTGTGTGTGTGTGACTCACTTTGAAGATAATTGCTAGAATTAGTGTTAAGTATTGGTTTCGGAATGTAAAGTAGTATTCAAATCTTGCTGGAAATCTGACAGTTATCGCGCAGAAAGAATATGGCGGATACACAGTGATGCATTAAGTACAATAATTCATGTTTATTGTTTACATTTTTATGTTGTATTTGTATTTAAATGGAAAAGGAACGTTTTTAATCACAAAATGTTTTTATAATTTAAGTTATAATCACTGACACTTTTGAAATTAATATTTAATTCGATAAACTAAGAATTAAATTAAAAACTGATTTTGCTTTTTATGTTGTTGTGGTTTTGTTCGATATGAATGTGATTTGGTCATTTATTTTCCTTAGTCCGTACCAAAATTAAATGTTGACATTGTTTCCAAAAGGCGTGCAATTTTTTTTTGACCTATTAATTTTCACTTGAAATATGATTGTAATAACATAAATACATAATAATTTTAAATGTTTCGTGTATTAAAGCTGAAATATAATTCTTTTTGGTTATTTATTAATTTATTTAGGTTTACTACCTATGATAAAATGATAAGTGCGACCCATCAAATTTTTTATAATTTTTTTTTCTACATCACTGAAAGCTGAGCAGAACAATTAAAAAACCATTTTTTTTAAGATCTGAATAGGACTATAAATGGTGTTTATATAAATTGGAGAAATACTGGTATAAAGAATTATTTCTCAAATGGTGGCATAGCACTCTTGTTTCTTTTATTAAATTAGTGGTAATAGCACTCTTGTTTCTTTTATTAAATTAGTGGTAAGCTCGTCGTTTTAATACGTTATGGTCAGTTGGAATAATTTGTGCATTTTTTTTTTGCTGATACAGGAATTAATCGGTCCAGTTACCGTATACATATATTATTCCGTTCCTATATGTGACCAGACCATCGTGATGTCGAAGACGCCTAAGGAGCTTACATTTTGATAGCGGCGCCTCACAACTATTCTAAATATGAAAACCATAGTTGATGTGGTTTTTTATGGATTTACACTTTTTTATGGTTTTACATATTTGGTCTACGTTAATTGTGGTTGGATGAAAAATACAGTTTATTAGTGCACTGTATGTATAGTGCGGTGACAAAACAAAATGAAAATATACATATTCTGATGAATTTTTTAATTTATTTAATAAATAATATAAAGATGGCATTATATTTGCTTTTTATTGGTGATGATGGGAGGATGAGATTTTGGAAGTGTATTTTGTTTGTTATACTATCAACACGATTGATTTGTTCGATCCTCACTTTCTGACGACAATGAACCCACCAGTTTCCACGGAAGTTACCAAGAAACGTGTTGGTCGCCTGAAAGAACCGTAACAATAGTGCGAGCAGTTTCTTGCTATAATATTGCATGATTATTGTTTGTTGAATTCAAAGGTATTTCATTCAACGAATGAATGCATAAGAACGCTGAATGTGACGATATTGAATGGACGATGTCGACGGAGTTGGTTCGATATTGACAATACACGCTGTGTCCGGAATACTGTTGGATGCCGGGAATCCATAAAAATGTCACTATCGTACCATTTTGTTCTTGATTGTGAATATATAAAATGATGAGGTATAGCCCAGGACTCGTTTTTGTGTACATCGACATAATTTCTATTTGGCTACTCCACCTATTAAAAAATGAAATTAATCATCTTGTTGTATATGTATACGTATATGTATATATACGTACATATACATAAAAGTCTCATGTGAGTCTTTAAATATAAATTATACATAAGCCAACACAAAATCCAATTATTAATCATATAATTTTTTTTTTAACTATACAGAGCTACATACAATAAAATTATAAATTCATAAATTATGAAAATGCAAATAAAGCAGCAACATAATACACATACATATATTAATTATAATGATTCTCAAACTATTATCAAAATTTAAATAGAGGAATTTTTAATATTATTTAAATAAGGCAAAATAAAACTCATTACTTGTGTTCTACGAGTATATATGTACATATATATAGTCTAAATAATATTCTTGTTCTCGCAGTAATAATAATGAATGCATTCAACATACATACATACATAAAATACATTAAACAGTGCAGCACATAAAAAAGCACTTTGAAAATTTATGGTGTTTACATATTGCTGCGAAGTTTATTCTGTTTGCACTATGTGGAACAACACAAAAAATACTGCGAGCTACAAAGTGCTGTACTTTTTAATTTTTTTTTGTGTTAATTTTAATTAAAACATGAATAATAAATATGAAATAAATATATCATTAGATAAAGAGAGTTTTGTATATATGTACTTACATAATAATGTGTTTGGCTAAGTGGTTTTAGATCGTTGAACAACGTACATGTATCATTTTCTGTTCATTTCAAGTTTAATTCCAAAAATTTTTATGCAGCATAATTCAGTTTTTCATTTTTGCTTCACAAGCGGGCCACAATTAATCTTTTTGTATTTTGCATAATTTTGATGATAAAGTTTTATTTACAACATATTTAAACCATTTTAGAAAATTAAATATTTTCTTAGAGATAAAAATTAGGGCGTTTTTTCTATTTTATAATCGAAATATTTTAAATTTAATCTTTTTTGTCATAAACTCGGCTTATATCAAAACAAGGCAGATGGACTGAGTGAGTTTCTGATTAAAATGCAAAAAGCAGCGAAGTATGCCCTGATATCGAGATTGAATAATACTGTGTTAAACTACGAGAGCTGTAAGGTTAAATCAGTTTACTGGATGGTAGAGCAACAGTTATTGAATCTACTCTTAAGATTGAGTCAGGTCCCTGAATTTTTATAGCTTTAAGATAAATAAATTATCGTCATTTTTATTTCACATTCATTCACTTTTGTTATGATTATAAAATTTGAAAATGAACCAATTTGTTTACCCAAGCCTCATATTCATTACTTGTGTACTGACATTATACTCAGTCCTCATTCATGTCTAAATCAGTGAAGTGAGTTAATGTAATGTACCCTCAGAATCGGTGTGAAGTTTTTGACATTAACAGAAAAGTGTAGCTGCACAAATTATAAAAAAAAAAAAAAATCTTTACACAAACTAGCAGAGGATTAATCCAAACGGAATTATTATTTTAAAAATTAGTATTTCTGCTAATGATATCATTTAAAATGAAATTAAAATACTAACGATAAATTTTTAATTAAAATTCTATATAAACGGGGACCAAAACTACCATATCGATAAAATTTTTTTATCGAAATTAGATTGTAAACAGGTTTAACAGTTCCAAAAGAATAATTTTTTGAAAATTTGTCATCGAAGCCAAACTCCTTTTTAATAAAATAAAATGGATATATTTTAAAAGTATGATTTATTCCCTTTCCGAATAATAAAGTCATTTAATGGCGAAATATCTGGCATTCGTGTTATTCGACAAAGTACGAAGAAGCATTTCCAGAGTAATAGTCCGAAAATAATAATTTTTTGAACATTTGTCATGCCAATCCCTGTTTTATAAAATAACACAGACATATTTGGAAAGCATGGTTTATCCCCTTTCCGAATAATATATACATTAGTTTTCATTTACAACGACTAGGATTTTAACGTCATTTGGCATATAACGACTGGTTTTACCGTTAGATTTGATTTAATGCTTTTTTGTTGATGAAATAGTTTAGTTATCGTCAGTCTTGTTAACATTTTAAAGTGAAAAAGTTCAATTTTAATTAGGACAAAATGTCAAAACGTCAAAGTTTTACTATCGAACAAAAAGCTAGCAAATTATGGTACCTTATAGAAAATGGTGAACACAATACTGCCTTAACCAAAGAATTCAACATAGCGCATTCAACTTTGTCAACCATGTGGAAAAATAATAACATTAAAAACATTTGAAAATAATTTTAAAAAAAATAAAAGTATTAGAAAACCGGCGCATAGTAAGATCGATGAACGGCTTCTTGAATCGTTCAAATGTCAACACGCTAGGCATATTCCGAATCACCGGACCATTATTGCAAGTAAAAGCAAATAAATTTGTAATAAAAATTGGAAATACACAATTTTCGTGTAACGATAACTGGATTAATCGTGTTCGTCAACGACATAATATTGTTTTGGGCGGAGCTACGTCGGTTTCACGTGCTGATTGCAGTATTTGATTGCGCGATGTTTTCCCGAAGATTTGCAGCACCTTCAAGGAGTCGGATATTTACAATGCTGATGACACGGCGTTAGGTTTTAAATTAACACGAGACAAAACACTAAAATTCAAAGGTGATTAATAGATTGGTAACTTTCCAACGATATAGGGTTACAATTCTATTAGGTAACAATATGGGTGGAAGTGATAAAAGAATTTTTTTTATTATTGCTAAATCCAAAAAACCGCTTTAAGAATCTGTTATCTTTGCCCGTCAATTATGAAGCGAATACAAGAGCATGGGTGACATCACATATTTTCAAAAAATGGCTTTTTCAGTGTGATTCGGAACTTCGCCGTTCGCAAAGAAAAATTATCCTGTTTCTCGATAATTGTCCGGCTAATCCAAATGTAGAAAGCTTGGCTTTTGAATTGGCTTTTCTACCACACACAACATCGATGCCGCAACCGATTGACCAAGGGGTAATAAAATCCATTAAATCTAATTACAGGAAATTATTGGTGCTAAAAATACAGGATTGTGCATCAAATGAATCTAGATTTACAATCAATCTATAGTAAATGCGATCGAGATAATTTCATCTGCACGGAGGGAAGGCAAAAACTACACAATACAAAACTGTATAGCGCAGTGGTTAAAGGTGCGGCGTTTGGATCGGGGGGTACCGGGTTCGAATCCCATCAGAGGATTTTTATCAATGCCGTTGTAAGTAGTTCTTGTGATATTACTATTGGCTTTACCTTCTACGTTTTGGTTGTCGGCTTTCACATTTCCCATCTTTTGTTTACCTATTTGACCTGACGATACGAACAAAACAGCAGAAGTTGTATTTCAAGATTTTTTATATAGACGACGATATGAAATAATTAAGATAGGAAATGAGGTAGAGTATGTGAATTACCTCAGTAATGAGAAAAACAAGTAAAAAACACTAGCCTGCTAACGGTATTACTTGAATTATCCGATTGATTATCCGTAAACATAGAATATGCTTGTGAAGTTTTTCACAAATTCACAGATTTTATATACATATGTGTTAGTATCACACTGTTAAGTTGAATTCCAATAAGAAAAAAATATGACTCCTAGACAACTAGCGTAGACAAAACATATGAATTTAAACGATTTTTTTTCGGGTAAAAGATATCTAGACAAGCAATCAAATAATCTGTTTCATGTAATACTAGAACTCGGGAGGTACCGGGAGGTACTGCGTTCGAATCCCAACAGAGGCAGGATGTAAAAGGGATTTTTCATCTCCCGATTACGATCAGTGATTAAATTGAAAACATCTATTACCCTCTGTGGAATGTAGAACTCATGGGCCGACCCATCAGACTGTACAGAGTGACATGGAGCTATGATTCAATGCGCAGGTGGTATACTGTACTTGTGTGAATGGGATGAATGGGTTGAATGAATCTTAGTGTGAATGTGGGTATTGCATCGTGGGCCCATTAATGGCATTGAGTGCTGGAGTAAAATCCGCCCACTTGTTTGTATAAAGAAATTTTTTTGTTAATTAGTGTAGCTACACTTTTCTGTTAATGTCACAAAGTTCACACCGGTCTCACACAGGCCAAATTATTTTGTTTTGTGCCGGTGTGTTGTCGCTGTATACTGTATACTTAGGCTGCAAAATATTGACCCGTGTTGTAATATTTCTTCAGAATTTCAAAACCCTCAGAATTACGAAGGTTTTAATTAATGGAATCCAAAAAGAAAATCAATTTTTTAGGTTTCCAATTCGTATTTCACTTTGGGTTGTAACCCTTTTCTATACCAAAAAAAACCAATGATTTACTGAATAATTTAACTTAACACCAAACAATTTTCTAGGTTTCCAATACGATCACCGGTTCAATAATAAATTGCATGCATTGGTTTAGGTTTTCAGGTATATACCAATACCAAAGTTATTTTAAGTTTTTTATTACGACCTCCTGGATCGTGGTTTGTGAAGTGGCCTGTCACTTAACTGTTTTCCAACCAATTTTTCCATTCAATTCAATGGGAACCTTTGTTGAAAGATATAGATTTTTTCCGGAAATTACCTTCGTTTTAAAAATTGTAGCTTCCCACTGGTTTTTGACGTACAAGTAATAAAATCCTGTAGCAACATTGCAAGATGGAACGACTTTTGAACATCGACCGATATCCTGACTCCAACATATAACGAAAAATAAAAGCCCGACAGGAACACCTCATAGTTACTTTTTTTATGTTTAATCCGCAGATTACCTGAACATCAATCAGATAAGTGCACCATACTCGGATAACCAAATTATCAAATTATTTTATATTAACTCTGGCTTCGTATAGATTGCCTCCAGTAATCAATGTTCAACTATTTCCGACCTTAACGACATAGCTCTTGGATGAATATTGCTTTAGCGCATAGATAACACTATCTTATTTCCTACCAACGACACGACATACTGATAAATTGTAAATTGGAAAAAATTAATAACTGAATTATAAAAATGGAATCATTTACAAATCTTGAAATTCATGATAATTGCATGCAGAACTATATGTACATAAACTATATAGAACAGTATATGTATTCAATAAATAATTCAACAGCATGGGATTCAAATAACACATAAATAATTCATCCAACAAAATATTTAGAACAAATATGATTTATGTACAACACCTACGTTCGCAAAGTTATGTTGAATGTAATATTGCCGACACAAGCAAAAACGACATAATGCAAAAAATATTTTCAATTTATCTAGATTTTACGTCCTTTCTATTATATACAGCATCATGGTATACACATAAATATATTTGTTATCATCGTCTCAGCATCAATTGGGCTATTTAAAGAAATCGATGTAGTATATATACATACATACATATACTATAGACAGTCTCAAGATTTCATTGAAAAATAATAAAAATAAAAACCACATTTCAAAATAAAGAGGTTAAGATTTTTTTTCCAAGCTAAAATATTTTAAATTAATTAAAAATATTAAAATTCATAAAACAAACCACTTCATGTTCGTTTGATCGTCCATTGGGTATTTCGAAACAAAAAATTAAAAATTTTGACGTATTCTGTATATAGTTTGCCATCATTTGAAAAATATCACAAAGATATTTGTACTCTTTCCCAGAGATTTGGAATCAGGTGCAATAGAACCCAATATTTTTAAACGTTCACCCCTGCGCTTCATGGCAATTGCAATTTTGCTATTATGAACGGCATATTTGGACCAGTATAGTTATCAGCTTTATTCTTGGCATAAGAACAACTTTACGTTTTCAAACACCTATGTAATAGCTTCTAGTTGCGCAGATTTTCCAAATAATACAAGCGCTACCAAACAGACATCATTCACTAACCCTGATCCTAAATTCATACTGCTGATAAACATGACTATTGCCCTAACTTTCAGGATTAAATTTTACGGGCAAACAATTGCTCGTATACTGAATATTGATCCAAAGAAATGAGTCTATTGCAGTTTTCTACTTGCCAAATGAAGCAAGCACGAAGCATATTTTTGTTCATTGGAATCAAATTCTACTAGTCTGAATACATACGATTCAAGTATTTAAATTTTACATGTTGTCAGCACTGGTAAGACTTATCTGGAGTTTTCACGAATAAATGTTTTAGTTTTACACCAATGGCTGGACGTTAGCTAATTCCGTGAACTCCTTACATTTCATAATATCACAAAGTATGCCATCTTTACATATATCCAGTCCACTGCTGCTACTCGTACACGAATAAAATAATTGACGCACTACGTAAAGCTGTATCTCTTTCTGATATTGGTAACGGGCGAAGATATTACCGGTACAGGGGAGGCAGAATAAACGATGGTCACCTCGTCCCGTAACTATACTCAAAACAGCTGAGATTGCCTCCTTATTTAAATGATCATACATATTAACACCACGAACAGTCTGTTTAATTTGGTTATATGCAGTCTCGATAAATCGTACCATATCGGTATAGACCGATGCCACCACAGTCTAAACCATTAACTCTTAGAATCTAATCGTCTTCAATTAGATCCCGTCAAACTGCCACCTCCTTGCAGGTTTCTAAGAATAGCGCAAGACAGCAAAGCATTTTGCCTCTTTTACATGAAGTAGTAACCTGATTGCCAAACGAACTATTGTCCGTAATCGATCATTCAGTTTGTTCACATCAATGCGCTAAATACACTCGTGTGAACTATACGATTAATATTCATTATTCATGTATTTTTCAAAATCAACAAAAAGTAAAAAAAGTTGGAGGAAAGTTTTTAATTTTACAACAATCTTGGAAATACGTAATATCCATCGAATGAGACATAATCGATGGCTGTAAGAGGTGATTTAATAGTTTATTTATGTACACTGTGCAATTATCTTCATATATATATATATATATATATATATATATATATATATATATATATATATATATATATATATATATATATATATATCATATATATCTATATATATATATATATATATATATATATATATATATATATATATATAGATTTATTGATAAATGGTCATTCCCCTCCCCGGAGATTTAGACTTAGGTTCTAATAGTATAACTCATTAAATTCCCCAACGAGCAATCCCAAACGGTATCTCCTGTCCCGATAAATAAATTAGCATTAATTTTTTCCTATATATGTTTCCTAACACTAACTACTTGCTAGACATTCCCACTCAGGTTCTGGTATTACATGAAAAAGTTCAAGAATGATTACGAGTACTAGAAAAAGCTGATTACGAGTACTACAAATATATCATTAAATTTTTCATCTAACAAACTCAACATATGTATGTGTCCAAACTAGTAGAGCGTTTGGAGTCAATGTCATGAAAAAAAGTCAACTGCATACGCGTACATATTATGCCCGAAAATGAACTATTACCTACTTAAGCTGCATTTCAAAACTTTTACCTCGGCATAATACCATAGACCATAACTTTTAACCGAGCAAATAAATAACCGGGAGGTACCGGGTTGGAATACCAACGGATGCAAAAGAGATTCTTCATCTCCCGTAATCTTCAACGATTACGATCGTCGATTAAATTGAACACATCTATGACCCTCTGTTGAAATATAGGACTCATGCGCTGACCAATCGTTCATGTTAGTACAGGTTAGCAAGGAGCTATGCAGTGTGCAGATGACCAATTAAAAGACGGACCTGTAGCCGTGTACAAAATAGGGATACTATTCAGTTTTCAAAGGACAATAAATCCACTAGCCGAACAGGCTCTAATTAATGTATAAATAATTTTTTCGGGCCAATTTGAGTACTTGAATGATTGAATGTACAAAAATATATTCAATGTTTGAAAGAAACAGCTTCCATTGTGCTAGATTCAGTTCGACTAATGATGAGAAATAAAAAATAAAAAATCAACAAGATGCAGCTCATGTATACACATAGAAGACAAATTCGAAATTGGTTTGATATAAATTATCTAGGGCGATGGATTGGTCGCAGTGGACCTAAAGCTCGGCCGTTTAGATTTCCAGATTTAGCACTATTAGATTTTTATGTATGAACATAGTTGAAAAGAGTAGTTTCCACAACAAACATTTAGAGTAGAGAGCAGTTGGCTGCTCGAATCAATAAAATAAAACCAAAATTCAGAAAATTTCAACATAATTGCTGCAATTAGAAGACGGCTTCATCCTCCAACTATTGCTTGTTACGAAATTGAAATCTTTTTGAAAATTGTTTAGAAAATTGTACAAATATTTGATTACATTTTTTTTCAAAATTGAAATGTTAATATCTCAAAAACTGAGGGTGATTAGTTTGTCTAATTCAAATATATGCCGGGTGACTAAGACAAATTGGTTTGATTGAGACTTCGCTTTGATACCAGCTAAAACACTCCGACTCCGACTGAATCAGTTAACTTGAGCCCATTCATAATGACCGAATGTTGTTCGTATTTATAAAGCTTTCGTACGATATCCCATCCTGCTATACCATCCGATCTCATTAATATCAGATGTAAGCAAGTCGTAACGTTATAATTTAAAACAAGATTATTTCTCGTGGCACCCAAGTTAACTAAAGCCTTTCTGTTATTCGATGCTGGGTCACAAATAACTGCACGAATCGATAATCTCAATGAAAAACACAAGCCTACATTTGTCGTTATCAATACACTTATAATAATTTTTTATAATTTTAAATTAAACTACTTAACAAACAAACCAATTTCGGTCCCTCTACAATTTTCTCCTAAATCAACAAATTTTTCAATTTCTTGTATTTAAGATCTTGTCGAATTTTAATAAAGTGAATTAAAACAATTTAATAAATGTTAGTGAAAATTTCAAAATATCTTAAAACTTTATTTGAAAATAACAATAATTAATTTCAATTGGAATTTCGTGTAAAATTTTAACTATCAAACCAACCCGTACCAATTGGATTCGAAATACCAGTTTTAATTAATTATTTTAATTAGTTTCATACCAATTTAAGTTTTATAAATCAAAATTTAAATTTTTAATGATGTTTTCAAAATTTTAAAAATTTAATTATTTCCTAGTAATTTTTTGAATGTTTGAAAAATTTAATTTTTTCGCTAAAATGAATATATTTCAAATGCAGATAATTAAAATTGAAATTTCATATTCAGAATAAAAAATTCAGTTCCAATTCTGATATTCTAGTATATAAAACTTTCAATTTTAGATATTTTTAAAATCTAGCAAATCTGAACTAATTCTTCAATTTGAGTTACTGCATTTTAAAATTTTTTATGTGTATAGTAGTATAGTCGAAATATGTATTTAAAATTTTAAAAATTCAATAGTTTTATTTGTTCATAATTCAGAAATATTAATTTTAAATTTTGAATATTTTGAAAATATTATAACTCAAAATTTAAACACGAAACTTTTCTCGAAAATTATGGAAATTTTTCAGAAATTACGAAATTTAAAATTTCGAAATTTGAATATTTGAAAGTTTTAAAATTTGTAAGAAAAATTTCTAAAAATTTCGATTGATCGCCTAGAACTTTTGAATTTAGAATTATAAAATTTAAAGTTTAATTACATTGTTCGATGTAGAATTTAATTTTCATATTTAGATTTTTAATATTATATTTCAATATTTTTTGAACAAAATTTGACATTCCAGGAGTTGCAGTTTAAAATAACAAATCTTGAACTTTATTAAATTTATGAATTTTATGAATTTTAATTAGTCCAGGTACTTCGATCGCACTGATAATGAAACCGACTTTTTAGTTATTCCCAACAATTCACAATGTGATATTCTAGTTTAATAAATCAAACTGGAATATCAATCTTAAAATTTTTCCTTTTTCCATGAATTAATTTTTAACATATTTAGCTTGAATTTTACAATTCCGAACTCTTAAACTTTATTTACTACTCTTTATTTACTCTTATTTTAACCACAGCATTCCAACATTTTTAAATGGTAGAAAATTACGAAAAAATTAATTTTTTCTTGATCCGAAATTTTAATTCTATCGACCGTTAAAATTATTTTTTTAAATTTGACGTTGTTTAACAAAATTTTAATTTAAATAAAATCTGATTTGGAAAATTTTGGTACTTTAAAATTTTTTGTATACCTTTCTGAAAATTCTGAATTTGAATTTAATAGGTCCGTTAGTATCAGGAAATTAGTATTTAATCCAACAATTTCATAAACCGATGATTAGATTGGAATTTTCGGATTTACATTTAAAAATATTTTTATTTCAAAATTCGTTTGTTTTATTAATTAAAAGAAATATTAACTAGCCTAAGGTTGGAACCTTTGTACTGGTTAGCTTTGGTAGTTATGCTAGAAACTCAGTGTACTTGTGCTGTGCTGTACTAAAATATTTGTAGCTGATCACGTTCAAATGAATTTAGAATGGAGAATCCAAAAGTAAAATCTATGAAACTATATATGGATCAATATATATATATATATATATATATATATATATATATATATATATATATATATATATATATATATATATATATATATATATATATATATATATATATATATATATATATATATATATATATATATATATATATATATATATATATATATATATATATATATATATATATATATATATATATATATACACGCGGAATTTGGAGACCTGCGGCCCGAGTTTGTAGTTTGATTAGCCTGATATTCTGTTTCGTTACCTTCAATTTATATAATCAGATTTGAAACATGAATCCAATTTCAAAATTTCGACAGTTCGATGTAGTTGATCAAATATTGAATTTTGAAAATCATATTTTTTGTGTTCTACGAGTTCTAAAATTTAAAATTGCCAAATTTTTAAAATCAAATCTCGCTGTTAATTTGTTAAATTTTGAAATGAAATTTTAGTAAATTTAAATTTGTTTAATTTAAAAATTAATTTAAATGTTAAAACAAAATCAGGGACTGATTTTATAACGAATGTAATAAATCTTGACTGCATGAACTGCAAAAACTGTTGGTTGGTTAGTTAGAATAAGAACGTCTTCAAATATTTAAATTTTGTAAACATACTCTTGCGCTCGAAAATATCTGGCCTAAACCTACCGCAACATTAAAATGTAAAATGATCTGGGTAATTGGAAAATATTCATACATAAGCCTAGACAATTTGGTTTGGTTATATAAAAAGGTACTTAAACCAATCTGGCCGTATTTTATTCATTTGTGGGGCTCTGCTTGCGCTTCCAACATACTAAAACTTCAAAGAATTAAGCATACATCGCGACCTACACACCGAAACGGTATAGCAGATACGATAAACCAATACAACAAAAAGTACCATTAAAAGTTACAACAGCATCCCAATGTCAGGGGATTAAATTGGTTTTACAAATTATTTGTGGTTTTAAGAACAATACAATTTATTTTTTGATTTTACGCCAATGACTATACTTATTTGTTGTTCCTAAAAATCTTATAACTATTGGGATACGATTTTAGTACATAACTAACTAGCAAGAAATGCAACAATTTTCTTTAAGCCTGAAAATCATTGGTACGAGTATTATACCATAAATTGTTTAAATTATAAACTTTTTTTGGAAATAAAACTAACTTTTGCTCTGGGTGAGGGGGGTATTTGTTATTTCTCGGTTTTATAGTTTATTGTAAAGATTCGATTCAATGCAGTTACTATACTGTGTATACAGAAATTTTATAATTACTAAGATCGTTAAAAACTGCTGCAATGCAAACTATATATTCTTATTTTACATCTTTATAAACAAATAACCTCCCTAGCACTATATACAAATTTTATATACGAGGTCGATGATTTTAAGAATTTGAATATTATTACCTAAATTTACATTTCTCGAGTATTTTTCTTGAAATGAAAATTATGTTTTTGTCATGTTCTTATGTTATATAATAATTGAAGCGAAATGTACATATATATACACATATATGTATACTCCATACATACATACGTAAATATATATAAATATATTCGTGTAATATTCTTTTATTGTACATATATAAATTTTAAAAATTCCTTTCGTATTTTAACATAATTTATCAGCAGTGTGACAAAAATGTTTACTAATAAAAAGTTAAACTACAACATATGAGTGTACGTCATACCCCGATGTTGCGTAGATCGAGCTCATATTTATACATAAATGGTTATTGGCAGTCAATTGCAGTAGTTGTGCACGAGTTGTAACATGTTGAACGTCTGAGAAGTTTTAACGAATTTTCTCACTAAAGAATTTAGTAAATTTTTTATACCTGAATAAGACGGAATTTTATTTAATTTATAAATTGAAAAAAGGTGAAAATACGTGAAATCGTAAATTTTTGGAAGTCATGTTTTAATTTTGTGATTTTTATGTCTTGAATGTGTAGTACTAGGTAAAAAAAATGTTTTGTAGAACTGGATTTATTGTTGTTGTTGCTTAAGATACAGAGGGTGAAATATTTGTTAATTTGTTGAAAATGGTGATGCATTTATGCAAATATAAAAAAAAGTATTTATCCGAAAAATACGAAATATGGCTCGTTTTAAAGATAAAGAAACAAGGATTAAGAAATTATTACAAAAATAGTGCCGTTGCTAAGTTTCTCACTTTCAAAATGGACTCATTTTGATGCAAAAGTATTCAAAACCGTCCGAAGAATTTTTGGATTACTTCATAAAGAAGCTGATAAATTTGATTCCTCATTACTACATTTCACTTCAACAAACTAGCCATACGTAAAAAATATTCTGAAGCCTACAGAAGCACCTGTATCATGTGGCTTTGCAGAAAATTATTCATTTATAAGACAAAACGCAGGGGTTCCATTAAAATAATAAGCAAGCAACTATTCATCCATTTGTAATTTACAAAAAAGTGAAAGGGGAATGTGAATTGCAGCACTACAGCTTCATTCTTATATCGTATTGTCTTAGTCAGGTCATGCAGCATAATTGTTTAAATGGGCTAAAATTTTAAAACATTTTGAGTTTTGTTCTGACATTGAATTTAACACCAGAAATACCCGACTTGCCGGTAGATAAACTGAAAACCATAAACGCAACTCGCGATTGCCATGCAGTTATTCCTTCAGGAGAAGTTTACTTAAATTTTAAGAAATATTTTAATACATAGTGACGACTATGTTAGATTTAAAAAGTAATTACATATTTAAATTAGTAACTTAATTTTTAATAAAATATTTTTTACCAATAATTTTTGTTTTAAATTTAATTTTGCCTGAATATAAACAGTGGATGGACTCATTTAGTCATATTTTGCAAGATAATGGTATTTTGGAGTGAAAATAAAATTTAGAAACACCAAGAATAAATTTGTTTTGATAAAAACAAAATTGAAAATTAAATAAAGTTTAAAATTTGATTTTTATATGCAGAAATGGAGTAGGTCGTGGTATTAAAACGTGTTCTGCAAGAAAATTAAAAATAATACATACAATAAAATTTTGATATGTCTTATAGAATTGAATGGCGCATAAAAAATAAAAAAGTTAAAAAAATAGTTAGTTTTCCGGAAAAGTGAGCAAAACTATTTTGGAGGCCATTTTGAAAGTGAGAAACTTAAAGACGGTACTATTTTTGTAACAATTTCTTAATCCTTATTTCTTTACCTTTAAAACGAGCCATATTTCGTATTTTTCGGATAAATACTTTTTTTATATTTGCATAAATGCATCACCATTTTCAACAAATTAACAAATATTTCACCCTCTGTATCTTAAGCAACAACAACAAAATATCCAGTTCTACAAAAATTTTTTTTTAACTAGTACTACACATTGAAAACATAAAAATGACAAATTAAAACATGACTTCCGGTTCCATATGTTGAATTTGCGATTTCACGTATTTTTCACCTTATATATTTTCATTAAGTATTACTAATTATTACAGATACATTTAAATATTAAATGAAATTCTAAAATTTAAAGCAATTCATTTAATAAATATTTGGTTATTTTGACATTTTGTGTCATTTTTTTTATTTTGTTATTTATTTTGTTATTTTGTAAGTTAAGGTTCTATTCCATGGACTGATTGACTGACTCAGTCAATTTAAAGTAAGAAAAGAAATTATATTTTGTAGTTTTACATATGAAACAAAAATATTTTTTCAGTCCAAAAATATTTGAGTGTTAGCAGTGTGAACTGCCATAAAAAGTATCAAATCGAACACTTTTTATGGCAGTCAAACAAACAATATGGGTCTATTTTTTAATTCAACCCGGCGAGTTAATTTACTCAACCAGTGTACACAGAGTACAGTGTCAAATTGGTCGGTGTACTCAGAGTACAAGCAGCTTGGATAAATAAAATGTTTTTACAAAACTAAAAATCTGTTTTTATAAAAATATTACAACTAAGGTTATGTTTTGCTTATTCTTGACACTTACATTCATTTCAGAGCAAAAATTTTCACTCGGTGGGTGTAGGCTCAGTTCTCAGTTCATATTAAAAAATACTGTGTGTAGTAAAATTACACAGGTTGAATTAAAAAACGCAGTGCACATTTTTGATACCGCACTGCTCGCTCGGGTTGAATTAAAAAATAGACCCCATATCTAAAATTTGCGCATGGAAGAGATTTTTACTATAAAGTTTGCGTATGGAAAAGAATTTCACTATAAAAATAATTTTTGAATGGAAGAAAATTGTAAATATCAATTTCAATCATAGTTGTGATTTTGTAAATGTCAATTTTTCCATTATAAAAACAATTTTGAAACTTCAAATTTGGTATGTCTAATACTAAACTACGCTGTTAAATTATTTTGCTAAAAAAAAAAAACGTTTATTTGTTGTCTTTGTTACTCTAATGTAATTTTGTTGCTATCATCTTTTCAGTCAACTCAGTCAATCAGTCCATGGAATAGTACCTTTAGTTACCATTCATAAATATTATTATGGCAAGTAGAGGCCGAGTTACACTACCGTAATTTTTGCAATATAATTTGCAGTAAAAAATCATTTATTAATAATTTTATTGTTTTATGGTAGTATAGTCAGTACTTTCTTTTATATTTTTCTTTTAATTTACTTTAAATCAAGTTTTTATTTTGAATTTCGATGTTATAATTTCTTACTGAGACTTGCATTTCAAGTGGTGAAATATTGGAGTATAGTGTAGATGGTTACTCAGTTTTAGCTAATTGTAATGACCATTATAGATTTGGTGGTGTGGCTGTGTTTGTTTGTTCCTCACTTAATTACGATGTGTGTTCAGTTAGTCTTTCGTTAGTTGACATTATGAAAATTTATATTCAGCTTGGGAATATTAAAATTTGGTTTATCTTAATCTATAGATTTAATTTTTGTGCATTTGAGACGTTTTTGGTACAATTAACGGATTTTTTATGTAGTGATAAATCTAAACATAAAATTCTACTTAGTGATATTAATTTGGACTTTTTGGAGGATTCGCGTGCAAAACCCAAGTAGCATTTTGCGACCTAATGTTTCTTGTGTCAATGGCGACTACGTAATTACATCGCTGTTACCCAAATTGCTTCCTAGTTAGAAGCATTTTACACCTTCGATAGGTAACAATTCCTTTTTCGGAATATTCCTATTTAGAATCAAGCAAAACACACAAAGTAATCTTTGCGTCTAAAGAGTTTGTAAAATAGCTCATTTTTGACAGAGTGTGCATTTTTGTGACAAAGTGAAATGTTACACTCAGCGCCGGCATTGCGTTTAACAATGTGTCAATCTAAAAGTACTGTCATGTATACGTGCATATATGTACTCGTATATGTCAAACCATTCAAGGGGCAACTCGATTTTTCTGAGAAATAAATAAATAAATTAAAATAATGCCAAAGATAATAAGATATCGACCATTTAAAACAACAACAACGTTTTATCGAAAAGTTAAAAAAAAATTAAACTACAGGAACATGAAGTTGAAAGCAAATTCACGACATCATGTGAATTAAACAATTTCGAACCATTTTGAATTGCTGCTCATTGCAATCTTTCTCGGTAAGCTCTTAAATAGTATATTACTTAACTATTTGAGTACATTTTGCAAAGCACTTCTAAATCATTATCAGATAATGAAATTAGGCGATTTGCATTTGATTGTAATTTGTCCACTGCAATAGTATTTGGAATTTATGAATTTAGATCTAATAACCCTGAAGATGATGAAGAACAACTGGAATAAAAACTGGTATTGCTTGATGCTTTAAAAATGTGGTCTTTAAAACATCGAGTAACGCATCTTGCTATCAATATTTTTTTACTTAGTATTTTTTTACTTTTTATATTTATTTACTTAGCATATTTCATTCAACATGCAACATGCCGAGAGACAGCAGAACTTTATTGGCCACACCCATTGAAATAAATATTTTGAAAATGGGAGAAGGCAGATATTGGTACAATGGATTAAAAAACTGTTTAATAAAGTCATTGCGGAATATTAATAAACCAATGCAAATTTCGTTAATTCTTAACATTGATGGACTGCCTATATTTGCAGAAGTTCGACGAATGAATTTTGGCCAGTACTGTACGCTATTGATAAGCTACCTAAGCACTGAGATTATATTTGGGGCAATGTAAACCCAATCTTGAGCCTTTTCTCAATTTTTTCGTGGATAAGTTCGTTGCAATTTCAAATGCCGGCTTGCGTGTGAATGGGCACACTATCAACATTAAGATTAATTTATTTTATTTTATATTTTTAAATTACGTCTATTTAACGTAAGCTCTGTACAACAAATATAAATAACACATTTTTCACACAAAATTAACCCAATCCCTAATTAGGATTATTTGAAACGCAAATAACACACAATTTCCAAATAGGAATTATTTTAGACGCATACTATACACAATTCCTGAATGAACACATTTTCACGCAAAATTAACACAATTCCAATAGTTGGGATTTATTTAAAACGCAAATAAAACACAATTCCGAAATAGGAATTTTTTTTAGACGCAATTCGCAAATAGGAATATTAATCGCCGACATTATTTATCAAATCTTAAAAATGGCGTATAAAGATGAAGAGTTTTAATTTCATGATTTTAATGCTTTTTCTCATGCCTTACAACATAACAAATCTCAATTTGTTATGTTGTAAGGCATGTTTAAGTTATAAATTAAGTTATGATATTCATTAAAACAAGAAATTATTCCCGATTTGTGTAAAAAAATTATAATTATATATCAATATAAATATATCAATATAAATATCAATTAAACATATGTTCACGCAAATACGGTATTGTGCATCGAATTGTTTGAAGCAGAGAATTAATTGTGTGCAGAAAATGTGTCAAAGAAGGAACACATTTTAACACTGTGTATATAGAAAATGTATCCTTAAGTCACCATAAATGAAACTGGGTCAAACACAATTACCACTTGGCGTTGCACCACTTCCGAAACTGGTAACACACATTGTCAACGCCGTTTCGAAACCAATGTTTCTAAATAGCAACGAATATTGACACCACGACGTCACCACGTTCAAAAATCTCATCAAAATGCTACTTGGGACGATGAATATTTACTATTGTGTTCGTCATTTGGGATGGATTCTCTTGTAAACAGTGTGATTAGACTAAGTTCAGACAATTGTGTGGGTCAAGTATTTTCAGAAACCCATTGCCAACAATATTCAATTAAACTAACTGACTTGAATTTATTTGTGACTGATCATACCAATGTTTATTTAAATTTAAAATTAGCCAATAAACCAAATAGTGGTCGTCGTTACGCACCGCGTTATCAGACAACGATTAATTACACAGACCTTTGTGAGGCTCTATGTACTAGTGATTGGTGTGATGTGTTTTCCTCGGATGATCCGAATGTTGCTTATTCGATGTTTATTGATAAATTTATTTTCATTCTAAATAAATGTAAATCTATTGTTAAGATTAAAAGAAGTTATTAAAACTAATTGATTATCGAAATCGTCTATCCAAAAAATTATCGAAAAATCGAAATAACGAGGTGCTAAAGAAAAAAATTGATAAACTTAAGTCTAGGATTAAAACCTTGATCCCACTAAGGCAAGAATTTTATTTTAAAAATAAGTTGAGTGCAGCAACAGACAAACTGTCTGCGTTAATAAAATTCTTAGTGATATAAAAGTTGTTAACGTCGATGTCTCCGTTTTAGAGTATAGCAAAGCCGCATATCATCATTACTGACTTAGATATGAACTCATTAAATTGTGCCATTAAAGGTGACATAAAATTGCTAAAGAAATGGTTTCACGTTCATGATTTGGTTCTTAGCAGTAGGTCCAAATTGATGTATTTCGATGAGAGTTGTGCCATTCAGGATTCTAATCCATTGTTTTACCATTCACTTTCCTGTTATGAGTCCAACTGTAATACTCGTTGTGTACCTATTGAATCGGTGATGTCATTTAAATATTTGGGACTTACTTTAGACTATCAGCTAAATTTTAAAGAGCACGTGGCCAACATAAAAAAGAAACTTAGACAGACTTTAAGATCATTTTATTATCTAAGAAATATCTGCAGCCCGAAATTTTTAAGATGTCTCTATTATGCATTGTTTGATTCACATCTCCAATATGGTATAACTTGTTGGGGTGGTATTTACTTAGCAAGCATCAAACCCTTGATGATCATTCAAAAAAGAGTATTCAGAATTATGAATTACTCACAAAGAACCACACCATCGTTATCTTTGTTTGTGAATTTAGAAATTTTCCCGCGGCTATATTTATATTGGGGACTCGTCAGGGTCATACAACTTGGTTCATAACTCATATCCGATACCAAACTATACAAATTTGGTTAAACATAAAATTCTGTGGAGCTGATCCTATGCCAATTGGCCATATTGATGGCGTGATAGAATGGATCTTTCCCTTCATGAAAAAATAACAGCCTCTTCAGATTGTCTTAGACAGTATGAAGATCATGCTCAGGATCGAAACCGTTGGAGCCAAATAGTTGACTCAGTAAGGGGCCAGTAATGGCCTTTAAAACTGTTCATTATTATGGAAAAAACAATTGTATTCAAACAATTGAATGATATTAAAATAAAATTAATCGAAACAAAACATGCATATAGGTGATCAGAAACTTCTAGATTCTCCATACATGATTCATGGATTTTCCGGCCACATGAACTAAATTCAAAGAAGACTGGTTGATTTTCAAAGCCATCGTGGCATATCAAACAATGTCATGGTTGTTTTGACCAGATAATCTTTTAGGTGCTCTTTGTAATCGTTGAGAGCTACATTATAAATTTTACTGTTAGTGGAATGAATCTCTTGTATTTTATTGTTATTAAGTATTAAATCAATATTAAAACGCCACAATGGAATTCGTCTCGTTGTTATGCGGTTAATAGCCACTTAAAATTGGTAATTGGCTTTTCATAAAAATTGTCTACGATGACCTATATAACTGGCCGGAATTATTCATTTTAGCAAATAACAAATGCTTTTGACGTATAGAAAGGCAGTACCGAGTAGAGTTGGTAATGACGTTTCTAACAATAAGGGGAAATTTTGGTTAGGGTTTACGAACAACAAAAAGCACATGGCTGTTGTTACAATCGCGGTTTATGAACGCTTTAGTACTGTCATTGTTAACAATATTGTTACAATGTAGAGTTTATGAACACACTCCAGGGCATTCAAATTTATACATTTTTGCAAAGCAACTTTTCCAAAAAATTTTGGACATTTATTATTCGTTTTATTTTTGATTTATAACCATCCAATATGATTTATGAACCAAGTTTGTAACAAATTAACATCTGGTCACCTTTTTTTTGAGCCAAAATTAATATCGATATCGATATCGAGTTTTTTTATGTTCTAAAAACAAAAACAAAAATAATAAAATAAAAAAATTAAAAATATCCGGGCAGAAATAACCTGAATTTGATTATCGATGGTTCGATCTCGATCGGTATAAATATATACATGCAAATAAAAAAAGAATTTGTTGTTTTTAATAAAATAAAAATAAATTTTAAGTTTTGAGAAACGAAAGCAAACTATGTATGTAAATTGTGGAATAAAAAAAAAAAAAAAAGATAAACTGGTGGTTAATGTGACCAGATACTGTTTAGTTTAAATTTACACCTGTAAATAATAATAAAAAACTGTGTTCTTAATGATACAGTAATTATAAGTGACAATGTAAAAATAAAATAAAAAGTTTTAATAAATTAAATGTTAAAAGTAAAAAAGTTTAACTGAGGTATTTTTATTAATAATATTAAATAAAATTAAACTCAGCCGCTGGGGAAGACAACAATATAAAATTAAACTGAGCCGCAGGGGAAGACAATAATAATTATTTATTCAAGGGAGACCTGCTACTGAACATCTTTATAATCCAAGATAATATTATTTTTATTTTTACTTGTTATATACTTTTTTTTGCATATTGTTTATACAGTTAAATATATTTTTTTGACTTTGGCCTATGCATGTATATATTCGCGTGCATATATTTTTTTGGAATTGTTTGATCTATGAAATAATGAAATAATTACCATACCTAAAGGGATGTGATTGACAGTTCCGGTATATGTGCACATATAACCAGGTAAATTGTTTGTGCAATAAAAGAAGACAAGTTCTTCTGGTTTTCGGCCGAAGAACCCTGCCTTCGACGAGCCACCCTTAATACCACCTGTAAGGCCGAAAACAACATATTGTTACAAAATGGCGCCCGAGCAGGGACTTAGTGCCCACGTGTTTATTTTTCTAAATTAATTTTTTTTGACAATTGTCTTGGCTGTGCTTGATTTTATTGGCGTTTATCACGATTGATTTCTACGTAAATTGGTTTCTCGTAAGATGAACGGTAGTATGTCGCATTGTCTTGTGATTGTCGACGTAATTTTTTGAATTTTTTTTACTCAGTAATGAAATTTTATTTTCGGGTGAGTGCATTAATTGATTTGGTCCGCTTGCGTCATCGATTGAATCTCTGTATAAAACAGCTATTTCTTTTACGCTTGTTTACTTTTCTTAATGCCACGCCAGAAAATATTGTTTTCAGTTAATTTTTTTTTGTTCAAGGTTTACTTCTGTAAATTTCCATAGTTAGTTTCTATAAATTCTGATTAAATTCATTACGCACATTTATACGTTCACTCTTTCGCATCCCTATTATTATAAACATTCATATATATCTTTAAAACTTATATACATACATCTATACAAGTATACACTATATATACATAAATATATAAATTTTTTTGAATTAGTTCTTATATTTATATATACCAGCAATTTTTTTAGTAAATAGTATACATTTACTTTCGGGTTTTGTGATTTTCACGTTGCACCTGTAATTTAAGATACCAATTTACATTTTTTTCTAGTTTTTGTTATTCATTTTTTTACGCTATATTGAATTTTTTTTTTTAATTTTTGCACAAACGTTTTTGGGTTGTCATTGAACATAATTATCAAATCGAAATTTTTTCCACATTATTTGAATCCCTTGGAAAATTTCGTGTAGTATTAAGTTAATTATATCAATACAAAAATAAAAATAAATAAATATTTGGTCACGATGAGTCAGCCTTGTGATCCGCTTAAAGGTTTGACCGAGAATGAAATTGCAGTGGAGTGTGCAGTTAGGGATATTGATGTGTCAAAGCCTAATTGGCACCAGGTTTTACTTAAAGCATTACACCGTGAAAGTGGTAACCCCCCTTTGAAGCCCTCTCACTCACATGGTGATGATAATAAACAGGAATTAAAAGCTTGTCAAATAATATGTTGTTTTCGGCCTACCAGATGGTATTAAGGGTGGCTCGTCGAAGGCAGGGTTCTTCTTCAGGCCGAAAATCAAAAGAACTTGTCTTCTTTTATTGCACAAACAATTTACCTGGTTATATGTGCACATACCGGAACAGTCAATCACATCCCTTTAGCTATGGTAAATATTTCATTAATTCATAGATCGAAAACAATTACAAAAAAATATATGCCCGCGAATAAAAAAAATATATTTAACTGTATAAACAATATGCAAAAAAATATATAACCAGTAAAAATAAAAATAATCTTATCTTGGATTATAAAGATGTTCAGTAGCAGGTCTCCCTTGAATAAATAATTATTGTTGTCTTCCCCTGCGGCTCAGTTTAATTTTATATTGTTGTCTTCCCCAGCGGCTGAGTTTAATTTTATTTAATATTATTAATAAAAATACCTCAGTTAAACTTTTTTTTCTTTTAACATTTAATTTATTAAAACTTTTTATTTTATTTTTACATTGTCACTTATAATTACTGTATCATTAAGAACACAGGTTTTTATTATTATTTACAGGTGTAAATTTAAACTAAACAGTATCTGGGCACATTAACCACCAGTTTATCTTTTTTTCTTTTTTTTTTCCACAATTTACATACATAGTTTGCTTTTGTTTCTCAAAAATTAAATTAAAATTTATTTTTATTTTATTTATTTACAAAAAAATCATTTTATTAAAAACAACAAATTCTTTTTTTTTTGCATGTATATATTTATACCGAACGAACCATCGATCATCAAATTCAGGTTATTTCTACCCTGACGATCCACTAAAATTTGGGGAATATTGTTATTTGCATGAAGGGAAAGATCCATTCTATCACGCCATCAATATGGCCAATTGGCAAAATCTCTAGGATCAGCTCCACAGAATTTTAAGTTTAATCAAATTACAGATTATTTTGAACTTTCTGTTGCAATTATTTTATTAATTTCACATATATAGGCTGCGGACCAATTCACGGGTAAAAGTCGAATTTTACTATAATTTAAGGTAAATTAATTTACCCTATCAAAAAGTATAGGGTAAATCGAGTACACAAAAGTAAATGTTTAACGTTTAGATTTTTAATTTTTTAGTGATCTACGGATTAAGTAAGCTGAAAATAATTAAAAGGACGTATTTCAATTAAACAAAAATACTAAAAATCAAATTTTACCTAAGTAATTGATTTACCCGACAATCCGCAGCCATACAAGTAAATTATTGAAAAATTGCTTTAAATTTTGGAGTAAGAAAATTCGTCAAAACTTCTCAGACGTCATGTTTATGGCAAATATATAACAATATGAATTAAGTCGAGGTAACGTAAGTCGGGGTAGTCCTGTACCCAAAAGTACATGAATGTTTAAATGTGGAGTAGAATGAGTTTTTTTTAGCGTAGAAATAAAATTAAATATTATTTGTATTAAATAACATAAAAAAAAAGAATAACTAAATGCAAATTACAAAAAATGTCATAAAATAATGAAAGCTACATTTATCATAATGATGGATATATGTACATACATACATACATACATGTGAATATATTATAAAACAATTTTTTTTATTTAATTTATATTTTATTTAAATTTAATTTGTATTTTACAAATAATTTTTTTTTGTGTTTTATTCACCCATTTAGTTTTAACGTATGTACATATAGTTGTGTTCAACAATAATAAATTCGTAATTAATGTTTAATTAAAATAAAATAAAGTATTATGGCGTTAGTGTACAAGTGCACCATCATGATTATCGATCTGTGAGATAATCTCGATTTATTTAATACGAATTACAAACAAACATACTGTTGAACCAGCAGATAATATTAAGCGAAATTAGTTAGTTTAGTTAATTATAAATTTTAATGTTTGTATGTCTAAACGTAGTCACATATTTAGTACTGGCCGCGTTCATTATTTACCATGTAAACGTAGTAATAATCGTTTAAAATTAAAAATGTGTTATCACCCTGTAAATATGAGCAGACATATAAAAAGGCGAGAAAAACTGGTAAAAATCACTTGCACTTGTACGGTTCGGTTGAATTAAAATTATGGAAATAAAAAATGTAAAAATTCGGAAAAATAATTAGATCGGAAAGTTAATATATAATTAAATTGTATAATTAAATCGGAAAATAAATGTGTAACGTTTAATCGGAAATGTGTAAAAAATAAGAAAATTAAATTGAAAATTATATTAATAAAAAATAAGTTTTAATAAAATAAAATAAATAAAAATAGTTTTACATAGTATCAGCAATTTATCTGATACAAAACGAACGGCATTATACAGTCCACTACATCGATACGGCAAACCAACATGGTCCTTCGAGCCGGATTTTAATCTAATTAAAATTTTGTTATGAAATTGCTGATGCGAAAGTATTCTATTTTTGAAGACAAAAGTATTTGGTAAATTATAAAAACATTTTAGTGAAACTCAATTCAGTGTATTACAAAAAACCTGATAGACATTTTATGGTCAACGGTTTTATTTTATTGTATCCATGTAATCAAAGTGATATTTGTGTTGAAAAATTAAGTCAATGTTTTATTCTGAGTCGGCATTCTCATAGTATTTTATAAAATCACTGTGTATAATCTATATAATTTGTATTGTGCATAATCGTGTTTGAATTAACTGTACGAGAAACAAGTGCTAGCCAATAATTTTTAGTGTGTGGTAGAACCATATTTGATGTTGTAAGTTGGTTCAAGGTAGCCATCTTTAAATTCAGTGAAGTAAAACATTTCATATGGTGCAGTAACTGATACGTATTGTTAAACAATTTTTAGTGACCAATTTACGAGAATAATTATTTGTGATTTTGTGCTGTGCTGTGATTAATATACTTTTGGTTGGAATTTGGCTCAAAGCTGTCATCTTTGAAATCGGTAAAGTTTAACATTTGGTGGTGTAGTAATTTGTAACAAGTGTTTCCAAAATGGCTGATTATCAAGTTCTAAATAATAAACGTGCAAGAGTGAAAGGATCATTAACAAGGATTTCAAATATGCCATTAGATGAGGATACAACTTTAGATGAAATTCAAATACGTATTGAAAAACTAGATGAATTATGGGCGGAATTTCACGATGTAGAAGACCAGATGTCAATTTTTAGTGAATTTAAGTCATCAATTGATAAATTTGAAAGCGATTATTTCCATATCAAATCAAAATTACGGTTATCGGAAAGAAAATTGAATGATTTTAAAACCAAGGTCGCCGGATTATCATCAATAGCGGCTCTTGCAGAACAGCAAAAATCGTTTATCGAAGAAGTTTCGGAGCTTAATAAACATACTCATGATGTCCATTTACCTAAGTTGCAGCTTGATTCGTTTTCTGGCAACTATAATGATTGGCCAACATTTAAGGATATGTACACAGCTGCAATTCACAATACACAATTATCAGATGCACAAAAATTACAACATCTAAAAAATTTATTAAAGGGTCCTGCTGCTACTACATTGAAAAATACGAAAGTTACCGATGCAAATTATGCAGAAGCATGGGAAAAAGTGTTAAACCGCTATGACCGTAAACGTTATATTGTGTATTCGTATATTAGTGAATTTTGTAACATTCGATCAATGACAAAACCAAACGCAGTTCAGTTACGGAGCATTACCGATGCAGCTGATGAACATATTCGTGGAATCCAAGCACTTGGAGAGGATGCGGAAAACAGAGATCACTTTTTAATCTATATTATTCTACACAAACTAGATAGTGATACTCGTGATGCTTGGGCAAGGAAATTTACGGATGCAAAGAATTTGCCAACCTGGAGAAATTTCATAACGTTTTTGGAAAACAGGTGTGATGCTTTTGAGAATTCCATTACATTAAATCAAACATCATCAAGGCAACAGTTAATTTCAATTAGGAACCATATTTCAACTGCAAACAGAGATAATTGTTTAAAATGCGATGGCACTCATAAAATATATGAATGTGTTGAATTCAAAACACTCTCAGCATTCCAACGTAAACAGTTTGCTTACAATAATAACCTTTGTATTTGGTGTTTGAAGAAAGGACATACAGCGAAAAACTGCCAAACAGGCCGTATATGTTTTATTTGTCAAAAAAACGGTACGGATGGGAAGCACCATAGTCTTCTTCACTATTCGAATAATCGAATTATACATAATCCTAATCAACCCATTAGAGCGTCAGTAGCAAATATATCTACAAGTGGTGGAAAATTTGATAACTGTGTCACAAATATAAAAGCTACTCACTCAAGTCGAGACGATTCGAATAATTTCGTACCTATAACAAATCATCCGGTCCAACAAAAGGAACACAGCAACCAGCATAAAGATCAATTATCACGCCACAACGGATTTAATACATTACAACCAGTCACTGTTCAACAACCAAATATTTCAAGTGGTGTTTTATCGGCTATTTCAACAGATGCAGTCAATGTAATATTCAATCAGTGCAATGCTGTTTTACCAACAGCTTTAGTACGAATAAAGGATCGATTCGGTAAATTACAATTGTGCAGAGCACTGTTAGATTCGGGCTCGCAAACCAATTTTATTTCGGAAGCATGTGTTCAACGGTTACAACTAAAAAGAGTCGATATTCGGATACCTATAGATGGAATAGCATCATCGGAAGCTGGAACTACCAATGGTATGGTACATCTCCAACTGTCAAATCGGTTTAATGATAATATTATATTTGAATCTCATGCACTTATTTTATCAAAACTGACGTCATCAATGCCTTCAGTGTCATTTTCGGTTGAAAATTGGAACTATTTGAGTAACTTAACATTAGCTGATCCACAATTTAATGTTCCGGCCTCGATTGATATTATTATTGGAGCACCAAAATTCTTTGAAATTTTACAATTCGGAAACATCATTGATAAAGAACGTAGACCATGTGCACAAAACACAATTTTTGGATATGTAATTGCCGGCGAATTACCGAATATTAGAGCCAGTCAAAAGGCTCAAGGCGTTTCAAGTTGTACCAGTCAATTAGATTTGTCCAAACTATTGTGTAAATTTTGGGAGATTGAGGAACTTCCTTCTAGAAAGACCGTAGTTACATCAGAAGAACTGGAATGTGAAAATCATTTTCTTAATACGTATGATCGTAATCCAACTGGCCGATTTGTATTAAAATTACCATTCAAACGAAATGCTCCTTCATTGGGTAGTTCCCAACAACAAGCAGTTAATCGACTTTACGCCATGGAAAGACGGTTTAAAACAAACAAACAATTACAAATTGATTATATTACGTTTATGCGAGAATACAAATCTCTTGGCCATATGGAGAAAATACATCCAAATGATATTCCAACTGAATCAGCATCATGTTTCTACTTACCACATCATGCTGTGATAAAAGAATCAACAACAACGAAAGTCAGAGTAGTATTCGATGGTTCCGCGCGTAGTTCAAATGGTATTGCTCGAGCCGGATTAGTGTGAACCACTTGAAATATTTGGTTGTTGAACAGTGACTGGTTGTAATGTATTAAATCCGTTGTGGCGTGATAATTGATCTTTATGCTGATGGCTGTGTTCCTTTTGTTGGACCGGATGATTTGTTATAGGTACGAAATTATTGTGTAAATTTTGGGAGATTGAGGAACTTCCTTCTAGAAAGACCGTAGTTACATCAGAAGAAATTATTCAAATCGTCTCGACCTGACTGAGTAGCGTTCATATTTGTGACACAGTTATCAAATGTTCCACCACTTGTAGATATATTTGCTACTGACGCTCTAATGGGTTGATTAGGATTATGTATAATTCGATTATTCGAATAGTGAAGAAGACTATGGTGCTTCCCATCCGTACCGTTTTTTTGACAAATAAAACATATACGGCCTGTTTGGCAGTTTTTCGCTGTATGTCCTTTCTTCAAACACCAAATACAAAGATTATTACTGTAAGCAAACTGTTTACGTTGGAATGCTGAGAGTGCCTTGAATTCAACACATTCATATATTTTGTGAGTGCCATCGCATTTTAAACAATTATCTCTGTTTGCAGTTGAAATATGGTTCCTAATTGAAATTAACTGTTGCCTTGATGATGTTTGATTTAATGTAATGGAATTCTCAAAAGCATCACACCTGTTTTCCAAAAACGTTATGAAATTTCTCCAGGTTGGCAAATTCTTTGCATCCGTAAATTTCCTTGCCCAAGCATCACGAGTATCACTATCTAGTTTGTGTAGAATAATATAGATTAAAAAGTGATCTCTGTTTTCCGCATCCTCTCCAAGTGCTTGGATTCCACGAATATGTTCATCAGCTGCATCGGTAATGCTCCGTAACTGAACTGCGTGTGTGAACCAATAGTATTTGTATCATGTTTGGTTGGACTAAATGACATACTAATCGTTGGTCCAGTAGTCCAACCAAACATGATACAAATACTATTGAAATTTCGGCTACATCTAATTGCATTTTCTGCAGATATTGCAAAAATGTATAGGCAGATGTTAATTGAATCAAGCGATACAAATTTTCAGCGAATTGTATGGCGCGAATCAGAAGACGAACCCATTCAGCATTATAAATTAAAAACGGTTACGTATGGGCTTTCATGTGCACCATATCAAGCAACACGATCACTGAAACAAATTGCTATTGATTGTAAAAATGATAGACCCAAAATATCTAAATTAATTGAAGAGCACTTTTATGTAGATGATCTACTTAGTGGAACGGATTGTGTTAATGAAGCTATCTGCATATACGAAAATTTAATCAAAATAATGAAATCATACGGTCTTCAATTACGAAAATGGAAATCAAATTCAATTGAACTATTATCACGGATACCTAATGAACATCAAGAGGTTGTTCCACGAGACTTAGATAAAGATATTTCCATCACAAAGATATTAGGTCTACAATGGAGCCCAGAAGAAGATAATTTGCTATATAAATATACACCAGTTGATTCAGTAAGAGTTACGAAAAGAACCATATTATCGGAAGTGTCACGGCTATTCGATCCAATCGGATTATTATCACCGGTCGTCATAAAATTTAAAATTTTGTTGCAATCATTATGGATTGAAAAATCAGATTGGGATGACCAAATTCCTCCACATCTTTTAAAAACATGGAATGAAAACAAAATTCAATTATGTGAAGTTGAAAAGTTCAAAATACCTCGCTGCATCAAAATAAAACATGCAATAAAATATCAATTAATTGGCTTTAGCGATGCCTCCGAAACTGCTTACGGTGCTGCAATATATCTGAAATCCATTGATGAACACGGTAAATCGGAAGTTCATTTAGTTACATCTAAATCACGCGTGGCACCACTAAAAGTGACATCTATTCCACGTCTGGAATTAAACGCTGCAGTTGTACTAAGTCGGTTGATAACATTTGTTAAAGATGTTTTAAAATTAGATGAAATTGAACTCTTCGCATACAGTGATTCTACAACGGTTTTATCATGGCTAGCTCATGAACCATACAAGTTAAAGACATATGTGGCTAATCGTACTGAAGAAATTATATCGTTAATTCCACCACATAAATGGCGTTATGTGAAATCACAGGAAAACCCAGCTGATTATGTCTCACGAGGTGTTACAGCAAACCAATTGTTAAATATGAAATTAAGGTGGCACGGTCCCGAATGGCTTCAAAACAATTCAAATGAATGGCCGAATAGTCATGTTCCATATAACCAAACAAATGTAGACAAGGAAATACGGAAACAAGTTAAAGTTTTACTTGCTAACCCACGTGATGACTTCTTTAATCAAATATGTAATAGGTTTTCATCGTATAATAAATTAATCAAATTCAATGCTGCATGGTTTCGAATTATCAAATTTCTAAAAGATAAAGTAAAGCTCACACATGTATTTACGGCTACAGAATTGAGAGAAGCGGAAAAATATTGTATTAAAAGATGTCAGATGTCAACGTTTTCTCAAGATATCACTCATTTAACGAAAGATCAAACGGTTCACAAAAGAAGCAACTTGTTATCATTGCATCCATTCATTGATCATGAAGGTTTATTACGGGTCGGAGGAAGATTGGCAAGATCAACATTACCGTACGACGAAAAACATCCATTATTGTTACCACAAAGGCATATATTTTGCAAATTGCTAATGTTGCATTATCATCACAAATATTTACATGCTGGACCTACATTACTAGCATCCATCATCAAACGCAGGTACTGGATCATTCGTTGTAAAGATGTAGCAAAATTAATTGTCAACAGATGTTTAGTGTGCTTTAAATACAAGCAGAAAACAGCACAGCAACTTATGGGTAATGTTCCAAAACCTCGAGTGGAAGTTCAAATTCGGCCTTTTATTCATACAGGATTAGACTATGCAGGCCCAATAAATTTAAAGGT
This sequence comes from Tipula unca, assembly GCA_951394425.1. Lineage (NCBI taxonomy): Eukaryota > Metazoa > Arthropoda > Insecta > Diptera > Tipulidae > Tipula > Tipula unca. The sequence goes on from OX596381.1 coordinate 135,733,004, forward strand.
GTGCAAAGGGAGAAGTAAAACCACTTACAAGGCGTATATTGTCGTTTACGTATGCTTAACTACAAAAGCTTTAACGATAGATTTGGTAACCGATCTCACTTCAGAAAGCTTTATCGCAAGTCTACAAAGGTTTATTTCAAGAAGAGGAATTCCACATCACTTATATAGTGATAACTCTACTACATTTATTGGTGCAAATAAACAATTACAACAATTATTTTCAATGCGGCAGTCATTTGACCCAGTATTATCGTATTTGTCTAGTCAGGGCATAACATGGCATTTTATACCTCCATTGTCTCCACATATTGGCGGAATGTGGGAAGCTAGTGTTCGATCAATAAAATTTCATCTTAAACGAGTTTTAAAGGACCAATTATTATGCTTTGAAGAACTAATTACTTTTCTCTTGCAGATTGAGTCAGTTCTCAATTCAAGACCATTATGTCGTTTAAGTGAGCAGCCAGAAGAATTTGAGGTACTAACTCCTGCCCATTTCCTAATTGGAGAAACATTTACGAGTATTCCGGAAGAATCACTAGAATCAACTCCGATGAATAGATTATCACGATTCCAAAGGATAACCAAGATGAAGCAATCATTCTGGCATCATTGGCATAAGGCATACCTGAACAGCTTACAGCATCGCCCTAAATGGAAAAGGCAAGAAAAGAACATGAAAGAAGGCGATTTAGTAATTGTAAAGGAAGATGATGTACCACCAGGATTGTGGATAATCGCGCAAATTACAAAAACTTACCCCGGTGAAGACAACAATGTTCGAGTGGTTGATATCAGAACATCCAAAGGAACGTACAAAAGATCAATTACTAAGTTAGTCAAAATTCCAAAAGCTGATGATGACGATGAAGTGTTAGTTAAGGGTTCCCTTAACGGAGGGGAAAATGTTGAACCAGCAGATAATATTAAGCGAAATTAGTTAGTTTAGTTAATTATAAATTTTAATGTTTGTATGTCTAAACGTAGTCACATATTTAGTACTGGCCGCGTTCATTATTTACCATGTAAACGTAGTAATAATCGTTTAAAATTAAAAATGTGTTATCACCCTGTAAATATGAGCAGACATATAAAAAGGCGAGAAAAACTGGTAAAAATCACTTGCACTTGTACGGTTCGGTTGAATTAAAATTATGGAAATAAAAAATGTAAAAATTCGGAAAAATAATTAGATCGGAAAGTTAATATATAATTAAATTGTATAATTAAATCGGAAAATAAATGTGTAACGTTTAATCGGAAATGTGTAAAAAATAAGAAAATTAAATTGAAAATTATATTAATAAAAAATAAGTTTTAATAAAATAAAATAAATAAAAATAGTTTTACATAGTATCAGCAATTTATCTGATACAAAACGAACGGCATTATACAGTCCACTACATCGATACGGCAAACCAACACATACCGAAATTAATTTTTTGGTGGTTAAAACATGATTTAAAAATGATTGAAAAATTAAAAATCATATTTGTATGTTCAACCTTTAAAAATGTATTTTTACAACAACAACAACGTAATGCTTCATTTTATAAAATATTCCGACCACACACAGACACAAATTTTTATTTAATTTTTTTTTTTTTTTTTGGTTGGACAAATCAAACATATCCTTTTTCAATCTTTTAAAAAATTCATAAAGAATCAAATTAACAATTTACCTTTTCATTTTCTCAAGTTTGCTTCTCTTGCCATGATAAGAAAATATAAATTTATAAAAAGTAAAAAAAAATTTTATTTTTCTGGATCAATTCCAAGAAAATGTATATTTGTATCATCAACTTAGTAATTTCGAATTGAGAAGGTTTGACCCTATTTAACTTATATTTGAGTTTTCCTTTTTATAATATAATATTATGGCGATAACGAATTAATAAAAACAAAACTTTACTTTTTAACAGGTCGGTTGTCAGTACAGCGTGACCCAAACGAAGCATGGTTAAGTAGGCGTATTGAATTTATCGATTATCGGCCAATAATAATCTTTGACTATTACATTTATATAGATCGCTAATCAAACGTCAAAAGATCGGCGATGCCTTTTTGTGGAGAAATGAGAATTTGCATTTAATTCGGAAAGAAATACATTTTATAAATCCTATACATAGTCAAATGGTAATTTACAAACCCACTCCCAATAAAATTCTTAAAATGTGCAAGTAGCGTCAGGGCTGAAATTGTGTATGGCACCACAATTCTGATAAACTATTACTACTAATCGCTTCTATATTGGTTAACAGTGTCGACATTTAGTCAAATTGCAATTGCATGCGCAGCCTTGTTCAAATGGAATTTAAATGATTACACAGTAAAGAAATAATGTCACTAGAATACGCCAAATATATTGGAATTATGTGATGCCAATTTTCCAACAAAACTTGTGCCATTGTCGCTGAAAATTTCATGCAGCACTCCTCTTCTGTAACACAATTTCATGCAGCACTCCTCTTCTGTAGCACAATCATTATAATTGTATTTCAATTATAAAAGTGGCGACAAAGATGGGATATTCCTTGGTTTAAAATAACGAAGCTCAGCTTCAGGTTTAAACTTAATCTCAGCCTTATACGATGAACATTTCCCCAATGTATTTTCAAATAGCAATTGATGGTTCTGGCAGATTTTGGTGATTTTGCGTTTCAACTCGCCTTCCATATTGTCTTCGGTAACAGCATATATATCATTGTCTCCATGAACTATTTTGAAATTAAGTGTTTCAAACAAATCTAGACCCATAATATTAGAACTATTTTCTTGTTCCACTACAATTAATGGCAACTTACAGTTATATTGTTTGTATTCAACGTCTACAAAGCATACACCTTTGACTTTGATTATGTTGCCTCCATATGCTCGAAAAATCTTCGATGTGGGTTTACAAACAGGACTTCCTAACTGTCGGTAGACACTTAAACCAACCATAAAACATGTTGCGCCGGTGTCAATTTGAAATGAAATTGAGCGACAATTAATCTTCAGCCCAATCCATACTTTATTACGAGTGTCATTCACAGACGGTGAATTAACATCAATTGAATTTGTAACTGCTATATTTTGATCCCTGGCTGGACTTGGACTTGAACTAGAATGATAACGATGGTTGGAAAAATGGCGGTCTCTATTGTAGTTTGATCTAGATTGACCTCGTGAGCTAAAACGTGACCACCTTCTCGAAAATGACCGATCCTTTGAACGCGACATGCACACACTTGCTGTGTGAGTTTTATTTCGGCACCGATCACAAATAGCTTTAGAAAATCGGCATTGTCGACGATCGTGTTCTTCAATACAATCAGGACACGAACGGTAAAAATTTGAACAAGAACCAGATTGTTCACGATTCCGGCTTCGAAAACGACTGGCATTGCTAACAATTTTATTAATTTCACCACAACTAGATTCCCCTTTAATTGGCGAACACGTTTCACGCGGTTTCCAACACTTCTTCGAGACTTGGGTTTTGTTTTTGGTACCCGGACTACATCATGTGGTGTGTTAATCACAATGGCGTCCCTAATTAAGTCGTCAACAAAAGAAGCTTACATGATTCATTATAACATTGAAAAACGTAGTTTCTAGCCAAGTCACGGAGATCTGCGCCCCACTCTGTGTAACTTTGATTGGGTTTCATAACAGTTTTACTGAATTCATTACGCGCCGCCAATATACGCGTTTTCGATACAAAATATTTTATTAAAATCTTTAATCGTTTTACTTACCACGTCCCCGTTACACAATTTTTCCAAAATATTGAAGATGAAATCCCCGACAGATGATAAGAAAAAGCCACGCTTTTGATTGTCGTTTTCAACACCGCTTGCCAAAAACTGTTGATTCAGCTTCTCCAAATATATAGGCCATTGACGCTTTTTCTCTTCAAACGATGCAAAAGGTGGAATTACCGCGTTTGTCGATTTTAATGCACCACCCATCCATTTTTGTTGGTTTACCATCAATGTACATATGTATGAATTGATTCTGCTTGTCCAATACCTGTTCCAACGCCGCCTTATCCATCGTTGAGAATAAATTTTTATCTTCGTCGCCACTTTTATAATTGAAACACAATTATAATGATTTTATTTACTTTTATTTATTAAGCCGACTATGAGCGTTCATCACGGTAGAAGAGATCGAATAATAATAAAGACAATTTGACAATAACCAAAATATCGTTTGGCGGTTAATTATAATCAGCGCCTTTCGAAGAGACTACTTATTACATAATTATAAACTTTAGCGCATTCTACATTAAATATGGAAAAGAGATATAACAGTTCTAATCCTGTGAGAGTTGTTCAATTCATCGCAGCTCATCGAAAAAAAAAATTCACTGAATGGCCCACACCTGCCAAACCCTGGGATCGAATACACATCGATTTTGCTGGGCCTTTTATGTCAAAAATGTGGCTAATCGTTGTGGATGCGTTCATAATGTGTCCGTTTGTTTTTCAAATGTCAACGACAACTTCGGTCTGTACTATACGGGCTCTTCAACAAATTTTTGCAATCGAGGGAATACCAGTTGCCATTGTAAGTGATAATGGTCCGCAGTTCACGTCTTCGGAATTTAAAAATTTCCGTCGTCTCAATAACATTGAACATCTGACGTCTGCACCATTCCATCCCGAATCCAACGGAGAGGCTGAAAGGTTTGTTTGCTCTGAGAAAGAACTGTTTTGATGGAACCTCGTGTGATGTGGCTCTTACAAAGTTTTTGTGAACATATCGCAAAACACCACTTAAAAGCTGCGATCAATCTCCTGCTGAGATGTTACATGAGAGGCAGCCAAGAACTTTGCTGTCTTCCTTAGCAGAACATTTACGTATTCGAGATTCAGACATACCGTCAACGATGTTTAAAATTAACGACAGTGTGTATGTTAGAGATTTTTCTGTTAGAGGAACCACCAGGTGGAGAAAAGGTCACATATCCAAATGTGTCGGCAAACGTTTCTATTTAGTAAAAACCAACAGAGGAATATGGAAGCGACATCAGAATCAGATTCGAACAAGAGTCGCAGTACCAGATGATTCTGAATACAAACCGATTGTTCCTGTCGATCATTATACAACATCTTCATCAAATCCAATTCCACGGGATTACCCAAACAGCATGTTGCCGTTGATAGTTTCTGGAAGTGAGTCAACCAAAATTATTCCAAACTAAGCACCAGCATCAACAACATCACAGATTACTGCCCCAGCACCAGATCTGGCGAATGAGCAAGATGTAGAAACTCCAGTCCTGCGATCATCACGCGTTTCAACAAAAACCGTGCGGTTCCAATTTTAGAAGTAATTATTTCGAATTTAGAATGTAAATGTGAAAAAGTCAAAAGAAAAATTCATTTTTGTATGTTAACAACTTTGGGAAGGAGGAACTGTTATATCTCTTTTCCTTTTTTTTTGTAGTAATTGGTTTACTTCCCCTCTGATTGATTTCAGATCAAAGTTTTGCTCCAAATTTATTGAAAAAATGTTAATTTCTCTTTAATTTGTTGAATGCAAATGTCCAACAGAATCATGTGTATCCCTCGAAACTGATAAATTTGCGAAAGTGGTGTAAGGCCCTGCTTGGTTAGAGTAGAAAAGTGATCATTTACCAGCATATGGCTACGTCCGCATATTTGCTTAACTAATTATTCAGCTGCCTTGGTACTAAATTCAACATTACTGCAGTTCGATTGGCGATGAAAATTTTATATTTGGCTGGTCTGATAACCATGCTAGGACTGTCGCTGAATCTGTCCATGCATAAAGTTATTATATTTTAACTGCAACAAATAGTTCCACTCTTTCAGTCTGCTTCACACTGGGTGCGCGCGTTTTAGTTCGTCCCTTAGTTTTGTAATATCGGCTGGTTATTCGTTATAACAGTGATACTCAACCTAGAGAGTTATATATTTTGGGTGCATCGCTAATGCTCTTTTAGTTAATATTATACTTTCAGGCAGTTTCATAGTAAATGATAAAATGTCTACTGGAGAAATTCAAGTGTACGCCAAGAATGCTTCCTCAGCTATATCTAAAAATTTCTTATATATGTCAAACGATGATTAATGCAGAACTCTGATTACTAGGAAGGTAGAATACATTTTCTAGAATTAATGGACATTTTTGATTTTTAAAACATCCTAATCTCTAAGTTTCAAAAATGTTTATGTTCACCCGGTATGAATTGCAGCTTAACTATTGGACATTCTAAATTGCCTATCTGTGTTAACACGGACAATTTTTACCTTGCTTTCTGAAAGGCTTTATTTCATCACTCGAAATCCTCGGTACATCACAGCTGATTTGTTATCAGCACGCTGGTAATTGATTGCACTATCGCTGATGTTTGTGTTTTGTGATATAGCGATCCTTTGGCGTCCTATAGGTACACCATGTTCATCCAAAAAGTTGTAAGTATTAGAGTTGCTATTTTTTAGGATCTATTTCACATAATTACTTTAGCTTTGGCTGCTAGTATTTTATTGAATTGAGAAGTCGTCTCAGAAATGAAACTATGCAGGATTGATGGTGCCAAATTTACTTTAATATATGATAACGTAAATAAGTCGGTAACAATTCAATGGCCGAGCCATTTCTTCAAGTTCGGAAGCAGGAAATCGTCGCAGTGGGGTAAGTCTGGAAAATATGGCGGATGTGGAAGCAATTCGAAGCGTAATTCATCGATTTTGGCCATGGCAACTACACACGTGTGCACACGTGCATTGTCTTGATGGAAGAGATTTTTTTTCTTCACCAAATGCGGTCGTTTTCATATTCAAATGTTCGTATAATATATTGCACACACGTTCATCTAAAATGCCTACTATCTCATCTATCTCGCGCACTTTCACTCTGCGGGCTTGCCATACCATTTTTGGTGTGGTGACTTCATTTGGGCGTCCTGAACGTTCGGCATCAGTTGTGCTTGTTCGACCACAATGAAAATCAGTAAACCACTTTTGAATCATTTTAATCGATGGTGAAGAGTCCCAAAAGAGGGATGATAAATATTATGAAGAGTCATAATATTTATCAAGCTTTGTTTTGGTTTGCTCAATGGTTTTTCACGAAATTCCCTTTTTTCCATGTTTGCAAAAAAACAATGGTGTTTGTTTTCAATGACTGTCAAAACTGAACTAAATGACCGATCTGTCTGAAAATTATAATTTGGTCTAGCGACAGATGGTATTGACACAAGACATCTGGGATTTGCGATTTATCCATAGTTGGTCCCTTACTCAATTTGTATAACACTTTTAGATTATTATGCAAGTTTATGTATCTGTGATTTTCATCTGTCGGATGTTGAGTGAAATTTGATGTGATATATATGTATAGCTTATGTGAATTTCTTTGGTGTGTTCTGTGAAACGTTGTGCGAATGATCTACCTGTTTGTTCGATGTACAATTTACAGCATTCGTTGCATGTTAATTTATATATACCAGATGATTCGTAGTTTTCCGTTAACAGGAATATTGGAATACATGTTTACTATGTCAAACGACACCATTTTGGTGTTTTGGAATTTTAACACTGCTTGGAATTTTTATTGATTGGATTCTGTCGTCCAAACTTATATCATTGTTTAGCCATCTGTTCATATATTTTGCTATACGATAAGTTGGTGAAGTGGTGAAGTTTATCAGTGGTCTCATTGGAATATTTTCCTTGTGGATTTTAAGAACTCCTGTGACAAGTGGCGCCATTGGTTTTACCATCTTGTTGAAAAGCAATTGTTTCTTGTTTAGGACGTTCTTAGATGTGTTGATGACTTTACTTTTTCTTAAATATAATTTTGTTGGATTTGTTTGTAATTCGATGATGTTGATAACTTACATATATGTAATTATTAATATTTGCATTGTAATCAATACTATATACATTATAACCCTGTTATTTCCTTTATCTGCTTTGTGCTTATGGCATTATGTTCTGTTAGCTTGTTTTTGTGTCCGTGTTGTATTTTATATTGGCTGTTGTATTAATATTTTCATTAACCGAGCAAATAGCGCAGTGGTTAAAGCTGCGACGTTTGGATCGGGAGGTACCGGGTTTGAATCCCAACAGAGGCGGGGATGCAAAAAGGATTTTTCATCTCCCGATTACGACCGGAATGTAGAACTCATAGTTGGAATGTAGAACTCATAGCTCAACCCATCTTCCATGTCACTGTACAGGGTGACATATTAGTGTGAATGTGGGTGGGTATTGCACCGTGGGCCCATTAGTGGCATTGAGTGCTGGAGTAAAATCCGCCCAATTTTTATTTCTAAGTCTGTTTACTATCGCAGTGTTCGAATTTCCTCTTCACGATCCTTGTCCGTTGTTAAAATCATATTCTCAATATTTAAAAGAAGAAGTTTTTCACTAACGTTGAACATAATATCGGTGGCGTTGTGAATTCTTTCGTAAAACTTATGACTGCTGTTGATAATTTCACGTGGTACTTCAGGTTTTTGTCACACTTTGAACTATTTTCTTTTCTTTGGAAGTTGATATAGTATTTTAATTCCAAAAATCCAGAATAATTTAACGAATTGCGATCACCATTTTTTTTATTGCTGATACAACGATTCAATAATATTATCTCATACCGGATGCAGACTGGTTCCTATGAAGGGTTTTTTTTAAGCCCGATAGAACTTGAAATTGTAAAAAATAACATAATAAGTTAAATTCTAATGAAATTTTTTTTTTATTCGAAAGATCATGGCATCAATATTTGAAAAAGGCATGGCATTAATATTTGAAAATGATTTCGGGCATATGGGCACCACAGCAGTTCTTGACGAAACGCATTCAGGACGTCCAATTTTGTTCCACATTTTCGAGCACTGCTGGCCATATGTCACAAATAATACGAACAATGCTGGCCTTAAAAGCGTCATTTGTTGTTGAATTGATTGGTCTTACTCCATTTGTGGCAAATTCGTTTATTAACAAACCCGTTTAGCCAAAAATGAGCCTCATCGCTGAACACAGTTTGACGATAAAACAACGGGTCATTTGTCAACTGCTCTAGAGCCCAATCGGCGAAAGAACGACGCTGATAATGGTCTCGTGGCTTCAATTCCTGCACCAGCTGGATCTTGTACGGGTGTAGGCCAAGATCTTTCCGCAAAATTCCTGCGACCGACGATGAATCGATAAATTTAGATGTTCTTCCACATTTTCGTTTATAGCGACCATTTTCTCTTCAGTACGCACATTCCTTCGACGTATTGATGTTATTGCATACTCTAGAGAGTATGGGGTTCGAAATCTATCCACAGTTCGACGGATGGCTTGCTCAGAAGTACAATTATGTGCGCCATAAAAATCACGAAGTCGTCTATAAGTTGCGACGACTGGTTTTCAAAGTAAATTTTAATAATTTCGTCGCGTTGTTCACGCGTGAGACGAGTATAAGGATGTGTGACAATTTCAGATAATCCTTTAATTTTTACTGTGCTCTATCCGATTTTGTTTTGTATATTTTTGAATTAGTTGTCTGCAGATGATCAGCAGCGTGTTTCTTAGAGTCACACTGTAAATTTTATAATATTATACCTGAATATTGTTGTTTTAAATATATTTTCATACATGTACACACTTTTATGATTTTGTCGAATACTTATTATGTGTATTGTGATCTTCAATTTGACCACATCGACCCTTAACATTTTGCTCTACTAAAATAGGAAACAACAAAAGTTGTGCTGAAATTTTTTCTTTGTCACAGTCATATCTAATGTTTTACAGTTTAGTGTAATGAATTTAAATTTGTTTTTTTGACCAACAATGGTAAAAATTGTACAAATGTTCGAGAAAAGAATCAAGTTTTTCACAAAAAAGGTTATAAGCTATTCAATTTAAAAAGATTAGTAACATATGGATAAGATATTTTGGTATAAGAATAAGATTGCATCTTTATTACAATCGTATACTTTAATCTCACACGATATTAAAATATTTAATTTGAATATGATATTTTGATACCAAAAAAGTTACCAAACATCAATCAACTCGCAAATGTAAACGACAAAACCGACAAGTGTAATGAAATATTACTCGAAATAAATTTCAATTAAATCGCGACTTGAATAAGCTTCCTCTCATTCTGTATAGCTATGTATATTTCTTATTAAATTAATTTAAATTAAAAATAAAACTTTTTTTGTTTGTTGTGTCGGAATCATTGAAACCCCAATATAAAACAATACAAAAACCAAAACGGACGGGAGGAAAAATAAATAAATGAACTAAATTAATTTTCATTGGTTTGTGTGCGACTGTGAAGAGCCGGAGAATTTCATTTCCTATATATATACATATATATATATATGGTGTATGTATGTACGTATGTATAAATAAAAACGACGGAAAAAACGGATATTTCAATTTGTAATGTCCTTTTATATTTAGTTGTCTTTTGTTTTTTATTTTAGTTTGGACATAGTTTAAGTGGTCATTTACAACAAAACAAAATTTGAAACGAACAACAACGAGGAAAATTAATTTTATCTATTTCGACTATCTAGTCCAACATACGAGTACATACATGTGTGCAAACAGAAAAAAAAACAATAACAAAAACATTTTAGAACAGCACAACACAAAATAAATAAATTGTAAATATTAAGTTGATTAAAAATTTCGCTCATACCCTTCTGCAAATTATTACAATTCTCGGATTATCTGGTTACCATGTTAACGTCAAACTCAATAAAACAGTAATATACGGGAAAAAGCCATTAAACACATCCTTATACTCATCTGAGAAAACTGTTATATAGTTTACCGCCTATTCATATACACAATACTATGGTCAACATGTTTTGTTTATTAATTTTGATAACAAAATTTAATGTTAAGGAAGAAGGCATTCGACCGTTCGTATACAAAAACAAAATTTATTATCTAACCCACTTTTCTGGTCAATTTGTGTCAAACATAAATTTCTATTTTTCAGTATTAAATATAAATGCGTTAATAATTTAATATACAGTTAGAAGGACTATTAATTTTAATTCGTAATGTCCAAATGAATAAAGCAAAACTCGTTTCAGTTTACGCCGGTAAACCTTTGCATATAAAGTCTCAATGGCTATATTATATATTCTCACTAAACTGTTGATCAAAAAGGAGATTTGATATACCCTAGAATATTGTCCAGTTAGTTCTACTTAACCTTCCGTTGGTTACCCCAGGCTTAAAAAAAGTGAAATAAAAAGTGAATTAAAGCGAATTAATCCGAAATCACTTAGGAATGCTCTCTCTCTTACATGTTTAGCACAACAAAATATCAAAAAACGATGAAATCTGACCATTTCAAACCAACTGTGGCACAGTAATGAAAAATATGCCACGGTCTGTGCATGGGGGTAATAAGTTACCAGACTAACAAAGAACGCAATTGAAATCGTTTATTACTGTTCCCTACAAGTATTTTTTATCGACTTGGAGTTATGTGAGTATTACAAAATAGTGTTTGAAGTAATTTTCATTTTAGATGTTTGCCAGTTTATCTTTTTTGTTAGATAATGACGTCAAGAACTAAGAGATTTGTTCGATGAGATATCCGTTTCATCGGATAATTCACTAACAATTAAATTCTTGTGATGATTTACAGGAATATAACGAAATTCCTCAGGAACAAGATGATTTAGATGGTGATTTTTCGGATTTTGATGATGATGATGAATATATTCCGGATATTCGTGACCGTATGCGCAACGAAGATTTGCAGGAGGAACAAGAATGTTCATCCAATGATGATGAAAACGAGACTGATAAACAAGAATTATTTTATAACTCGCAGAATAACAATTATTCTCGAAAATGGAGGAGCATTCATAAAGTTCCAGAATTTCAAATAGATCGTGAGACACCGGGATTGGAGCAAATTCTTCGCTTCAAGCGTTTCGATAATCATCGAACTATCTATTATCTGCTTTCAGAGATGTTTGGCTACTTTTTCATCTGAAATTAGCATATAGACCAGGAAACTTAACAGTCGGTGAACAACTAGTAGCAATAAGAGGGCGCTGTAATTTCCTGCTGTACAGCCCTTCCAAACCAGGAAAGTATGGAATCAAATTATTTTGGGTCGTCGATGCGAAAAACTCCTATCCATTGAATGGAGAAATTTATATTGGTTGTCAACCTGGAGAGAAGAGCGCAAAAGACTACGCATTCAACCTAGTGAACAGACTAGCTCGTCTTTACATCAAGAAAGGACGTACTATAACAATGGACAACTTTTTTACCAGTTGTGCTCTTGCCGAAGATATGATTCGTCAAAAAACAACAATCATAGGAACCATTCGAAGTAATAAACCCGATTTACCAGTCGCATTGGCAGCACATAAGGCACAAGACAAAAAAATGTATATCAAAAATCGAGAAGTTGATTCATCATGCTTTTGTTTTGATGGCTATCTCACTTTAGTGAGTTACATACCAAAATTCACAAATAAACATGTCCTATTATTATCGACTCTTCATAATAACGATGGCATCGATGAAACTTCCGGCAAGCCGAATATAATTTTAGACTACAATTCCAGTAAGGGAGGAGTATAGACACTATGGTTAAGTTGGCCAAGACTTATACATGTAAACGTATCACTCGTAGATGGCCAATGGTGTTGTTTTTCAACATGATAGATGTGGCAACGATTGCTGCCTTTTACATACATAAACGAGCTCGCCCAGATGCGTATGTACAAAAGAAAAGCAACACCCGTAAACTTTTTCTGGAGATCCTTGCAAAACAGCTTGTTGATCAACATATTCGAAAGCGGCTATCAAATTCAAACGCATTAAAAAAAACGTAAAAATTGCGATGCAGTTGATGTGTTATAACGTCGATATTCTAAGACAGCAACCAGATGCTGGAACTAGTTCCATTACCAAGGAACATTACCAAAAATCGGTCTCGTCGTTGTAACTTCTGCGATCGGTCTGCTGACGTAAACGTACAAATATTAGTTGCCACATCTGTACCATGCCCGCATGCAAGCGTCATCATACAATAGTTTGCAATGCCTGTTGTGCCATAGAAATCTAAGACGAAGAAGTTATCGCCAGCTTTGATAATCTTGATGACGACTGTGATTAAATATTGTTCCTTTTTTAAATAATTTACATTTATTATAACATGTAACGTGAATTAAACTATATTTTCACTGTACTCCATTGAATTAAAATAAATTTTATTGATATATTATGTTCAGTTTTATTTAAATAAATTAACCAAATATAACTTTTTCCCTTGTATGGTATAATAAACTAGTGGGGTAACATGTTACCCCCATGCACAGACCGTGTGTATAAAACACGTGCACCGACGGAAGGTTAATCTAGCCCTCCCCATATATAATCAACTGTTTTATTTCGATTCGGAATATTCATTTATTCCTCCTAACGACATACTTTGCAGTTTATTAAAGCTCGTTTGTTGTCTCGTGATTTTTAGTTGGTCTAAATGTTTAAACTCATAATTTACTTGCAACATTTTAGATTTCAACATAAAACTAAAATTTATTTATTCAATCAGTGGAGATAGAACATTATACAAATTGAAAACAAAATATGCGAACATTTTGAAAATATCTTCTACCCATTATGGAAGGTAAATATGCTATTATGGAAAATAGAGAATGCGCCTGCAACTTAATGCCAAAAACGCAAAAACAAATTCCAGGATTATATACTAATTCGCAAAATGGATATGTTTAAACCAAAACAGGGAGGACAACAGTCCGATATTAATAGACATAAATGCCATGCCTCTTAAGGATTGAAAACAAAATTCTTATCTGCTCATTAGCTATATATCTTTTAAAGTGTGTTTTTTATAATTTTCATGTTCAACTAAGTTAATTGGAAACAAGGTTTGGCTAAACATTCCGCAATTGTTAAGAAGATTAATGATAATATTTGTTGCAGTCCTAGAAATGTTTGAAAATGGTCAAAAAATTATTAAACAAATTAAGCACAGTGTGCGAACCCATATTGCCAAAAACTTGTAGATTAGATCACGGACAGTAGATTCCAAACTCAGTATAAAGGTTAGAGTGAAAACTATCGATTCAGCTTATGTACTTTTAGAGGAAACTCTCGGTATTCACAAATCTCTTGATTGATAAGCCACCGAACACAAATTGGAGTGTGTTAATCATATAGATTTGTTGTCTCTCGATAGACCTGAGAATATTTAACGCCTGAATACACCTCAGAGCAAACGCTATAGAATAAACCACAACTATAAAAGACTAAAAGGAATCCATAGCATGAAGTAGAGTTAAGGATATAGCTATAAGTGCATGACTTGGTCACATTCTTGTTGATCGTTCTCTCAAAACGAATGGACGTGCAGATCTTTCTCGGTGTACCGTGTCTCTAAAATAGTTAAGCCATGTTGTGTTAAGTCGGATAAGATACTAAGATGTTTTGCTTTTTTGACCATTTGCTTCAATTTTTTATTTTCAAGTTAGTTTTTGATTGTTAAATAATAATAATAATCAGTTTTAAAGGCCATTACTGGCCCCTTACTGAATCAACAATTTGGCTCCAACCGTTTCGATCCTGAGCATGGTCTTCATACTGTCGTAAGTAAATCTGAAGAAGCCAAATCATTCTCTTCATCGTGGAGAGCTATCGTCGCCTGTAACGACCTCGGTATGTACCATGACTCTTCTCTTAAATGTAAGGAGACATCTCTCGTACTCATCCGTCAGCGCCCAACTTTCACATCCAAACATAACAACGGGCCTAATCAACGATTTGTAAAGCTTCAGCTTCACGGCACTTGATAAGATTTTAGCAGTGGCCTTAGAGGATACAAAGAACGACAGCCAGTTGCCAGCGGCACTTTAATATCCTCACCCACACTGTTATTGTGAGTGTTAAGAGAACCCAAATATATGAACCTCCTCACTCCCTTAAACATGTGGTGGCCACTACTAAAATCTGGTGTGCCATTGTCCCTAAAACCACAGATCAGGTATTTCGTTTTGGACTCATTGATCTGAAGTCCAACTGAAGCTGAAAACTCTACAAGTGGATCAAGAATTTCTTTCACTCCGTTGCTATTCAGTCCAATCACGCATATGTCATCTGCATATGCAAGCACCTGATTGGACTGGCGATATAAGACGTTGCGCTGTGGTGTTTCAGTTTTACGAAAGATGTACTCAAACATGAGATTAAAGAGTATCGGGGACAGAGCATCTCCCTGCCGAACACCCGAGTTAATTACAAAAATTGTCGATAGCTGTTCTCAACTTTAACACAGCATTGAGACTGCGTCACTGTCATCCTACACAGTCGTACCAATTTTGTTGGCATTCCTAGGTATTCCAGGGCAGACCACAAACTCTGTCGATTGATCGAGTCATAGGCCTGCCGGAAATCCAGGAACACCTGATGTACGGGGATGGATGTCTCATAATATTTAGATAGAATCATCCGCAGCGAAAAAACCTGATCGGTGATTGATCCATCCGGACGAAATCTTTCTTGATAGTCACCAACCATGCCCTCCGCTAGAGGAGTGATTCTATCCAATACAATTTATGACAGTAACTTGTATGCTGTGCGAAGGAGAGCTATATCGCGATATTTCTAACACTTCAAGCGGTCTCCCATATCGCGGCCACTTTCCATTCGTCAGGCATAACTTCGGTTCGTCATACTAATCGAATATGGTCGAAACAACAGTTTCACAAAGTATCCCCTCCGAATATCAAGAGCTCCGAATTAATGCAGTCCATTCCAGGTGAGCGGTTTCGTTTCAATCTCTGCATGGATTTAGTGAATTCCTCATGGGATGGCTCCTCATTGCAAATCTCCGCAGTCTGTATTAGAGGTGGCTCAACAACAGTCTGTGACGCATGGGACATCAAGCAGGTCAGTAAAATGTCCACTCCATGCGTCAAGTAATGCGTCGATATTGACACAGAGGTTTCCATCCCGGTCGCGAATGGCGGTTGACGTAGGCCTGAAAGTATGGTGCAGTCCAGTAATTCCTTTAAAGAAATTACGCGAACTGCGCTCATTGCATGAGTTGTTGTCATTTCACAACCACGGCCTTCCACCATTCTAGCTTCTTCCGTCTACAAATCCGCTTAGCTGCCCTACTTGCAAGAGCAGCCTTGTTTTTTCTCGCGATTGTGAGACGCTATTGCACTTCATTATGGGCTATATTTTGTTGCTCAACTGCAAGACGACACTCGTCATCAAACAAATCATTCTTGGGTCTGACTTTCACTATACCTAAAGTCTGTTTAGCAGCACTGACAACCGAAGTTTTCAGTACATCCCAGACAGAGTTCACGCAGTCAGACTGGTAATTAGCTTCATCAATGTTGTTGCTGACAAGATCCTGTTATCGTTTCTTTTGATCTTCATTTATCAGACCTTGACAGTCTTGTATGTGAAACTTCCATCGTAGCTTTGCAGCGACCAAATGATGATCGCTGCCTACGTATTTAGTTGCTGACCGCGATAAGTTCGCACAACCTGAGCTTAGACACTAACACATGTCTCTAGATGTATGTGTTTGTGAGGGAAAAATGTGCTTGCTACTCTAAGATCATGAGCAACCGCAAAGTACATCATTCTCTCACCATTACACATTACTCACTAAAATGAGTCTTTATCTTGGGGATGGCTGACTTCGGTGGGCGCATGTACACAAATTATCGACAGATTAGCTTACTTCATGCGCAAGCGAAGCTTACACAATCGGTTATTGACTGCTTGGAAATCCAAAACAGCGTTCTTTACCTGCGGCCCAAGATGAAATCCAGCTCCAAGATTTCCAAAGTCATCTCCACTGTAGAGCAACGTATAGCCCTGGGACACATGGTCTCCACTATTAGGCCAGCGAGTTTCTTGAAGAGTAACGAGTTCCAACCGATACTCCTTCATGCACGTGATTAGGCCCTCCAACGCTCCTGGTTTTCACGCTCCTGGGTTTCACGTTCCACGTGCCGATCCTAAATCTCGTGTCCGGGTACTTGAGCGGGGGTCCGGTGTTGTTTTGGTGGTATCCACTTTTCTTTTTGTTGACTTTATAAACATTTGATTTTTTTACGGATGCTGGTCGTCAGTACGACCGTTTATTCTTGGGAAACATGTTCGTGCAATTTAGATTTACGAGGCATGTGAGTCGCCCCGACCATAGGGGAAAATGTAATAATGGGGCTATACGTTTTATAAAATTTTTTGAAAGTGATAGAATTTGTGCTAAAATGATTTATATATAGTGCCAAATTGCACTTGGGTGCAAAACGGATTTTTATGGGGCTAAAGTAAAATTAGCAACCCTGTTGACTGATAATCGCGTAAAATAGGCAAACCCTAAATATTCTTTACAATCAGTTTTGGAGCTATTGGCTCTTTCAATTCTTTCTCAGCTTGGTGCCCGTTCGCCGTCGCCTGCGAAACATGAGGCTACAAACCCATTTTAATTACTAAATATCTAGTATAGAGTAATATATATATATGTATATATATATATATATATATATATATATATATATATATATATATATATATATATATATATATATATATTTATATACATATGTATATACCAAATCGATTTTATGCACAAATAACCATTTTAAATTAGATCTAATAACACGGGTTACAAAATTTAGCTGCTTTTA
Organism: Tipula unca; assembly: GCA_951394425.1. Lineage (NCBI taxonomy): Eukaryota > Metazoa > Arthropoda > Insecta > Diptera > Tipulidae > Tipula > Tipula unca. The sequence goes on from OX596381.1 coordinate 135,750,684, forward strand.
TTATATAATTTCATTAAAAGCAGGCAAAATAATTCGTGCGTATGACAATAAACCATGAAGAATTTCCTTTGCTTCCAATAATTGAATTTTATATTGCTTCCAACCGAAATAAATTTTCCGCTCTAAATTTATATACAAGCCACTTGTTTTTATTAAGTCAATTTCCATTTGTTATTTTTACTTAATTTGATGTCATTAGTCATCTATCTAAATAGTTTCCCAACTTTCCATGTACACTGTCTTGTTAGTATATATATATACCGAACAGACGTACGTACGTACATATACAGATAATTTCTTAATTTGATTAAAATGAGTAAACAAATTTTCCAATTTCATTCTAAAATTTTCTAATACAGAACATTGATTTGTCCTATAATACATATAATAGGTGTATGTATGTGTGTGGTATTTTATCTATTTTTATATGTGCAATCAATTCTCTCCATTAAATAATCCAAAATGGATTTACAAAAACAATCAAATTAATACAAAACAGGAACAAAAAATAACTACTATACTAGGAGTAGGAAAATAAGATTTTGCTTCGTTATCAATTTTCTTTTTTATTGTACAGTCTGTGTCTATGTGTGTGTGTGTGGGTGTGTATCGGTGAGGCGGGCATCCCATGAGAGCATGGGGTTTCTAAAGGAAAACAATTTTTCTAGTTGTTTTAAAATACAATGGATTTAAATCAAATTAAAAAGCATCACAAAAAAAATGTTGATGCTTTTCCATGTGATTTATTATTGTCTGTTTTACAGATAATCTATTTTATGTGTTTTAAATTAATTATTTAAAACAAGGAGGATTTTTGTTATTTTTTGGTTTTCATCCTATTTCTCTCGATTATTTTTGAAATTATCGAAACAGGATATGAACACATTTGAATTTATTTTATGCACAAACACACACACACATATATGTTTATGTGAATTACATATATAGCTTTATACATATATATCGACTGCGTTTAACGGAAGCATATTATATTGATTTATAGTCTGTTCAATGTGAACTTTTTTACTTGTTTAATGAGCTTTTTTTCAATATTAAAACTAATATACTCGTATATTGTATTTTTATGCAGTGATGGCATACCGGAACTGCGATATGTTTGTTTTTATTTGTATATTAATAAATATTATGTATTATGATCTGTATATGTATAGTATACTCGTTCTGGTTGCAGTTTCTATAATGGAAAGTGTTCGATGAAATATTAAACTATTAGCAATAATATTTTTTATCAGCTTATCTAAGTTTCTTAAAACGTTTCGAAGACAAATCAAAGAACATCACACACATTACTATTTCTAATAAAAACCGTAGATTAAACTACACATTTACTGTGTAACGTATCTTTCAAAATGTATTCACTTTTTCACGAAATACAAAACCGAACTGAATACCATTACAATATTATATTTACTGAAAATTAAAAAAAAACATTTAATTCCTAAAAAATAAGATCCCGCGCATTCCTATCCGGTAGCCTTGCGACCCATTTGTCACATTTTCACAATAGGCTTATTGACGCTGTTATTGTCTTTAGTAATATGCGCGATTGTTCACACGTAAAATATTACGTAGATTACTTGGCAGTGTTTTTTGTTAACGTCGACAATTAAAATAATGTCAACAAACTACGATATTTTAGAGATATCAAACTGAATTCGCCAGTTCGCAGGTGTATTTTGTAAAAGAGCAATTAATTGACGTTAAGACGTATATATGAAATTGTTCAGCCTTGTTACGAAAATCAGATTGTTCAGCCTTGTTACGAAAAACACATTTGGAGTACCATTGATTGAACCTTAACTTACAGTATTGGCGATCAAATAGACGGGTTGGTGTGGTTTATAAGCTTGTGAAATCATCGATCCATATTTCTTCACAAATGAAGACGACCGGAACGTAATTGTGAATCACGCCCGCTATCGCGCCATGATTACGGATTATTTGCTGCCTGAAATTGAAGCCCGTCATCTCGAGACATTTAGTTCCAAAAAGACGGCAATACCTGCCATACAGCTCGTGAAAGAATGCAGCTATTGAAAAATCAATTTGGCGAGCACTTCATTTCACGCTTCGGACTGATGAATTGGCTATCTAAATTTTGTGATACCACACATCTAGACTTTTTCCTTGGGGCTACGTAAAGTTCAAAGTCTATATGTGGATAAACTAGCTACACTTGAGGCTTTGGAAGCCAACATTAAAAGCGTCATCAAAATTGGGCCTTCCAAATGGATCGTCTTAATCACAGTTGCGACCAATATTTAAAAAAAATAATCTTTAAAAAAAATAAATGGCAAGAAATGTTCTTTCGAATGATAATAAAGATCGTGTGCAAAGGGGAACACCACACACTTCTGCACTGCAATAATGCAGCATCAACTACCGAAAGTAGTGTAAAAACTGCCGAAACATTCGTGATCAACCAGCAAGGACAAGTTTTATTACCAACTGCATTAGTCAGATCCGCAACTAGCACAGGCGATTTTTTCACACTAAGAGCTCTAATTGATCCAGGATCACAGGCCACATTAATATCCTCCAAGGCCGCAAATAGGTGGAAAAAAGGCAGACACCTGCAGACAAACCAAGTTTGTGTGTGTATTTGTGTATAGTAATTAATAGTAGGTATTTACGTCATTAGCGACGTTGTTTTGAGAAAATAAGAACTTTTTGGTAGCCGATAGCAAGTAATCTGTTATTGGGGAAGTTTTGGACTTAATTTTATGGGAAAATTGTAATTTTGGTTAAACTCTAAAGTTATTTGAAGAATAAATGAGAATTCATCTCACAAAAAACAAAGAGTTAATCAGTCTAGTCCAGTTTATAGCGGGTTGCCAAGAGTTGATTACGATGGTTTGAGGAAATGACATTTATCATTAATATAAGTTGGCTGTTGATGATTTAAGAATTTAAAAATGTATAAACAAATCCGAAACTCGTAGAACTGCGCAAGAACTAGCAATGAACAATGAACTAGCAAAATAAGAGATGTGATCGTATTTTCTCAACCCATAAGTAAAGGGTATCCCAAAATTAATGCAAGATTTGAATTTGCCGCCATTTGTGCAGTAAAGTGTTGGCAACCCTAAAAAAAAAAATAATTTGACAGCTGAGAGGTTAGAGTTAGTAAAAATGTGGCGTTACACGATAGAACAACGTATTTTCATTATGGAAAAATATCTTAAAAATAATGAAAGCTTGGCAGCCGCAATTCGAAAAGTTCATACAAAATATTGTCGGAATAGTGTTTTAACTTCGTCAACTGTTAAGAGATTAATTGAAAAATTCAAGGAGACTGAATCTGTTGGAGATGCTAAACACACTGGTCGTCCAGAAACAAGCCGTCCAAATGTCAATATCGAAGCAGTGCGTGAGAGTGTTGGTGAAAGTCCAGGAACATCAATTCGGCGTCGTGGACAAGAATTGAAAATTTCAAGATGCTCTCTGCAGCGAATGCTCACAAAATTCAATTAACACAACAACTGAAGCCTATGTACATGCACAGCGAATAGAGTTTGTCGAATGGATTATTGAGCATCAACAAGTGGATGCTGATTTTTCGAGCAAAATCATCCTAAATCATTCACCTTGATGGCTTTGTTAATCGCCAAAATTGCCGCATTTGGGATACGGAACCCACATGTGATGGTCGAAAAACAAATGCATCCACAGCGTGTCACTGTTTGCTGCGGATTTTGGGCTGGAGGCATCATTGGACCATACTGTTTTGAAAATGAGACTGGTCAAGCAGTAACTGTTACTGGTGCTCGATATCGCGACATGATAACACACTTCTTTCTGCATCAGTTGGATGATATTGACATTGACGACATGGGGTTTCAACAAGATGGTGCCACATGCCTTACAGCCCGTGAAACAATTCAATTACTGCATGCGACATTTCCTAGTCGTGTATACTCTCTTGTTTCGGTGATCAGAATTGGCCCACTAGATCTTATGACTTAACACCATTAGATTTCTTTTAATGGGGTTATCTGAAGTCAAAGGTCTATGTCAACTAGCCCACAACCACTCGTGCATTACAGGAGGAAATTAAACGCTGCATCAACCAAATTCATCCACATTTATGCAAAAATGTCATGGAGAATTTCGATAAAAGAGTGTGTATGTGCCAGCAAAGCTGTGGAGGCCATTTTCCCGATGTGATATTCCATAACCCTATCCTATAAAATTATAATAACCCGATTCAATAAAAAAAATCACAACCTGAAGACTAAAAACTGTGTTTTCTATTTAAATATATATATATATATATATATATATATATATATATATATATATATATATATATATATATATATATATATATATATATATATATATATATATATATGTATATATATATATATATATATATATATATATATATATATATATATATATATATATATATATATATATATAAAGAAAATGTGGAAGGATATACGATTTGACAAGTTGCAGTCTAAGTTTAGAGTTAAATCATTTCGTAGTTGACCACAGCATTCTTAATAAAAATATTACCTTATTACAAATGGTATCAATGTGATAATTCCAACAAAGTGATTTATCAAAAATCAATCTTAAATTATTCACGGAATCAGAGAAGTCAATTTCAATCCCGTGCACCACTATTTTATAGGTGTATGTTGTGTACGACGAGTTGTAGAAGATATAACAATGCACTGCGTCTTAAAGATGATATTTACAACTAGTGATAACTGGAGGTAGGTAATTTATATACACATAAACAGGAAAGGAACCAGCACAGATCCCTGTGGACACCACGATGAGTACTACTGTAACAAATGTTGGATACTTTTAATTTTATTTAAACTGATTGGGAACGACTTGACAGAAAGAACAGGATTAAGCGACAAGCCGGATTTAATTGAATCAAAAGCATCCATAAGACCAACTATATCAATACTGTTAAAGCTAAAGTAACCCTCCAAAGAACTATGACCAACCATTGCATCAAAAATAATTGGCTTAGCACTACCTGCACTGTTATTCGAAAAATGATCATTAAAATCATTCGGTGAAAATTGGGCTGATGGTTTGAAAAACCACATAAAGATTTTAAATTTTTTCAGAATACATTAGCAGGTATACCAACAACCATAACCATATCTGGGGATGGCATCTCTGATCTCCTTCACATATATTACAGCATTAGATTACGTAGTAGAGTCACGTGGGGCAACATCATAATAAAAATCACCATTCCTCTATCGTTTGCGCAGGACTATATCCTATATTGGCAGTATTTTCAGTACCTAATATTGAGCACAACAACACGCAGTCGTACATTATCACCAATTCGGATTACTTAGCAGTAGATAATCATCGGGACCACTTTACATTATTAACAACAGATGAAGTGAAACAATGTCAACTATTTCAAAATAAACGATTTTTATGTGAAACATTGCCAATTTATAACGCAATGACTGACCAAAATCAATGCGAATTAGCGATCTTACAACGAGCAGCAAATCTCGAAGGGGCATGTACCATTAGGTCAATTAAGAAGGCAAACCATTGGATTAAGCTCCATGCGACGAATCAGTGGATATACTCCATTTCAAATGAAACAACATTCGATGTAGTATGCGGCCATCCGTGGTAATCTATTAAATAAATTCATAAATCAAAGCGAACTTAATTTTAGAATTAAGGTACAAGCTGAGATTTTAAACTAAAAATAATCAGCATTCTAATCTCCTTTGGAATTGATGAATCCGTCATATGTGGTTCGATTGCTCCGCTTAAACTAATAGCTATCTGCTTGAGACATTCGGTATAAAGTGATAAATTCTGGTTCGGGAATAGCAGAATGTTTGACGATTTTATTTTTAATATATTTTTTTTGATGTTTACGAAACAAAATTCGAAAATAGCATTTGTTTTGCTAAAAGATGACAGCCCTTTTGTGCGGTATCAGTATTTCTAGTAGTAAGCATTTGAACTAAATATTAAACATATTAAAGATTTGGGATTATTCCAATTTCCTACGGAAACTAGAATAGAGCTGGTGTGTATCTTAACTGGTGTGGTTCTTTCATATTTGCCGCAGTTTATTCAATTATTTTTCAATAAATGAATAAATAATTCTATACCTAATAAATGATTTATTCAAAATCAGGTTTTTTAATTCAATTAAATAAATGCTAAAATATTAAAAAATAAGCGAGTATTTAAGAACAAATGTACAAATGAACCTGTGTTCTTACGAATTGGACATTCTTTGAATGATAGGAATGCCGATTATGGTATACATGTTCGACTCTAGTTGCTCGTCTGAACAGCGATACGTGGGTACAATCGATACAACCGATTACGCCGGGAAGATTGAACTTTTCATAGAATCTGAAATGGAAAAGTTATTAGAGTTCGAAAAAACTTACTTATTCAAAAGTTAAAACAAACACTTACTGTTTTTGACTTTATTAATTTTCGTTGGCGATTGTGGAAATTTTATGTATATCGACATTAAATTTTCAGATTATTATTTTAGATTATTCATTGAGTTACCACACTCTGCGATACGCATAATTTAGGTAATTCATACCCACTCTCTTTTGGAAAGTACCTGATAATATATGTACATGCAGAAACAAAGCTTAATTAGTTTGTGTGTAAATAACGTTCATGAAACGTGTATAGCGGTTAACCTTTAGACAAGAAACTCAGCGTAACTAGAACGCGAATTTCTTTTGGTATATGGTTGACACCTCCATAAAAGAATCAATTTCTCTTTTAATGCCAAAACCAAATGCTAGGGCATCCTATATTTATTAATAAACTCCACTTCGTGGATTTCGGAAGGGTTTGATGTATCCCGAAAATAATTATGCCTAATGCGTAAATTATAGTGCCGGTTTTGTTCGTCAACATCCAAAAGACAAATTAATCGTGATACATTAAATACATTTTATTCAATTTTTCTATTTTTCAAATTTTATTTTTATTTATAATAATAAATTAACAGCAAATTGTAATTTAGTGATAAACATTTGTACTGCTGAAATTTTTAAGGGGAAATTTTTCCCAATTTGGCAGAATACACTTTGGGGAAAAATGGAATAAAAAGTTGGGAATTATTGTAGTTGGGAACTTTTGAAATATTTTTTCCCAATTCCCAATTCCCGGGGAAAACCAGAATAGGGCCACTGGTGTATATCTTAACGCATTTTTATTTCATATTTACCGCAGTTTCTCCAATTACTTTTCAATATCTACATATTTGTGATACTGAAAAAACTTCTATATACCTAATAAATGATTTATTCAAAATCAGGTTTTTTAATTTAATTATATAAATTTTTTTTTTTTTTTTTGACAATCTTATTTATTCACATAAAATTTTACAATGTACCTAGTCTATAGTCTAACAACATTTCTTTTTTGACCTAAATTGCTAAATTGTGTTTAATTAAGGTATCCCCATTGGTTTTCCTTATGTTCTATTTACTGGTGTTACTGCCTTACGCTGACTATAGTGCTAACTCAAAAGGTTTTACTCTTTTCAGTCTTCTCACTGCTTCCCTGTGGTCGAGTAGATGGTTGGCCTCAACGTTCGGGTGATTCTGGAGCCTCACTTCATGCTTCCGTGCAGTATTATTTGCTTCTCTGGTGACAGTTTCCACTCTAAGGTCCCTGTGGAGGTCGCTATTACGTTTGTACCAGGGGGCATTTACAATATCCCTTAGCACTCTGTTTTGGAATCTTTGAACGATATCCATGTTGCTTGGTTTAGTACAACCCCACAGCTGAATTTCATACATCCAAATGGGCTTTAATATCTGCTTATATAGCATCAATTTATTGTTTATTGATAGATTGGAGTTCCTTCCCATCAGCCAATACATCTTTCTATATTTGAGTCTGACTTCTTCACTTTTTTTCTTGACATGGACCTTCCATCTAAGTTTGGTATCTAGATTCATCCCTAGATATTTTGCTGAGTTAGCATGTGGTAATGGGACATTATTTAATACCACAGGCAAATGATTTATATTTCTGGTGGTGTAGTCAAAACGTATGGATTTTGTTTCATTTAACCTGACACGCCATTGCTTCGTCCATCGATAAATTTTGTTCATCGCACTTTGAAGCTTATTGGTAGCTCCTTCTATTATATCATCTACTACCAAAATAGCAGTGTCGTCTGCAAATGTGCCAATTGTGGTATTCTGAGAAAATGGAATATCGCTTGTGAATAATAAATATAGAATGGGTCCTGAGACACTTCCTTGTGGTATTCCAGCTTTGATCTTTTTAATTTCTGAGTATGATTGTTCCTGTTTAACACGAAAGTGTTGCTCTGTAATGTAGGATTTTATTATTTGGCAGAATTGTGAAGGTAGAATGTTCTGGAGTTTGTGCAGAAGACCTTCGTGCCAAACTTTGTCAAACGCCTGGGCCACGTCAAGGAAGACTGCTGAGCAGATTTCGTTTTCTTTGAGTGATCTTTCTATAATATCTGTTATTCTATGAATTTGATCGATTGTAGAATGTCTATCTCGAAATCTAAATTGATGTGTGGGGATTAATTCCTGCCTTTCAATTATTGGTTTCAATCTTTTTAAGAGAAGTCTTTCAAATAGTTTTGACATAATAGGCAGTAACGAAATCGGTCTATGGGATGTTATTTCGTTTGGTGGTTTTCCAGGCTTAGGTATCATAATCACCTCCGCGAACTTCCATACATTTGGTATATATTTCATCCTGAAAGCCGCATTGATTAGAGTTGTTAATTTTTTAATGCCCTTCTTCGATAGCTGTTTTAAGATTTTTCCTGTTATCAGGTCATAGCCTGGCGCTTTGTGCGGATTTACATTTTTTTTTATTTCATTAGTCAATTCCGCAGGGGAGGTCAGAGCAATTTCTTGATCAATAGTTTCCTCTACTTCTTGGAATTCTTCGCCCTCTTGTACCTCATTTGGCTGAAAAATACTTTCTAGATGGTCAGCGAAAGCTTTTGCCTTTTATCTTCATTACTTCTGGCCCAATTCCCATTGCTTGTTCTTATGGGTGGTATTTGAGTTATTGGTCTTTTCATTCGTTTGGTTGTTTTCCACAAGGAATGGTCGGTATACTTTTCATATGTAATGACTGTAGATATGAGTTTATTGTATCATTTTTAATGTAGTGGATTTCCCTCCTGAGTCGCTGTGTCAGGTTATTCAGTTTGTTTTTATCTGCGGGCATCCTGGTGTATTGCCATTTCTTCCTGGCTCTCCTTTTTTCTTCGACAAGTTCCCTGATTCCTTTTGGGTAATTTGTACCTATTGTTCTTCTTTTGAACTCCGGCGTATTATTCCATGCTGACTGTTGTACGTGATTCATGAATTTTACGATTTCTTCATCTAGTTGTTCTTCTGGTTTTAACGGTACATTAAGTTTTATTCTACTATTCAGCTCTTCTTTGAATCCCTCCCAGTCTGTATATTTATTTGTCAGAGTCAGGTTGCATTCTTTTGAGATTATTTTTTCACTGAGAGTAAGTAGTATTGAAGAGTGATCGGAGCTCGAATCATACCCCTCTTCGATTTTAACATAAGTTGCTGGAAGTTGTCTAGTTATAAAGAAATCTAGTAGATCAGGTATTTTGTTATTATCTGTTGGCCAGCATGTCGGTTTGGCAGTAGAATGCCAATTACATCCAACTTTTGTCATTGCTCCAAGATGTCCTTTACCTCTAGTAGTGATTATTGTATTGATGATGTACTTATCGCCTAAGCTGTCCAGGAAGTGTACGTAGTGTAATTTTCTAATATTATATCGCGCTGGGCAATAAATTGCCGTTACGGCTAATGACTGATTTTTAGTTTTAATGCTGACGGTAGTTGCTTGTATTTCTTTTGTTTTATATTTTTCTCTTCGTAATGTTGTATATTACTTTTTATTATTATCGCACTTCCACCTCTGGCTGTATTTTCTGGGTGTATTGTATGGTATACTTGATAACCACTAAATGTTATAAATGATTGTTTTGTAAAGTGTGTTTCGGATATGAGACAGATATCAATTTTTTGAATGTCCAATAATAGTTGCAATTCTTGCTGATGTTGCAATAACCCATTGGGATTCCATGCTAGTATTCTAAGGTCGCTATTCATGCTAAAGTATGAGTGACAGGAGCAGTCCTGATGCTGTTTTCTAGTTTCGTTAGTCTTTGAATGATTGATCCAATAGCTTTTTCTTGCTTTTGTTCTTGCTCATCCATTCGGTTTAGAATTGTTTGCAACATTTCACTATAACGGTCAAAATCGTTTTTCAATTCTGCTCCCCCTTTAGCAACTTCAGCATATGAGATACCTGGAGCTTGAATTATTTGATAAACAGGTTATCTTATCTTTTCTATTTGTTTTCTTGGCTCCTTTAATTTGCCTTTTGGTATGTCCTTTTTGTTATTATTGTTTTTTCTCGTCTTCTGTAGTTCTCTGGCAACTATACATCCTCTATAATTTGCGGGGTGTGACTCTCCACAATTTACACACTTGGCCGGAGTTTCTCTGGTTTTTGTACATTCTTTGGAGGAATGCTTAGCTGCGCACTTAACGCATCTTGGGTCTCTATTACAGTAGTTCTGAGTGTGCCCGAATGATTAGCACTTTTTGCATTGCGGGAGCAATCTTGATTTTCGTAAAGCTTCAATCTCAACCTTCATGTTGAGGATATACCTTATTTGATAAATATTTTGTATGTCTTCATCTTTATCAAAAGTTAATATGAACCATGATAGCGGAGTTTTATCCTTTCTCTTCAATATTTGTGTAACCTCTTTTATTTTCAAATTTTTAGAAAGTAATTCTTCCTTTATTTCTTCTGGCTTGCAGGATGGGTGCAGCTTTTTTGCCACAACTTTAATCGGCCTGGATCTTTTGTCCTCATAAGAGTACCATGTATTTCCCTTTTCATTAAGTGAAAGGGTCAGTTTTCTATAATTCTCCTCGTCTGGGATATTGACTTTAAAATCTCCACTACTGAGCATCGTTGTTTGGTATTGTATTTGGCTTGGATCCATCGTTTTTCGTATATCATTGTAGTTTTCAATCTTATTTACAATGACTGGTGGTGGTTTGGGTTGTTGCACCTTTTTACTCTGATTTTTTATTTCCTTGTTTTCTTGTATTTGTTCTGAAAATAAAAAGGGTGACTTGCTCAGTCGTCGCTTTTTTCCTTGTTTCTTTTTTTTAGCACCCAATTCACTTCAGAATTAAGTTTATCTGAGTCCGTGACATTTTCATTCTGACCGATGGCTACGTTTCCGCCAGTACTTCTATTCTTGGTTTCTCTTCTGTTACAGCAGGTGTTAGATCTTTTCTAAGTTCCTCATTTTCTTTTTTAAGTATCATGAAATCATTACTTAGCTTAGTTGTGATCTTTTCAAATTCGCATGGCTTTCTGCGTAGTTCAAAATTTTCCTTTTCATATTCGTTACCGTATCTTGTTGGTGATCGTGTCAATTTGAAACTCTTTCCAAAAGGGTTAGTAGCGAGGTTTTCTTCGGTAAAGTTCTCCGATCGTGATCTTTCCTTTAGCAATGGTTGGTTCCCCCCAGAATCCATGGAACCGGCCTTCTTCGAGAAGGGTGGAGTTTCCAAGTTAAAACCTGGATTACCATCTAGGGTAATATTTCCTTCCGTTGCTGCCATTGCATTTTCCTTTATGTTTGGTCCGCGGGGAGTATTTTATTTCCTCCCTACCCTTCGCTACCCGTAGATACCGATGAGCACTCCTCTATTCGCCACCTGAGGACGCGCTCTCTAGCGGTTTACATACTCCGCCGAGAGAATTATATAAATGCTAAAATATTAGAAAATAAGCGAGTATTTAACAACAAATGTAAGTGAAGGGCGCGATTTATTTGAGAAAATTTGGAAACTTCTATATATAATGAACCTATACCGGTTTTTGTCGTTTGGGAACACAGTCATATTGAACCAGAATTTGTATCTCAGTTTTTCGTTTATTTACTTCACAAAACACCTTTTTTTTGCCAAAAGAATATTCCTAACACCCAAAACTCATAAACTCTTTGTTTTTTCGCAGAATTTTGAATGATGATCGATTTCAGCCAATATCCTTCAACAATACTAAGCGTAAGTTTAATTATTATTTATAATACAACAATTTTTAATAAATAGAATCTTTCCTTCTCATCTTGAATTCGAAGAATTGAAATTAAATTTTAATGCTCTCAATTAAAATTTTTCGAGAATCATTAATTTAATCTTAATTGTTCTTATAAATTGTCTATGCTTATGTTCCCCATTTAAAAAATATATACATTTTTAAATCTCATCTTAAGTATAAATACCTGTGGTATTTTAAATAGTAAACGATAATTCACGCACCAATTTCAATCCCAAAAAAGTTTTATACCCAAAAATATCTCACCTCTAGAAATTTAATCCAAATACGTACGTCTTTTGAATTACGTTTTTAAACTGCAAACTTTATCCACTTTTAAAGGCTATACAAAGTACAACAACAACCAAAAATACTCTGTTCCGCTATTTTACTATTACCTAAATTAACAAAAAAAAAAAAAAAAAAAAATAGGAGTACAGCCTGGGCACAAAATATACATAGAAAGTATCTAGAGAAAGCAAAATGAGAAGCACAAAATAAATAAAATGAAATGTCAAGACTTTAAACATCAGTGATTTTTCTAAAAAATAACAAAAAAAAAAAAAATAAAAAATCTTGAGCGCTTTTCGTTATTTTATTATTTTTATTATGCTCGCGGGTCTAGTAAAAAAGTTTATTTATTTTGGTTTTGTGCGACGATATATAAAAAATTTCAAAAATATTATTTATTTTACAAAACTTGGTGTAAAATATTAAAGGATTGACTTTACTATTTATGATGGAATTTAAATCAGAATATCTAAATTAAATTCGTATATTTACATCGTATAAAATTCAGAAGCGGAGGTGTGTAGGTATGTGTGTGAGCCTTGATTTCTTTTTTTTTTGCAGTAAAAAATGTATGTGTTTCTGGTTTTTAATTAATTTTAGATTCAATTAATTATTTAAAAACAATGAACCAAATTTGTTTTTACGCAGAAATTGACAACAAAAAATACAACAAGGAAAGCAACAACAACAACAACAACCAACCAAAAAGTTTTTAATCAAAATTTATTTAAAAAAAAACTCTGGCCGTTGTCGGTTGGATAACCTCTAATTTTTCTCAATAATTTACCCAGAAATTAATTTATTATGCTTTTGTGTTTCGGAAGATAATACAGCCAGAACTTTAGGGTATTCAGAAAAACAAAATAAAAATTTTTGTTGTTTAATTTAAAAATAATAAGTTTTGAATATTTATTTTTTCTTTTAATTATAAAATTAGCTTTTGGTTATCAATTATGATAATTTTTATTTATCCATCAAATTAGATATTTTTTTCAAAAATGATTAAAATATAGCCAGAAATTGAGGTTCTATCAACTAAAACTATTTTCATTGAATGATAGCAGTTTAATCCATATCATAGTAGATAAAACCACCTATCAAATTGTTTCCACAAATTTCGTTACTTCGAAACCTGAGTTTGGTGGTCTGATGAGAAGCTATCTGGGGGAATCAAGTTGGTATTTGTTGCCAGCTCCGTATCTTGCAGCTTCCACAAGTGTGCGTGTTACCTCCCCGTGGTGACCAACGGGCAACTATTACACCATGTGGTGTACTAGGTGAAAACACGGCGCTAAACAACTGGGCCGGGTTAACGTGTTAACCGTACCGTGCTGATAATCGGCCAGGCTGGGGGCCCAGTCTAAAAACTAGCCCAGTCTCTGACGGTGTATCCGGATACTTGGTGCACTCTGGATCATGTAGCCTTACGTGTGCATTGCGGATCTCTGCACAGGTGGACCTCCTTTCTCCGCTACTCGTGAGAACTATTTTGGTAAATCAAAATAGTAAACAAAAAGAGACCGGTGCTCTTAAAAAACCGGAATCTAGTACTGCGGAGACATCGGCCTTTAGGCCCGGGCAGAGAACGGATAGAGACAAGGATACGCTTGCGTGGGATAGACGAATCACTGAGCCAACGCAGGAGGGTTCCGTTGTAATCTCACAGTCGAAAAGGTAGAGATCTGATGATGAACCGCCTACGGAGGCTAAAAATAAGCGGGTTCGGGACAATGTTACCAGGCCCTTCAACGAGGTGCTAAAGGTACACCTCATCATAGCAGTCGTTGACAGGTCTCAAGAAGATGGGAGCATTACGGCCCTTAATAAGAGGAAGGTGGATAAGGCCTTAGCCGCCATCTCCCTAAAAACCATGAGAGATTTGCTCCGTCCTGCCGAAACAGAGGGTAGCATCGGGGTCATGTTAAACTAACTGCCTGCGCCGATGAGAGGTCTGTGACTCTCTACAAAAAGGCGATCGGCATCCTAAGTGAAGTTTGGCCGGGGGCCAAACTAGAAGTGGTGACGAGGGAAGAAATTCCCTGTATGCCAAGGGCACGAGCTTGGATCCCTGCGGAGCCAAGTGATCCTAGGGAGATCCTGGAAATGTTGAAAATCAGCAATCCGGATCTGCCAACGGCCACCTGGAAGATTGCCAGGTTAGAGGAGGTAAAGGCGGAAGCAGATCACAGATCGGCCGTCATTATCATCGACAGAGAATCCGTGGGTGGTTTGGCAAAATCTGGAGGCCTGGTCAGCTATGGATTTGGAGCGATTACGCTCAAAATTTATTAGCGCGATGAGGCTGACAGATCTGGAGCAACTACAGCAGGGAGGGAAACCACTTGTGGTGTCCCGCCTGGTGTTGGTAACCCAGAAGTCCGTAGCATCCCGGAGGACGCTCAGGAGACAATATCCCTGGACTCGGAGTTTTCGAGATCAATGGGACTAAGCTGTGCGCTCCTAACAGACTAATCGACATAAGAGGAGTCTGACTCAACAGTGGTGGAGGGAAGCAATATCTAATGCTTAAGATCCTTCAGATCAACCTCCATCACTGTAAAGCCGCCTCGGCGGGCCTTCTGCTAAAAATGGAATCTGAGACCATTGATGTGGTTCTGGTTCAGAAACCTTGGGTCAATAGTGACCTGGTGCTGGACCTCAGAACTCCCTAATATAAAATACTACATACGAAGAATTAAGGGAAGATATGTCCCTGCATTCTCGCTGGAAATAATCTGAATATTTTTATACTATACTGAATTACAGCATCATTACAGCTGATGCAGTGGCGGCTAGCATCGAGATGGATGGGCAAAATCTCTGGCTAATATCGGCCTACCTACCATACGAGGACGAAAATAGACCACCAGGTAGGTTGGGCAATGCAATATTGGAGGCTCGAAAAGAAAAGGTAGAAGTCATCATGGGCAGTGATGCTAATGCGCATCACTCAATCTGGGGAAGTACAGATATAAACAGGCGAGGTGAGTTTCTCCTTGATTTTATTTTAAGTACTAACCTAAATATATGTAATATCGGGTGTAAGCCAACCTTTATTACTAAAAATATACAGGAAGTGTTGGACATCACGGAGAGGGTATTGAACTGGAAAGTGTCCGAAAATCATTCCTTTTCTGACATTTGTTATCTCCAGTACGAAGTGGATACAAAACCCACTAGCAAACCACCCTTCAGAAATAGGAGGAAAAGTGATTGGGATTGTTTCAGAACCATTCTGGGTAACTTATTACCGGTATCGGTTCCAAACCTTCCTGCATCTACACAGGAGTTTGATGTTCTTTAACCAAGCTATCTGATGCTTTTAACAAGGCCATGTTAGGTGCATGTCCTATCAGTAGGCCATTGGGTACATCCCGGCTACCCTGGTGGTCGAGAGAACTCCAAGGTACTCGTATGAAATGCAAGAGACTGTTGAAAAAAGCGAGGAATACAAATGCTGCTGCAGATTGGGACTGTTATAAGGAAGTCCTCAATACCGATAAGTACGAGCTGAGAGCAGCCAAAACAAGGGTCTGGAAGCTCTACTATGGCAATATAAAGGAGTCCTCGGAGGCGGCCAGGCTACGCAAAGTACTATGTTCTAGTCCTTCCATTTCGGGTTATTTACAACGACCAGATGTTTCATGGACTACATGTAGTGAGGAATATCTGGAGCTATTACTAGAAACGAATTTCCCGGAGTGCTCGGTACTAGCTCCGGAGAGACCCATGATAAATAGGGGTATAGACTCCGTAAGTCATATAGTAAAGAGGCGGAATATCCTATTGGCAATAAACAGCTTTAAGCCATATAAGTCGGCAGGACCTGATGGCATTATCCCTGCGGATATCCAGCAAACTACTGACTTTACCCTACCCCGGCTGGAAGTTATCTTCAAAGGCAGCCTAGGACTCTGTCACATTCCTAGAAAGTGGACTGAAGTAAGAGTAATATTTATACCTAAGGCGGGAAAAAGCTCTCACCGCTATCCCAAAGACTTTAGGCCTATAAGCTTATCTTCTTTTCTGTTGAAAACACTGGAAAGACTAATAGAGGCTTACATTAGAGGCTCAAGCAAGCCGGGTGAGCTGTCGAGATCTCAACACGCATACTGTAACGGACGATCGGTGGAAACTGCTCTCCACTCCCTTATAGGCCCGATTGAGAAATCACTTGAATATAAGGATATTCAATGGCAACCTTCTTGGATATAGAGGATTGGAATAAGCAACGTCAGATTGGAGGCAATCTCTCGGGCCCTTCCGTGTCTGGGGGTAGACGGGTCACTCAGAGGCTGGATAGATCATATGCTTAAAGGCAGGATCGTGACAGCTTATTTGGGTGGGACGTCTGCCGCCAGATACGTGAGCAGAGGGACACCTCAAGGTGGGGTTCTATCCCCCTTCTTTGGAACTTGGTCATAAATGACCTGTTACTAAACCTGGAAGGGCAAGGCTTCAAGGTGGTTGCTTACGCGGATGACGTTGCTATTGCGGTCTCCGGTAAATATCCTATAGTACGCTGAGTGAGCGCATGCAGTGCGCGCTTGGCTACCTCTCTGAGTGGGCACGCGGCTGCGGACTGAACGCAAACCCACAGAAAACGGAGCTGGTCCTTTTTACCAGGAAGCACAAACTTCCTCAGTGTGACCCGCCAACATTAAATTGTACTCGCTTAGTCTTTACGGATAGAGCGAAATACCTCGGACTACTTTTGGACTGCAAGCTAAGCTGGAAACCAAACATCGTAGAGAGAGAAAAGAAAGCTACTATAGCGCTCTACTCCTGCAAAAATGCCATTGGAAAGAGATGGGGTGTGGAGCCCCACATAGTACACTGGCTGTACGTCTCAGTGGTCAAACCTATACTGCTGTATGGGGTTGCCGTCTGGTGGCCAGCGTTAAAAATTATGGCCAACCTTAAACTATTGATGAAAGTCCAAAGAACGGCCTGCTTCCGTTTAAGTGGGGCTCTCAGGAGCACACCTACTCAAGCTCTGTAGATTCTCTTTAATCTACTCCCTTACTCCCATTCGGCTCAAATCCATATCTATGTGGACCTGTAATAATGCAGGGCACTCATCTATCCTATGCAACAGGGGTATTCCGGAAGCTACCGACTACGCTATCCCTTTGCCATCTGTTGAGATGAGATTCCAAACTGAGTTTCCCACCAGAGAGGACTGGGTGAACGAAACGGTTATGGACAATGAGGCGCTAAGCTTCTTCACGGATGGCTCTAAAAGGGATAGGAGGGTTGGCTGCGGGGTATTATATGAGGCACTAGGGGTAACCTCTCTTTTCGTCTTCCCGATTGCGATAATGGAAGTCATGGATTGGTTGAAGTATAATGTAATTTCTACGAGGGATATTCGCATTTTTACGGACAGCCTGGCTGCTATTAAAACGCTACAATCATACTCCCTGACATCGGAGGTAGCCCAGAACAAAATTTTTGTGGGCTATAAGTAATACTGATTCTCAAATTCTCAATTTCGAACTCTTAAAAATTTGATCTTGAGAGGCCATTGATTTTTAAAAATATTAGCAGATCCTTTTTACTCGGTATCATTTAGTTGAAGCCCAGGCCTATTCAGACAAAAATAAATTTGAAACATTGACCAAACCTTCACTAGTTATGAGCTGTTGTAAATGTAGTACAACTTGCATCAGTATTTCCCAAAGTACCACGTAGAAATTTGCAGTAGATTTGTATTTCTATGCAATGTCTGCGTTTTTCTTGCTAAGCGTTGGTGAAAATCTTCAAAATATACTGAAAACATCGGATTTCACTCGTTCAGTACACTGTCTCTTCTGTAGGTTTGTGGTGTTCCCCACAAGTTGCTCTAACTGATGCTGGCCCAGATGTACCATATATTCTTGCTTGTAAAAATTTATTCATGGATAAATAACATGGATGCCAGCATAACCTATCACGGTAAGGCGCACGTGAAATTACCATCTCACGTATTGTCTGCGTTAAAATCTCTTGGGATGTTTCATATAATGAATGATTTTAACGATATACTGTTCGTTTAATGGTATTTTTTGTTCTTGATGCAGATAATATATCCCTAACAGATGGAACTTTTCATTCAATCAATATCTTTAGCACAATCCAATCCGATATGAGTTGCAAGCTATTTTGATTGCCCCAATCCTATTAAAAATGAAATTAATTAATTAGTTCCTGCAAAGACTACCAACACAATTGATTAAACTGATGTTTCAATAGCTGAAGTGTTTCCATTACATTCATAGGATTATAAACAACGGATTTGTGTGGACTAAATCAGTTAAAGTGCATAATTTAGCTAGATGGCGTCATTAAACCGGATTAAACTAAAATCATAGTAGCAAAAAATTGCTCAACGCCTTGAGGGATATTAAAAAAATGTTGTCCACATTTATTCAGCATTGCAAAACCCTGTGATTCATGTTTTACAAAACAGATAAAAGCTTCTAGTTTGATGCTTTTCAAGAAGAAGATTCTTCAGTACTCAAAGTTCAACAAAGCTACGAAACAAAGAAAACATCCCTCAAAGTGTAAGCAAACGAAGTTTTCTCCTCAACCTACCAAACCTCCCACTATTCATAAGTCGACTGTACCGAAATCCGACAATTCAAATATTATATTTACCAATTCATCATCAACTAATCATGCAAATGACCCTACTGAATAGCTTAATGATTCAAAAAAAACACTTAACACAATAAGTTGTATTAGTCAACAACAACAAATGCTATCATCGAAACCAATAGCAGTTCCTACAAACCCTGTTTTCATACCAGAAGATCATATTCTAGGTATGCCCAATGTATCTAAATTTACTACCGTTCCATCTTTAATTTCAAATGTGCCACTGCTGAAACATGTTCCCAGCATCTCTATCTCATCTGGTTTAACAAAGTCCAATTGGTCTTCTACCGGATTTGTTCATGTTGCAAATCGAGGCACTGGCCAATTCAAGAAAATCAATCTATATGGAACTAATTACTAGAAAAAATGTAGAGTTTTGTCATACCGCTATCGGTGATAAACAAAGTCTATTTGGTTACATTATTTCAGACATTGTTTTTAATAACGCTTCCCATCCCAGACTGAGCATAAGTCAACCACCTAGAAACACAAATTGAGGAAGACTATTATAACCAATTGGCATATGATAACACCGAGAATGAGACATCCAATGAAGAGCAAGATTTTTAAGAGAACTCAGAAGTAAATTTTATGACGGAAGCCTCTCTAGCGTATCATAGACCTATAGAATACCGGCTTAAAAACAGAAATATACTTAAATTTCCCATCGACACCGGAGCCAATAAGAACTTTATAAAAACCGAATTAGCAACTAACGCGTAACCAACCAAAAATTAATTTCAAATCAGATCAACGGGAGGGGACATCAAGATTAGTCAAAAAATTAGTGGACCATTGTTCAAAAGCATTGGCATCGAAAATACCATCGATTTTTTTGTTCTACCAGGGTTGAGATCATTTGATGGCATTACAGGGGACGATACATTAAAGGAACTTGGGGCACTTATTGATCGAAAACACAACGAACTGATCATCACACCCAAACAAACACATTCCGTTACAAGAAAAACCATCATGCCAAGTCAATAATATGGAAGTACGAGATGGTCATCCATTCCACTAACATTAAAAAAAATTGCATACAGTCATCTTGAAATTTATAACACTGTTCGGGCCCGTCAATAAAAGAAAAATAAAGTCTTTTCCAAACTTCAAAAGACAAACCTGCGCAAAAATATCAACAAAACGGGGCATAATCTTCGCAACTACCGATACGGGGCCCGCATGATCGAAATTCTAACAGACCATCTACCGTTAACGTTTACACTAAGCAATAGGAACAACAATGCCAAGCTGAAGCGATGGAAAGCTCGACTGGAGGAATTGGGCTGTACCAATAAAGTTGCCGACGCTCTGTCAAGACTAGAACTTGAGACTAACATCCTGTCTCGACCGTTGGAACTGTTCACAGTGCGGACGATGATTCTACCGACTTATATCGATATTGTAATGAACCCATCAATGTTTTCAGGAACCAGCTGATATTCCAGAAAGGTCAAAATATCTATGTTCATGCAGAGCCCCATGCCTCGTATCACCAACACTATATTAGCCTACCAGAGCTCACCAAGGAAAGTTTGTGCAAGCTCCTAAAAGAACGATTACACCTAACTATTTATCAATGGACAGAGTATATTCCACTATTACAAGAAGTATACAAAGAAAGTTTTTCTACTTGCAAAATACGCCTAACGCAAAGAATTGTTGAAGATATAAGGAATGAAGAAAATACATCATATAAGAAGAACACAAACGGGCACACGGAAACCATATGGACAACAGGAATTACATTCTGGAAAGTTATACTATTTTCCACAGATGGCCAGTTTGATCAAGAGATACACTCAAACGTGTGACGTGTGGTACCTGCAACACAGACAAATGTGATCGAAATTCTAATCGTGTTGTACTTCAAGGAACACCCATTCCAACATACTCAGCAAAAATTCTTCATGTGGATATCATGAAGTCAAAAAAGAAAAATTTATATCTTGTGTGGATAAATTTTCAAAATTACGTCAAATTTTTCCGCATCAAATCGAAATCCATTTTAGATGTACGAGACAAATTAATCAAAGCGCTACATTATTTCACGGTACCCCGCATACTTGTGATGGACAAAGAGAGGACATTCGTAAGCCCAATTATAACGAACTATCTAAAAACCTTGGATGAGACCAAATTCAAATTTATCTAACACCCTCCCGCAACGAAGCGAAGTAAATGGGGCTATCAAGCGTGTGCATTCCACCAAAATAGAGATAATTCGCTGCCTCCAAAACGAATTCAGAGAACTATCCACGAAGGAACATCAACATTGCTGTAATGAGTCCATAAAAATTTGAAAGAACAAGCTATCAAAATCTTGCTAATTTTAAGACCACAGTACACGAAGATTTGATAGAAAGACTTTGAAACCAACATTGCAAGGGAAAATAAAAAGAGAACTGCTCCAAAAACGTATGAAGCCGGTGACACCGGTGACACCACTGCGATCAAACAAATCCAACGAAAAGATAAATCGAGAGTCTGACAAAAAACGGAGGCACGAGATACGACTAGATCTGGAAGGCGCATCTAATAATCCCTTCCTTTTTAGTTTCTGGCTTAGAGGTTACACTCTACGCTGAGCATCTACGAGTCTACTACACCACTCGCAACTCTAAAACAATAGGAAATGGACGAATAATCCAGGGGAGTTTCAAACTGATACACATATGTTCAACTTAACCGGTTATGAGGAAGTCATTGATCGAATTGCACCCACGATCACACGCATTCATACAATTCAGACAACACCCTTCAACAACAATTAATCCATCAAATACGTACTATAAGACAGTTGATTTCGGTATTGAAAGGTCACTCGCGAAAACAAAGATCAATCAACTGGATTGGTATTGCCTGGAAATGGATAGCAAGGGCACCGGATGCTACTGATTGGGACCAGATAATAATAAGAGTCAAAACGAAATAATCCACAATAACAATCAGTAATACAAAATCAACAAAGCCTTAACGAATACCGCTCAATAAATGCTAACAGAGTATAGCAAAATTACTAACCATTTGCTAGAAGAATCAGAAGAAAAACTTCACCAAGTACAGTCCAATCGACTCATTATCCTAAAATGTGATATACAAAAGATTAGTCGTTTACTTACGGAAACGAAATAGAAGCACGCCAACGAAATAGAAGCACTCGAATATGAACCGATGATATACTCGTAAAGGAATCTATCATTTTTTACGTTCTCTCCATGTCTAAAACAGGCAGGCGGGATTATAACCACATAATCCTACGATCAACCTCTAATCACAACAAGATGAAGTATTTGAAATCATCCAGAAATGCCAAATATTCGGAGAAACGGCTATAAGCAACCCTAATGGACTCAAGAAATTGAGTCCGTTTACCAACTGATTAAAGGTGTTAACGCTACATGCGAATACCAGTACCACTACGAACAAATCATTGAAACCTTCAATGACCACACTATCTTCTTAAGCAACTTCGACGGAAATATTTTTTGCAACAATACACGTGTCAACACTTGAAAATAAGTTTTTTGATGCAATATACTAACGAGACGGTCACAATCAATAAATCCACCTTTGCAAGCAAAGAAATGAAAACATTCCAAGTTTTACCCTCCATATTACTGAGAAGAATGCTGTTTTTTTCAACAGCAACTGTCCCAGAGGAAATTCCCACCCCTCAACCTGAAATTCAACCCATCCAATTAAAATTTTGATCCATGGGACGTGGATTTTAAAGAAGGGAGGAGTTAAGAGCATCAACATGATGGTTGGTTATGAGCCTCTTTGTACCAATTGTATTTTGTTTTAAATGACGAAAAAGTTCCGGATTAGTTTAAATGTATAAAATTCTGAGATGAACCAATTGTATAAATCGTGTTTTTTTAAAAAGTCTGGGATGAGGTTATTTTAATCTATCCTGGGATGAAAGTCGGCGCAATCATCAAGGTGGTTCGCTGTTCGGGGTTGTTGCTTGTGTTCCTTTGGTAACTCTAAAGTGTGCGTGATTCCATGACAATACTCCTCACACTTTCTGCTTGTTCTTATGTGTAGTTGGAAGATGGATGATTTTCGATTGGTTTTTGCGATACTCCCCTCTACCTTTCGCTAATTTCTTTAAAGCAGTTTATGCTTACCTCGGGTTGACATGATCACATCATTTGTTCAAATGGAATTCTAGTATTTTCTCACCAAAAAAAAAAACAAATTCACAATATGTCCTCTGATTAGTGGGTTCTTCAATAATTTGCGTGTCCTATAATGCTATTGAAAATTCTTTATAAAATAATTATTTCAGACCAGACCTTAAACTTTAAACTTTTGGCAAGCCAAAGTGCTTGGTATTTGCCTATTGATGTTGTTCGAAGGAATAATGGTAAGGTAAGAATATGCCTTTACCATTGATTGAGGAATTGCTAAGCCGGTTAGATCAAACCAAATATATATCTTCGATCGACTTGAAAGATGCTTTTTGGCAAATCCCTCTCAATGTTTCCGCGGGCCGCCACCTCTATCAATACACGGTCATGCCTTTCATGCCCTCCAGGCATTGTGTAGACTGATGCATAGTGTGATCCCATACCA
Source organism: Tipula unca (assembly GCA_951394425.1). NCBI lineage: Eukaryota > Metazoa > Arthropoda > Insecta > Diptera > Tipulidae > Tipula > Tipula unca. Next base: position 135,774,363 of record OX596381.1, read on the forward strand.
GTTGCATGATCGGGTGTTTGTGTATTTGGACGACTTACTCGTAGTTTCAGCAAACTTAGAAGAACATTTTTAAAGTGTTAAAGAGCAAGTTTGTCCTCAAAGAGACCAAATACCTCGGTCATGTAGTTGGGAATGCGGGATCATTCGCATGAATCCTGACAAAGTTCAATATATCGTAGTCTATCCAGTTCCCAAAACAGTTCGTCAACTTCGACGTTTACTTGGGATGGCCGGGTGGTATCAGTGTTTTATTTTTAATTATGCCAGTATCACAACGCCGCTTAACGATTTACTGAAGAAAATTTAAAAACTTGCCTGGAATGACATGACTCAAACGACGTTTGAATTATTAAGAATCGCTTTAACTACTGCTCCAGTCCTGCGAAATGCTGACTTTTCTGGCCAGTTCTACATACAATATGATGCTACTACATTTGGTGAGGGAAGTGTGCTCTTTCAGAAGTCTGACGAGAAGTTCAGCTGCAAATATTCTATTCATGTAATTTGATTTAATCGCCGTAATCGCTTGTCGCAGCATTCCTACATATAGACGATGATATTGAAATAGCTACATACAACCTTGATTTTCCATTTAATGGAAAATCATAAATTTACGAAATTGATTTTGATCATAAAATTAAAAATTTTCGTGTAAAACAAAAAAAATTGGAAAACACATTGTGTTTTGTTTTTATAATGAAAGCGATCATAAAACTTAAACAAAAGAAGCGACGTAATTTTCTTGTATTTTTCCTTTTTATGTACACATCACAAGCTATACAACATTGATACACACAAAAAAAAAATTTACATCACAATATAAAAGGGTGACAATCATCCGTAATATATCCATTAAAAAGCGCCAAAAACAAAATCTATACACACAGAGTACACAAAAGTTGGGTTTATCGTTCTGGGTATGTGACTGTATCACATTTTCAAGGAATGGTGCAACGATAAAATTTTATGATTATTAGATGGTTTTTGATATTTTATCTATACATAACTATATATGTATGTTGCAAACAATTTTTTTTATTCGATCATTAATGCTGAAAAATTGAATGGGGCTTTTAAAAGAGGTTACATAAATCTGACTGTTTACATATTCCGAAAACAAAATTAGATTTTTTCCTTTTATGATCGACAAAATTTCTATTATTTTATGTGGATGTTTTGTTTAATAGTCCTCCTAAAATAGACGCCTAGCTATATGTACGTTTATATACCTATATTTTAATAAGACAAATAAAATAGTCATCTGGAAATAAAAATTTAGATCAATAAAAACAAGCCTATAGAATTTAAAATTGGATTCAATATGTGTGCAGAATGCTATAAATGCGCTATAAATAAATGTGTGGTGTTTAATGCAATACATAAAATAGTTTATCATACCTGCGGATGTAATAAATTTAATTCATGTAAACTATAATTAAAGTATATGATCCAATTTCGCGCAGCCACCCGCACCTACGCTCTACGCATCACATCATTCATTTTCAAAATTATTATCAACAATATGCAGTTTTTGCCATTTCCATAAATAAGATTAAAACCGATTTTCATAATAAAATTTTTGTAAAATAAATATTTCCCGCCGTGTCCGTGACGATAAAAATAAAAAGTAATTTGTTTGTTTTTGGTTTAAAATCAAACCTTTATTTTAACTATAGAGGAAACCGAATAAAATGTAAATAGATTTCAATAATTTTTTACAGTATAATTTAACAACACATTAAGCCCTCGTCATTAGTACCATTATCTGTCCTAACTTGAATCGGTGTTATAAATTTTCGAATTGGTATTATATGCATTCGACGGTCTGCGTTCAGTATACGAACGATGTTGAGAACTGTAACGACCAAGAACAATTTCAAATGGTCGAAAATAATCGATGCCAAAAATGCGTGTGACTGGATGATCTCAAATACGAGGTCGTGTTGCATTGCGCAATCCATTTTGCAACGTTCACATTGGAATCTGATTGTCTTCAAAACGGTACGCAACCGTTATGGTACTTTGTTTGATATATGTAACCAATGATCAGGTTTGTGACGGGGTAATCAAGTTGTTTTTTATATGGTTTCGTTCATATTGGTCCTTAGATGTCTCACAGTTGACGAATAACGTTCCTTCTGATTTTCCTCAGTGGCCACTTTTGTTAGGTTGTACTTGGTAAGAGACGTACCCAAATTAAAAAACTGCAATACGTAATCAGCTATAAATTCAAATTGGAACCAGAAAACGTTATACTCTGGTTCCGACTTTTATTTTGTAGCTTCATCAATAATATTTTAACTCGTCGGAACCCATCTCGGTATTCGTACGCCAAATAGAATTGGTCGTCAGTTGAAAACTCAAGATGTCATTTGCTGCCACCACATTCCCAACTATTTTTTTTACTATCGCACCAATAATTTTCAAAATTTAAATTGGAAATATAACGTCGGATTTCAAACCCACCCAGACGAATTATTTTCGCCTCGGAAAACGTTGAGATGACTAATCTTTCAAACACCGGAATAATCTTTCATCGTCTTTATCTCGGTGTAATTAGACCCGAATCAGTAAAACGGAATTTAGTGGAACTGTGCCTTATTTGGATTGGATATGGATTTAGGAAGTTGTCCTTATTCATAACATCAGACATAGATCAGTAATGTACTTATCCCCAATGCCATGCCTAGTTTCTCGCATGATTTGATATAGTGATATAGAGCATTTTACTACAAAGATTTCGGTTATAAAAACTCATTCTTTTGGTGGTGTGAATGGAACAGGTCCAATGTTGATAGCGGTATAGCCACATGATGATAAAACCCAACTGTCTCAATCCGAGCGATGTGGCAAGGTCTATTGACAGTTACCAGAACTAATGGATACTGATAAGCGGTAGACAAAACGATGTGATAATTCGAACATCATTGGTTTGGCGTTTCTGGGATTTGGAGGTCACCTATTTTTCTTTAGGTTAAGTTTAGCCTATAGTAGTTCAATGTTTTGCCAAATTCTTCGTTAATCAGAGTAAGAGATGAGGTTTCATGTAGAACTATGACTAACTATTCTAAACAATAGCTTCCGAGTCTTTGTGGTGTGGCATTATCAGTCGTAATTGCAACTTGTATTTGTATGTTGATGCTATGAAGTACACATCTGCATGGTGTAGTGTAAGAGCTGATTTTTTTTACGAATTTATCGCGTCGAGCGCTGTTGCAGCTTCCGCCAAATGGTACAACCAATCATCATTAAACGTGCTGAGATACCCCTATAGGGCAAGCCATAATGTATGTTATAAATTCAATTTCAAGGTCCAAGCAATTTTGTATTAACTAACTCCTGGAGAAGTGGTGGGTTCCCCGCAAACCAAGTGTGATATTTCTCAGGTAGTCAAAAAAGTTTTACTGCAGGTTCCCTATGCCTTTGTCGCCTATAGAGGGTCCTTGATTTGAGATTGGCTTGGCCGCACGAGTCTTTCGAGTCTTCATGTATTACTTTCCGTTCCCATATCTTTTTGGCGGAGTCATCATTGAAATGAATGCATCTATTTTTGCTACCTAAAAACTCAACCATCTGTTTTTTTGTACTACAAGAGTGTGTATATATGAAATTTCTGATTCTTGTTCTTTCTGATAAAAAATCTTGAACTTCAGAACAGTGATAGAATTTTTGTCAACATTGTTAAAAAATCTATGTCACAAAATCTTGAACGAATACATCCACAGCTTAACCATATGGAACTTTATCGAAAATGATCCTAATACAAATGCTTCTCATATTTACCATTTGGCACATCATTCCTGTACGTTCATACATCTTCTTCTAAAAGAAGATACCACAACAACAAAAATTGATAGTTAAGAACTATTTATTCAACAACATTAGTGTGATTCTCGTCCATGTAACAGCTTGTTTCAAGAATTGCATGTTGTTTATACAATAGCCAAGAAAGGTTGTAGAACCTACACCAGAGCCAGGAAAACGACATTAAGCTAGCTAATGGGAATATTACCAAAAGAATAAGTACACCTTTCACAAATAGTGGAATAGCCTATATACAAGCCCAATTAGTTTTTAAATGTAATAAAATATCTAAGGGCTACATTGCCATATTTACATATGTATAGCTATAAAGGCCGTTATTTCTTTGATAATATTCAGTGGTTGTAAGACACAAACTTCTGTGGAGTATAGACAAACAACTACAACAGCAAAGCTAAGCAACAGTAACCTGTAATTCAGAATAAAACATCGCAAATTGGAACTGAGTGCCATTTTTTTCCAAGGGAAGAGTTATAGTAAAGAGGTCAAACATGTATCTGGAGGATGATCCTGTTCCATCAACAACAAGTAAGGATGCCATGGATGACAGAGTATTCTTGTCCAAAAATGACAACCTAAAATGAAAAGGCCAAATCAAGGTTACCAGATTCAACCACTCTACAGAAATATATTTCGAGGACCTAAACAAACTTGAAAGGGTAGCCTCCAGGCTTTGTGGACTTTCTTTATTTATTACAAAGTAGCTTGCAAAGGATTATCTGGAGTTGAACTGTGAAAAATAATTCATGCAATTACTTCACTGATGGTAACTCAGCAGAGTTGAGTGACTTTGAAAGCCCTCAGAAGTCTTCTATAATCTAGATTCTCTTTCCAAAAAATTTTCACGTTATCTGAATAACAAAATTGTATCCCGATTTGCCTAGTTTTTAGACCTGTCCAATTAATGTTAATAAAAATTGTATATAACTGAATCACGTAACTTAACAGAAAGGTTTTTTAACACCGTACACCAAAATAGCAAAATTTGTTGATGAAATTTTGGTTTTGTACAAATATTTTTCTATCACCATGGAAACACAAAATGTTTTACTATATAGTTGTGGTCAAGATTATTTGCATTTGGGATAAATCCGTATAAACATACATAAATATTTATTTATTTGAGTGGAAATAATGTTGTGAAATTTTCGATACTTGTCGCGAATTTATATTTATGTAGTTAGTATTTAACTAACTATTTTACAAATTTATATAGATATATGGATAGGTGTAGGATAATGCGGTAAAGTGTCCATTGTGAAAATTCAATCACTCTCTTCAAATTATAAAATTGGATTTCTGGACTTTTTTGGACTTTTGAAAGTTTATGAGCCCTAAAAACTTTTAGTTGGAAATATTTATATTCAAAAACTACAATTCTTTTGAAACTTCAACGTATATATGTATTTATAATTCCGAATTTAATGTAGAATTCAACAGAAAATTTACAGATTTTGAAATTTTCTGTTACTTTCAAATTATTAAATTTCGATGCTACGTGTAAACTTTGAACTCAAATTTTTTAAATTCTATGAAAATAAAATTTTATTTTAAAATTTTATTTGGTTTTGAGCTTTTTTTTGAAATCAAATTTTACAATTCAGAATTTTAACGATATTCAACTTTTTTTTAAATATCCGAGTACCAACAAAATTTCAAAATTCTTATTGAATATAAGATCCTCACTGGAATTTTGTTTTGGCATTGAAATTTGGCATGTTCTCAAAAGCACCAAATCTCGATGCAGTTTTAAAATGTTTAATCCGAGTTTTATTATTTGCAGGTTAATCAATTTTAAAAATTTCAGATTTTTCCAAAATTTAAAATGGGCGAATTTCAAACTAAAATTTTACAATTCGGTATTTAAAATTTAAATTCAGATTGAAATTAAAATTTTATTTCGAATTATACCATTTTAAAAATTTTGTTTATTTTGAAATGTCAAATTTCGATGTAAATTTATCGATTTTGTAACCAAAAACTGAGATATTAAATTTCGATGCAATTATGTAAACTTCCAAAATTTTGACAAAGCCCGCAGTAGCTTATAGTCAATTTTCGGCCGACGCAGTTATTCTTTTTTCTGGTAGACTAACAGAAACTATATATCTACTGCACCGTTCGTATCGTGGAGCGAGGTAAACAAAGGCCGTTCGCACACCTAATCATTCAATATTTTTGGCGGGATAAAGCCGTAAATAACGATGGGCCTGGGTGCAAATATTTCTTGTGTAAATGATTTAATATCAGAATTATGATACTGTGTCCTCTGGGTAAGATAATTGGATGTTTGATGTTGTAAGCGCACAATAATTTTATAGCTGACCACTTACTCATAGCGTACTATTTGAGTTAATAAAGTGGCGATAATGCTTTTTAGCTTGATTTTGATGGTATAACTGCTTATATTTTTGAAAAGATTTATTATCACCTTTGAAATCATTGGATTGAACAAACTAAATTAGATGAGTTTTAACATTTTCTAATTTCATAACGCTAATGTAGCTTGAACGTTTGATGATATGATGATATAATAGAATCTTTCGATTATCTCTGAATCTATGTATGAGTTTCTGCCGAAATATTGTTGCCAGGTCGACGCACATAGGAATCTTAAATGGTCTGAACCTACAAAGGATAGTCTTCTAGATTTTAACCGATTAATAATTTTGCATTTAAACTCGTGCTGAGCCATCGAAGGCTACGCGCAATTTTATTGTTGTGCTACTTTCTCGTTAAATACCATGATATGGCAAGTAATCTCCATCTTCGGCATCAACTTCGTGCAGTTTCAACAGTTTCATAAGCCTAAGACTTTCATAAACTCGATGAAATAAATACTCATTCATGAATTCTATGTACATTCTCATTTTCCGTATCATTGATATTGCCCGTCATCTAAAAGTGACTTAGCTGATTTACCTTGTGTTTTAAGGAAATTTGTAACACAAACCTCCCTTCAGTATTTTTAATGGTTGTTGATTTGAAATGAGTTTAAAAGTTTTCTTCAGATGTTCTGGTTATTTGATCTAATATTGTTTCCTGAGCTCAAAATTTGCGAAGCCAATTCTCTATATGTAAAGCTTCCGCCTAAATTTTTCATTCGTTTTATTCTGGCTTCCCAGAAGAATTTGCTTCTGGCGTCGCATTCTCGTGATGTATCGCTAGTATGCCGATTGAGAAAATTGTGATTGTGAATGTTGATATCGCCTTCTTTTGTCGATCGATATATCATTATTTTGTCGATGCCATTTTCGCTAGCATAAATGATAATAAGAAAATGTGGACATAGCTAGAGGAATTACCAAACAGGGAGGAGGCTATAGAGTTGAAATTAAGAAAAAAAGGGAATTGTTTGATACCGAATTAAACAGTTTGGGGCCACCAATATACGAGATGTAGATGGAATGGTAAAACTTAGTTGGTGAAAAATACATTTTATATGAATACTATACAATTTTTTTTCTAAGTTTGGACTGATTTGAAATTTAAAATTCGTAAAAAATTAACACGAAATAAAACAGAGTTGAAGGCAACAAAACTTTGAGCTTTTCAGATCTAGAAGAAGACATCATAAATTTACTCAATTTGAATTGAAGTGGTAAATCCATCTGGTTGCGTCTTTGGAGCAATCGAAATTCACGTAGGTGAACCAGCAGTAATGTTGAAGCCATTCCTTCAGGTTCAAGGAATAAGGAGAATCCAAAAAATAAACCGTTCAAGATATAAATGACAAACGACTTGAATTTTTGAAAAAACAAACTATACGGTGCAAGAAAAATTGTTAAAACTGTGTGACGTATGTGATGTTTATAAGGTGCTTTACCTTATTGAAATGAATTATTTTTCTTAATGTACACTGAAATATACATTTTTATTTATTATTGAAAAGAACTAACTATTCTGTTTCGTATTCCCAAGGCTTCGTTTGAGATCTCCATTTCAGATACATCGTCTAAATCGTTCTCTGCAGTATTGGGGTTAAAGTCATCCGGGCACGCATCTTTCATCTCGACTACCTTGTGTGCAATACACATATTGTGAAGAGCCGCACACATATTTGTTATTTGTGTGGTCTTTTGTGGTGAATAGTGCATTTGCCTGGCACTTAATAAAAACCTGAACCGATGTTTTGAGAACACCAATAGTTCTTTCGACTATATTTCTACCTTCTGAATGGTTGACGTTAAATCGTGACTCTGGAATGTTGGGTCCAGGATCGCGAACTGGTGTAATAAAAAATGGCTGTGAACCGTTTCATGACTGACATGGTAGGATTAAGGTCATCCAACAGTTGCCGGAAGCACTCTTTCGATAATCGAAAATAAAATCTTAAAAGATTGGACAAGTCGCTTATCACTTTACTGCTTCGTTTCAATTCAAGTAATCTTGATTTTTCAAAATTCTCTCCTTCAAAAAATAGTTTCGTAGAACTCATAATTATTACAATTTATTGTATTTATTTATTATTTATTATAAATTATTTGGTTTAATTAAATATTTATTTTCATGTAATTTTCAATAAATTGATGGTTAGATTTTTATTTTGATAGATAAAATATAAAAAAAATAATTCACAATCGTTAAGTTAAGAAAATTTCTTCACAATAAATTATTTTATTTCAATCAGTCATGGCAATACTAGTTAGTCGTTTCGATAAAGTTACACAATACAAAAATAAAACCATCACGACAGCTAAAACGATTGTCGATTGAGACGATATTCGCAATAGGGGTGATTGATTTGGTGAACTTGGGTTGTGCTTGATTTCATTTTTCGTAATATCACATAAATTAATCAAGCGTCACTTTGATTTGTCTCATCTCCAATGCTTTCATCCATGTTTGTGCATAGTTGGCTTCCGAAATACGCAAATAACCCTTCAGATGGTTAGTCGGGGTAGTCTGGCTGAACGATGCATGGTTCATTACATAATTGGCTTATTGATTAGTTCAGTGAATTAGTACAGGTGACAAACAGGCTAAAAACTCATTTTGATCCTTCAAAATCCGAGACATCATTTTTTCCAGTTGACTGTTCTTTTTTTTTTTTTATTTATATTACGACTGAGTCTTGTACCCATTTAGTAATTTACATTGCATAATAAAGTATTTTGAATAGGTGGCGTAATCAAGTGATTATCCCCAGTTTCGTGTAACTCCTCCCTCAGATTTTTCGCCACAGTAAGTCTACTGACCTCCTGGTCGCGATAAGTCCATTTGATTCTTTGCAGTCTTCTTGTTGGAGATGTAGTCAGCATACAGCGTATGTCCAGATTTTGATGCTGGTGCAGACGTTGTAGGTGTTTTGTTGCATGATGCTTAATTTCATCCGCGACAAGCTCAATCTTGAGATCTCGATGGAGGTTGTCGTTTTGAATGTACCACGGTGCATTAACAATACATCGTAGGATTTTATTTTGAACTGTTTGTATGATTTTGATATTTGTCTTCTTGGCACATCCCCAGAGTTGGCTACTATATGTCCATACAGGCTTCAGAATTTGTTTGTATAACAGCAGTTTGTTATGGATCGCTAGTTCAGATTGTCTCCCTAGGAGCCAATGCATTTTTCTAAATTTTATGTTTAGTTCTTCTCTCTTCTTTTGTATGTGTTCCTTCCATCTAAGCTTAGTATCTAAAGTCATACCAAGATATTTGGCAGCGTTTGCATGGGGTACTACTATTGAGTTTATCATTATTGGTATATGGTTAACTTTTTGATTTGTAAAGTTCACTTGGATTGATTTTGCTTCATTTAATTTATTTCTCCATTTCTTTGTCCAATTACATATCAGGTTAGTAGCCCTCTGTAATTTACTAGCGGAGTCATTGATGTTCTTTGCTGTTGCAAGTATTGCCGTGTCATCGGCAAAAGTCGCCATTGTTTCTTCTGTAATTGGTATATCTCTAGTATATAGGAGATATAGGATTGGCCCAAGAACACTCCCTTGTGGTATTCCGGCTGTTATTCTTTTTAGTTGGGAGTATTCATTCTCATACTTTACTCGGAAGTGCCTCTCTGATATGTATGATTTTAAAATTTAAAAAAATTGCTCCGGAAGATCTCGATGAAGTTTGAATTCTAGCCCCTGGTGCCAGACTTTGTCAAATGCTTGCGCTACATCATGGAATATAGTTGAGCATAGTTGTTTGCTTTCTAGTGATTTCTCGATTACATCAGTAATTCGATGTACTTGTTCTATCGTAGAATGTTTTTCCCTAAATCCAAACTGATGTGAAGGGATAAGATTTCTTTCTTCGATAATTGGTTTTAGTCTTTTAAGAAGAATCTTTTCAAATAGTTTCGATAATGTTGGTAGCAGAGAAATTGGCCTAGATGAAGCTTTATCATGCGGAGGTTTGTTCGGTTTAAGTATCATTATTACTTCTGCAAGTTGCGCCATTGTATTGGTACATATCTTAGTCGAAATGCTGCATTAATTATATGCACTAGTTTCCTCCGGTAACAGTTTTATTATCTGACCCGTTATAAGATCATATCCTGGAGCCTTATACGCATTCAGATTATTCTTGATTTCCCATTTTAGTTCTGTCAATGTTACAGGTGTAATATTTACTTCATCCTGTTTATTTATTGGTGTAATATTTTCCTCTTCCTTTTGTTTTGGGTAAGATTGGAATGTTTCTGCAAGGTGATTTGCAAACAAATCTGCTTTTTGTTTAGCATTTCGAGCCCAATTTTCATTATTTTTAATTGGAGGAATCTGAAGTTTAGGTCTTTTAATATTCTTAGTTGCTTTCCATAATGAATAATCAGTATCTTTTTTCCCAGTTAGAGTGCTGAGGTATTTATTAACTGATTGATTTTTAATGTCTTTTATAAGGTACATATTTTAATTTGTTACACAAATGGTTAAATACTCTTTTATTTTCAGGATTTCGATGTTTTTGCCAATTCTTCCGTGCTTTTCTTTTATTTTTAAGAAGTTCTCTCACTTCCTCTGGATAGCTAGCATTGCGCTTCATTTCCGGCCTATTATTTCTAGTGTTTTCCCATGCAGCATATTGGATATTATGGATGAGCTTATCTAATTCGTCTTCTATTTGGACTGGTCCCTGAATTGGGTTCTGCAGACTAATTATTTCTGTTAACTGTGTTTGGAAGAGATCCCAATTGGTTTTGAAGCTCGTTAATTTCAGGTTGCTCTATTTCAAAATAATTGTTTGGCTAAGTATCATAATAACTGGTGAATGATCTGATGATAGACTTTCACTGTTCTCTATATGGATATAATTATCTGAAATCCCTTTTGTAATAAAGAAGTCGATAAGGTCTGGAATCTTACTGGTATCCGTAGGCCAATAGGTTGGTGTACCGCCTGAGTGAAACTTGCATTTTACACATCATTCATTTGACACTTCCAAGCGTTTTGAGAAGCTTAGTACAATCTACTTGTTTGAGATTGTATCTTGGAGGGCAATATATTGCTGAGATATTGCTTAATTGTATTTTGATTGTTGTGACTTGCATGGAAAGGTTCTCAAGTTTTGGTTCTTCTTTATGTTTTATATACTCTTTTATGAGGATAGCTGATCCACCTCTGGCTTTGTTCCCAGGATGTAGTGCATAGTAGCAATTATATCCTTTTATTTTACAGAATGAAGTTTTGGTGAAATGTGTTTCTGATATAAGACATATATCTATATTATGCATGTTTAAAAATATATCTAGTTCTTGAATGTGTTGCAATAGCCCATTTGCATTCCAGGTTACAATTCGTAATGTTTTATTCATTTCTTTTGTTTATAATTCGGTTTTATATAATTTATATTTTGATACACTTGACCAAGGTTTTCTTCTACTCTTTTATTGAAACTAGTTTGTGATTTCATTTCTTTTAGTGTTTTCTGCAGACTCATTTCCTGCGAAACAAGTCTTTTGTTAAGGTTCTCTAGATTTCTCAGTATGTCCTGTAGAACGAGACCCACTTTTAACTGTTTCTGCTCTGTTTGCTGAACTATTTGTGCATAAGTAACGTTTTCGTTTACTCTCTGGCTTTGTATGATATGATTAGCAGCTGACGATTTTGGCTAAGTGGTTCTTTTTATAGTTTGTACATTTATTGATGTACCTGGTTTGCGTGATTTATCTCTCATTTTTTGTACTGCAACTTCACATCCTCTGTAGTTGGCTGGATGCTGGCCATTAGAGTTGATACACTTCGGTGTTGTATCTCGGGGGACTGTGCAGTCATTTCCTGCGTGTTTTCCTGCACATTTAACACATCTTGCTTCACGGTGGCAGTACTTTTGTGTATGATTATAATCTTGGCACTTTTTACATTGAGGTATTAGTCGAGTGACCTTTCTCGGTGTTTCTATTTTAACTCTAAGGTTGAGGATAGCCTTAATATTATAAATATTTTCGATTTTTTCTTGGTTGTCGAAGATTAGCATGAAAAGTGGAAGACCTCTTCTCATGATTTCAACATTTCCGTCCATGTTTTCTCTTCTCTCTTTTCTGATGATGTTGACTGCATCGATTATTTTCAGGCCTTTATTTTGCAGGTCCTCAATAATTTCATCTTTTGAGCAAGTTGGATGGAGACCTCTTGCCATTACTTTAATTGATCGATCATTTTTGTCCTCGTAGGTATACCACTGGTGACCATCAGCATTTAGTTTGTTAGCTAGAGCTTTAAAATCTTCAGGCTCTGTTGTATTTATTTTCCAAATATTATTGCTGAGCGATATTACTTTGTAGTCATTTCGTACTATATTTCTTTCATCAGTTTCTGAATACTACCGTGGTTTGTTATTCCTATAGAATATTGATCGGAGGTGGTACCTGTTTTTTATTTTCTGTCTCATGCACTTTTGATACAGAAAATGCTTTGTCAGTTTTAATGTGGGTTTGCATTGGCCCAACTTGACTGTTAGTCATTGCGATTTCCTGTCTTTATTTTTTAAATATTTTGGTTTGCTATCTACCACCTCATACAAAACTTCCAAGGCTGCTAACCTCATTTCACATTCCGTAAATTTACTGAACAACCACATGAATCGGATGAATTAATCAATTATTAAGTTTGTCTTTCGCTCGTTGCAACCAATTTTATTGGGATACTTTGCTTAATTTACAATTTGTCGATCAAATCGTATATGGCTTTGTCTGGATCACACCGTGAAATGTGAAGTAACTTCGAACAATCCGGCTCGAAGCATCATTACTTATGTTGTTGATTGGCTGGCAAAATTGCCATAATAGAATTCAATTTTGGTTCAAACAAGAATGGTTCAGGATGGAACTGGTAAAGAGCATAGTAAAATCAGATCTTATAAGAATATTTATTTAACTGAAGAAGTGTGGACGTTTGTGGTACCAAGCAGCGTTGTAAACGAATTATTTACTATAGATTTCATGTTAAGTGAAGAAAATCCAATTCACCACGCAGCAACGGGCTTTAGAAATTGGAACGAATACAAAAATGTAACAGTGAAATTTGTTGTTTGTTTTTTAGTATTAACTTCACCGTCATCAATATTTTATTATATTGTCTCCAATCGATTTGTTTTGTAGGACTAGATGTTTTTTTTATATAAAGCTCACCTGGATCAAACTATAATAGCGTCGACTCTACCTATATATTGAGACATGTATCATACACATCTTTATAAAAAAATATTATCTCGTTTATCAGCTGAGTGGTATATGAATAAATTTGCTTATCGATGTAAAGCCGAATTTTGTATTAACAACGCATCAATCACGACTATACACAATGTAACAACAAATATTTCATCACAATTTTAGAATAACGACAAAATCTAAACTACTGAACTCATATATCATAATATTCAGTAGTATGTATGTACATATTTATATGTATGTTCATTATACTTTATGTTGCCGGGATTTAAATATATCGATTATTATTCATAAATTGCTTCTAGATTATGTGTTTGTGGTGATATATTCGAGAAAATAAATAAATTACTTGGAGATTTTCGTGCACTCAACGTATTTTGCAAAGAAAATTGCTTTTTCGGTGATGAAAAATTTATCAGCGAGCCGATTCCAGACACTTTAAGTATTGAGACATTAGTTGGTGGTTGACTTGGCAATAAATTCGGTTTTATTATATTATCCGTATTGATGCGATTGATAAATCGATATATATATATTATAGATGGGAAGCCACCTAATTTATAAATTTAGTGATTTTTGATAAACTGGAGAATTCTCCAGTCAAAAAGTGTACTATACCTTAATCCAGAGAACAAATTTTATCAACAAGTATACCATTTTTTGTCCTAAATATTAAACAAGCTATGCTCGATGAAAATAAGTCAAAAAGCTAGGAGCGTAATTACTCAGGCTTATCGAAATTAGGATATTTTACTTCCTTTGCCTATACTATATAGGGAAACAATAGCCGTCGAAACTAGTAAACGAAAGTCATAGTAGGGCCAAATTTGCCAAAATTACTAAGCATGACGGAACTGGCAGATTTGCCAGAAGCCCTGCACTTATGATTGAAACTGGAAAACGTTCAATATCGGGTCCATCATTAAATTGGCGAACTATCCCTCCACTTGCGACTACAAAAACATAATGCGCCAAATAAAAGACCTATCTCAAACCAAATAAATCCACGGAGGGAAGTCTAAATAATGTACTTTTTTTAACCGTCATACAAAGAGTGTAACATTTGGAACCATAATATACCCGAGGATCCTAGTTCACAAATAAATGGATGAAAGATGGAAGATATTACAACCACGATATACCATACCACCTTAACCTGAAGTAATTACCACGGTATCTTATTGGATTGAAAATCTACAACATGATAACACGACATGTTGCTGGCATCATCTTACTTGATTAAATCGATGCACCATCTACATACTGGGATCCATTAAAATGTGGCAAAGCTTTTAAATTCTTAGTAGATACCGGATGTAATAAAAACACATACGTAATTCCATCATAAACGAAAAATGTTGTATGACAAACTCGGTAGCATAGGCTGTATCATGATTACCCGGGGTCCCAAACAAGAGAATGCTTCAGGCACAAAATATATAGTATGGTTATTCACTATCGCAAATTGAACACAATCACAATACCTAAAATCGCAAAGATAACATATCAAATTTGGGGGAGAATACAATTTTCACAATCATAAGTAGGTGTGCTCCTGAGAGCCCCACTTAAACACAAGCAGGCCGTTCTTTGGACTTTCATCAATAGTTTACGGTTGGCCATAATTTTTAACGCTGGCCACCAGACGACTACCCCATACAGCAGTATAGGTTTGACCACTGAGACGTAGAGCCAGTGTACTATGTGGGGCTCCATACCCCTTCTCTTTCCAATGGCATTTTTGCAGTAGTACCACCCACATAAGCTGTCACGATCCTTCCTCTAAGCATATGATCTATCCAGCCTCTGAGTGACCCGTCCACCCCCAGACACGCCCGAGTGATTGCGCCCGGTCTGACGTTGCTTAAGGTTTGTATATCCAAGAAGGTAAACATGGAATATTCCTTATGTATTCAAGTGATTTCTCAATCGGGCCTATAAAGGAGTGGAGAGCTGTTTCCACTGATCGCCCCTTACAGCGTTGATTGAGCCTCTAATGTGAGCCTCTATTAGTTTTTCCAGTGTTTTAAACAGAAAAGAAGATAAGCTTATAGGCCTAAAGTCTTTGAGATAGCAGTGAGAGCTTTTTCCCGCCTTAGGTATAAATATTACTTTTAGTTCAGTCCACTTTCTAGGAATGCGACAAAGTTCCAGGCTGCCTTTGAAAATAACTTCCAGTCAGGGTAGGGTTAAGTCAATAGTTCGCTGGATATCCGCAGGGATAATGCCGAGCACTGCGGGAAATGCGTTTCTATAGTAATAGCTCCAGGGATTCCTCACTACATGTAGTCCATGAACCATCCGGTCGTTGTAAATAACCCGGAATGGAAGGACTAGAACATAGTACTTTGTGTGGCCTGGCTTTTTTGAACAGTCTCCTTGAGTTCTCTTGACCACCAGGGTGGTCGAGATTTACCCAAGGGCCTACTGATATGACATGCACCTAACATGGCCTTGTTAAAAGCATCAGATAGCTTGGTTACTAGAGCAACTCCAGTGTAGATGCAGGAGGGTTTGGAACCGATACCGGTAATAAGTTACCCAGAATGGTTCTGAAACAATCCCAATCAGTTTTCCTCCTATTTCTGAAGGGTGGTTTGCTAGTGGGTTTTGTATCCACTTCGTACTGGAGATAACAATGGTCAGAAAAGGAATAGTCTTCGGACATTTTCCAGTTCAATACCCTCTCCTTAATAAAATCCGAGACAAGTGTGATGTCCAACATTTCCTGTCTATTTTTAGTAATAAAGGTTGGCTTACACCCGATATTACATATATTTAGGTTAGTACTTGAAACAAAATCAAGGAGTAACTCACCCTCGCCTGTTTATATCTGTACTTTCCCAGATTGAGTGATGGGCATTAGCATCGCTACCCATGATGACTCCTACCTTTCGTTTTCGAGCGTCCATTATTGCACTGCCCAACCTACCTGGTGGTATATTTTCCTCCTCGTATGGTAGGTAGGCCGATATTAGCCAGAGATTTTGAACATCCATCTCGATGCTAGCCACCACTACATCAGCGTTGCTTTAATTTAGATGTATAAAAATATTCAAATTATTTCTAGCGAGAATGCAGGAACGTATCTTACCTTCATTTTTCGCATCTAGAGTTACATCGTTTAAGCGTCGAAAGTCAACCACAACACGCCATTTGCGTGAACCATCGGCGGGCTTTTTAGGTATATAACTAGAAGCATTTCGTTCACTTGGCTATTAATTTCACTTTTTATTACATCAGGCATTCGGTATGATTTTTGGTAAATCGGAGCACAGTCGGAAACTGTTGGAATAAGATGTTTAATACCTGAGCAGTAGTCAATACATCACTAGATGGTGAAGAATGTCATTATACTTTCGTATGATATGTTTAATGGATTTACGTTTAACATGATTTAGGTGTGACATTGTTACAGATGACTCAAGGATTTGCAAACGATTTATGCCTGTATTAGCCGAACACTTGTGAGAAAATATATTGTACTGTAAGAGTTTATCAAAAACTAGATCGTTGCATGAAATTTAAACAATTCTTCAATGGTATTTATCAAGTTAAGTGTACTGGATTGATTATAAGGTTCAACAATTGTGTTTCCAACAAACATGCCAGGTACTATCTCCTTAGATAGGCACAGGTATTCCGCGGTCTTCAATATTGTTGCATATAATTTTATAAGAGTTGGCAACACGCCTAACGAATTCCATAAAACAGCTATAAGTTAATTATAAAAGTTAAGTTTTTCTGTTAGAATAAGAATTCAGCCAGATGTAAAACTAATTTTTATTATAAATAATTAAATAAACTCGTTTCTCTATAATTTCAATTATTCGATCAGGAAGATATTATGACAAAGTTTGACGAACGTACCCCGAAGAAATAAACGTTTATAAATCAAAAAAAAAAAAAGGTTATAAACGTCTCGCGTAGCTATTAAATCATGTCAGATTAATTATTCTACTTTATATGACCATAGTATAGTATCGCAATTCAAATAACATTACGTGCATGTGCTCAAGCTACAAATAAAATAAAAAACGATTAAAACGTTTTTGCCCAAAACAATAACAAAAAAAAAAAAATCCACCGCACAAAAACATTTTTTGTATGCACATAGTTCGTATTTATGGCCAACCAGACTAAACACCATACTATATACCCAACCAACCACCACCCTTATTTTATAAGGATGAGCTTCTTTTTTTCTATTTAAAGCACAAAATTATTTTTATTAATTTATATTGCAGCTCATGTCTCATTCATACAATTAAAAACATTTTAAAGTAAAAACTTGAGAGAGAGCTAAATATCCCAATTTGCCACAGACTACGACTAACTAGTGTATGCGATGATACCAGAAAAAAAAAAAAATTTCTCGCCCTTCCCTCCCCATTAAAATCCGAGTTTTACTGGTTTAATAATAATGTTGCTACTTCAGCATTTTAATTTGTTATCGTATTTCGAAATGGGAAAAGAATTATTTTTAATAAAGAAAATTCTCTATAGTACTTCTGTGTAAATATATGCGGATGCGGTCCAGTACAGACAGATATGACAGCGAAAAATAATTATTATTAACCTAAATTCTAATTATATTATTTAGCTGAGCACCCACCACACAAAAATGTATTCAACCGTATCCACATTACATATACACATGTATGTACATATGTATGCGTACCTCCAAACTCAAACGAAATAAAAATTACCTGAAAATTTAGTTTTTGTACTATTATATGGGAGGCTAAAATGTTGTTTAACTTCTAATTTGTTACATAATACGTTGGTACATAGCAAAGCTAACCCATTTACCACATATGTTTAACATTTATATAAAAATAAAAACAAAAAAATTTATTTAATTTAATTATAAATGGAAATTAATTATGTTGTAGTTTTTCATTTCATATTAAATTACGTAAAAAAAATTATTTTTATATTTTTGGGCATCTCGTTTTATTATTTGTTGAACACAAATAAAATATGTAACAGGTATAATATAGTTTTAATATTTTATTGTGTTGTGGTAAATATATATAATATGTATACCAATGTTTTTCGATACGCGGGCAAATTATTTTAATTAATTTGCGTGTTACATATAGGCCACCACTATAACTATGTATGTACATACATATATGTAACTTAATAAAATTTATTTAACTTCAATTATTAATAGACATATTCATTGGTTAATAATGACTGTTAAGATTTCAGTGAGGTCAATTAAACCGGTTACAAATCATTTTATTAAAGTTACGTAAATTATTGTTTTTCTCGTTAAATCCACCTTTGTGAAGTTAGCCCGAAATTCTATCCCCGCAAATTAAAAAACTTGCATATGGTAATACATAAAATATACACGAAAAAAAAAACACGCTCTGTATAGCATCAAAAAAGTGTTTAATAATCACTAAAAACTGCTCCACTCTAAGTAATAGTGATTGACATAAAACTGGTTTAGTAATTTTGATCTATTTTGAATATCACAAAACTAAGCAATGAAATTAACAAAATAGTTGAGTAAGAAATTGATGACGTCATTAATTTTATTATGAAAATCATTAAATATTTCGTAATATTCAAGAGGTGAAGGCAGTAATAACCACAAAATATTTAGTGAAACGCAAAAATTGTTTAGTGAATTTCAGTAAACTGGGGCCCTACTATCACTTTCGACAAAGATTTTCGACGACGGTCGTTTTCCTATAGTAGGCAAAGGAAGAAAAAGGAAAACAGTATTATAAATTTACTATTGTTTACCTTTTTCTTCCTTTGCCTACTATAGAAAAACGACCGTCGTCGAAAATCGTTGTCGAAAGTGATAGTAGGGCCCCTGGTTTGTGAATACTACTAGATGTTTAATGCTATGAAGTAAAGGAATTTCTATAATTCATTTGTTAAATTAATGATAATCATTAATTGTACTAATGAAAATCATGATAATTAAAATATGTCTGTATGAATATCAATTCGCCTCCATAGTGTTAATAAGAAATCGAATAGTGGAAGCATAGATAAAACAGTAAATAGATTTCTCATATTTTTATTTGCACTGCGTATGAGCGAGAAAAAATATTTTCATTGTCATCGTTGTGTTGTTTATATTCCATAGTGTATACAGTGTAAACAATAGAATGCACCAACACAACGATGACATAGGAAAAATCAAAAGATTGCTGTACTCCTCTGTTTTTGTACAAATGAGAAATCTAGTATGATTGTCTATGGTGGTAAAATGAACTAAAGGAATGTGGATATACCGGGTGTTTTTTTTAAACTGAGACGATCAAATATCTCGAAAAATAGCCACTCTACGGAAAAAATGTCCATAATCAAAATTTAATCATACCGCGGGGGAAATACATTAGTGCAAAAAAAAGTCCCCCCACCCCCGCTTTGTAGGTGGGGCGGGGGTAACTTTTAAACTAAGATAGGAAGCCATATTTTTTATTGCAGATATGGACTCTACAACTAAAAGTACGTATGATTTGAATGAAATATCTTGTTCGGTTCATGATAGATGGCGTTGTAATCGACGAAATTCAATTTTTCAATTTCTCCTTCTTAGAACACACGCATTCGATTCTGCAATACGTTTGAAATAAAAAAACATCACGTTTTCATTGGAAATACTCGATATTCGTCATCAAAACAATTTATTCAGTTTTGTAAATCTAAAATAAGTGTTCAAAATGATGGCCTGCGACTTCAATGCACTTATTAATCCGCATTTCAAATGATTGTACACAACTGAGAAGTGTGTCTGGTTGAATTTCAGAACACGCATTTCTGATTCGCTCAATCATGTTCTCACGTGTTGTGGGTTTTTGTGTGTAAACTTTGTTTTTGAGGTAGCCCCACAAAAAAAAATCTGGCGCAGTAAGATCTGGTGATCTGGCGGGCCAATTTATCGGACCAGCTCTACCGATCCAGCGACCATTGAAATCACGATCAAGTATTTCACGTGCCATCAACGAATAGTGTGCAGGACAACCATCATGTTGAAACCACATGTTCCGTCTCACTTCTAAGCTCAAATTTTCAAGTAATATTGGCAGTTCATTTTCCAAAATGTTTCGGTACATTTGACCATTCAAGTTGCCTTCAATAATGTGGGGGCCTATGAGTTTGTTGCCAATTATTCCACACCACACGTTGACAGTCCAAGGACGCTGATGTTCAACTTGACGAAGCCAGTGCGGATTTGTAACACTCCAATAATGCATGTTGTGTCGATTAACCGTTCCATGGTTTGTAAAAGATGATTCGTCGGAGAACATTACGCAACGAAAAAAATTGGTGTTTTGTTGTATTTGTTCACGTGCCCATTGACAAAAAGTTAACCGATTTTGGAAATCAACGCCATGAAGATCTTGGTGTAAAGACACATGATATGGATGATACTTGTGCCGTTTTAAAATATTCCAAACACTGGTGAGGGACAATCCGGAATCGTGAACTATTTCTCGTGTACTAATATGAGGATTATGAGCCACTGCTGCCAATACAGCAATGTCATTATTTTCTCCAGTTACTGTTGCTCTACGGGTCCTCTTTTTCGGTTGAACATTTCCATCAGTAATAAATTGTTTGATAGTACGGCCAAATGAAGCACGTGAACGAATCCTATCCGGAAAACGTTGAGCGTAAATAGCAACAGCATTTTCAAGATTTCTGCCAGCTTCTCCATAAACCAAAACCATTTCAATTTTCTCTGGCACAGTTAAACGCTCCATTCTAAAGTATTTTGTCGTTTATTTTGCAATTACGAAAAACATGAAGATAAGAAATAACACAAACGTTAAATGTGATTTACAAAACTGAATAAATTGTTTTGATGACGAATTTCGAGTATTTCCAATGAAAACGTGATGTTTTTTATTTCAAACGTATTGCAGAATCGAATGCGTGTGTTCTAAGTAGAAGAAATTGAAAAAATTGAATTTCGTCGATTACAACGCCATCTATCATGAACCGAACAAGATATTTCATTCAAATCATACGTACTTTTAGTCGTAGAGTCCATATCTGCAATAAAAAATATGGCTTCCTATCTTAGTTTAAAAGTTACCCCCGCCCCACCTACAAAGCGGGGGTGGGGGGGTTCTTTTCTTTTTGCACTAATGTATTTCCCCCGCGGTATGATTAAATTTTGATTATGGACATTTTTTCCGTAGAGTGGCTATTTTTCGAGATATTTGATCGTCTCAGCTTAAAAAAAACACCCGGTATATATATATATATATATATATATATATATATATATATATATATATATATATATATATTTATACATATATATATATATATATATATATATATATATATATATATATATATATATATATATATATATATATATATATATATATATATATATATATATATATATAAATATATATATATACCTATATTTATTTATGTGAAAATCCCCTAAGCCGGAAATCCAATATCGCGAAAAATCCTTTACGGCGGAAAAATTCAAGCAAAAGAAACTCTTTCGTTTCAATTTACATACAACTTCGACCCTATACGCCGGAAATCCTGAGACACGGAAGGAAATTACATTTTTAGTATAAAAAACTAAAATAAAACTCCACTAAGCCGGAACTACAGCTAACTTCAGTTGGCTTTGAAAAAAAAAAATCACATACATATGTCAAAAACTGCATCATCATCAATCACCATAGGTTGTATGTACGTATTAGTACGTGTTTGTAATTATGTAAATACTTTTGTAATTTCAAATATGGGGAGAATAAACAACCTTAATTTAAAGCAGAAATACGAAGTTATCAAAATGAGACAAAATAAAAGTTCGGTTCAACTCATTTGTAGTAAATTTAATTGTGGTAAAACCCAAGTTTATGAGATATTGAAAAATGCAAATGAAATTTCCAAGCGGTATTTGGAAGGAAACGAAAATGAGTTGTGTTGTAAAAAAAGAAAGGAAAGTGCAAACGCTCGAGTTGACGAAACACTAATTGCATGGTTTTCGGCCGCTAGAACCAAAAATATACCCATATCCGGCCCAATTTTACAAGAAAAAGCGAAACAAATAGCCGACCGAATGAAAATAGCTGATTTTAAAGCTTCAAATGGGTGGTTGTGATGCTTCAAAAAACGGCACAATATAGGCTTTCAAACATGTTCCGGGGAGGCCAATGATGTAAATCAGTTTACGGTTAACACATGGAAGGAAAAACTACACGAATTAACCCTCGGATATCAACCAGAAAACGTTGCAAATTGTGACGAAACGGGCCTGTTCTATCGACTCCTACCAAATAAAACGCTGGAGTTTCGTGGCAAGAAATGTCATGGGGGCAAGCATTCGAAGGAAAGATTAACGTTGCTGTTGACAATTTTTGGGGATGGAAAGTTTTTTAAAACTTATATGATCGGCAAAAAATTGAAACCGAGATGTTTCTTAGATAACGCAACATGTCACCCGGAGATTTTCCTTTCCAACATTAAATTAGTGTACTTTTCAGCAAACACAACATCCGTATTACAGCCACTTGATAACGGTGTCATTCATAATATAAAAGTGAACTATCATAAACTTATGCTGAAAACTATTTTACAAAAAATGAACGAAAGTGAAAAAGCCTCTGATCTCACAAAAGCCGTAAATGTTTTAGATGCGATTATGTATGTGAAGAGAGCGGTGTCTCAAGTAACTTCGAAAACCATTGAAAAATGTTTTAAAAACTGTGGGTTTGAATTTGATGTAAATTTACAGACTGATTGTATTCAAATTGATGAACCAATTTGCGAAATACAAAATGTTATTGATGAAATTTACGGCCACGAAATTTGTACAGCGAGAGAATTTCTGGATGTTGATGCCGATCTAGCCACCGAAAACGAAGAAATTAATTTGGACGATATAGTGTTACAAAGTGGGAATAATTCGGAGTATTCTAGCGATGATGACATCGTACAAGCGGATTTACCAGAGGAAGCGCCTCCTACTTTAAATGAAGTTTTTTTATGTTTAGGCAAAATAAAAGCCTACGCTCTTAATTTGGGCAATGTTGAGTTGTTTGAAAACGTGGACGAAATTCACAACAACCTTTTGCATACCATAGATAAACCTAAACAGTCCAAACAAATGACTTTGGATACCTTTTTTAGATTCTAGAAATTACGTGTGTTTGTTCAAAGCAGAACGTAATTTTTGTTATATGTGATAGATACAAAGTACCTAAGTAAGACTGAAGTCATTTATTTTAATTTTTTACATATTTTACTTTATTGAAATAAATTTTAATTAATATGTGATAGTTGAGTACGTAATTTGAATTTACTACCTATTTACATAAATGTAAAACAATTTTATTATTTTTGTTTTAAATAAATATGAACTTTATATGCATGCGTAACATCATTGTTTTAATTCCGTGCACATATAAGTAATTTGACAGTTCTAAACTAAATAAGTTTCTACATACACATTATGTGTACAATAACCTCAAACTTTTCTCAAAGTCTTCAAAGCCGGAAAAATCCTCAAACCCGGAAAAAAATTTGGGTCCCATCAAATTCCGGCTTAGAAGAGTTTCACTGTATATATATATATATATATATACACTCTAAAAAGTGATTGTAAAATAGCACAAAAAATGGATATTTTAATATCAAATTTTAATTTAAATTACACAACGACGGGTAATAATGAATTCACGAATTGTGATTTATCAAAAAATGAAGAAAACCACTCAAACATTGCAGTTTACAATTTTAAATGTGTAACGTACTAAAAAATTATGTGAATCCCCGATAATTTATTTGTATTTTACACTGTGTAAGTAATTTACAATTTATCTGTGCGTTTTCACTCAAAAATTTATTTTCACACTATTTTTGTGATAAATAGTGGTTCTTTTATGTAAAAAATATTAATACGCAAAACGCATTTTAGAAAAATTATTTCAGTCCCGAACGTGCAGGAACAAAGGTGAAATAAAATATAGTGCAAGTGCAAATTGATTAAATAAATAAAAAAATTGAAATAAAATTTTAATAAACTAAAAATACTTTCTGGGGGTCAAGATTAACAACTCCAAAGGGTAGAGAACTATCCGCCGCTGGTCGAGCTCACCATTGTGAATTTTATTCAGGAGGAAAACCAACGTACTGGCCTACTGACACAAGCAAAACTCCGGATCTAATTGATTTCTACATTACAAGAGGTATATCCGAAAATCACATTTTTCTAGAAAATACTGAAAGTCTCTCATCGGACCACTCGCCCGTCATTATGACTGTTAGTTCCACGATTGTTAATAAGGAAAATCCACCTAGACTAACAAATAACAAAACCAATTGGGAATTATTTAGGAAATTGGTTGAAGATAACACCGATCTTCTTGTACCAATCAAGGATCCGGTTCAATTAGAAAATGAAGTTGAACTATTAATCAATAATATACAACAAGCAGCATGGGATAGTACCCCTGTAATCCAAAACAAGGAGCGTAATAATTTCATTTATCCAGTCGAGATCAGGGACTTGGTTAATGAAAAACGGAAAGCAAGGAAAACATGGCAGAGAAACCGAGCACCACAAAGCAAAATAATTTTTAATTACCTCTGCAATAAGCTTAAGCAAAGAATTAGAGAACTAAAAAATGAATCGGTCACCCGTTATCTTCGTAGTCTTACAGACACTAAAGGAACAGAGTATTCTCTATGGAAAGCTACAAAAGCATTAAAAAGACCAAATTATCAAATACCACCAATAAAAAATGATGAGGGAAATTGGGTAACAAGTGCCAAACAGAAAGCAGCACTGTTCGCATCTCATCTTGAAGAAACGTTCCAACCATATGCTAGACAATCAGCGGATGAAAATATAATACCAGTGCACAAGGCGGATTGTAGGAAAATACCACCTGTAACTCTACGAGAGTTGAAAAATGAAATTAGCCATAACATAAATACGAAAAAATCTCCTGTCTCTGATTTAATTACAGGTGAAATAGTGAAGGCACTTCCTGAGAAAGGGGTGCGAAAACTTCTTCATATAATCACGCTTCATTTCGACTGAAATATGTACCTCTGCAATGGAAAGTAGCAGAAATAATTATGGTACCAAAGCCGAACAAACCATCTAATAATAAAAAGTCATATAGGCCAATTTCTCTGCTTCCAGTACTTTCGAAAATTTTTGAGAAACTGTTATACAAAAGGATGAAACCTATAATACTTGAGAGAAAGCTAATACCACCACATCAGTTCGGATTTAGAGAAAACCACTCCACCATAGAGCAAATTCACAGGATTACAAGTATTATTGAAGATGCACTTGAAAATAAGAAAATCTGCTCAACAATATTTCTGGATGTAGCACAGGCCTTCGATAAAGTATGGCATCCTGGATTGGAATATAAACTGCATCGAGATTTGCCAAAAGAATACTTTCAGATATTGAAATCTTACATTGATAACAGATATTTTCGCGTTAGATGTGAAGAAAAATTTTCCGAGCTAAAGAGGGTATCTGCAGGGGTTCCCCAAGGTAGCGTTCTAGGGCCAGTGTTGTATTTACTTTACACAAGTGATTTACCAAACACAAGCGGCACAACAATAGCAATATTTGCGGACGATACAGCAATTTTAGCTACTGGTTATAAAGTAGACGAAGCAACCAGAAAACTGCAACGGGCTACGAACCAACTTAGTAACTGGACCAAAAAATGGCGCATTAAGCTAAATGAAGAAAAATCAACGCACGTTAACTTCACCAATCAAATAGTTAACTGGATACCAATAGAACTAAATTCCAAACAAGTTCCCTATGCTAACACAGCCAAGTATCTTGGCATGACTCTCGATGCTAAGTTAAAATGGAAAGAGCACATTAAAAAGAAAAAGGAGGAACTACACATTAAATATAGAAATATGTATTCGCTAATTGAAAGGTATTCAGAGCTGTCAATACCTAATAAGTTGCTACTATACCAACAAGTTTTAAAACCTATATGGACTTATGGTATTCAGCTTTGGGGCTGTACTAAGAAAACCAATATTAAAATAATACAAGCTTTTCAAAATAAAGTGTTACGTGGAATAGTGAACGCTCCTTGGTACATAAGAAACGATAACCTACATAGGGACCTCCGGATGGAAAACGTCAGCGAAGAAATAACAATTCATGCAAAGAAACACATACAATGGCTTGGTCAACATGAAAATGTTGAGCTACGTGGTATGCTGAGTAACACAAATGGAGTACGAAGGCTCCAAAGAAAGAAACCACTGGAATTGGGAAGACTACAATAGGGTGGCCAAATTTTTAGAGATTAACTAATGGGTTATATCTCTGCAAATTGAACATAAGAAAGATAGAGAAATTACTAGATGATATATGTAATCAGTTGTAATATTTAAAACAATAAAAAAAAAATAAACTAACAATAAATTTAAAAACTATAGTGAAAATTGTTTGTTGTGAAAAATAATTGGTAGCTTTATATAAATTAAACTTGTGTATACATCTTGGGGATTAATGATTCCGTTTTGTGTTTAGAAAAATAATACGAAGTTGCATAAAATATACATCTCAACGAGAATTTTATAATGGCGGTAAATTTTTTTACAATGATAAAATGAAATAATTCTTGTTGATGTAAATTTATAATTTTGTTCAATGTGAAATTAATTAATTTTTAAGATGTTTAATCAATTTGGTTGTTAACGGTTAGCACGATTTATTATCTGTTATGAAAACCAAAAGTATATATATACAAATATATTTTTGCAGTAAAGCGAAATATTTTAATAAACATAAAATTAATTCTAATTACAGATAGCTTTGATCCAGCAGACATGCCCATGCATCTTGTAGAAATTTTACAAAATATTTATGTTTGTATTATATCATGAACATTATGTATCCAAACCAAATTTCTCAACTAATGGAGTTTTTAGTTAGATTTTTACTAAAACATTATGCAGAGTCAGTAAGAGGGGCCAAAAAACAATCAGCAATTTAAATAAAATAAATGCTTTGATAAGAAAACTTAATATGAATTAATTTCGTCTATATTAATTTATTATTTATTAATTTATTATTTGTGATATAATTTGCTATAAACAGCTATTTTGGAAATATCATCGATAAATATTAATAATATTAAATAAATGTTTAATTAATATAAACAACTTAATTTGTGCATATTGGCTTAATACGATAATAAAATATTCGTGCGTTAACCGTATCTTCTTCCATTATTTAAAATTTAATTAAAATTTGCTTTTAGTTTTAAATTTTAAATAATTGAAGAAGATACCCTAACGCAGGAACAATTTATTATCAAATTAAGTTAAGAAATATTAAATTTTATTTATAATATAATATAATTTTAATTAACATTATTTTTATTTATTTTAATTTATTCTTAATTATATTTGGAATATAATGTGAATAATTTAAGATTATTTAATTGAAATTTAATGCATTTTTAAATATTACCCCTACCATCAGTTTTTGTTCCCACAATTTCGGCCGCTTTTCACTCTGAAACTACATACATGACGACAACTAAATTATTAATTTACACTTGTGAAGTTGGTTTTCTCATTTTATTGAGGTAAATTATTGATGAAAAAGAAGACAATTTCAATTTTTTTTAAATTGAATTCAATTGCCATTTGTAGAAACTCATTTAATAAGATGATATTTCACAGCAATCTTAGAAGTAACCCTCGAGTATTTTTACAACATTTAAAATAACTATTTCACACTCACAATGTGCGATTATTCATCTTTGAAGTGTAAACCACATCGAAAAATTCACACAGTTTTAGTGTGATTTTTTATAAATCATGCTACGATTGAAATTTACTACAAAAATTGAAGGCAACAGATAACCTCCAATAATCGTAGTGAATTACAACAGAAAGAGTGTATATTTATATAAATGTATAATATATCTAGATGTATTAGAATTTATTTAGATAAGTTATGTACCAAAATAATAAATAAAATACACTTAAACCATTTGTTTTCTTTTTATATAATTCAATTTATTAGATTTAACACATACAATGTGTTCTAAAATAATTATATACATTTTAACAAAATTTTAAAATATTTCTTAAAATTTACATAGTTCTACAAAATCACCTCAATTATTTAATTTTGCTATATCAATACATTTATTTTTAATTATATGTTATTTCATGCCAATTTAAATTATATGCATCACTATATTACACTGAAAAAAAAAGCTGTGAGTTAATTACTAATTTTGCTGAGTTAAACGAAAATTTTAAATACCACAAATTAATTTTAAAATAAGTATGTCCCGTGTAAAAAATTGCAGTGTAACATTTGCAACAGATTTTTGATTATGGACAAAATTGAGGAGTAATTTTTAAACGGGTTCCAATTGTAAAATTGAATAATATAGTAAAGTAGAATTTACTAAGCTATTTTCTATTTATATATCCGTTTTGAGATTTGCACTGTACTTAGTAAAATGTTGTGTCAAAAATAATCGAAACACAATCGAAAACACGTGCAAATTATTGTAGCTGTGAATTTTAATCAGTGCAGTATGGAGCGGAGGTCAACCATAACCAAATAAAAGTATAATTAAAATCTTTTAAATTGTTTATTTTTTAATTCAGATTTATATTAATTAAAGGTTTTCTTAATTTTAGCAACGTTTCTGATGTCAGTGACCTAACCAGCTGTTCCCAATTATCAGCGTGTTCGGCTGAAATAATTATAACGTAAGTTTAAATTTTATTCAAATAAAATAGAGCAAATAAACAAAATATTAAGAACTTAACTAATTTAAACATAATACTTCTTCCTTTTTTTATAGTTGCAGTTCAAACAACTATGTAACTTCAATCATAATTTATCCCAATCGATGTATCAGCCTGGTGTGAATTTTAAGTAAAAATCAAAATGCCGGAATACACAACGCAAAATGCGTAACGTATATGAACAAGAAAATATTATAAAATTATCACAAATCACTAATTTTAATTTGTTTGACAGACTCATAACCAGCTGATAATAAATGAAAAGCACATCTGGAAAGCGCTAAAACATGCATTGAGATTGTTACTATTGCTGATGAAGTATGAAAGCCCGCTGTTTCATTATCTGCAAGCGATAATTAAATTGTTATTAAATTTAGTAAAAGAATATTGTGAAATTCACAGAGCTGCGTAAACATTACAATACGTTTTCACTAAGCTCAATTTTGAATTTATTAATGCTTTGTAACTAACATCCAATATTAGTAAATGCAGCATATCCACAAAAAAATTAAAAAAAATGAATTTACTAATTGTCATGTTTTATTTGAATTGCCTTATTGCCAGAAATAATTGAAAAGCGCTTAGTTGGCTCAAAAATTACTCAATTTTTGGTAATAATTACTAAGCTTTTTATTGAAGAACGCAATTTTTTTTTTTTCAGAGTATATTGAATTAGTTTTAAAAATTATATACATTTAAGCAAAACCTTAAAATTAATATTTTACAATGTGTTCAATTTCTTTTTCACAATGTGTTCAATTGCTTTTCCAAATTTTTAACTGAAATTTTTATATAATTAAATTTATTTAATTTAATTAAAGTTTAAATTAACTGAAAATTTTATAAAAATACGTTTCTGTACCCATTCTTTTATATACACATTCGACGTCACTGTAGGGAGTGTGACGAAGACCTACCTCCAGTGGCGGTTTTAAGCATAGGCAACTTGCGGTTTTAAGCAAGACGGCAACGCGGCCACTTGACATAGTAAACTTACCAAATTAAAATTAGTAAACAGGTTTAATCAATTATGGGACTAACCATTGGGTTACACTCTAACAAATGAGAATTTTATAAGAAATGTAAATATTGTATTTGAAAGATAAATTACTAGATGAGCGTAGCTCAATTCCCTTTGTTTCCATTTCATAATAAAATCCATTACTCATGATACGTACCAAAAACAACGCCCTAATTTTTATCTTCATCTATTCCTAACAATTCTTCTTAATACAATAAAATGTATATTCTTAATATATTCATCTATGAAATAATTTGTAATCAACATTTAAGAAATACTTAAATTGACGTTTTCCTTTTTAATAACTTGGTAACTCTTGTTTTGTCTTATATTATATATACCATGGGTTTGAACAACAAAGGATTCAAGGTATTTGTGCAAGGTTTCGATTATTTAATTCTACCTTTAATAACTTTTTACTATTACAACCGATTTTAAGGACTCTGCATAATTATAACTCAAACAATTCCAAACAATGTAGACTTAGAAGTTATGTTATTTGATTCCCGATTTTATTTGAATTATTCTTTAGCGTAAAAACTAATTATCTAAATAAAACAGTTTTCATATTTCATTTCATTCACATTCTTTTTTGAAAATAGTAGATTAAAATGCATTGAAAAAAATTCTGTGTTCACCACCCTGTGTTCACCACCCGTATCGCATTGATCCTAAAGAAATTTGATCACCTAATTAGTTTAAAACTAATTCGCAAAATCATTCCAGGATTTGTCTACGTTATCGTCGCTGTCTACGTTGTCGACGTTATCTATGGTTTGTCGATATAGCAAATAATAGATGACGCGTAAACGCCCATTCCTGATCGAGAGTTTATTGATATGAGCTTTAGATAGTGAGTTAAAAAGCTTTGATTAGCTTCCGATTTTCCTATTTAGCTCTGTATCGCCTTAGCCCAGTATAACGTATAGGTTCTGTAAGATATAGCATCAGAATTTATAAGTAATAGATTCACAGTATTTAAGAACCCTGATTGTGCCTAAAGCAATTTCCATCTGATCCAGCTGAGACAATTTTTAAATCAAATCATTGCCCCTCGCTCGCGATTTATTTTATCTCCTAACACGTTATTTTTTGGTCAACTTAAGAATTTGATGTTTCAGTATCTTGTAAAAATAGAACTCAGAACACGTCAAAATGCACAGCCTTTTTCAGGCACAGCTTTGAGTGTTTGGATTAAATTATATAAATTATATAATACATTTATCAAAATATGAAGTTTCACAATCATTATGTGATACCGAAGCAATATGTTGTGTTTATCACATTTTGAAACCGAGCTTCATACCAAGGATACTAAAATTGACTTCGAGGCGATTTTGGTGGAACATCAAGAAAATGGTAATGGCACTAGACGAAACCATTCATTAGTAAACGCCGAAACCACTGAAGCAGAAAGTAGAAACGACTAAATAGAATAAGTTGTTAAATTATTTCATATGTATATGTATAAGGGCGCCCGATCAAAATCGTAGAATTTCAACAGTCATTCAATAATGCATTTGCGAGAAAAGTTCAAAGAGTTCCAAATGATGTTCCATAAAAGATTCCATTACTAGCGCCGCTAGTAATCTGTACGAGCCAAGGTGATCAAAATTATACTATAGAATTTAGTTCTGTTTTAAAATATTTTACCAGATGTCAGGGATTTGTCTACACTACTTAACGATAAAATCTAAATATAGTTAGGCTCGCATTAAGAACAGACTACAACAACTAAATTTACAGGACTATTGCACGCACTCCTGACAAACTTTCTATACCAATACCATTAACCGTATCTGAACCAAAATATTAAAAATGGCATCGTGTGAGGTAAACCTAAAATCAATTTGACTTTAAAATTAGTTGTGTTTTCTGATTCTACAGCTTTATTTCATTTAATGTATTCTACTAGAAATTTAAAATTGGCTTTGGCTATTCAAATTTTATTAGAACTAATAATATAAATATTATTCGCCTTTAAAGTGCCGCCACTGGCGCTAATCTATACGAGCCGAAGGAAGCCAAAAATTTAAATTTTATGTGATATTTCCTATGACAATTTAATTTGATAAGGGCATTTAAAACACAGTTTTATAAAAAATATTTTATAAAAATATATTTGGACAAATTGCCTTAGTGTGTCCCGCCGTTGGCTATTAAAAATTTGGTAGGCTTTAAAACAAATGTCGACTGCTTTCACAAAACATGTTAATTTATATTTAATTTAATTTGCTCTGGGTGAATAATTGATTTTCCCACAACAGCAATGAACGGCTGAATTGTGTGCTGTCTATTTAAAAGATTGACAAAATGATGTTCTAAACCTTCACATGTAGAACAGCAGAATACAAACTAGTTTTGACATTCTTTTATCGAACATCTAATTTTTTCATTTTTTCCTTTAAAATTTATGATTTCGAAAATGGTAGTTCTTCAGAATCGCATGTAGTAAGGTAATTATTCTAGCAAATTTTCCATCTGAGAATATAAAAAGCTTAAGTCAAACTCAAAATAAATACGAACATATGTTTAATGTA
The DNA here is from genome assembly GCA_951394425.1 of Tipula unca. Lineage (NCBI taxonomy): Eukaryota > Metazoa > Arthropoda > Insecta > Diptera > Tipulidae > Tipula > Tipula unca. The sequence continues at coordinate 135,807,148 of OX596381.1, forward strand.
AATTTGTTTTTTGTCCATTTCATTAACGCTTTCTGATAACAGTTTAATCATTCAATATGACAGCTATCTATATGTAGTTATTTACTAATAATTGAAACTTACTTAGAGTTATAGCCGAGTTTCACATCAAATTATTGAACATAGTTTTCGACTGCGAATCCTTTATTTGAATTTCCCTAATAACCATTATTTTGTTATAAAAATCATCCATGTACACATCATCAAGCATTCGACTTGAGTTATTGTACTTAATGAAGTAATCAATTGAAATCTATGTAAAAAGATAACGATTATAATTGATACATATTCATATTTTTCAAAATTCAAAGACATACCAATTTGTACCCGTTCGACTCTTTGTAGTTTGGCCATTTATTAAAAATACCTTTTGTGGAATAAAGTGAAATCTTTGAGTTTAACAGCCTTTCCAATGATATATTAACTCCTCAAAGCTCAAGACATCGTTTCTAAATGCTTGGTAGTGCTCTTTGCCATCAAGTTGTGTTTCTAAAGAGGGATTTTTTTTGTCAATCTTCTTATTTGGTTGGCTGGACTTGTATAAACCGGTTTTCTTCAAACGAGCTAGTTGGTTTCGATATTTGAAATGTAGTTTGCCCAGTGGCGATGCATTTTTTCTCAGCAAATAATAAAATTCCTTAAAAAAGAATTTGTATTGGTTACGTGTGTAAATTCTTTCATATAAATGTGTTTATTTATATAATTTAATTATATTTTGTTAAATATATGAACATATATGTATATATATATATATATATATATATATATATATATATATATATATATATATATATATATATATATATATATATATATATATATATATATATATATATATATATATATATATATATATATATATATATATATATATATATATATATATATATATATATATATATATATATATATATATATATATATATATATATATATATATATATATATATATATATATATATATATATATATATATATATATATATATATATATATATATATATATATATATATATATATATATATATATATATATATATATATATATATATATATATATATATATATATATATATATATATATATATATATATATATATATATATATATATATATATATATATATATATAAGCATACATTAAACAAAATTTAAAATTTGTTAAGGAATATACTCCTCATCAGTTATAAGTTAGCAAAATTGTCTATTTCATTGAAGTACTCGTAACTAATCTCACATGCCTATGTTTGATAAACACGTGCTTTCTAAAATTTTTAAATGTAGACAAATATAGGTTGAACAAAAATAGGTTAAAGCTATCCGCCATTGATAAATGCACATGTTTGCATTGAATTTTAAAACTTTCGTATTTTATTTCGTTAAAACTTAAGTATTGTTCAGTATTTGAAACACTCCAGTTGGAACATGTTCAGGCGATTACATACTACCGTAATATAGTGTTGTAATATCTACACCGTAACTAGTGTTTAATAACATTGTTATAAAGCATTTTTTTTCCTTCTTTCATTCTATTATTGCTACGAAAAATCCCTTATAAGTTTATGACTTGTTTGAATCTTCTAACGAGTTTTCGTGATAATTAGATGAAATAGCATAGGAGAGAAACAAACAACTGTAGATTTAAATTGTATTGGTACAATTTTTTGATTAATTTTAAAAGTCGTTAAAGATTTATTTAAATTTTCGAATCAAACGGCACTATAATCTAATCCATAGGGCTTTTCGATCATTTTTACCATTATCTATACATGCACATTCAGATTTCAAATTATTATTGGTTTTTCTAATTTTTGTTTGTTTTCGCGATATGTATGTAAATTAAAATCATCATTTAAAATCATTAAAAATGTTATGTTTCTAATTCAGTTTTTCACAAAATTGTTTAGTGATTTTCACAATATATAATAATGATTATTTTGTTAGTTTAATTCATATATACTTTTTGTGATTTACAACAAAATCTGGAAAAGTTTCGGTTGTGAATTTCAAAAAACTTACTTTAGTGATATTAATAAACGTAGAAAATTCACTAAATTCATTTTGGTGTAAATCATACAAAAAATAGTTAAAATCAATAAAATATTTATGATTATCACGAAAATCGACTTACAAAAGCCATATAATAATGTTAATCAAAAAATATTTTTCCGTGTATAAAAAGCTATCACGACATTTAATTTCGAAATTTGCTTAAATATATCATAAAAAGAAATAATTGCTTATTGAGAATGAAAAGTTATCAATAGATAAATTAAAATAATTTTAATTATATTTATATGCCAAATATAAGTAACACATTAAAACTAAAACTTTTCAAATTACAAGAAATATAAGTTTACAAAATACAATATTTTTCTGTATTTTGCTCTCAGCCCCGAAAAATATTAATATCACGACAGTTGTTATATTTTACCAATATTCTTTAAGTCACTGTATAGATAAATGAAGATAAAGATTGGCGGTTCAGATGTTAAGGGCATGTTTTAGTGAATGGTTTGATAAACCTGACGTAATTTTTTTAGAATTTTTGTGTATCGGTGAGCTGTGATATAGTCCCACAAAGTCACGATGGAGTGAATTGCCGGTTCAGATGGGTATAGTATGTGATAGTGGATGGTTTGATAAACCTGACGAAATTTTTTTAGGATTTTTGTATTTCGGTGAGCTGTGATATAGTTCTGCAAACTCACGATAAAGTGGAGTGCAAGCTAAGATGAGTATAGCATGTGATAGTGGATGGTTTGATAAATATGACGTAATTTTTTTAGAATTTTTATATGTCGGTGAGCTGTGATATAGTCCCGCAATGTCACGATAGAGTGGATTGCCGGCTCAGATGAGTAAGGAATGTGATAGTGGATGGTTTGGTAAAGCTGACGTAATTTTTATAGAATTTTTGTATGTCGGTGAGCTGTGATATAGTCCCACAAAGTCACGATGGAGTGGATTGCCGGCTCAGATGAGTATAGTATGTGATAGTGGATGGTTTGATAAACCTGACGTAATTTTTTTAGAATTTTTGTATGTTGGTGAGCTGTGATATAGTCCCGTAAAGTCACGGTCAGGGATTGGCGTTTACGCGTCATCTATTAATTTATACGTTGACGTGTCGACAACCCCTAGACAACGTTGACAACATCAATAAAGTAGACAATTCCTAAAGTGATTTTGTCAATTAGTTCTAAACTATGTGACAACATTTCTTCAGGATAAATTCATAACAGCGATATATATTGTATTAAAATAGTATACAGTTGACATCAGAGAAAGAGCAGCTCATAAAAATCGGAAAAGTTTCGCATTTATGAAAAATGGTCCTTACCAGGTCTTTATAACATCCTCAACAGTAGCGTCGAATGTGTACATAAAAGAATAGCTACAGAAACGGATTTTGATTATAATTCGATTCACCAGTAAAATTTGGTAACCGGTCGATTTATCGCAAGCCATTTATCGTATGAAATTCATTATAGACGCGATAACAGTTCATCGCGACAGGCATTCATCGCAATTAAATTAAATAAGATGTCATCAGAATTGATAAAGAAATAGGACAGTTAAACTTCAGTATACGTAAGCTAGTACTTCATTCTAAAATCATTTTATAATCCCATTGCCCTTCAACATGCTGAGTTTTAGCAAAATTAGTGATGCAGAACTTTATACAAAAATCAATTTAAAATCGAATTTCCATCCAATATGTTGAGATTTATCCTAATCGATCAAAAAATACCTCAATCGTCATCTAGTAATACAAATATCAGAACATTATCGTGATAGACGGCGCTGCTTTGCTGCGAATTGTTTGCAATGAACTGCCTGTGATAAACCAGTTTAAAACCAAAGTCTTGGCCTGAATAAATCACATGAGAAGTTGTGTAGAATCTCATGGGGAGCATTGAACAACATGTGCTTGGCTTTATCCGTTATAAAAACTTTTGAAATTTACACCAATCCGAACGTTTAGTGCATAAATTTTCTTTAATTAAACATGTTGGTTGTTTATTTCAACATATATTTCCAAAGTTATAGTATGGTGTGGTTCCCGATTTAATTTGAACCTTTTCTTTAAGTTCTTTTACGGCTTAACTGAATGGCTCTTTTACAAAATATCGCATGTTAATTCATATCGCTTAAATATCGTAGGTTGTTGACATTGTCTTAATTGTCGACATTGACAAAAAATATTGCCAAGTAATCTCCTAGGTTGGTGTTTACGCTATTGGCTATCGGCGTTTTATAATATGATGGACCTTGCCGTGATTTGTCTTTAATTTTATGTAGTTCTTTAGCTATACTATGCACCCTCTGTAGATGGCAGAATGTTGCAGGCATGTTCACACATGCTGGAGGGGAATTTTTATTTAGTGGACACGCCTGAGCAGGATGCCTTCCAAGGCACTTTACACATCTTGGCTCTCTATTGCAGTATTTTTGCGTATGGTTAAAACCTTGGCACTTCTTGCATTGCACTATAAGCCCAGTGGATTTCCGTAGTGCTTCTATTTTAACCCTCATATTTAAAATAGCTCTTATATTAAAGATAGCTTCTATCTTTTCTTTGTTATTGAAAGTTAACATAAATAACGGGAGACCTCTTTTAGTAACTTTAAATTCGGACCCTTCTCTGACCTTCTCTCTTTTTATTATATTTGATGCATTTTCTATTTGCAGTCCTTGTCGTTGGAGATCTTCCATAATGTCTTTTATTGCACAGGTTGGATGGAGGCCCCTGGCCATAACCTTTATTGGGCGGTTGCTTTTATGTTCATATGTATACCATTCGATTTTCTCTAAATTAAGCTTTGTTGATAAGGCTCTATAAGTATCGGAGTCCGGTGTGTAGATTTTCCATACATTGTTGTTTAAGGATATTCTCTGTATTCCTTATCTGTAATGGTTTTCAAAATATTTTGTACAGCTCCATATTCGGTATACCAATTCGGCTGCAGTCGAATACTGTTTCATTGCCGCATTTTTGGAAAACCTGCTAAACTAAATTACAATTTTAAAAATAAAAAATGTATAATAACATAATTAAATTTTTTAAATAAAATCTTTATTTTAACTAAGGGAAATCGATTAAAAAAATTAAATATCCCCATAATTCTAGATTACTAATTATTCATATTTTTAAGTACAGACTTTTAAGCATTATTCAAATTATACAAGCATTATACAAGCATTTTACATTTATTTTATGTAAATAGTTTTATCTAGTAATTTCCCCGTCACATAAATTAAATTAATGCACAGATGCACATAAAAATAATAATAATAACAGTTAATAAATTAATGAAGTTGTTTTTATTTTTAATAAATTTTTTAATTAATAATTTATTGATAATAATTTACTTGTCAAAAATTTATTATCCAAAAAAAAAAAGTACTATTTTTTTTATAGTGCACTGGTTATATGTTGTTGTTGAAATCAATAAAAATATCAACAAAATTTTAATTATCATTAAATAAAATTTAAAATTATATTATATTTTTGTTGGTTGTAGTTGTTACTTTTATTATTTTAATAACAAAATTTGTTAGTTTATTAATAATAAATAAATTTACTTGTTTTTTTTGTTTGTAGCATCGATAATGTTAATTAAAATTTTGGGGAAATATAAATAAATACAAACTTTAAAAATACAAATGGGAGTATACAGGCTGTTTATAACCTACGACGAGTGTAATTATATTGTATTGTTGCATTTTATATCCATATAGCACAGAGGCGGCAGGGGGATAATTATTATTATTCTGTATTGTAATTTAATAACAATCAATTCATAATAGTTTTATAATAAATTATGTATATAATAGTACTGTCGTTGATTGGCTCATTGAATTTAAACACATGTATGCATGTGTATGTAGCAGTTGATTAAATTAAATTAGCAAATAAATTCTAATCAAAAGAAATTTATTACAAAATATGTAAAATACTGATGCGTAACCTCACATGATTTTTTCATACTTTACAATATGCTCGTATATATAAAATTACTGTACAAATTCACTTTAATTATTCAACATATGTTACACTGAATTGCTTATAAAAAATACCTATATATGACGATCTGATGATGCTGGAATAGCGTGCACTTGGATAAGGTGGGAAATACTCGTAGAATGGTAATTATAAATTTGAAATATTTTTTGCGAACTCGAATAAAATATTATTTGAGTCGCTATACATTCACTCTCCCCACAGTAAAAGTTTTACTAAATTAAATGATGTCTATAAAAATAATTACTGTTCCTTTTAATTTTGAACTAAGTGGATTGTTATTGTCGCGAACGTAGTCCGTCATGTATGCCTGTTTAAGTCGTTCTAAGGATATAGAAACTGTAACGAGTCATCGCTACAATTACAAATGGTTGATCACCCCTGAACTAAACATTAATTATGCGCACGGTTTGGGTATGATAGATTTTTCTGGATGACTAGCGGTAGAAAATAAATTCTGGTTTATCGATGATGAAAAAAAATGAGAAAGAGAAAAGTTACAACGGGCGTTTTGGGCTATAAAAGAAAAATTTTGTTACCATTCGGGAGATTATTATTTTTGATCGTGTGATTTGCGGATCAAGATAGAAGTTTGTGTTTCACGATGGAAAAGAAAACAATTTTTAAACTTTATATTTACCTTTTATAATAAAAATTATTGCTATTATTATATCATATTTATTTAATTTATATTACCTGTTTTTTTGGAATCTATTAAATTGTGTTAAAGTAATGGTAAAATTCGATAGTTTTCATATCATATTACATATAAAAAAATAAATCATATTAAATCCATCATAAAATATCGTTATAATTAATAATAATACAATTACTAAATATATTAATAATAAATAAATTAATTAATTAATGTAAATTATTTGTGGAAGCAACATTTAAAAAAATTATCTTTGTGAAATATACTATTTTCATAATTTAATTTACTATTTTCATAAGTTAAATGTTTAAAAGTGAACAATTAAAAACTATCTATATTGAAAATATTTTGTGAAACTATATAGTGTTTGGAACGGAAGTGTTATCGGAATTTTTGAACAGACTTAGTTAGACTACTATTTGGTAAAAATTAATCGCAATACGTGTGCTTTATTCATATTAAGTTATGATAAGTTTTTAGTGGTGTAAAAAATATTTGACTTTATCTTTGGGAAGTCTAAATCGAGTCTAAACTAAATATTTTTTATTTCGACTTATTTTATTAAACAACTTATAATAAATAGCCGTTGTTAATCCTCTTATCTGTGGATAACAATTTCCATTTAATGTGTATTATATCCCGTATATATTATATAGCATGCATAATGCTTGTCGGTGTTCCGATAAAATCTACATTAAATTTGGTTAATTGATATACTTAAACCATAATCCTCCCCAATTAGTACAAAATATCGTATACATAATTCGTAATATGTATTGTATATCCTGAATTTAGGATTTACTTCATGTTGCCTATATCAAAAGCTTCTGTGTTCGTGTATACAAACAACTAAAAATAACATCAAATTCATATCTATATATGTATATACAAACACACAACATACTTGCACCTATACCTACATACATATACATATACATATAATATAAAGTCTCGATGAGACGACGACCGAAACGGAAGAACAAAATTATAGTAAAATTTGTACCATAAAAATAATTTTATTTTTATATGCGCCCATAAAAAGAAAATTTAATGAAATGGAAATGTTTTAATTATATATTTTCCATTATTCGACGACGTTGTTGTTGTTGTTGTTGGGTTTTGCTGTGGCATTTATTTGTGTGTCGTAATTAAAAAGAAAATTTATGATTAAGAAGATTAATTAAAGATGACGAGGCCGAAAAAAACAAACAAAATGTATTTATTATAAAAAAAAAACTTTTGATAAGACAGATAATGATGATCTTGACCAGTGCACGTAATTTGGTGAGATTATATCATTTTTGGACGACACGTTTAAATGTACAAATTCGATTACCGGGTTTGGTACTCAATTTTCACAAAATGATCAAATTAAGAAAATTTTCGTCGCCCTAAACTTTATCTTATTAATTTACTTCTCTCACTCTAAAATGTCCTTTATAGAATATATATGTCCTTATATATATATATATATATATATATATATATATATATATATATATATATATATATATATATATATATATATATATATACATATATATACCATTACATTTATATAGATGATATAGAAAAGTTGAAAGCTTTAGTAAACAACATAAATTAAAATTTATTTTCTTCGTCTCCTCGTCTCGATCCACTATTAGTTTTGGGAAAAAATTATATTTGTTTAGTATCTATAAGTGGGTATATACTCGTATGGTAAAGGTGAGTTTGAGATAAAAAAATAAATTTTGTCATGACTCGTGCAATCGAATATTTTGTTGTTAAACCAATCCACGTGCCATTGATCTTTTGTATATGTATACATTTGAAGAGAATATGTACCCCCCCAAAAAAAAAGTTTCAATTTTGATTTCACTTCTTTAAGTTTTGTCTTATACTTCTTTTTTATTTTCTGACAATAAAATATTTCGTATGAATATATAATGAGATAAGGATTTGATATTTCATCACATATAGTTTCTTGATATCTTTCAAGAGTACATATATATATACATATTCATATAAAATATATGCACACACACACACACACAAAGATACGTATAAGTATAATTTAAATTTTCAGAAGGTGTTTTGTGTTTCAATTTTAAAATGTTTCCCTTCCTCCTATCATATTACAACACACAACATATGGTTGCTGTGTAGTCGTTCGTATATGTGTTATTGTGTGAAAGAGTTTTGTTAACATGATAAATGCCAATGTAATTTGTTAGCTTTACCCACAAAATGCGAACAAGATGATTAATTAATAAACATTTTTGTAGGTGTGATATATAATTTTTAATAAGCCTATTAGAAATGAGGCTGGGAATAGGGTATATAGAATAACATTGAGATCTTCTTTTATACAAATTCCAGTTTGTACATATTTCGAAATTAAATCACGAAACGGTAATAATTTTAACTGATTTTTTAGAATATCATAATTTTAAGGAAGGAAATTCCCAGCTTGATTTGAATGATGCGAATTTATCTTTTTATGATTAGAGTGGTTGAAAATACATATAGTAACAAGAATCTACCACCTATGTGTATAAGTAAATCAATAATAACATCTATAGTAGTTTAAATATGGACAAATATTACCTTGAAATCATCTCAGGATTCTATCATAGAAGAGAAAACACAAGCCTAAACAATTCATTCAGGATTTTGTACAGGCGGTCTTTTTGTCGAATAAAATGGCTAAAGTAAAAATCTATTTTGTGAAAGATCGCGGATAATAAGCAACGTAATGTATATGAGCATAATACTGGATGCTTAACTGAGCTGGAACCTGCACCTTTAGAAGGTAAGTGGTAAACCCAAATCTGAGTTGTTCTCGCATAATCTGATACGAATCTTAAAAATTTGCAAAAGTTTAATCCGATTCGAAAATTGTTTGGTACCTCGTAAGACTTTCCGATCACATTTTAGTAATGAATTACTTCATTCAATATTTATTTTCGTTGTGAAATGTCAAGTCGCAAAGACAATTAAATGAAAACAAAAGCGTTTGATATATCCACATCAAATAAATTAATTGATTTAAAATAATGGTTGTTTTTTTTAGTATATACTAAATAGAGGTTCACAAGTTTGAGTTGGCAATACTGCTTTATTTGACAACCCATTTAACAGCTGATAGTTAAGTTAAGTTGGTTAAGTTTATTATTATGGATAGACTTAAATCAGTGCAACGCTTACAAATTGTTGAATTTTTTTATCAAAATAATGGTTCTGTTCGTGAAACTTTGTCCATTTTATGGCGTACATAATCGTCCTTCAGACCGGCTAATTCGAATAACAATAGATAGTTTTCGGACCACGCTTACTCTTAATGGTAATGCGCATCCCGTGAGACGCCGAACAGTGGCCACTGACGAAGCCATTGTACAGGAAAACATTGAAGAAAATCCAAATCAATCAATTCGTCGCCGTTCTCTGCAACTGGGGTGGTATCCTTCCACTTTATGGAAGATTTGACGAAAGGATCTTGGCTTAAAAGCTTTCAAGATTCATTTTGTGCAGGAGTTAAAGTAAAACGACCATCGTATGCGCCGCCAATTCGGCGAATGGACTGGAGCACAAATTGATATTGATGTTGAATTTCCATTCAAAATTTAGTTCTCCATTGAAGCCCATTTTTGGTTGAATGGGTACGTAAATAAGCAGAATTGTTGCATTTGGAGTGAGGATAATCCACAAGCTTTGGTTGAAACTCCATTACATCCACAGAAAATTACTGTTTGGTGCGCTTTATGGGTTGGCGGGGTCATTGGTTCATATGTCTTCAAAAACGATGAAGGTCATAATGTCAACACGCATAATGTCAATAATTTCGCGTAATGATCAAATTTATTGGCCATCAAGATCTTTTGATTTAACCCCATTGGATTATTTTCTTTGGGGTTATGTAAAGTCACCTGTCTACGTCGATAAACCAAAGACAATTGAACACCTGGAAATCAACATTCGAAGAGTTATTTGCGAAATGCGGCCGCAAATGCTGCAAAAAGTTTGTTAAAATTGGTGTTCCAGATTGCGCCTTGTACACGCCAGCCATGGCGGCCACATGACCGAAATCATATTTAAACATGAATATCATAAAATTGTCTATTCTATAAAGCCCGTTTCATTGATATTAAATATATATTTCTTTGTTTTATTATATGATTTAAACCTGTGTAACTCTATATAAAACACCCTTTACGTGTAGCAATTTAGTGATGACGATAGTGGCAACGAGAACCCAGCGCCAGCAATACAAAGAAGAATCCTTCGGGATAATTCACACATTTTTGAGTTATCGGAGAAAATGTAAGAATAATTCGCGATGTACATACCTTTAGTTCATTTATTTATTTCTTAATAATTTCAGGTTCAAAAAGCATTTTAGACTATCAAAGGAAGTATTTATGTATGTCCGTGATGAAATTAATGTCGAGTTGAAGCTTCGTAGAAGGTTAACAGCTATTCCAAATCATATTGAATTGGCCGCTATACGCTATACGTTTCCTGGCAGAAGGTATGGTTATCAACAGGGCACGGAAGAACAAGTGAAAATTTCATTAGCTCAACAAACAGTATCATATGTTATTAGTGCAGTGTGTACTGCCATCGAAAACAAACTTTGCCGCACTTCCAAATCATCATGCCGCATCAAGATGAACATTTATTACTTCAAAACATAAACACACCATAAATGCAATGGTGGTATGTTACTGTTAACCCCTATGTTAAGGGTTAGCTTATCGTTTTGAAAATTTATAGATTTGTGACCATAACATGCGAATAAAAGCTGCATATAGCAGATTTGGTACGGTTCATCACATGATTCACACGTTTGGAATATAAGTTCCGAACGACAAAGTTTACAAGCTAGTTACAGAAACGGTGACAAATCCTCTTGGGTCTGAGGTAAATTGTCATGTCATTATGTACATATAGGTATACTTTTAAATCATTTTAAGAGATTCCGGATACCCACTTGACCCATGTTTACTTACTCTCTATCGTGCCGCATTATAAGGTACTCCCGATGCCAAATCCAATATATTACTATCCAAACTACGAATAATAATTTAAAGGCTTTTTGGTGTTTTGAAAGGCCGTTTTCGCTGCTTACTGTCAGCAAGGGAACGGCCGGAATTTAATGAAGATGATGAATATATAGGTGTGGGTGATTTCTGAGCAGAAAATAAATCCCTTCTAAATATAGGCAAAAAAATTATAGTATTTATAGTGTTCTTGTCAAAAAAAAAATTAATAAATTCATAAAAACATAAAAATTATCACATAGATCAAAATTGCTAATTGTAGTTGTTTTAGCTTTGCTGCATGGCGAATGCTTTTCTCGATCTCAAATTTGGCTTTGTTTGTAATTTTTAATTTAATTAAATCTGTTTGCTTCTCCTACTCTCTTGCAATTTGTTTAAACGACTTGGTCATTTCAATTATGTTGCAATTTATCTCCGTTAGAAGCTGTTCTAGTTTTTTATGGAACGATATTTGAGCACTCACTTGCTCCTCAAGTAGATGATATTTACACGCAGCTTTGTCATTGTGCGAAAGACAACCCGTTGTTTGAGCTTGTTTTACCGGTGGAGCATATATAGAATTCTTTTTGAATGTCATCGGCCCTTAGCTCCATTATTGCGTCATCATCAGCCTGAGTATATATTAATTAAAAGTGGAGTAGTAATTTTTTCAATTTCAACCTCACCAAACTTTACAGTATTTACCGTTCCTGTTATGGTTATCCTTAGTTGAAGAATATCAATAACCTTTTCTTCCAAAATGGTAAAAACAATTTTGGGCGGTTTACCACCACCAGTTCCACCAATATTTTATTTCTCTTTTCGGACCTACAATATACAATTTTGTAACCTAGGTTTGCAAATAGGTAACTTATAGACTAATATTTTTTACCTTTTTCCATGCAACAACATTCTTAACGGATGGCCTTTCTGAATTTAATATAGCAACTAACTTTTCCACTTAAAATTATAATTTTGTTACTTTAACTCCTATCCGTTAACAAAATGGTTCTCGAATGACACTCCTATATCTGTAAAATCGAAGTCGCGGTAACCCCCTGCGTTTATATCATAGGGGAGACCGATTGGTGAAATATGGAGACTGATATAGGGTACGTAGGATTGCAAATCCGAAAAAACTGTGAGCACCCGGAATACCTCTGGATAAAAAATTAAGTTGCCAGGCTTAGATTATATGACTGTAGGGCTCGTGTTATCGGGTATCGAGAACCCGGGTTATCAGGTATCGAGAACCAGATTTTTTAGAGTACCCGAATAGCTGAAATTAGTTCAGCAGATGTCCCCGTTTACACAAAAATTTCTTGTGTGGTGTTTGAAGAATAACGGTTTACGATGAACTAAATTGCAGAAGTTGCTAATATAATGGACCCCGGACCACCATTTAAAGTTCAAATAGGAAATGTAAATATTGAGAAAGCATTTAAATTTACCGGTACATATTTTGGACAATTTATAAGTGTTCCCCATACCAAATCCTATATTAAAAGCCAGGTGTTTTTTGGTCTGCATACGGAAAATGATGAACAAGTTTTTTTTTATCTGGAAGTCATAATCATTCGGCTAATACTGCTAATGTGAAATGTAGAATAATTCTACATACAATGAAAAATCATGCCTCCAATACTATTGAAACAGCACAAGCGATTGTAGTTAAAGAGACCATTGGTACTCTGCAAGCTAATGCACCCGAAATGCCACAAATGTCTAGTTTGAAGGGACAAGTTCAACGGCAACGGCAAAGCAGCATTCCTAACGTGATGAACAGACAAATATGTCGGACTACTTGAACAGTACAAGTTAAAGTTGAAAGGCGATTTATTTTGGTTACATGATTTAGGTAACGTTCGGGACAGAATATTAATTTTTTCCACGCATCAAAATTTAGGAATTTAAAAAAATTCAAATGAATGGTTCATGGACACTGGTTCACGGTCGCTGCATGTCCCACACTCCCAACATTTTTTATCAATTATTTACAATTCACGGTTTGAAAAATGATCTACTTGTACCATTGGTGTTTTGATTATTACCAAAAACAGAGACATCAACATGTAAAAATAAGTTTCAGGCACTAAAATTAACTAAACCAGAATTAAATCAAAAAATTATTTTGACCGATATTGAAATTGATATTATAAATGCTCCAAAAAAAATATTTGGAGACGTGAAAAATAAATTCTGTTTATTTCATTTAAGTCAATGTAGTTGGGGCAAAAACTGTGTTGAAGGATTGAAAACGGAGTACAACATAGACCAACTCTGAAATTTCCATGAAGCTAAAAATGATTTTGGCTTTAGTTCCATCACACAAAATAATGGAAGTTTTTGAAGCGATAAGTTACCTGCAAAAGCTGAATCCGTATGATTTAAACATTTTAGAACCGCCACACCATTGCTGCCCACACGTTATTCAATTAATGCTTGGAACGTTTACAATTGTGTTTAAACGATGAGCCGCAGAAACACCTAAAACCATTTGTTGGTCGATGATGGATTACTCAAATTTGGTGGAAGGTACTAAAGATGCACCCTACGATAAGCGTTGTTTTCGCTTTGAGGATGCAAATAATCGTGTTTTATAAGCTGAAGATTTTTCGATTAAACTTTTTTTTTTATTCTTGAGTATTTCCTGTTCAGAGAACTTACAAGAAGTTTCCAAATCTTACAACTAATAAAATACAATGGATTAAAACTTAACATATGTATGTAACAACTTAACATTATCGTTTGGAGGCGCGGAAACTGAGCCCTCTAAGTAATTTCCTGGCCAATGCATTGGGATGTTATTGTAATTTTGACTGTCACTTTTTGATGTATTATTGCTTTATCGTATAAACTGTTTCGGTGTGTATGTCGCGATGTATAGTCATATGGCATACGTATAAAGCTGCAATATCCTTGACTGCATTCGTTAAAGTTTTATTATGTTGGAACCTCGAATGCTTAATCTTCATTCTTTCACAAAACCAATAGTGCGACCAGAAGTACCATATTATAACGCACAAAATAACCAACCAAAAGCAACTGTTAACAATAGTGTGCATCCAGAGGTTTCCTATGCAAGTATCCTTAAGGGTACCACTTCTAAAGTGCAAGCAAGCGAAGAAGGAAACATCGCAGCAGCTTTAAGCAAGTTAACTAACATGATACAAAGCTTCATGGCGATGATGGAGAGAACCATGAATCTAATGATGCAGAATATGAGCTCGTTGATTCAGATAGTCAGTAAAAATCAAAAACGACTGTCCTCAAAATAGCCATATGGAATCCAAACAGCCTACCACAACATAAAGCAAAAGTTCAAGCATTCATCACTGAGCACAATATTGACATAATGTTAATATCTGAAACACACTTCACCAAAAATAACTATTTCAAAATTAATGTGTACCCTGTTTATGACACGAAGCACCCAGATGGGAAAGCACATGGACACAGCTGTACTGATAAAAACAAGATTAAAACACTATGAATTTATGAAATATGAGAAGGAACATATCCAATCTACGATTATCTGTCTGCAGTAGTGGTCTGGAAACTGTGTCATATCAGCAGTGTACTGTCCTCCAAAACATGCTATAAAAAAACTGCAGTTCATGGACAAATTCAGCCAGCTAGGTAGTACATTTCTTGCGGGGGGTGATTTCAACGCCAAACACGCCAAATGGGGTTCCAGATTATCATCGCCGAAAGGCAAACAACTATATGAAGCTATAGAAGAACAGTCTCTGGATTAGTTATCTGCCGGTCACCCAACGTACTTGTCCACAGATAAAAAGAAAGTTACTGATTTCACACCAGCCCAGATATTGATGCGGCGGAAGAAATTTTAAAAGATGTCCTGTCATTATCAGCTGAAAAGGCTATACATCTATCTTAAATAGTACAGAAAAAGTTTATAAACTGTCACATAATATACAGGAACTAATCCAGGAAAAGCGGACAATTCGCCGCCGATGGCAAGAAACAAAATCATCATTGTTGAAATGGAAATTAAATCGAGCTATTAAGACTCTAAGATTTGCATTGTGGGAAGAAGAAAACCAGAGCGTCCATAATTATTTAAATGAACTCTCGGCAACCGAGAGGACAGATTATTCTTTGTGGAAGGCAACAAAAAAGTTAAAAATTCCAACAACCTCGAATCACCCGATTGGACTACCAACTGGAAATTGGGCGAGAAGCGATGAAGGAAAAGCCAATGGTTTCAGCGTTCTAGGTCCAATATTATACCTGCTGTACACAGCTGACTTACCTGTATAACCAACAAGGTAGTCATATCAACCTTTGCCGATGATACGGCCGTCCTGGTGTCACACAGTAATCCCGAAACTGCCTCAAAGAAATTACAGAATCATCTAAACAAAATCGAGAACTGGCTGAAGACATGGCGAATAAAAGTGAACGAAAACAAATCAACTTACGTCACATTCCCGCTAAACAAACGCAAGTGCCCACCAGTGGAATTAAACAATATAAATATTCTTCAACAAACCAAGGTCAAATACTTAGGAATGCACATGGATAGAAGGCTAACGTGGAAAAATCATATCGAAGCAAATCGCAAACAAACAAAAATAAAATTTTCCAAAATGTATTGGTTGATGGTAAGAAAATCTGAGCTGTCATTAGCCAATAAAGTTTTATTGTACAAAGTGATAATCAAACCCATATGGATATATAGCATTCAGTTATGGGGATCCACCAGCGCGTCAAACAGAGAACTCCAGCAACAAACCCAAGCAAAAATACTTCGTAGTAAAGAAACTATTAAAGAATTCAGTTCGAAATATTACTCAAAACTAGAGACACATTCCAATGAATTGGCCAGGGTTATATTAAAACAGCCGCGATTTAGGCGACTTAGAAGAGCAGATCCACTTGGACTGATGAACCTGTAAATATATTATATGTCTAGGTTTTACATATAAATGTAATCTAAATTAATTAAATAGTGATCACTAATAACAAGTATTAACATTGGTTAAGACTTAAAATATGTCATAATTTTAGCTTAGGATTTGATGAATATACTTCTTGTTAGTTTCTTTTGTAGAAAGATTCAAGAATAAAGCCATTGGCAGCATTTAAAAAAAAAAAAAAGAATGTTGGAAGCTACAATTGAATACCATACCACCATGTTTGCTTTAAGTACCACTTTATAACAAAACCATACTGTCTATCTATATAGGCTTAAGATTGCATGTTTTCCAATTAGCTATAGTTAATCTTGGAATACTTAATTTCTATTTAGTTTCAATGTATTGCTTCCATGACCATGTTAGCCTATTTATGTGTAGACTTACATATTTAACATCTTGATTTTGCGGTAGGTTGATGCTACTTAGCTTTACTGGTGGACAGGCGTGTTTACGGAGTGTTAATGTAATAATATGATCCGATTTATTAAGCATTTTCGTGTTGAAATCATGAGCGGCAACAATTAGGATCCGATGAGTGGATCGTTATAGGCTATAGTATACACTGGATAGGATCGTTATAGTATACACTGGATCCCTCCACGTCTAATCCTGTGCCCTACCCAGCTATCGGGACCGCATCCGAAGCCTTCGCATGGAGTTCATGTTAACAAAGTCTCTGATATGCTCTTGTGTTCCGGTGTCGGTAATAATTCAGTTTAATATCACGCATTCTGTTAAAAGACTCTCAATTACATAGAAACGAACAGCGTTCACTGAAGCGGAACTCCTCAATAAAACATGGACAGAGCTGAAAGCAATTATCCTAACTAGAGTAACAAATAAAAAAGTAAAGTAAAGCCCCACTTTGATGGACGTCTTATGATAAATGGAGACAAAGCAAAAACAATTGTTAAATCCTCCGCCAAAATCATAACGCTATAACAAAACTTCATAAGGCCAAATTTATATACCAAGGTCAACACACTTTCTACCAAAACAAATGTCATAATGTCAAAATGTATTTTAATATAAAACAGGAATTTAATTTATACAGGTCTTAGATTCAATTTGGCTTCGTCGCGGGGACTCTCGCATATCGTGCATAATATATAGTGTGTACATAAAATATAAAATCTAACCCTACCTTGTAAATAGAATATATACGTGTGTATGTGTATATATTTTTTTTAAAGAAAATAAATTTTGTGTTGTTATATTTCCAAGAAAATCAATTCAACTTTTTCAAGCTCTAATCACAGCATGACAAATTTTTCAACTTAGTTTTCAACAAAACAAAAAAAATATACAAACATTATTTATACCGTATATAAGAATATCCACCTTCACACAAAGAAAGCCAACCGAACACAATAACAACAACAACAATTTTTAATCAAACGATATACTCGTCGTACATTATATATTAGTACTGGAAAAAAATTCTTTGTGTGTGCTTTTGGAGAGGAAAGTGGAAAAGTTTGAAGTAAAAAAAGAAAAGTTTTTCAAACTGAAAATTTGTATCATTTATACCAAATTAATATACCGATTTCAGTATTTTTTTTCATCACAAATTGCTTCTCGTTTAGATCGAAAAAGTTTCAAAGACAATTTCCCTTGTACATATACTACATACATACAAAATTGTATGAGGTGGGTGGTTATAGGTTATATTTTTTGTGGAAAACTAAAATATAATTAACTATTTTGATGATGACATTCAAAAGCTGCTTTTTCCATAAATGTACATTTATACATACATATATCTTAAGCTGTTATCTTTTTTATTGCGTTGTTGTGTGTAGTTATTCGAAAATATTTTGCCGTATAAACAGCAACATTAATATGATATAACCTATGTATTTCTATGTTACTCATGTGTGATATAAAACTATAAACCAAACTTAACCAATCATATCGGGCTAACTTATGACATGCCGTTGCTTTTTCATTAAACATTTTGGTCTCAGAACATGTAACGAATTTATTGTAGTGTTATACTCATATGTATAAGCCATTAAAAATGTACAATTACCTTTGCCATAAACCTATGTACTTCAATATCCTTTATGGTGGTCGTTCCGTCGTCAAAACACGCTTGCGATCAACAGTGGATGTCCACAAATGGATATAGTATTCAGCTAACATTGTTTTTCTTCAGAATCGAATGAGTGACAGAAACTCATTGTATTTCACGCATTCTAATGGTACATGGTCTCGGAAACTTATTGTCTATGGTTAATGAGTGTATTGCAATGGATGAGATCGAAAAGCTCTGAAAATCTTTAATTGCATGTATAAAACTACAGTATAAAAGTGTAGATTCTTAACAAGTATAAGTCGTCTATTCAGGAGGTTGATATAGCGAATGACAGGCTGTTGTCTGAATTTAACTTCACCAATTCATTCTCTCTAGAGAAGACTATATTATTTTCTGCACGGATAGTAAAGCTGTGGTTAATACCCTTTATGATCCTTTGACTATGTCCATATTGGTCAAAAATTGTAAGGACTATACATTAATCGCCTTTAATCTCCTTTGCTCCAATACCAAGGGTCACTAAATTAATCTCCTTTGCTCCAAAACCAAGTCACGTGGATGCTTACCTATTGCGATGTTTAGGGAAATTAGATTGCTTACTTTTTAGGAATAGCTGGATGACGTATTAACATAGTTGGTCCGAAACAAGCCTATCAGTATAATCATCCATTTCATTGTTCAAACTTTTACAGTTTGCTAATGTAGCAGTGCTCTTTTGTCATTGAGTGCGTAACCTCAGCAGGTTTCAATCGTTTTCATAGACTGTGCAATGTACTTCAAGTCTTATGCCGATTGATACACGGAATAATTCCATACAATTTTTATGATCGAGAGTTCATATTAACAGCCTTTGATAAGCATTTGTTTCTTTGAACCTCGGGTTGGTGAGTGTCACCTGTAATATGGAAATACTTAGATAATCATAAAGGATATCGATTATCTTGGTGGGTGGGAACACTGCGAGCAATCGTAGAGTAAAACCGGTATGTTAAAGAGGTTTTGATTGCTATTTTGGGTTGGCTGTTTACTGACCAGTATACGTATATAGTTTGTTCTGAGCATTTTGAGCCGCCTCCATTCTGTATACACCCGATTTTAATAAGCGGCTTTTTATTCAGTGCATTACTATAAGTTCTACTAGAATGGATTTGAAAGATAGGATTACTTTTTACTGAAATCACAACCTGGGTAATGTCTCAGATAGTTTTGCCAGAAAGGTTAGCGTGATGAAATATTAAGTTGCAGAGTTTTGGCTTTTATATCGAATATGAAAAGGGAACCCATAATTTTATTCGCTTTATTATTGATTTACACTGGGAATATTTCCGTCGTCCCGAATATAAGTCCCATAATATGTTGACATATCTGTCACATTAGAAACGGATGATTGAAAGTTGGTTATTACAGAACGCTTTGACCATTTTTAATTAAATCGGCCTATTCTCTTCCCTAACACACATCAAAGCATTCATACTATACACCTGGGCGAGCATCAGAGCATAAACCGCAGGGCATAAAGTCGATTTATATTTAGCTATTATCAGAAAAGGAAAATGTTTAGCATTTCGACTGGATTAATCGATTCGAGGTGGTGCAATGAGATCAGGTAGTACCAGAGTAAAGCTTTAATAAAAATTCTCCGGATCAAAAAGGATGATCTGTAGAGCTTCTTTAAATTTAAATATATTTGCATTTTTGATACTCCATTTAATAAATTCTTTCGTAATAATTGATAAAATGGCAAAAATAGAACTTTAATTTTTCCAGTGATAGAATATTACTTAATACGAGCTAGTATAGGTCTGGTGGATGCAAAAGAAGCAAGGAATCGGAGCTCAGCTTTCAGTAATTTTTTTGAAGCAAACTCAAAAATAACCAAAAACAATTTACTTCGCATATTTATTTCGTAAACGACTTTTCGATGTATTTGGAAATATCTTTTATAAATGGATGTGAAGTATTCCACACTTTTTTCCACAATAATACGTATACAA
Organism: Tipula unca; assembly: GCA_951394425.1. Lineage (NCBI taxonomy): Eukaryota > Metazoa > Arthropoda > Insecta > Diptera > Tipulidae > Tipula > Tipula unca. The sequence goes on from OX596381.1 coordinate 135,827,844, forward strand.
ATCTTATTGGAATCAACCATATCATATTGGATTCTAGCTCAGTTTTTATGTGTTGGTGCATAATGTACACTGTTATGAATTCCAAGAAATATAATATTAAATTTATATTAAAAATCTCGATTTAAATTAGAAATATAATTTTTATTTTAATATAATATTTGTAAAAAATTGTATTAATGCGATACATAAAGCTCATAACTTGAGATAGCAAGATTTAATTTTTACATATCTAACTATAATTCTGTGTGATCTAATAAATTGAGCTGCTAATGTTAATTAAACAATGGAAATAGTAAAAATGTTTAACGAAACCATTTTTAGGGACAGTTTAAATGAAATATTAAATTAATTGGAATTATTTTTTTAATTTATTACATTTTCTACTATGTAGATCATGATATGTCAACCAAAAATAGGAGTACTAAAACAAGAAAGCAAAGATCCAAACCATCCAATTGTCAAAGAGTTTTAGAACAGCGTACATATATATTATTCAATTCAAATTGGAATCATACAATCCCGCATTTAAAATGAAATAAGTCCGTTTAAATAAAGAATAAAGTAAATATTTGAATTTGTCCGATTATCAATATAATCATTTACAAAGTGTACTACCGAAACCTGAGTCCAAATCTCTGGGTAGAGGTGCAAATAGCTCCTAACAATTTTATTCGAAATAGCAATATCAGCTTCCCAATTAGTTTATTCCTGGGGGTAGGGGGTAGTTTTTTGACTCAGTGGATTAGGAATATACTCATCTACTTAGTGTACTATCGAAACCTGAGTCCAAATCTCTGGGTAGGGGTGCAAATAGCTCTTAACAATTTTATTCGAAATAGCAATATCAGCTTCCCGATTAATTTATTCCTGGGGGTAGGGGGTAATTTTTGGCCTTGGTGGATTAGGAATATAGTCATCTACCTAGTGTACTATCGAAACCTGAGTCCAAATCTCTGGGTAGGGGTGCAAAAAGCTCCTAACAATTTTATTCGAAATAGCAATATCAGCTTCTCGATTAATTTATTCCTGGGGGTAGGGGGTAATTTTTGGCCTTGGTGGATTAGGAATATAGTCATCTACCTAGTGTACTATCGAAACCTGAGTCCAAATCTCTGGGTAGTGGTGCAAAAAACTCCTAACAATTTTATTCGAAATAGCAATATCAGCTTCCCGATTAATTTATTCCTGGAAGTAGGGGGTAATTTTTGGCCTTGGTGGATTAGGAATATAGTCATCTACCTAGTGTACTATCGAAACCTGAGTCCAAATCTCTGGGTAGGGGTGCAAATAGCTCTTAACAATTTTATTCGAAATAGCAATATCAGCTTCCCGATTAATTTATTCCTGGGGGTAGGGGGTAATTTTTGGCCTTGGTGGATTAGGAATATAGTCATCTACCTAGTGTACTATCGAAACCTGAGTCCAAATCTCTGGGTAGGGGTGCAAATAGCTCCTAACAATTTTATTCGAAATAGCAATATCAGCTTCCCGATTAATTTATTCCTGGGGGTAGGGGGTAGTTTTTGGCCTTGGTGGATTAGGAATATAGTCATCTACCAAGTGAACTATCGAAACCTGAGTCCAAATCTCTGGGTAGGGGTGCAAAAAGCTCCTAACAATTTTATTCGAAATAGCAATATCAGCTTCCCGATTAATTTATTCCTGGGGTTAGGGGGTAGTTTTTGGCCTTGGTGGATTAGGAATATAGTCATCTACCTAGTGTACTATCGAAACCTGAGTCCAAATCTCTGGGTAGGAGTGCAAAAAGCTCCTAACAATTTTATTCGAAATAGCAATATCAGCTTCCCGATTAATTTATTCCTCGGGGTAGGGGTTAATTTTTGGCCTTGGTGGATTAGGAATATAGTCATCTACCTAGTGTTCTATCGAAACCTGAGTCCAAATCTCTGGGTAGGGGTGCAAATAGCTCTTAACAATTTTATTCGAAATAGCAATATCAGCTTCCCGATTAATTTATTCCTGGGGGTAGGGGGTAATTTTTGGCCTTGGTGGATTAGGAATATAGTCATCTACCTAGTGTACTATCGAAACCTGAGTCCAAATCTCTGGGTAGTGGTGCAAAAAACTCCTAACAATTTTATTCGAAATAGCAATATCAGCTTCCCGATTAATTTATTCCTGGAAGTAGGGGGTAATTTTTGGCCTTGGTGGATTAGGAATATAGTCATCTACCTAGTGTACTATCGAAACCTGAGTCCAAATCTCTGGGTAGGGGTGCAAATAGCTCTTAACAATTTTATTCGAAATAGCAATATCAGCTTCCCGATTAATTTATTCCTGGGGGTAGGGGGTAGTTTTTGACCCTGGTAGATTAGGAATATAGTCATCTACCTAGTGTACTATCGAAACCTGAGTCCAAATCTCTGGGTAGGGGTGCAAATAGCTCCTAACAATTTTATTCGAAATAGCAATATCAGCTTCCCGATTAGTTTATTCCTGGGGTTAGTGGGTAGTTTTTGGCCTAAGTGGATTAGGAATATAGTCATCTACCTAGTGTACTATCGAAACCTGAGTCCAAATCTCTGGGTAGGGGTGCAAATAGCTCCTAACAATTTTATTCGAAATAGCAATATCAGCTTCCCGATTAGTTTATTCCTGGGGTTAGTGGGTAGTTTTTGGCCTAAGTGGATTAGGAATATAGTCATCTACCTAGTGTACTATCGAAACCTGAGTCCAAATCTCTGGGTAGGAGTGCAAAAATCTCCTAACAATTTTATTCGAAATAGCAATATCAGCTTCCCGATTAATTTATTCCTGGGGGTAGGGGGTAATTTTTGGCCTTGGTGGATTAGGAATATAGTCATCTACCCAGTGTACTATCGAAACCTGAGTCCAAATCTCTGGGTAGGGGTGCAAATAGCTCTTAACAATTTTATTCGAAATAGCAATATCAGCTTCCCGATTAATTTATTCCTGGGGGTAGGGGGTAGTTTTTCGCCTTGGTGGATTAGGAATATAGTCATCTACCAAGTGAACTATCGAAACCTGAGTCCAAATCTCTGGGTAGGGGTGCAAAAAGCTCCTAACAATTTGATTCGAAATAGCAATATCAGCTTCCCGATTAATTTATTCCTGGGGGTAGGGGGTAGTTTTTGACCTTGGTGGATTAGGAATATAGTCATCTACCTAGTGTACTATTGAAACCTGAGTCCAAATCTCTGGGTAGGGGTACAAAAAGCTCCTTATTATTTTATTCGAAATAGCAATATCAGCTTCCCGATTAATTTATTCCTGGGGTTAGGGGGTAGTTTTTGGCCTTAGTAGATTAGGAATATAGTCATCTACCTAGTGTACTATCGAAACCTGAGTCCAAATCTCTGGGTAGGGGTGCAAATAGCTCCTAACAATTTTATTCGAAATAGCAATATCAGCTTCCCGATTAATTTATTCCTGGGGGTAGGGGGTAGTTTTTGGCCTTGGTGGATTAGGAATATAGTAATCTACCTAGTGTACTATCGAAACCTGAGTCCTAATCTCTGGGTAGGGGTGCAAGTAGCTCCTTAACAATTTTATTCGAAATAACAATATCAGCTTCCCGATTAATTTATTCCTGGGGGTAGGGGGTAGTTTTGGGCTTTTGTGGATTAGGAACATAGTCATCTACCTAGTGCTCTAATGGAACCTGAGTTCAAATTTATGTCAAAGAGTGCCAACACTTTCAGTCTAAATCTCAAAATTATAAATTTAATTTGGATTTGAACTGGTTTCTGGGCAAACATAGCGTTCAAATTTTGCGTGGTAATTGGAGTCACTATCTTAAGAGAAGACATTGATTTCATTTTATTCTTAATTAGTTTATTATTATTTAGAAATTATAATTTAATTAAATTTATAATTTTCATAGTGAACATTGTTTTTATTCTTATTAGAATGTAAATTTATTTCAGACATAAACCGAACAAAGTATTTTAGTACCACAAATTTTGTATTAACTATATAAACGGCGCCATCTAATTATTATATTAATATACTATAAAATTATTATAAATAACCCGGGTACATCAAAAGAACGATTAAAGGTTGGTTTATATTATCCGTTCAGTTTAGCACAGACACGTACCGGCACAGACATCAAGTATTTTTATCCGTACGTATCCGCAGTCCGCACATACATTGATTCGTATTATTTCGCTCTGTCGATCGTATAAACTCGTAACTACGTACAGTACAAACAAACAACCAGAATATAAAAACAAATAAAATGAAATATTTGATATGAGATACATATTTAATCGGATGATAATATCAGTATTATTATAGAATGTTGATAGTAAATATTAATAAAAATATTGATAATCATAAACCTTTAATAATAATATCTGAAAATAATTTAAATGCTTAGGTAATTAGGTATCTGAAATAAAAATATCTGAAAGTAACGTACATACATTTCTATGGAAAAATCGACCTATTCAGATCACAATTCACAACAACAATACCAATATATAATAGGCCGTTTCACAGCATTTGGGCATTAGTATTTGAGTAATGGAATAGAAAACACTAAAATTGAACAAAATCATATGGCAAAAGTAAATTCTACGTGTTTTTTTCGCTTAACATTCTTATATCTAAATATATAGGCCAAAAAATAATTTTTCATTGATGAGGATTTTAATAATGATTATTTACCAAGAGTTCTGTAAGATGATTTTCAATAAGATTTTGATTTTTTCGTTCGTGTGATTTCTACGTTCGGTGTTGTTTTGTTAGTCAATAATTCGATAAAATGCATAAATAGTGATGGTATAACTTAACTCTTCTTTTTCATTGATAAAGAAATATTCGGTTTCTTTTGCTTACGTCGTTCCAATTTTTTTAATTTTTTGTTCTTGATGGTACATTACTTGTTCAAGTGTTTGCATTTGTTTTTGTAAATAATATTATTTTTTGGCAGTTATTAAGGATTAAATTTTTTTTGGGGAATAGAATAATAGACGATTAAGGATTAGTCTTATGATTATGCATGAATTAAAATAGTTTAGTTAAATATAATATATTTGTAGAAATATAATTACATACTACAATAGTACAATAACGGTTAATTTAGTATTATGTATTTATATTAATCAAAATTAATTTGTATGATTATGAATCATAATTTTAGTAAAACAAAACGTTGTCGAATGTTTTAAGAAAGTTTATAATTTTGTACTTCAAGAAATATATTTAATTAATGTTTGAATAATTATCATGTGTTTAAATTATTAATTATAAAAATAAATCTACAACTCTGATAAATGCATAATTTCAGTAAACCTAAAAAATATAAAAAAAACAAAATAAAATTTACGTAAACCTAAAAAAAATAATAAGAAAAAATATAATTCTGCAGCTGAAGGTAGTTGGCCCGCGGTACATTTGGCCCGCGGGCCAACTTAACAAAACTAAATTTTTTAAAAATTTTGAAAGTCATACCAACAAAACAAAATTTTTTTATTTTATTTTTTAGCTCTTTTTGTGGCTCAATTAATGTTTTAGATCTTTATGGAAACATAAAGTAGCTATAAATATTTTTGTTTGTAGCTGTCATCATAATATATATTATCTATTATCTGTGTATGTTGTGAATATTCATGTAAGTTAAAAATATATATTTTATTTTTAATTATATTTATTAACTTCAAAAAATAAGCTATTTGTGGCTTATTTTTTGAGCTAAAAAATATATAATTTTTTTTTGTTTCGTTGGTATAACACTGTAGTACAATTTCAAACGTTGAAAAAAATTTAACTTTGTTATGTTGGCCCGCGGGCCAAATGTCCCGAACAATTTGGTGAGGGCACTTTACAGACAACCTCCTCCTCGTTCCTCCTACTCTTTTTTTTGTTATTAACTACAAAAGAAAAAAAAATCACGAATAAACCCAAAATCAACCGGAAACGGAATGTACTAACGAGTAGCAAAATAAACAACAACTAAAAAGCCAGTGATATATAGAATAAAATCATAATTAAATTCTATGAGAAAGACAAAGGAACTTATACATACAATTTCATTCGTAATTTCTATTCCAGATTCATAAAATAAAATTCTAGTTGGCTAAATCTTCAAACAATGAATTAAAAGACTAATAAAATTAAAAAGTTATTGGATAGATCTTATGATAAAGTATCATTATTCAAATCCTGGTATATAAAAAATTATGTTTAGCCCTATTTTTTAAGATATAAGAATAAAATCACGTAAACATCGACTTTTTCTAATGAATTGTTGGTTTTCTATTCCATTACACATGCATAGGACCGGCCATTTTTTTTGTAAAAATCGGCCTGTTATATATTGGTATTGACAACAAACTAAAATAGTTTATGTACAAAATACATCAGCATGGATGGAATATGGAATGGATAATGATTTATGATGATAATGAAAATGAAATGATACTATGTGTTCGAGTTATTTCGTTTTGTTCGTATTTTTTCACTTACGTACTATTTCCAGGGATGTGAATTTACTACAATTGTAGTAGATCTACTACATTTCTATCGTTTTATAATACCGGGTTTCCATCGTTATAGTATAATTATATTAGTAATATGTGGTATAATACATAGTTAAATAGTATTATACTATATTATACTACGACGATGGAAACGCGAAGTTGTTAGTATAATACTTTATTATAATATTTCAGTATACTATCTATCAAAAATAAAGTAGGTATCAAATTATATTTTTAACAATATATTTCATGACAGTGTACTTTTTTATTACAATTTCGATTCGTTCGAAGTTTTTTTTTGTGGCATTTTGATATAACTATACGTTTTTAATTTACATAAATAGTTATTGTGAATTGAATATTGTAATGAAATTTGTATAAAACATTAAAAGACAAATTTCAATATTCAAACATAATTATACAGCTTACTTCACACTATATGATGGAAACGCGACTATGAATGATTACTATTATACTATTATGCTATTGACGATGGAAACCCAGTATAAATTAAGTACGTACTACAAGCCAAATTCTACTCCACTTTCCTCATTTGAAAATTTTATGTCGTTTTCGATTACCCAAAAAAAAACAAACTCGGTAAAAAAACTAATGTCGATTTTCTTTGGTTAAAAATAATTGATTATTTTTTGATGTATAATCAATTTTTTCAAATCATGATTTTTTCTATAATCTACTACCACTACATTCAAAAATAAAAATGTCAAATATGACAAATAGACGCCTCGCCATTTTTATGTCAATTCAATGATTTTCTTGGTTATAATAATTTGTCCATAATAGTTGTCCATAATTTTGTTGACGAGGTAGTCTGCATTGACAGTGGCGATTTATGAGATTAAGCATCAAACATTACCTCAGATCGTACACAAGATCAGCAGATAACATCGACAGAACAAAATGATTCAACTGATAACTCGGGAGAAAATGTAATTGACAATGTATTGAAGCATTTGGAAAATAAATGACCAAATCACATTCATATCGAACAAAACCACAACAACATAAAAAGCAAAATCAGAAAAAATCAATCACAAATTTAATTCTTAGTTTATCGAATTAAATATTAATTTCAAAAGTGTCAGTTATTACACGTTAAATTATAAAAACATTTTTTGATTAAAAACGTTCCTTTTCCATTTGAATACAAATACAACATAAAAATGTAAACAATAAACATGAATTATTGTACTTAATACATCACTGTGTATCCGCCATATTCTTTCTGCACGATAACTGTCAGAATTCCAGCGAGATTTGAATACTACTATATGTCTCTTGCTTATAGTGATTTATTGCAACAATAATTTATTGGTTTATGGGATTTTAACACACACTTTTTTTGTTTGCTTTTATTTTATTTAAGTCGAGACGAGTTAGAGATTTGCATTCGAATACTAGATCAAGTGGAGTTTTGGAAAAAATTAAAATCATTTAAAGATATTACGGATTTTAAATTTAAAAAATTTAATCTATAATAACTGCCAAAAAATAATATTATTTACAAAAACAAATGCAAACACTTGAACAAGTAATGTACCATCAAGAACAAAAAATTAAAAAAATTGGAACGACGTAAGCAAAAGAAACCGAATATTTCTTTATCAATGAAAAAGAAGAGTTAAGTTATACCATCACTATTTATGCATTTTATCGAATTATTGACTAACAAAACAACACCGAACGTAGAAATCACACGAACGAAAAAATCAAAATCTTATTGAAAATCATCTTACAGAACTCTTGGTAAATAATCATTATTAAAATCCTCATCAATGAAAAATTATTTTTTGGCCTATATATTTAGATATAAGAATGTTAAGCGAAAAAAACACGTAGAATTTACTTTTGCCATATGATTTTGTTCAATTTTAGTGTTTTCTATTCCATTACTCAAATACTAATGCCCAAATGCTGTGAAACGGCCTATTATATATTGGTATTGTTGTTGTGATCTGAATAGGTCGATTTTTCCATAGAAATGTATGTACGTTACTTTCAGATATTTTTATTTCAGATACCTAATTACCTAAGCATTTAAATTATTTTCAGATATTATTATTAAAGGTTTATGATTATCAATATTTTTATTAATATTTACTATCAACATTCTATAATAATACTGATATTATCATCCGATTAAATATGTATCTCATATCAAATATTTCATTTTATTTGTTTTTATATTCTGGTTGTTTGTTTGTACTGTACGTAGTTACGAGTTTATACGATCGACAGAGCGAAATAATACGAATCAATGTATGTGCGGACTGCGGATACGTACGGATAAAAATACTTGATGTCTGTGCCGGTACGTGTCTGTGCTAAACTGAACGGATAATATAAACCAACCTTTAATCGTTCTTTTGATGTACCCGGGTTATTTATAATAATTTTATAGTATATTAATATAATAATTAGATGGCGCTGTTTATATAGTTAATACAAAATTTGTGGTACTAAAATACTTTGTTCGGTTTATGTCTGAAATAAATTTACATTCTAATAAGAATAAAAACAATGTTCACTATGAAAATTATAAATTTAATTAAATTATAATTTTTAAATAATAATAAACTAATTAAGAATAAAATGAAATCAATGTCTTCTCTTAAGATAGTGACTCCAATTACCACGCAAAATTTGAACGCTATGTTTGCCCAGAAACCAGTTCAAATCCAAATTAAATTTATAATTTTGAGATTTAGACTGAAAGTGTTGGCACTCTTTGACATAAATTTGAACTCAGGTTCCATTAGAGCACTAGGTAGATGACTATGTTCCTAATCCACAAAAGCCCAAAACTACCCCCTACCCCCAGGAATAAATTAATCGGGAAGCTGATATTGTTATTTCGAATAAAATTGTTAAGGAGCTACTTGCACCCCTACCCAGAGATTAGGACTCAGGTTTCGATAGTACACTAGGTAGATGACTATATTCCTAATCCACCAAGGCCAAAAACTACCCCCTACCCCCCGGGAATAAATTAATCGGGAAGCTGATATTGCTATTTCGAATAAAATTGTTAGGAGCTTTTTGCACTCCTACCCAGAGATTTAGACTCAAGGTTTCAATAGTACACTAGGTAGATGACTATATTCCTAATCCACCAAGGCCAAAAACTACCCCCTACCCCCAGGAATAAATTAATCGGGAAGCTGATATTGCTATTTCGAATAAAATTGTTAAGAGCTATTTGCACCCCTACCCAGAGATTTGGACTCAAGTTTCGATAGTACACTAGGTAGATTACTATATTCCTAATCCACCAAGGCCAAAAACTACCCCCTACCCCCAGGAATAAATTAATCGGGAAGCTGATATTGCTATTTCGAATAAAATTGTTAGGAGCTTTTTGCACTCCTACCCAGAGATTTGGACTCAGGTTTCGATAGTACACTAGGTAGATGACTATATTCCTAATCCACCAAGGCCAAAAATTACCCCCTACTTCCAGGAATAAACTAATCGGGAAGCTGATATTGCTATTTCGAATAAAATTGTTAAGGAGCTTTTGCACCCCTACCCAGAGATTTGGACTCAGGTTTCGATAGTACACTAGGTAGATGACTATATTCCTAATCCACCAAGGCCAAAAATTACCCCCTACCCCCAGGAATAAATTAATCGGGAAGCTGATATTGCTATTTCGAATAAAATTGTTAGGAGCTTTTTGCACTCCTACCTAGAGATTTGGACTCAGGTTTCGATAGTACACTGGGTAGATGACTATATTCCTAATCCACCAAGGCCAAAAATTGCCCCCTACCCCCAGGAATAAATTAATCGGGAAGCTGATATTGCTATTTCGAATAAAATTGTTAGGAGATTTTTGCACTCCTACCCAGAGATTTGGACTCAGGTTTCGATAGTACACTAGGTAGATGACTATATTCCTAATCCACTTAGGCCAAAAACTTCCCCCTACCCCCAGGAATAAACTAATCGGGAAGCTGATATTGCTATTTAGAATAAAATTGTTAGGAGCTATTTGCACCCCTACCCAGAGATTTGGACTCAGGTTTCGATAGTACACTAGGTAGATGACTATATTCCTAATCCACCAAGGCCAAAAACTACCCCCTAACCCCAGGAATAAATTAATCGGGAAGCTGATATTGCTATTTCGAATAAAATTGTTAGGAGCTTTTTGCACCCCTATTCAGAGATTTGGACTCAGGTTTCGATAGAACACTAGGTAGATGACTATATTCCTAATCCACTAAGGCCAAAAACTACCCCCTACCCCCAGGAATAAATTAATCGGGAAGCTGATATTGCTATTTCGAATAAAATTGTTAAGAGCTTTTTGCACTCCTACCCAGAGATTTGGACTCAGGTTTCGATAGTACACTAGGTAGATGACTATATTCCTAATCTACCAAGGCCAAAAACTACCCCCTAACCCCACGAATAAATTAATCGGGAAGCTGATATTGCTATTTCGAATAAAATTGTTAGGAGCTTTTTGCACCCCTACCCAGAGATTTGGACTCAGGTTTCGATAGTTCACTAGGTATATTACTATATTCCTAATCCACCAAGGCCAAAAATTACCCCCTACCCCCAGGAATAAATTAATCGGGAATCTGATATTGCTATTTCGAATAAAATTGTTAGGAGCTTTTTGCACCCCTACCCAGAGATTTGGACTCAGGTTTCGATAGTACACTAGGTAGATTACTATATTCCTAAACCACTAAGGCCAAAAACTACCCCCTACCCCCAGGAATAAATTAATCGGGAAGCTGATATTGTTATTTCGAATAAAATTGTTAAGAGCTATTTGCACCCCTACCCAGAGATTTGGACTCAGGTTTCGATAGTACTCTAGGTAGATGACTATATTCCTAATCCACTAAGGCCAAAAATTACCCCCTACTTCCAGGAATAAACTAATCGGGAAGCTGATATTGCTATTTCGAATAAAATTGTTAAGGAGCTTTTGCACCCCTACCCAGAGATTTGGACTCAGGTTTCGATAGTACACTAGGTAGATGACTATATTCCTAATCCACCAAGGCCAAAAATTACCCCCTACCCCCAGGAATAAATTAATCGGGAAGCTGATATTGCTATTTCGAATAAAATTGTTAGGAGCTTTTTGCACTCCTACCTAGAGATTTGGACTCAGGTTTCGATAGTACACTAGGTAGATGACTATATTCCTAATCCACCAAGGCCAAAAACTACCCCCTACCCCCAGGAATAAATTAATCGGGAATCTGATATTGCTATTTCGAATAAAATTGTTAGGAGCTTTTTGCACCCCTACCCAGAGATTTGGACTCAGGTTTCGATAGTACACTAGGTAGATTACTATATTCCTAATCCACCAAGGCCAAAAACTACCCCCTACCCCCAGGAATAAATTAATCGGGAAGCGGATATTGTTATTTCGAATAAAATTGTTAAGAGATATTTGCACCCCTACCCAGAGATTTGGACTCAGGTTTCGATAGTACACTAGGTAGATGAGTATATTCCTAATCCACTGAGGTCAAAAACTACCCTCTACCCCTAGGAATAAATTAATCGGGAAGCTGATATTGCTATTTCGAATAAAATTGTTAGGAGCTTTTTGCACCCCTACCCAGAGATTTGGACTCAGGTTTCGATAGTACACTAGGTAGATTACTATATTCCTAAACCACTAAGGCCAAAAACTACCCCCTAACCCCAGGAATAAATTAATCGGGAAGCTGATATTGTTATTTCGAATAAAATTGTTAAGAGCTATTTGCACCCCTACCCAGAGATTTGGACTCAAGTTTCGATAGTACACTAGGTAGATGACTATATTCCTAATCCACCAAGGCCAAAAACTACCCCCTAACCCCAGGAATAAATTAATCGGGAAGCTGATATTGCTATTTCGAATAAAATTGTTAGGAGCTTTTTGCACCCCTATTCAGAGATTTGGACTCAGGTTTCGATAGTACACTAGGTAGATGACTATATTCCTAATCCACTTAGGCCAAAAACTTCCCCCTACCCCCAGGAATAAACTAATCGGGAAGCTGATATTGCTATTTAGAATAAAATTGTTAGGAGCTATTTGCACCCCTACTCAGAGATTTGGACTCAGGTTTCGATAGTACACTAGGTAGATGACTATATTCCTAATCCACCAAGGCCAAAAACTACCCCCTAACCCCAGGAATAAATTAATCGGGAAGCTGATATTGCTATTTCGAATAAAATTGTTAGGAGCTTTTTGCACCCCTATTCAGAGATTTGGACTCAGGTTTCGATAGAACACTAGGTAGATGACTATATTCCTAATCCACTAAGGCCAAAAACTACCCCCTACCCCCAGGAATAAATTAATCGGGAAGCTGATATTGCTATTTCGAATAAAATTGTTAAGAGCTTTTTGCACTCCTACCCAGAGATTTGGACTCAGGTTTCGATAGTACACTAGGTAGATGACTATATTCCTAATCCACCAAGGCCAAAAACTACCCCCTACCCCCAGGAATAAATTAATCGGGAAGCTGATATTGCTATTTCGAATAAAATTGTTAGGAGCTTTTTGCACCCCTACCCAGAGATTTGGACTCAGGTTTCGATAGTTCACTAGGTATATTACTATATTCCTAATCCACCAAGGCCAAAAACTACCCCCTACCCCCAGGAATAAATTAATCGGGAATCTAATATTGCTATTTCGAATAAAATTGTTAGGAGCTTTTTGCACCCCTACCCAGAGATTTGGACTCAGGTTTCGATAGTACACTAGGTAGATTACTATATTCCTAATCCACCAAGGCCAAAAACTACCCCCTACCCCCAGGAATAAATTAATCGGGAATCTGATATTGTTATTTCGAATAAAATTGTTAAGAGCTATTTGCACCCCTACCCAGAGATTTGGACTCAGGTTTCGATAGTACACTAGGTAGATGACTATATTCCTAATCCACTAAGGCCAAAAATTACCCCCTACCCCCAGGAATAAACTAATCGGGAAGCTGATATTGTTATTTCGAATAAAATTGTTAAGGAGCTTTTGCACCCCTACCCAGAGATTTGGACTCAGGTTTCGATAATACACTAGGTAGATGACTATATTCCTAATCCACCAAGGCTAAAAATTACCCCCTACCCCCAGGAATAAATTAATCGGGAAGCTGATATTGCTATTTCGAATAAAATTGTTAGGAGCTTTTTGCACTCCTACCTAGAGATTTGGACTCAGGTTTCGATAGTACACTAGGTAGATGACTATATTCCTAATCCACCAAGGCCAAAAACTACCCCCTACCCCCAGGAATAAATTAATCGGGAATCTAATATTGCTATTTCGAATAAAATTGTTAGCAGCTTTTTGCACCCCTACCCAGAGATTTGGACTCAGGTTTCGATAGTACACTAGGTAGATTACTATATTCCTAATCCACCAAGGCCAAAAACTACCCCCTACCCCCAGGAATAAATTAATCGGGAATCTAATATTGCTATTTCGAATAAAATTGTTAGGAGCTTTTTGCATCCCTACCCAGAGATTTGGACTCAGGTTTCGATAGTATACTAGGTAGATTACTATATTCCTAATCCACCAAGGCCTAAAACTACCCCCTACCCCCAGGAATAAATTAATCGGGAAGCTGATATTGTTATTTCGAATAAAATTGTTAAGAGCTATTTGCACCCCTACCCAGAGATTTGGACTCAGGTTTCGATAGTACACTAGGTAGATTACTATATTCCTAATCCACTGAGGTCAAAAACTACCCTCTACCCCCAGGAATAAATTAATCGGGAAGCTGATATTGCTATTTCGAATAAAATTGTAAGGAGCTTTTTGCACCCCTACCCAGAGATTTGGACTCAGGTTTCGATAGTACACTAGGTAGATTACTATATTCCTAAACCACTAAGGCCAAAAACTACCCCCTAACCCCAGGAATAAATTAATCGGGAAGCTGATATTGTTATTTCGAATAAAATTGTTAGGAGCTTTTTGCACCCCTACCCAGAGATTTGGACTCAGGTTTCGATAGTACACTAGGTATATGACTATATTCCTAATCCACTAAGGCCAAAAATTACCCCCTACCCCCAGGAATAAACTAATCGGGAAGCTGATATTGCTATTTCGAATAAAATTGTTAGGAGCTTTTGCACCCCTACCCAGAGATTTGGACTCAGGTTTCGATAGTACACTAGGTAGATGACTATATTCCTAATCCACCAAGGCTAAAAATTACCCCCTACCCCCAGGAATAAATTAATCGGGAAGCTGATATTGCTATTTCGAATAAAATTGTTAGGAGCTTTTTGCACTCCTACCTAGAGATTTGGACTCAGGTTTCGATAGTACACTAGGTAGATGACTATATTCCTAATCCACCAAGGCCAAAAACTACCCCCTACCCCCAGGAATAAATTAATCGGGAATCTAATATTGCTATTTCGAATAAAATTGTTAGGAGCTTTTTGCACCCCTACCCAGAGATTTGGACTCAGGTTTCGATAGTACACTAGGTAGATTACTATATTCCTAATCCACCAAGGCCAAAAACTACCCCCTACCCCCAGGAATAAATTAATCGGGAAGCTGATATTGTTATTTCGAATAAAATTGTTAAGAGCTATTTGTATCCCTACCCAGAGATTTGGACTCAGGTTTCGATAGCACAGTAGGTAGATGACTTAATTCTTAATCCACCAAGGCCAAAAACTACCCTTTACCTTATGGAATAAATGATTCTGGAAGCTTATATGGCAGTATTGTATGACATTATTAAGGGGACATTATCACCTCTTGCCAGATATTTGTTTTCTATTTATTATAGTTATTAAGTTAGCTGGTTTTATTCTCTTCTTGTTGAACTTTAATACCTTCCCCTATCTCTTGTATTAATTTTTATTCGATTGATTTTGTCAGAGTTCGTATAAATATTATATTTTTAGTACTATATGTATAAATAGGAATAATCATGTTTTCCAATTGGAATTCAATTTTACAGTGTGAAACTAACACTTATATAAAATCTGTGGATTTGTGGAAATCTTCACACCCATCTTTTATAATAAATTAACGTAATCGAAATTTGATCATCAAACAAAATTAAGAACAAAAACACTATTTCCCTATAATAAACGGGCTACAATAAATGTAATCTTACTATAGCTGTAAACAGATGAAGCTCTACCACAAAAAATAAAACATCTAGTACTCTTTTAAGTTTTGATTATTATTAAAGGAATTTTGTTTTTGAAAAATAAAACAAAAACGTTGGACAAATAACATGGCATACTCTATCACGTTTTGTATGGAGTAATGTCAAATAAATTCTGTGTTGAAATTCATTAAACCTTGATTGACGTTTTTAATATAAAAAATAATAATGTAATGTTTTCTTGTGATGTTAAATTCAAGAAAAAAAATTGTGGTAACCTTTTTAAAAAGTAGTGTTTTGCTTATGAAATTTTCTTGCTATATTATTTTTATTTAATTAAAATTCAAAAAAAATTATCTGATGCGTAAATAATTAAAAATTTAATTTAATTGTATTGTTTATAATTTGAAGGTCATCTATATTAGTATATTAATTACATACATATATTGACTTTATTTAACAAAATTGATTTTATACTGGGGCTATTCCTGAGAGAGGTCTTGCATCAAGGCCCAAATCATCTTAGAGCCTTGACTACATCCTATAGTATATCTGTTTAGATCCACCGGATACAAAACAAATCAAAATTTACTCTTATAGGTGAAGAAGCCAAGGCCCTTCAACATAATTGTATATTACCTGTTGTTGGCTTATTGGCTATAGTTTCCGCGAGAGTTGCTACCGTGTTATTATTAGTATATCAGTAGCGATCCAGTAACTGCTCCAGAAAATAAATTAGATTAAGAATACATAGACAGAATAGCAAATTTGATTGAAAAAATGAATAGATAACGTATTATATATAACATGTTACACGTGTAACTTTGGAACATATAGCAAAATATACATACATACATACATATATTAAACGAATGATTTTTTAAATTTATTTTACTTGAATAGTTTAGATCGTCTTCAGTGTCGTTTTGAACAATATAGACGAGCGTTGGTTCGAAACAATATCAGTTCAAGAGATTATGCAATCAGAAAAGCAAAGAAAGATTATTACTGTTATATAGGTTATAGGACGAAAGGAAATTACATAAAAAATTAGTTTTATTTTTCAAAACACATTCAAACATTTAATGTGCAAATATGGAAGATGAAGAAGCTGAACAAAAATTAGTAGTTATACGCCGACAATATTTCGTTCACCTTGAAATATATATTGGATTAATTATTATTATTTAAACTTATTTATAACAGATTGGATAAATAAATTAGAAATTGATTTAGGTTTGAATTATAAAAAAATGTTAAATCGCAGACTCAAATATTTTTTCAAATTCTCTATTACATTTGCAATGTATAAAATGTCAATTTTATAATTTTATGAAGCCCCATTTCCACAGTATGCATTAGTGACCAAACAATTAAATAGAACCTATGGGCGACAGAAAAAGCAAATTTTGTTTATGTTGGCAACAACCAAACAGATTGAGAAATAAATATTATAGATGAGGAATGATATGTAGAAAATAAATTAATTGGATCATATTTTTTCAAAGGAATAATAAATTCGCACCGATACCTGATATTTCTTCAAACGGAATTGCCAATAAATCTTATTGCACAAATATTGTTAAAACTATTTTAAATGATAAATTATATATTTAATCATAGATGGATTGATGGACCTGTTCTCTGACTTCCCAGATCGCTAATCGGAAATAAATAGTGGAATCAACATAATTGAAAATGAGGATCAACATAACAGCGAATCTATTAAAACAATACAAATAGAAACAATTATATTCGACACATCAAATAGTTGAACTTCTAAATATTGTCAAGGATTAAGGATGTATTATCCCAGCAAAAGTGTAAACCTTGTATAAAATGCGACATGATGACGAAAACACGTTTTTAATATCATAAATGTACTTACTCGAAAAAATCCAAATATTAGGAATTCGAAAGATTGGTACGGTGAAGAAAATGATAATTTTGAAAATTTTTATTAAATAAAAACCCATTTAAAATTCCTGTATACAACGAATCTCTGCGAAAAAACCTTCACCCATAATTGCAAATAAAATTAGAACAGTGTAAACTCCATCAAACCCAATTTTAAGGTCTAGTGCCCTAAGAGGTATCATATATATCCACCCGCCCCAGATCGCTAATTTTTTTTTTTTTAATTCTATTGTAAATAATGGTTTGTTTTACATAATGACAACTATTTTTTCGATGTACCACAACAATTAAAACGAAAATTAAATCCAAAATATAAATCTTTCCCTGTTGCTTTTGATAAAAAGTAAAACTTCCAAAAACAAAATTTTCCCAAATCATAAACCCCATTATTAAATTTGTCAACTCCAAACTCCACATGCAAACCAAAATTTTGTTTAAAATTCAGTAGTTATCCTTCGACTCAGCATGGGTCATCGGAATGCCGCAAGAAATTAAATGATCTATCGATTTGATTTCAGATCAATAAGTTATTATTGGATTAAGCGCTGCTGGGCATCTAAACCAGTATGCGCCTTATACCACAAGCTGATTATAGATTTGCAAAAATAGATGTGGTGAATAGACAGAAAAACACAGGAAGAAGGAGCGACGCATTTGAAATTAGGCACGGACATACACCAAAATAAGATGTGTGGTTTCATCAAGTTTTTGTTAAAATAAAATATACAATAAAATAAATAAACAGATTAACAGAAACATTTCTTTGTGGGATCGTTTCTAGTTTTCGATAGATATTTTACCACAAAACCTCTTTTGCTAAAATAAAGGGATTGGTATATTATATGTGGCGAACCGTCATAAAAATGATAATTTTAAAACTGACCGGCACATGAAGCATGGTGACATGTATGAATTTACGTTCATTAAAACAAAAAAGTGAATGTTTAGTGTGTCACTGTATTTTGCGAACTCAACAAATGCTAATTCTTGACAGGAGTACGGCCATAATGATACTATTACAAAAGTTCCGAAGAATTGGTGGCTGATAAAAGTAGGCTTGTACTAAATAGATGTCGTAAAATGAGTGATGGATGTTTATTTATGTTTTGCCAAAATTTATAATCGTTTTGATAGATAAGTTGTAGTTTAAATGTTAAAAATATGTTGGAATGATATAAACGTACTTTTTTCATTAAATTGCATCATCAGGAGTTGAAACCTAGACTTGGCAATTGTGTGTATATGCAGTTTTTCAGGAAAACCATATTTGTTACAAAACAAATTATCTTATTTAACAAATAAAAAAAAATTTTAATAAAGAATATTTCGAGTTTAAAAAGACGTGATGGCAGACATTGTATTGGCATTAATAATAATTACTGAGTGTTCTCAAGAGGGCGGAAATAGAGACACGCGTAAAAAAAGCAAATGGTCGAAAGAATGATTACAAAAATAGGCAACATTTTCTAATGAAAAGTAGTTGAAAAAACTAAGACACAGAACCATTTGATGATTTGAATTATATGCGTATGACCCAAGAGACTTTAAGGGATATTTTAACAAAAGTCACATCTCTTAATTAGAAAAAAGGACACTTTTATGAGCGATGCCATTGCTGCAGAGTCCCATCTTGCAATCACTCTACGATTTTTGTCCACAGGGAATTTGGTTGAAGACCTTAAATTTTCCTTCATTGTGTCACCGCAATTTATTGGAGAAATCGTGGTTGAAACATGTGAAGCCATAAACTATATGTTGAAACAATATAGGTTTCGATTTCAAAATATATAATATTTAATGTAAAAATTGTATATTCATACGAACTTACAGCTTCCGAGAACTGCGGAAGCGTGGAAAATTGAAGCTAGTAAATTCTATATGCGGTCAGGATTCTCACACTGCATTGGAGCGATTGACGGCAAGCATGTACAAATAAAGAAACCTGCAAATTCGGCTCCTTTTATTTTAATTATAAGAAAACATTCAGTTTTGTTCTTATGGCATTAGTAAGTACGAACAGCGAGTTTCTAATGGTTGATGTTGGAACAACTGGTCGAATCTCAGACGTTGGATTTTTTTCCAACTCAAAATTTTTTGAGAAAAAACAGTACCATCTCAACTTTTACCGGGCATGTAGCCGCTGCCATACATAATAGTCTAGAATGATGCGTTTGCTTTGCGGCCGGCCTTAATGAAGCTGTTGTACATTCCTGTGTAGATAAATGCATATACATTAATTATAAATGATAAACGCCTAAATGTTATATATAAAAATATACGAAATAACACGCGTTTCAATAACCTAAATAATAATTTAAAAATAAAACACAAATTACAAAATATTAATAAAAACCTAAATATTTGTATGACATTATGCAAACCAAAATATTTTATGCAAAATATTTGTACCAAATGTAAATTATGTAAATGTAAATTATGTAAATATTTGTACCCAATTACTTTTAAGTAAACCAAAATTTATGCAACATAGGAAATAAGTTTAAACTATATAAATTAAGTTCATAACAGATATTAAGTTCAATTAAATTTAGTTCATTCAAAGTAGTAAAGTAGTTCATGTAAAGTAATTCATAAAAATAAATCAATATACTAAAATTATAATCATAGTCTTACCTATTATAACCTAGAAAAACCCACCTACAAGTAAGTATACTTTTCCATCGATACTGCCCAGCCCCCACCAGTGGTAAGCGGGTATCGACAAAATAACTAAAATAACCAAAACAAATCATCCTACTAACATCAAGGCACCAATTTCGGTAAACATTGATGAGCGAACCGCGTATGGCAAAGCGAGGAGGGAAGTAATAAGAGTGTTTCAGCGCTCCTACTCCCCTAGCGGCATTTGTCTACCGAAATCTTTCTCCAACTAACTAATAGTATCCCTAATAGATACTTTCTCCTAATATCTATATAACTATTAATACAATAAAGCCATATGCTCACGACAATTTGACGAAGGATGAAATATTTTTCAACCATACACTTAGTTCAGCTAGAGTAAAAGTGGAGAATGCATTAGGCATATTAGCATCTCGTTTTCGAGTGCTACAACTATTAACTTGAGTCCTGAAAAAGCTACTACAATCGTTTTAACATGTTGCACAATTACTTGAGGCGATAGCAAGTATCCAGTAGCGAAAGTCATGTCCAGCCATTCACTCATGGTTTTTTAATTTTTATTTTTATTTTTATGAATACGTTTAGCAACAAAAAAAGTGAAGTACGTTTAAATTTAAGAATACTGAGTATCAGATACAAGATGAACATTTTCGTAAATTATTGCGGAAGCATGCGTATTTGGAAAATATGCCTCATTATCGATTATTATATTTTGATGGTAAGTATCCCGCGATGCAAATCTATAGTTATAAAGTGGGGTTGAAGTTCTAGATTCCTCAGAAGATGATTTACTGGAGGATGATTCTGACGATATTGAAGCCGGCTCATCAACAGAACTTCATCAATTATTTTCTTTAAAAACAGCTTTTATTTTTCATTCAATTTTCTGAATGACCAAGCCTTCGGTAAAAATACTTCCATCATCTTTCGCAACACTGCCATGGTGTTTTTAAACATCATTCAAATAGTCCACTGCTTTCAGCAAGAAATCATTATTATTTGAGGTTTTTTTCTTTGACGCTGCCTTTTTCCTAAAACATGCTGGTCCTAATTATAAAAAACAATAAACAATAAATTTATTGTAAATACTATTGCTAAACAGCTAAATTTACGGAAGAATCACAACTATCGTCATCCATGTCAACTATAGTCGATAGTCACCCCCTACTCCAGATTTCTCACTCAGATTTTGCTTCTTCAACTCTCGTCGGTAACATGATTTTATATTGGCAGTTTTGCGTTTTAGTTGGCATCCATTATTTCTATAGTTTTGTTTCTATAGCTTTTATATTTTACTTGTCAAAATCCTGGTAGCTCTATTTATCAAATAAATTCCTCCAATTTTCGGAATTTATAATAGCCATTTTCACTATTTTGTAATTTGAACAATCCAAATTGAAACAAAATGGTAAAACACTCAAGCACTTTTACTTATTTCACGCGTTGTGAAATTAAACTGGCAAGATTTCTAACACTCAGTTGTTAAACTTCACCATATACAATACAACCAGTTTAAACAACACGTTATTGCTAGCATTTACAATAACCACATAGCTAACATTTACAACAGCTAATACCAATGTTAAATTCGAATAAACAAAATGGAGAATGAGTACAAAAACGCGAAAAAATGGAAAAAAAGAAAACAAAATATGTCTATGATACATTGATCAGTATAGAAAATAGGAAAATATGTGAAACATTAGACAATTGTTTGTATATTACATAATATTATTAATCCACATATTAACCAACTACATATTTTGGGAATTTGTCAAAATCTTTGGTTTTTAATCATCTGAGGAGATTTTGTTTTTGAAGATTTCAAGTCACCCCACGGTTTTCATGCATTTTCCAGAAACTGAATTCATAAATTTTATAAAAGTTTTCTTACAATTATTTTGTTACATTTCCATACTTGCATGCATGATTCATCTAATTTGAAACTTAATTTTAGGGCAATAGACCAGCCGAACTTGTTGATTTGCTTCGGTTAGTGGAACACGTTTATCAACAATTTTTCCATAATTCGTTTGGTTTTAATCGATGATCTTCCAACAATGGAATATTTGATTAGAACAGAAATGTGGCGTTTTGTCTCTATGACAACCAACTCATGAACGCATCCTTATCCTTTTCGAATTGTTTTTTTTTATAATTACATATATCGTATTTTTGAATGTGACATTTCGGATTTTGCCATAGATCGTCGTTTTGTCGTTATCGTTAGACTCGCCAAATATTTTGTCGGCTTGTTGAATGTCTTTTCTTATTGAATTCATTCAAATTATTGTCTCTTGAACTATGATACTAATGGCATATAGTCTGATGTATTTACCGTAATGAAGTTCTTGTTTTTCAAAGTGTTTCTCAGTTGTTCCAAATCAGTATCGAATTATTTACGAAATTTAATGCTCTAGACTATTCGTTCAAGCTCATGTTTAAATTTTTTATTCAAATTATTATGATTGTTATATATGTATTCTTGATTTGTGACTTGATTATCTTGTACTCCTCACCTGAAAGATCGTTTTTCAAATTGTCAGCCTTCTATATTCTAATGATTTAATATGAACCCGCTTAAGCTTATCAACATCACCTACAGTGCCCTACAAGATTTACATTTTCTGAAACATTGTTTAATATCGACAAATTTACGATCAATGCCGTTGATTTGGGCATTGGATTGTTGAGCATCCAAATTACTAATCATATCGCGTAATCGAACCATATTATATATTAACAAAGCGATGTTTTTACGGCCGTTTGTTTCAAATACTGAACTATTAGCTTTCAACATTCTAAGCTTTTTATGACTTGGTAGTCCCTCGACCTTTTCGATTTATTTCATTAGTTCATTTACTCAGTTATTTAATGCGCATTCATATTTTGCAAATGGATATCGACGATTTCTTGGCAGACACGTTTCTTGGCATTGACATTGAAATTGTTACTTTCGAGATTATTGAGTGTGTTATCCAATTCTGATGAAAGATCCAAGTCAACAACTATATAGCAGTAGCCTAATTCTATAACGAATAAGATAACGTGAAAACGCGAAAACGAGTACTTTACACGTTTTCATACCAAAATGGTATTCTATAACTTTACACCAAGATAAATTAAAAAATCGGTAAGATATTAAACGTCAATAAACTACACATACAATTTATCTTGTGTATTTCGTTTTCACGGATAAAACTTTAAAATTTAAAACTAAAATTTCACGAAGAAGGCGGGCTAGTGCCGAACAAAAAAACCATGTTTGTCCTTGTTACTCTTTATATTATATTATGAAATGAAACACTAACAAAACGTCAAAGTGGTTTTAGACACGATAAAATTATTCAGCAAGAAAAAATTTACATGCTGACTACTTTGTTTTATAGAATACCATTTAACCTGAATAAGATAGAAATTGTGTAAATTTTTTTTGTGTAAACTTTTTCAATGTTTCGTTTTTTCACATTATCTTGTTTTTACAGAATTAGACCACTGTAAAAAATAAGGTATATATTGTTTTCAATATAGCCAGCTAGATCTTAAACTATATACTTATGTACATTCACCAATCGTTTCCAAATCCATATCTTTATACACGTCTCATTGATGATTTAAGTATTAAATCATTCATGTTCTGTTTGATTGATTCGGGTTTTAATTTGAATGGCCGTATTGATAGTTGAATAATATTAGTATTTTGTAAATATACCCAGTCTTGTAAGTCCTGGCGAAATTTTTGTTGGGATTTAA
This sequence comes from Tipula unca, assembly GCA_951394425.1. NCBI lineage: Eukaryota > Metazoa > Arthropoda > Insecta > Diptera > Tipulidae > Tipula > Tipula unca. The sequence goes on from OX596381.1 coordinate 135,851,776, forward strand.
TTTTATTTATTGCGATAAATGGGATAAGCCTGTAAGTACGCGATTTTATTCAATTTGAGATCAACATCAGTGTCCAATTGTTTATATTTTTCGAGCAATGTTTTCATTATGCTAACATTACCATGGGTGTTATGATCGCTACCAATGTCAGCATGAACCTTTGTATTCCATTTATTTAATTTCATTGCAGCATCCTTGAATTTTTCGAATTTATTATTTCCATTCTTTATTCCTCCTAGGGCAGTGCTTAGCTTATTATTGTATCCATCCTAATCAGATTTAAGCGAATCCATTTCCCTCTGCAATGTTTGTTTATTCTCGGCCATGGTCATTTTTACCATTGCGTTGGTGAAAACAGGTTGAGCTAATTCAAATAAGTGATGCCCTTCAGAATTTTGGAATATCGACAGTTTTGTCACAAACCGCTGTACAAGCACTTACGTTTCAGTAATATTACTCAAATCATCAATTAGTGTTTTTTAGCGATGATCCCATAGTTGGTCGCATTCAATTTGGATACCATATATGTAGTTTATATCAAACAGACCTATTTGTTTGTTTCATCTATCCACCTGGTCGCTTCAGATGCTTTTTATTAAAGTCATCCTATGTTTGGGTACGTGTGATCAAAGATTCATGAGAGTTCTTAGATAGATGTAATAATTCTTCCCATTAAATATCATTAAAATATGGTTTGTATTTAATGATCGATTTAAATCTGTAAGAAAAAAACATCATCCAACCCACTGGAGCAACATTTTCAATAATTTGTTGCCCTCTCCGTATTTTGTTAATGGTGAGTTGTTGTTTAATATTGTTCATGTAATTGAGCAAGCTATCGTATTCTTGTTTTAATCCAACCGTATCTTCTTGGATTTTTATAGCTCCATTTACTTTGATATTCATAATGTCTTTCTGGTTAAGCTCCAGTAGGTAATGTAGTTTTTTGTGTACTTGTTCAAAATTTTATCGAATTCATTTGAATGTGATAATTTTGATTTGAATTTCGGTAATTGAACGTAGAATCATAATGCAATCTAGCCTTGATATTTTGCGAACGAACTATTGTGTTGTTGATGTTCTTGGTATTATAACTAAAGACGGCGCATGATTTCCTTGGCCAATGATATAATAATGTATCGTATTTGATTGTAAGTTGAGTCACAACACAAGTCAACGGACATTTAATTTGTTCAATTCTTTCGACCAATTAAATAGTGTTTGTATAAGTGTCGTTATGTTCTTAATCTTTCGTCATTTTTTGTTATAAATTATATGAAATTTTTCCATTTTTCTGAATCGTGCATGGAAGTAGGGAAATGTAACCAAATAATTGTAAGAAATAATTTATAAAACTTCTGAATTTAGATACTGTGGAAACACGTCTTTTACGTACAAATGTAAACTATGTACGAATAGTTTTGTTTATCATTGTATTGGTAGTACAACCATTCACATGAATAATATTATTTCTATTCTAGTAAAAAAAAAAACAAATGTTCCACAATCGACATTTGGTTTATTAAATCCTTTTGAAATCATTGGCACAGAATACAAATATGTAATTAAAATATATTAAAGAAAACTATCTTTTTCAGAACGCGAGATCTCTTTAAATGATTGAGTTAGTGAGGTTAATTGGTATACGAATTATTTATATCACTAATTGAGAAACTTCCTAAACCTAATTGATTGGCGCTCACCAAAGGAAACGTACCAGGCAAACACAAACGATAGTGAAAATGTGGAGCATCATATTGCCATCGTCTTTTGGTCACATAAACGAAAACTATACAAGAGATCGAGAAGCACAACTAATGGCTGATTTACATTCAATCTTTTTCTCTATTCCATAAAATGGACGTATGAGAAACAAGTACATTCATATGATTTGCATGAAAAAAGAAAGTAGGCATAGCCAAATAAACATTGTCTTTTTCAAGAAAAAAGATGAACGGGTTCGTCTTTTTTTCAATATTTTGTCATTTTTTGTAAAGTTCGCAACCAAATTGTGAATTTTTTTATATAACATAGTTGTCTTTTCCACACCTATTAATTTTTTCCATTTAGATGCATATAGCTTTCTTCTTTTATTGACATATTTGATTTAGGAATAGAATTGGGAAAAAAGATTAAAGATTGAATGTAAACCAGCCATAACCAAATAAGAATTAAAATTTTGAAATTCTTTTTAATTGAAAATTCACATCGTGAAAATGTTTGTACTATATAGTGGAATACCAATTAAATGTGAAAAATATAAAACGCACTATACTCAAGAAATCAAAACAGTGGCAGAACAAATAGTGACATACATTTCTAAGAGAAAATATCGTAAGCTAAATGTACATGAATTCAATTATTTTCAGAACACCCACTTCTTGCACTTCAAAATTATGTGGAGCAATTATAATTAATATGCTGAAAACACATTTTAAATTAGTTGAATAGATATTATAACAAAATAGAGCAAAAATCACAAAAATTTAGAACTCAAAAGAAAATGTTACATGAGAAAAAAAAACATCATCCGTACATACTGTAAATAAGATGAAAAACAGCAACTGCAAAATACGCAGAAAAAACTTAAAAGCTGTATTTACAGATGTATTTGCAAAATAAAAAATGTGAACATCTGCATCTATTTATAGATTTATAAAATTGGTCGCTTGAATAAAGAAACATTTAAATCATGTTTTGAAAAATCAGCTATGAATGTGTAGTAAATGGATTCTGATTTCAAAATCAGAAATACATCAAGCAAAATCAGCAAATTTCATAAAAGTGGGGTAGCCGGAAGGTGCGAGGGAGAAGAGAAAGGAATTTAAACGAGAAGTTTTGGAGGGCGGCAAACAAGCATTGTTATTCACTTTTAATATTAAATATACTCGTAGTTATGGATGAACCATTTTCAGCTTTGTTTAACCAACGCCCTCACATCGCAGTGAGGTAAAACCAGATATACTGAAATTTAATCAAATTCCAAGGGCGACTTCAGCCACCAGGTTTGTGGGGTAATACATTTAGGAATAATTATATATAGGTGCACATATATTTTAAAAAGGGTCCTGTTCTGGGATGTTCCACCATCGCATTTTCGAAATTCGATAGACGTCTGTGAATATTTACCAAAATTGTGCTTGATTGCGTTTTTTCAATTGTTCTTTTAAAATTGCGATCTCAGCCTGTTAGAATGAATTTCCACACTATTTCCCTGATTTTGCTAGTTCTCGAAAATAAAAAAATTCGTGATACATTATCGAATGAATGTATAGAAATAGAATAGAACAGAGCAACCATATACAAAACGGATATATGATTTTCATTCGCTTTGTATTTAATAATTTAAAGTACAAACTGCGTATTTTACTGCGGATTGAAAATGATTTTTTTTCTGATATTTTGCGCTTTCAGGCCGGCCAACAGTTGGCAGCATGTTTGGAATGCATCCGATTTATCGAACATAAGTTTGGAATTCATCCGATTTAACGAAAATTTCATGGGAATGAGATAGATCGTATGCAATTTATTCCATCAGTAAATTTTCAATCCCAATATGTTGGGAGACCTGGAAGCGCCCATTGATTTGTACTATCGCTTTCAAAAATTGGTTATACACAAAGAAAAAACTAAGCGTTTTTTCAAACTTTCCCATTTTTGAGAAACATATTGTAACACTACTTCCCTCGATTTATCCAATTCATAGTTTCACGTGATCTATGAATTTAATATAAAGTTAATAAGAAATTCCTCCGGATAAACAGTAGTGACTGACAGTATCATTATTTCATTTAGAATTTTCAAATATTCCCGACTGTTCATGTGTTGTGAAATTTCACATAACTCACCGACGCCATCTGCACTTATCCATCCCCACACTCCACAGGATATTTGGCCACTTATTCTTGTCCTTTGGATCTATTTTTCATTATATCTCATATTGTTTGGGCGATACATGTGCATCTTAGCATGTTGATCGAATCTAAAAACTTTTTCGTCCGCGAAAATAAATTTTTCCCAGTTATCTTCTGCAAAAGCTACCGACGCTGCTCGATGTGCGTTGGTTAACATTTGTTTTTGAGCTGAAATTCGATTCTGAATTCCAGCATCTTTTAATGTTAGCGAAATACTTACTGCAGAGATGTTATATGCCGGCGCAGTTGCAGCTGCAGTCATAAATGGATTCCGAGTAAACTCTTCTACAATATTTTCTCGTTGAATTTCATTTAATAATTTTGGTCTACCGTTCTGAGGCTACCGATCTATGGTTCTTGTGCCTGACAACCTCTTTATCCATTTCATTACAGTAGTATTCTAGCGAAAAAAATATATAATTTACCATTTTACGGGACGTGAAATGTATCCGATGGATTTATTTTCTTTATGTAGGGCAATTTGTAGCCCATTTTTGTGCAACATTCTGTTGCTTGTAAATTGAATCAAACTTCTTTTCACTTTTCTATTTTGTAGCTTCAAGATAGTCCTTTTATCCGTCCATGCAGGTCTCTCGTACAAATTTTTAGAACACTTTCGACTTATGTTTTGATCGACCTCTTTAGACTATCTTTAATCAACTTCACTAATTCGTAGTAATCTAAAATTATTTATTAAAATTATAAAGTGAGCTCGGTGTTCAAGGGACTCCCATTTACAAATTATTGATGTTTTGCTAACTAGCTTTTATAAATTATAGGGAGATTAACGGTTCGTTGTTTAATGAGTTAGAAATTTTCGTTGTATTTTATTGTTAGTCTTGAGTGCAACGATGTATCTATGTTGGTGTAAAACTATTTTCATTGCGTTATAGGTCATGGCATTGTTGTAGTAGGTAGTAATATATTTCTTGGCATCGTCGTTATCGAGAACAGTGTAGGTATAGGTTTTTCATATGCTTTGATTTTTGAGATTATGTTGATTATGTATTGAAAATAATTTTGTGCTTAAGATATGTATGACCTGCGTTATATTTTCACCATTTATGTTATTTTTTGCTAATAATTTCCGTTATTTGTATTGTTTCTATAACGGAGATGTTCGTGACCTCGCATGAACCGATCGGGATGTTCACTGAACAAATCTTATCTCTCAATTCCATGTTATTTTTAACGGTGCCATTTATTGAGGTACGTCGGTGACGTTTACAAAGGTTACTTGCACATAGGTGACGTGAATTTGATTAGAGGTCTTATATATAGGGTTACCCAGTTTATGTGTCTTGGGCAATCCAGTGATATCAGGTGCCTTTGGCTTTATCATCTTATTCCAATGCATTTGACGTTTGTTCAGTAAAAGTGTTGTTTTATTGATGACCGATTTGTCATTGTTGTGATTTTATTTATTTAGTCTTGAATTTTCTGGTTATATTTCGTGAGGTACAGTGGTTCCTTTGTCGGTTCTTGTGACAGTTGCGTTATTTTCTGTTAATTTTCTCTTGGTGTTGTTATGAGCTTTATATGGGTTTTGATGAGGGTTCTAATTTCTTAAGTGTCTTACGAACTAAGTCTATTAAGATTCTTATATTTTTTCTTCTAGTTCTTTTGGTGGTTGTATCCTTTATCACGATTAATTAACGCACATTGAAAGAATAATTATTTTTAGAATTTTTTGGTTAACACTTTATACATTTATTTATTTATGTTGTACGAGTTAAAACATATCATTAAAAAGAGAAGACCGATTTCGAGCTTCGCGCCTCGTCAGCCTACTTTAACTACTAATTGTTCGAGTATGATTGTTGATCTAATTTCAAATCAACCTTTTAAATACAACTTTAAAACTATGTGTATTACTCCAACATCGAATGTAGTCGCTAATCCGTCAAAACATTGTACACCAACTCATTAATAATACACACAGAGACACCAATAAAGAACATGGTCAGCAACGTAACGTTAAAAACAAAATAGATACAACAAAACAAACAAATGAACTTAAGATAAACAAAAGAGATTCTCAATAAAAATCACATAATCCTTAGTCCGTGTATATAAGACCAATAAACCCAAAACCACTTCTATAATAAAATAGTATAGCATTGATAGACCACATAAAATACTCACCAACATCACAAACAACTGAAAGTCCCCATCATTTTATAACTTGACACCACAAAAATAAATTAAAACGTGAACAAAATCAAGGCACATCTCACAAAATTATTTCCACCACAACCACAAATATTACAAACATACCAAAGCTTTCTACCCATGGGAAATCCATTATCCGGTACTTTAGTAGAAATAGAAACATTTATTAGTAAAGAGTATAGGCCAATACTTACATACATTCATGATTACCATTACAGTACGACACTTAACTATTCACAAAACTGTATAACATAACTGGTAGAGATATATTATAGATGGTATCTTAACACTTTTCAATGGACACAATTGAAACCCCTCCCCACCCAACCCCCTCCCCCAACAATCTATGTACGTATGTATGTACTCATGTACATACTTCAAAATATTGAATTCACATTAAAAATCGAAGCATACACAAAAAAGATTAAATTTCTCATTTATGAAAAAAAAAACTATCAATGTCATCGTTGAGTTGATAATATTCCATTGTGTATACAATGTATATGAACCAACCAACACAAGGTTTGTACAAATCGCTTTAATTGTACAAATGAGAAATCTAGTATGAAATTCCACAAACGACCAAAAATCAAAAAATTAAATTTAAAATATGAAGATAAATACATACATATGTACATACGTATATCGGAAGCCGACTCAAACTAACCACAATATTCATTACACATGCAATCACCCCCATCCACAGGGCAACGTACTTTTTGAATTAATATTTTGTTGTTTTACAGAAAATTTATAGTTTTCTAATAATAGGAATATCGGATTAATACAATAAGATTTTGTTCTTTTTTGACTACATGAGTGTTTCCACTTGGAAAACATTAATAGTACCCATTTTATAAAAAAGGTATCCATAAAAGTATCCAATTTAAGTTACATTAAAAAAGCTAAATAACCTCGTATAGTCCTATTCAGATCTTAAAAAAAATTGTTTTTTAATTGTTCTGCGCAGCTTTCAGTGATGTAGAAAAAAAAATTATAAAAATTTTGATGGGTCGCATTTATCTTAGATAGTAAACCTAAATAAAATAATAAATAACCAATAAAACGAATTATATTTCAGTTTTAATACACAAAACATTCAAAATTATTATGTATTTATGTTATTACAATCATATTTCAAGTGAAAATTAATAGGTCAAAAAAAAATTGCACACCTTTTGAAAACAATGTCAACATTTAATTTTAAGGAGAATAAATGACCAAATGATATTCGTATCGAACAAAACCACAACAACATAAAAAGCAAAATCGGTTTTCAATTTAATTCTTAGTTTATCGAATTAAATATTAATTTCAAAAGTGTCAGTGATTATAAGTTAAATTATAAAAACATTTTGTGATTAAAAACGTTCCTTTTCTATTTAAATACAAATACAACATAAAAATGTAAACAATAAACATGAATTATTGTACTTAATACATCACTGTGTATCCGCCATATTCTTTCTGCGCGATATCTGTCAGAATTCCAGCGAGATTTGAAAACTACTATAATTCCGTATATTTGTATATAAGTACATAATATCAAAGCCATCTTAATATATAAACAGAGCCACCTATATATACAGAGCCGTAAGGACCAGCCATTTTTTTTCGAGCTTTTTCTAGAGGAACAACTTTTTGCATTATCCCATAAGAATCAATGTAAAAATGACCATTTTCGAATTACTTTTCATTAATGAAAAGTTAAATCTTTCATTTCGATAAACACTTTGTGGAATTGATTCTATATTGAAGCAGCACATATCTGAAAGTCAGAACCTTAAACCTTTATTATTTATTAATTTAATAAACATTAAATCAAAATTAAATATGAATATTTATGTATACATGAATTTATTTGAATGTGTAGGTAAAATAAATAAATAAAACATATTTTGTCATCCTTTCGATCGATGATTTTGTCTCTTTTTTAAGAATTAAATCTCACATTTTTTTTTTAATTTCGCATTTTCTATTGCGATCGCAGCATGCTCGTATAAAGCATTATTCTATTTCCTTTTATACATTTGTAAATGTATCACCACATATTTCTATTTCATTACCTTGTAGCGAAATCGGAAAAGGGATAGAGTGCAAATTTATTCCAATAGACTGAGATCGCAATAGAAAAAAATCAAAATTGAATTCACGAAATAGCGTAAAATTTAAAAAGAGAACATAAACATCAATCGATAGAAAAAAAATTGTGATATTGACAGCTGCACAATTTATTTAGAACCATAATTATGTACAAATGCGTAACAAAACTTTACCAAAATAAAATAGAACCGTGCCAGAAGAACTGTGATAGTCATGGTGTTCCATTTATAATCTAAAATCCAAAATTTATGTTGAAATTGAAGTGAAATTAGTTTGAGATTTATTCAAACAAAATCATGCAGCTTTTATTGAAATACCCTTTAAATAGTTTATTTTATTCACAAAAATATAATTCAAAAGGAGACATAACCACACTTTTACTATTTTCTCTTTTCGTCTTGCAGTTTAATTTTATTGCGTTGGTATTTGTGTGTATTTATATCAATTCAATGGAGAAATGCTTTTTTTTCTATAAATTTTATTAATAAATATATCAAAAATTAAACAATCTCTTTGATCAAGCTTTGAATCAATTATAAAATGATAATTGTAGATTCTATTTCAATGTTAAAATACTTAATCCATCGACATTTTCATTGAAAAATATCGCACCGAAAAAAATTTAATTTTTCATATGTTTTGTATGGAAAAAATGTTTTTTTCGTCAATTTTAGTTCCTCTAGAAACAGCTCAATTTTTAACCTTAGGGCTCTGTATACATATATAGGTGGCTCTGATATAAAGCCTCCATGTTGAGCGATATTTTGAAACGAGCTTTTTTTATTTAACGAAAAAATGTGTAAAATACAAAGAAGTCTATGCAATCCCATGGCAAAACATACAAACTTATTTTGAATTGTTCAACTATTAATAGCGAGAGCTTTAAATATTTTATTACATAAAGTAATAGATAAAGAATTGAATTAGGTTATGGGCCAGCGTTATTTTTCGAAATTATATTAATTAAACATAATTTTTATGATTATAAAATTGTCATTAATTTAATTTATTTGCGCTTTTAAATTTGTATATACAAATATATATCTGATATATTCTAATACTACACTTTCAATATACTGCATTCACTCCAACACAGAAATAAAATAGTTAGATTCAAAATCTAAACATGGAAAAATATGTATAAAAATTATGATAACTACGATAAATTAAAATTTAGGAGATTAATCGGATAAACGCTGGGAAATTTCTCATTAAACCAAAATAAAAATATTGATCGTATCGATCAAATAAATGATAAAATGTTGTGTTTTGTTTTGAAGGTTACAAAAGGTTACATAATTTGTATACAATATGTCAATTAGGATTAGGAGAGGGACAATTTGATCACGCTCTCAATATTATTTTTTATACGATAATTTTTTGTTGTTGCTATGAAATAAAAAATTGTGTTCATATTGTGCGAGATGTTGTCTTCTTTTGGTTTATTTGTTTGATGGGAATAAATTGTTTTGTTGGTTATGTACACAATGTCCCTTTCTAACAAATGTTTATTCTATTTCTATTTGAGCTTTATTAGAGAATAAAGTATCTTATTTTCCTTTAATTAACACAATTAAATGGAAAAACCCACGGAAAAATCCTTCAAGTCAGATGAAAACCGATGTTTATAGTTTCAATTGATTTCAAAAAATTATAATTTTGTGCTACTTTTCATTCAAATATTTCTATAAACGAAAATCATGTCTCACCATATAAAATGTATGAAGAGAGCGATTATTTTTGTCATTTTAGACTCACTAATAAAAGTTCGTTTTGAACATGGAGGCTTGATTTATTAAGATGGCTTTGGTAATATACATGTACATTTATATATACTTATATATATTTATTCAAAATAACATTTTATAATTCAATCACAATTCAATTTTTTGTTAGATACATTACATAAGTAAATATTAAATGCAGGTACCATTTAAGGAATTTACACTACTGCAATCTTAATTCAAATAAAAATTACAAATCACATGGAATAATATAAAGCTTTTTTAAAAATTATATTTAATACATATGTTCCAGCCGTGGTGTCCACACTTCACTTGCCTTGTTGCAACTAATCAATTTACGTTCTTCTGGCATTAAAAGCTCTTTTGCTGCCATCATTGAATTTGTCAATCAACAAACGATTGGTTCAAGTCGGAAAAAATACGTTCAGCAGCAGCAGAGCTATATGGGGTAGACTAATCAAACTCATCATAAAGTGGAATAATTTTCCATAAATAGGTTCTCACAATGAATTATTCAATGCACCGAGTTTTAGCCAAAATCAACTCTTCAATATTTTTTTAATTTAAGTTATCTAAATGTGACGAAATCGTGAGTAACTTGAATTGGCTGACAAAAATTTCTTCTTTTTCACTATCGATAGTAATTAGATTCGGAAAGGCATTTAACAAGGGAACTAAATTTACATTTTCTGAAAGTATTTTTTCCGGGTTGATTAACGAAAAATATTTAAATATATAAATAAATATATAACGAAAAATATTTATAATCAAATCTATTTAGGATTTGTTGAGCAAGCTCAATATAAAATTGCTTTACGTTTGCACAAATTATAAGTAATTGATCTTCATCAACATTGTTAGACAATAAGAACGATTCTGTTGCAGAGCCCATTGAAATATTTGGTAAGTCCAAATTGTTTGCTTCATTATGGAAATCAATTTCGTTTACATTTGCTACACTCCTTATAAGCAGATGGGATTTAAAAAATTACTTAGATTAAGTCTGTAATTGTTTTCCATCGTTTCTAACATCAAATGAATCTTTACTTGCTCCGATTTAAATTCAAGGTTCATCTAATTCACAATCCGTAAAATATAAGATAAATATAAAAATATACCTTCATGACGACGTTAGCTAACTTTTGCGCTAATTTGTTAGCTTTGTCTCGAGCGCTTTTGTCTTCCAAACTGGAAGAGCTAAAATATAACTGTAGGGCATCCCATTGTTCCAGCACTCGATTTACCATCTTCTCAAGAGATAACCATCGTGATTACGGGAGCAACGAGCAACTTTAATAACAAACAATAAAAATGAGAATTAAGTAAGGTACGATTGACAATAGGATAAAGAGTTAAGCCCTCGGAACAAATCAATTCAGCAATTTATTCAGCACAAATTAAAAATAAAATTCGATTTCGCGTACAAACTTAAATTAAAATACAAAAACATGAATGAAAAGTATCATATAGCGTTCGTTTGGTATCCAAATCTTAAATTTAATGACGAAAAATATCCAATGGATACTATAGTATCCCAAACGGTAAGAATAATAACATCATCCGATTCCGACTACAACACAGAAACAAAATTCAAATGAAATATTTTTACAAAACATGGTATAACGTGATTTTTGTTTCTATGGAAACGAGTTACTTGGATAAACGAATATCGAATTTGTTCGATTTTATTTTATATTTATTGCGTTTGTGTATATCTTTTTAACTTTACCTAGTTAATTACAAATTTTGGAAATCTCCGCTTTTTCAAAACATCGTTTTTGAATTTTTCGTTCTGAATCTTCCATTGTTCATTTAGCACTTTATCATAATGTAGTAGCGTGGCTTCGTTCTCCAAGCTGTTAAACAAGAAATAATTGTTGGCGCTAGGGTTTAAGGTTGGATGAGATCGCCTTACTCTACTATTTTGTTCGAACGTGCAGCAGGACACATGCGATTAAGCCAACACTAAAATACAAAACTAATAACTCGCGGGCATTAAAAGGAAAAAATAAAGGTGAATTGCCAGTGAACGAAAAGTGACTGGTTTAAAAACAATTTTATTCCCAAAATTCAAAATATCTACATGATTAATCATGGCAATATTTTTAAATTTTACTTTTATTAAACAATGGTCATCCAGATGCTAAAGATCTTCTTAACACAGATTGAAGATTTGAATATGCCTCCAAATAAATCGTTGCTAATCCAGCCACTAGATCAAGGAAAACTTTTACAGCTCATTATAAATACAACACTAGGCAATGCAAGAAATTGTGACGAGTTAATGCAGTTTACTGTTCCGGAGTTTAGCATAACCGATGTTTAAGCGAGTTTAAGGAAGCGACATATTTTTTTATGACATCAATCTTTCAATGTTCGATCGTTAAAATAAATCCTTAGCAAACCGTACTAAACCAAATGTGACGAAAACCCAGTTAACCAGATATAATGATGTCTTTAAAAAATACTACCACAAGTACATCCGGATTAGCCACAGTTATCTGTAGCATAGTTGACAGCACAGAGGACGAAGAGGTTGATATTTTTTAATTGAACTTAAAAAAAGTTACAGATAATTCATAGATTTAATTTGTTTATTGAAATACTTTTTCATTTCAATTTTATTTTAATAAAAGAGTAAAAAAAATTAAATTTCTATTTAATGACAAACCTCTCATTTATGATTTTTTCAAATCCGAATGCCAATCACTATAGTTATAGACTTAAACATTTATCATAATATTTGGTACATATCGAGAATGTTCTGAACAAAATAAAAATCCACAAAACATTCAGAAATGACAAGAAATATTCAATATTTCATTTATGACACTAATATTTTTGAAAATCCGATCACCAGAGTTATAGAAAAAAATAATCGTGTTATTTTCACTTTCGCGGATTATTTGGGAACAAAACCCCCGCGAATGTCAAGAGACAATTTACTGTATATATGTGTTTAAATTAAAAACTCAATTTTACTTCCAAATTCCAATTTTTATGGTAGTTGGATATAAACTGGAAAAAGCTTAACCACATTAAGGTCGATTTTTCTAAATTTAGCTTACGTCTAATTTCATTTTTTATTTGGGATTTCAACTTATATAATGTTAGACCTAAATAATTTTTTCGCTTACAACTGGAAACTGAATTTCTTCTAAAAATGTTGACCGACAAATCAAAAAAAATCTAGCCCAACGTTTAGCCCTAATTTTCATCTGTTTTGGTTGTAAAAAAAGTTAGTCTAATATTCTCCATCGAAATATGTTTGGATAATTGAAAAAATATTTCGGTCTTGAAAGTTTTAAATTTCAGCCTAACTTTTAAGAAGTTTTAATTTCATTGAAACTTCTTAAAATAATTACATAATGTAAATCGTACCAAAAATGTTAAAATGGTTGCCAAAGCATTCAAGAGTTTTTATATGACAATACATGATGTGCAAAACAACCAATCATACAATATTTATTTCATCTTAACTCAATATTTAGATTTCAGTAATATCATCACCTCTCTCATTAATGAATTTTTATATTAAACTTTATTGGATTTAAAAATAAAAGCTATTAACAGTAGATTGATGACATTTATGAAAAACATTTGACATGTCTGATGAGTGATGGTGCATTAAAATCAATTATTTTTTTGACGTTTTATAATTCGGTACGAGGAGCCATCGTTAAAATCGTTTACGTACGTAAAAATTAGGGCGACACGCTAGAAAACGACTGGAAGGCCTTATACTAAATCGATCGTAGTTTAAAATTTTCATTATTCGTTCTGATACTGCAATGGCTTTTAAATTAGTTATAAGTTTTGGAAAATTTTTGTAATAATTACATAATTTGAAGGCAGATATGTGCCCAAAAATTGAATAATATGAAAATTGAAAAGGATGGACGAAATTAAGATTTAATAAATCTAATTTCTAAACTCTTTAATCATTAACAAAAAATTTAGAAAATTTGTGAGCGCTATAATATGAGGTCCAGCTGGTTTAAAAAAATTTATCCATAATTTTAGTGTGAAAGCTCTCCATAGTAATTTAGTCTTAACATGTTAATCTGCTTAAAGCAAACATCAATTAACCTTCGAAAATAAAAAGATTCTAATAATTCTAATTCTAGATTCCATACGATCAGTTTAAATCTCAACTTTTAACACAAGCTTTTACAATAGTTTAAGCTTTCATTTAATTGCAATTTTTTTAAATATTTATACATATTGTGAAAACTACGAATTATAAATAAAGCTTAATTAAAGCTTTTTAAAGCTTAGTAATAATTTTGTGTTTTTAAATTCATTTTGGACAGCAAAAAAATTTGTTTTAGGTAAGCGCAAAGCTTCTTACAATAATTGGTGTGAACTAAACGTTTGTGTTTTTTTAACTTAATTTGAAATAATTATTGAGTATACTCGTATGTATACATGCTTATTGTAGATTGGCTCCAAATTCACTAGGGCCATTAAGCATCACATACTCTCAGAGTGTCTCTTTAAATCAGGAATTATTGTACGCTGTACCGTATAATTTCTAAACATCGCTCAACGTTTCGATATTCGCTTTTCTTAAATTGTTGCATCCTATTTAAGCACATATACACAGTTGATTACAGTTAAATATTGAATGACCATAAATTAATATAAGGTGTCTTCCGGAAGATATTACATATGGTTTTAAAAAAAACACAAAACAATGACAAAACAATAAGCGAATTTTAACTACTATTAAATAAACTATAAAATAACTTTCCTCTATGAGTGGAAAAGCAAAAGATAAGAAAAAATTCTGAGCTGCATAGCATTTTTCGTTTTGAGAAAGTTTCTGCTAGCAACATGATTTTCAAATTAGTTTTAATTAAAAACGCATTTTTGTGGCTTTTTGTTGTACATTACCGGGGTTTTACCGTACGATTTAAGCAAGCATAATTTCAAAACATTCATGGTATAACGTTGGGATGAGAGTGAACATGGAAAATAATCTAAGATGATGATGATGATGTTGTAGACTTGTGTAGGATATAATTATTGAACTTTTATGAAAATTGATTCTTTCACAGAAACATTAATGGGATTAAAAATTGATTTTTGGATAATGCTCTAGAATATTATTAACTGTGTGGAATAAAAAATTATTTGTGTATCATATTGTGAGATATGGCCAAATGGAATGAAACTAGGCTCTGTAAAAGTTAAGTTAAAGTAAATTTAATTTAACTTAAAAATTTTATGATTGTTTGAATTGAAGGCAAATGTCTTCGACATATAATATGTATTATATTACACTAATGTTAAGGACGAATTTTCATAAATATGACATATTTTTTACATTAAACGAATGAAAATTCATTGTGAAGAAAATTAATCATAATCAGTGAAAGCCACATTCCAAAACTATTCTTATTCATATTCCAAAACTTATCTAAATAATTATGTTGGAATTTTCATTTCAACGAACATGTCGAATTACATCATAATCGGTTATCGAATTATCTCAAAATTCTTTTTTAAATCCTGTTTCTATCGAACAGATAAAGTTTCGTCATAATCGTTGGTCATATTCAAGATTTGTATTCAAAAAGTATTTAATCCCACTTTTTAAAATCAAAAATCACCATAAAATCCTATTTCCATCCAACATGTCGAGTTTCATTATAATCGGTTAAGGATTAGGCTAGTTCAGTTGGTCATTTTCCATACCTTTAAGGTATCATTTATATTCAAGAGGTCGAGTTCTATCATAGTCACGAAATAACTTTGTTCCGTGGCGCGTTATTTTTTTTTTTTTTTTTTTTTTTTTTTTTTAATATTTATTTATATTACGACTGAGTCTTGTACCCATTTAGTAATTTACATTGCATAATACAGTATTTTGAATAGTCGGCGTAATCATGTGATTATCCCCAGTTAGTGTAACTCCTCCCTCAGATTTTTCGCCACAGTAAGTCTACTGACCTCCTGGTCGCGATAAGTCCAGTGGTTTGGTTCTTTGCAGTCTTCTTGTTAGAGATGTAGTCAGCATACAGCGTATGTCCAGATTTTGATGCTGGTGCAGACGTTGTAGATGTTTTGTTGCATGATGCTTAATTTCATCCGCGACAAGCTCAATCTTGAGATCTCGATGGAGGTTGTCGTTTCGAATGTACCACGGTGCATTAACAATACATCGTAGGATTTTATTTTGAACTGTTTGTATGATTTTGATATTTGTCTTCTTGGCACATCCCCAGAGTTGGCTACCATATGTCCATACAGGCTTCAGAATTTGTTTGTATAACAGCAGTTTGTTATGGATCGCTAGTTCAGATTGTCTCCCTAGGAGCCAATGCATTTTTCTAAATTTTATGTTTAGTTCTTCTCTCTTCTTTTTTATGTGTTCCTTCCATCTAAGCTTAGCATCTAAAGTCATACCAAGATATTTGGCAGTGTTTGCATGGGGTACTACTATTGAGTTTATCATTATTGGTATATGGTTAACTTTTTGATTTGTAAAGTTCACTTGGATTGATTTTGCTTCATTTAATTTAATTCGCCAATTCTTTGTCCAATTACATATCAGGTTAGTAGCCCTCTGTAATTTACTAGTGGAGTCATTGATGTTCTTTGCTGTTGCAAGTATTGCCGTGTCATCGGCAAAAGTCGCCATTGTTTCTTCTGTAGTTGGTATATCTCTAGTATATAGGAGATATAGGATTGGCCCAAGAACACTCCCTTGTGGTACTCCGGCTGTTGTTCTTTTTAGTTGGGAGTACTCATTCTCATACTTTACTCGGAAGTGCCTCTCTGATATGTATGATTTTAAAATTTGAAAAAATTGCTCCGGAAGATCTCGATGTAGTTTGAATTCTAGCCCCTGGTGCCATACTTTGTCAAATGCTTGCGCTACATCAAGGAATATAGTTGAGCAGATTTGTTTGCTTTCTAGTGATTTCTCGATTACATCAGTAATTCGATGTACTTGTTCTATCGTAGAATGTTTTTCCCTAAATCCAAACAGATGTGAAGGGATAAGATTTCTTTCTTCGATAATTGGTTTTAGTCTTTTAAGAAGAACTTTTTCAAATAGTTTCGATAATGTTGGTAGCAGAGAAATTGGCCTATATGAAGCTTTATCATGCGGAGGTTTGTTCGGTTTAAGTATCATAATTACTTCTGCAACTTTCCATTGCCTTGGTACATATCTTAGTCGAAATGCTGCATTAATTATATGCACTAGTTTCCTCAACGCTTTCTCCGGTAACAGTTTTATTATCTGACCTGTTATAAGATCATATCCTGGAGCCTTATACGCATTCAGATTATTCTTGATTTCCCATTTTAGTTCTTTCAATGTTACAGGTCTAATATTTACTTCATTCTGTTTATTTATTGGTGTGATATTTTCCTCTTCCGTTTGTTTTGGATAAGGTTGGAATATTTCTTCAAGGTGATTTGCAAACAAATCTGCTTTTTGTTTAGCATTTCGAGCCCAATTTTAATTATTTTTAATTGGAGGAATCTGAAGTTTAGGTCTTTTAATATTCTTAGTTGCTTTCCATAATGAATAATCAGTATCTTTTTGCCCAGTTAGAGTGCTGAGGTATTTATTAACTGATTGATTTTTAATGTCTTTTATAAGGTATTTCAATTTGTTACACAAATGATTAAATACTCTTTTATTTTCAGCATTTCGATGTTTTTGCCAATTCTTCCGTGCTTTTCTTTTATTTTTAAGAAGTTCTCTCACTTCCTCTGGATAGCTAGCATTGCGCTTCATTTCCTGCCTATTATTTGGAGTGCTTTCCCACGCAGCATATTGGATATTATGGATGAGCTTATCTAATTCGTCTTCTATTTGGACTGGTCCCTGAATTGGGTTCTGCAGACTAATTCTTTCTGTTAACTGTGTTTGGAAGAGATGCCAATTGGTTTTGAAGCTCGTTAATTTCGGGTTGCTCTCTTTCAAAATAATTGTTTGGCTAAGTATCATAATAACTGGTGAATGATCTGATGATAGACTTTCACTGTTCTCTATATGGATATAATTATCTGAAATCCCTTTTGTAATAAAGAAGTCTATAAGGTCTGGAATCTTACTGGTATCCGTAGGCCAATAGGTTGGTGTACCGCCTGAGTGAAACTCGCATTTTAGTTGTTTACCTGCTGCGAACAGTTCTTTTCCTTTAGCGGTCGTTAACCGAGATCCCCAATATGTATTTTTTGCATTATAGTCACCTCCAACTAAAAAGACACTTCCTAGCGTTTTCAGAAGATTAGTTAGTATAATCTACTTGTTTGAGATTGTATCTTGGAGGGCAATATATTGCTGAGATACTGCATGTTTTAATATTGCTTAATTGTATTTTGATTGTTGTTCGGAACTTTGTTCCGTGGCGCGTTATTTGATAATAATTTAATAATTAATTGTTGCGCTGAATTGCCATATCTCTATTCGCAATGAATTGCTTGCGATGAACTATCACGTTGAATTGAATTCGATGAATCGACCGGTTACTAAAACTATCAAATTGTAATCAAAATACGTTTCTGTAGCCATTCTTTTATGTACACATTTGACGCTACTGTGGAGAATGTCAAAAAGACCTGGCAAAGCCCATGAGTTGATAACTGTAAATCGCTTGCCATCTTAACCCATTTTGCATAATTATCTAAGTGGAAGTGCTTATATTTAGCGGGAGCGCATTGTCACTATTTTTGGCAAGATATATATTTTAACCTACTAACCTGTTTCTCAAATCCACTTTTACGCACGCTTCGTCATCCATCAAAACACATTCATTAAATTGTGTCAAAACTTGGTCATAGAGCCCGTTTAGCGGACAAAGTTCTGTTTATCTGAACGATTTGATTTTTTAATAACTCAGTAGCTCATTTCCTTTCCGTTTTCAACATTGCCTACGGGTTGTCGACACTTCGACGTAGAAAATAATAGACGACGCCCAACCCTGTCTGTGTTCCGAAGACCAACCGTTTAAAAACCATTGAATTTAATTACTGTTTTCCTTATGGTCGTTATACATTTAAGGTTATGCATACTAAAATAAAATTGTATAATTTAAATAAGGCTAATTGGATTTTAAAATTAAGATATGGGTGAGAGGAAATCATGTTTATATATGCGCGCCCGGTTTGGTCAGGTGAAAATATCAATTAAGATTTTGCGTTTTACATTTTATGCTTTTCAGTAAGCGCGCACAGTATATGAAAATAAAAATTAATTATAAAGATTAAAAAATAATGTCAATAACATCGAAACCAATTAAAAATAGTAAAACAAAAATCAAATAGTTAGTTAATATACATATTAATGAGTTTCATGTCGCAACCTTCACACCCCGTTTCAACTTGTACACAATAAACACAATCATACATACATATATTCACTATTTTGCTTTATTTTCATTTCCAGTTAATTAAAAACTTTACCAATTAAAACTGAGGAAATAGTTTGAGGTTGTGTACAGTAAGTTTTTTTTGTTGTTGTATAAAATGTATGTAAATTCAATTTTTGTTATTTTCTATTAAAATTTAAACCCAAAATTTTTATTTTTAATTAGAATAAATGTTGAAATTAAATTTTAATTTAAATTGATGGGGATGGTGGTGTAAAATTCATATAAATGAGCGCGCCACTTTGGATGCGAATGATACGAGATTATATCGAGGTTTACATACATACTTATATTCAACAGATATGTTAAGATTATAAATTAAAGTTCTACATACTACATGATGTAATGGGAATTAATTAGTATACGGTATGATGCCGCATTCCATTCAATTTGACCCTATATACATGTATACACACTTAATTTGAAAGATTTGACCTTCTCATAATTTATTTATACTTTGATTACTAATATTTTATGCAAAGACGATAACCATCGTTGTGTATAAATCCTAAATTGCAGTACAAAAAAAAAAAAAAATATAAACGAAACCCACAAAATACAAACAGAAAACCAAACGAATAGCTAATAAATTAAATGTCGATGAAATTTTGTTGAAATCATTCTTTCCGGTTATATCTTATAGAACCCATCAAATATATAATAATTTATTTGGATTAGCTTGAACCGCACAACAGAGTAAGTATAGTAGTAATACTACTATATATACATATAATCTATCTATCATATGGCAGTAAAATAAAGTAAAATTTGAAACATAATAAATAACCTCACCCACAATACTGGAAATAAAAACAATCTTCAATAACAAACAAACAAAACAAAAAACGAATACGGTATCTTCACCGAAGAAAATGGAAAAATAACAAAAAATCATCTACGGAAAAAATCTGGAAAAAATCTGCTCGCATAAATAAAAAAAAAAAAATGTAATAGAATCAAATATTAGGATGTTCGAGAAAATGGTTCGCCGCTGCTTAAATTAAATACGGCGAGACCTCGAAACCTCGTTATAACTATATATATATATGTATACAATGTAAGTAACACGAACGCGTTTTTATATCAGGGCAAAGTTTTCTCCGAATACATAATAAGCTTGACTCAATCTTCACAAATTCCCAATGGCACGCAAACTTTAGCAACAAACGTATATAAGACATCAACAATAATCTAAATAAAACCTTGAACATTCATACTCCTCGGGTAGATGTTTGCTTCGCTCTGCCATTTCCTTTCTTTAGTTACTGTACAGGCTAAACGAGTATGTACATATGTACAGAAATATGAATTCGAAACCAAAGGAGAAACAATTTTTTTTTTATCTTCAAGATTTCCTTATTTTTTTTTTTGTTACTGTGTTTGCTTACATTTTACTTAAGTTAAAATCGATAAAATTCATCATATAAAGCGAGGCAGCAGATATAACCCATACAATATATTTGTTGTGATTCCAAAGAAATACTGGCGTTGTTGTTGCGGATACAAGAAATTATTTGTATTAGTATAAAGTCTCTGGTGTAATTGCTTCTCATCTATGCTCTCGTACAAGATACTTATATGAATGTTTTACTATACACACATATATGGAAATTATGTCAGACTGTACGACTTTTGTTTTCCGTTTTCGATAATAGAAACTGACGCAATTTTTGAACAGACAATTTTTTTTTTATCGTGGTACAAAAAAAATACTTGTTATTCAAAATCGCGTATACACATACGTTTACACTCTCTAGAGTGTTTTTGAATAATAGTATTTTCTATAAAGTTCGATATTTTGTCATATCCAATTTGTTTTTGTTTTTTAATTATTATCTAGTGACTTGAACCGACGAAGTGTAGTTTGGCATTTAATCTGAAATATTTACCTACCAGCTTTATTGTAAAGCTTTTCTTATGTTAAAACGTTTACTGTCCAAATTTAATGTATAAATCCAATGTGATATCAAAATTAAATTTCCAAAAAATGGTCTTTTAAAAGGCAACACAAAATATTGTTATTTTGTGATGAAAATTGAAATGGAATTAATGGGAATTCAAGCTTCGGTAAATATATATAATAATATAAAGCCTACACACACACCTTAAAACAAGTGACATTCTGGATAATTGGAAAATTAATGTGTGATAACGCAAAAAATAAATATTTTCTATTACCCAAATGTATTTTGTAATTTAAATCGTTAGAACAGATTTGATTGCTTAACTGGGCGAAAAAAAAGTTGGCGCTTGAACAAAGAAATATTGAATTATTGTTTTAAAATATTTATTATCCCATTGCATCGGTTATATATAGCCGAACATTTTTATTTCAGATTTTATTGTTGAGTTATCGAATTCTCAGTTCTTGTTATTAAGTCCAAAGGTACTCTGTTATTTTAATTTAATTTGATACTTTCTATAATTGAAAACAATTTTAGTGCATGCATCATATGACTTTATCTTACGTAGAGAAATTTTTCGTTACTCAGTAAATATCTCAGGATTTTTCGGACACAATTACACCCAACCAACATCCCATTTTATAAACTTAAACCCGCATAAGATTACCGAAATTCTCGATTCGGTATTTTTTTACTTTAAACCCTTTTTTTGGTTCCAGAAAACTGTAATTGTGAGTACAGCGTTTGCTTGCATACATATACTAGTATACTGTGAAATATTAGTTCATATTCCTCTATTAAAACTATAGTTAGAGCTACATTTTTGTGTAAAATGATTAATAAAATAAAATTAAATTTGATTTCATCACCATTTAACGACTCTTATAAAATAATATTTTTCGATTAAACAATTTCTGATATATGTACATATGTTTAAATTCAAACCATTTTTGAATATTGGATTCGGCTACTTTGGAGCGTGTGACCGTAATTGGTGTTCTCTGGAGTTCTTATGGCAATATTTGGGTGACGTTCTAAAAAATTGTCGTTATTTCTTCAACAAAAGAAACTTAAATTATCCGCCGAGCTTGGATTTTCTAATAAATAAATGCGGCTGGCTCATTACTAGTTGGGGAGAAGGGGCTTATATACACGTCAAAGGGAAAAAACAAACATTTGGGAATTACATTGCATTTTGTACACAAATTAGTGGTGTTCCCTTCCTTACATAACGTTCATCTAACTAACACTTTCACGAAGAGGGATAAAATCAGTGTGATTTAGTTCATTTACACAAAATCCACGAATTTCCTACTTTTAAGTATAGAATCTTATGTTTTCTATAAGGAAGCGTACATTAGATAAACTCCACTCCATATGAACATTGTACTCATTTATCACTTGAGGACAGAGTATCGATTTTTCTATTTTGTAATTGTGAGATGGCAACTCCGGGTTTGGGAAAGGCTTCATTCCACCATATGTGGACACCCTGCTGTCTTTCCATGACAAGGTGCTAAAGTCCATACCAATTGAAGCAACAATTTCTCGGCTTGTTCCAGTTTCATCATGAATTAGGTTTTTTATCCGATTTCGTCGAATTTTTCCCATCCGCGAGAAGATTCATTCAATCGAATGCATTCAAAACTTATCATGTTAAATTTACTCAACATGTTGCCAACTGTTGGCCGACCTGAATGCACCCATTATATAAATAATTTCCATCAAATTACGCGATTCCTGCCGCTCGAACTTGAAATCAACGAAGGTATTTCTAAACTTCGCAATTTCTAAATTTCTAAATCTTTCGACTAAAAGACGTGAAACACTGATACGGTGTGAAGAACTCAGCAATTTCAGATGGTAATTTGGAATCCCGTTTGCTATATACTAGATTTCGTTTTTTCCAACTATAGGTTTCTTAAATGCAGGTTCGATCAATAATTACATATCCATTCAATGTTTGAGGATTTATAGATAAAGGAACAATGCGAAGACCAGCAGATGCCGTTGGCTCATGTAGTAAAGCATTTATTGCAGTATCATCAAGACGGTCACTGAAATTATCACTTTATCAATATCCTCTATGTCAATGATATATTGCTTATTTTGGTATCACTTTCAATGGAGTGCATAGTATCCGATTAAAATGATGACCAATTAGTGTAAATCCAGTAAATCCTTCAATGTCAGATAATTCTGACCTTTCAAGTTCATCATCTTGCGTTTTGCTTGAGCTATTTTTATTCAATAGTTTTACAACTGATAAATGTATGGCATGGGCATAGCAAGTTAGATGCAAGTTTGGTGATATATTTCCAAACTTCACCATTCTAGCTGCACCATCTGTAATCGGTGCTACAACGTCACTTTCAAGATTTATCTTAAATCAAAAATTAAAATTGGGCGGATTTTACTCCAGCTGGTAAGATTAAATCTAGTAAGATTCTCAGTAAAAAATACCAGCATGCTTTCAGCGGAGCAACAATCAAAAATTAGAATTATCCCCATGTTAAATGGTTTACTATGGTTATGAAAATTAATATTGATGTAGCGCTTATTGTTGACGCCAGTCCAATCGTCTAATATAATACTGAATCGTTTAAGTTGTTGCAATTTTTTTAGTGCGTTTTCCACACTACCACTGAACTCACGTTCTTCAACACGAGCCCACTAGTTGATGCACCTTTTTCCTGTAATCTTTTGTGACAAATATCTTTATTTTTCCTATCTACTTCAAAATGGTCTTATCAATCTATAATAATACATTCGTCTTCTATTCTAAAATTAGGGGAATCACCGTTTACAAATTTAGTAAAATTGTTTTGAATATATTGCGTACCAAAAACTACGGAAGTGTTACTTGAAATCGCAACAAAATCAAAGAACATGTTAAATGATTTGCCACAGACAAAATTAAACATTTTCAATAAATATGAAAAGATCTGTAAAGTTTGTAAAAATTGGATTTATCGATCCGATTCGGTTCTGTTAAGTTTTATTTAGTTCGCCGTTTTTATTAGAGGACCAGGATCAAGGAGGATATAGTTGCCTAATTTAAAAAGAAAACACTACAAAACAATGAATTTATCCAAAGGTGTTTTATTATACTGAGCAATATACCACAGAGCGAATTTAAGCGTGTTAGGAGTGGATTCCCGAAAGAGTCCTTAATTTCCTGAAAGCCCTATACTTCATTGTTTTTGTTCTCTATAGTCAAAATTGATTCCCACTAAACACGTAGACTGATTTGTTTGACGATATCAGGGTGGTCACTCTGTGGTGCTATCTCACACTTGTATCTCACATGTGGAGATATTTTTTGGTGAGATAATACTAAGGGGAAAAGTCTACAAAGCCAACTCTGCGAAATGAGTTTTAAGGGGAATTTGGATGAATGGTATTGGAAATTAGGTATGTTCTCAAGTTCTATCATTTCAAGTCAATTTTGTGCTATAAATTTAGTGAAAAAACTTAAGTACCAGTTCAGTTCAAGAATATGTATATTAAATTAGTTTGACAGTTAGTGTTTTTAATATCAATCGTCGAGCTGTTCAATGCACTGCGTCTCAGTTAACAATTAAAATTGTTCTCCCTTGGCCTCTGGAACCATCTAACGACGGCTTTCGATCTTTTATTTTCAATTTTATGAACATCCATAAAGCTGTGGTGTCCATAAGACCAATCGCCATCGTTCCAAACATCGATCTATAATTTTTCTAACCTCATCAAATTGAAAATTTCTTAAGCCCCAAGTTTATTAAATAAACGTAAAGCGATGAAACATTTTTACTAACAAATTCATGTCTATTTATACCGTGATTCAACGGCTTATGAACATAAAAAGCTTTTGTGTGCTATAAAAATCATATACTTTCGTTAGTAATTTCTTGTACTACCTTCCAACCAACCCGTCCATAATAATATGTATTTATAGAGGTATGTAAAAATATGTATATTCAGCATACGACTAAAGACATTCTCATTATATTGTGTTATGATTTCAATATTAGATATAGAGTAGCTGTTTCCATTATAATACACAAATTTATGCTACATACAATTATGCAAACGCATATAATTTTACATTTTGGCAAAGCCTTGCTAGCTAGCACCGAACAAAAAAAAATAAAAAATTTGTTCCCTATTTGTTTAAAGATTATAAAAATCCATTTACCTTTTACTTAATCAACCCTGTATAGGTGTGTGTGGGTGTACTTTTTCTTTTATATATATGTAAAAATACGTACATATGTACATAATATACATATATTTCCATTTTATTCGGATTGTTAGAGAGCGAGATGTTCAAGACGAAAAATAAAAAATAAAGGAAAATTAAATTATATTCTGTTTTCTCCACATTTAAAATGAAAAACGAAAAATTCAATTTTGTTTCTGTGTTTTTCATTTTGTATTTTTATTTTTGTGTCTGTGTGTTGTTGTAAAAATAAATGTATACATATATACATACATACATACAAAATATAAGAAAAATAAAATTGAAATGGAAAATGTAAATTTAAATATATTTCAATTATTATTGTATGAGGTTATAGGTAAATGATTCATTGAATTATTTAAATGAAAAGAAATGTATTTTATTTTTTGTTGTTGTGAAAAATGACTTTTTTAAGGTTATGACATTAAGCCGTTTTGGATTTGCATTTCATTTTTGTGTGTATATGAACAATGTTTTATATTGTTATTATTTATTTACATTAAATATATAGGACTTAGGATAATGATTTATCTTTTCTATATACGAATACTTAAGATTTTACTTTATTTCCATATTTGAATATCTACATTTTAGCCATTGCTAAATGTTAAAGTTTAATTTCCCTTTAATTTCCTATTTCTACGAAAACGACATTAAAAACTTCTATACTGAGTATATTGTATTTTACCTATGTATATGTGGTTTGAGCTTATTATTTCTTAAGATAAAACCATAAAACAAAGTGTAATTAATTTCTGCTAAATTGAATGTACATTGTATACAAAATAAATATATGTATGAGCTAGAAGTTGCTATGGAGTTTTTTAGAACGGTACCAAGGTCAATAAACATATCAAATGCCGAATTGTTTCATGAAAATGTATTAAATTTAGAATAGAACTAATTAACTTATACAAATTAAAAATTACAAAACTTAAAAATTTTACTCGATTTATTAAAAGTATGGATTAAACTTCAAATTTTTTTTAAATAAATAAACAGCTGAAGTTGTCTTCTAAGAACGACAGTTTAAATGTTTAATAATTTTTATATATTATAATTACTATTTTAGTAAATTAAAAAATTATAAACTAGAAAGCCAATAAATTAATAAATTAATAATTACATAATTTAATAAA
Source organism: Tipula unca (assembly GCA_951394425.1). Lineage (NCBI taxonomy): Eukaryota > Metazoa > Arthropoda > Insecta > Diptera > Tipulidae > Tipula > Tipula unca. Next base: position 135,878,367 of record OX596381.1, read on the forward strand.
TTAATTATTTAATAATTTAATAGGTAATTTAGAATTTAATAATTTAATTATTTAGTAATTTAATAATTATTAATTTATATGTAATAAACAAAAAAACGCGCGTTGTTAGTTTGGGCTCAATTTCGTGCGCATGGAACTTGTGCGCAATAGTTAAATTTTGGCGTTCGTATTATTGTCCGAGGCGTCTTATCTTCCGCAAAATACGGTAACAAATTTTTAAATTTATAAAAAAAATTAATAGATTAATAAATTAATAAACCAATAAATAAATGCATTTACAAATTAACAAATTATTAAATAATTTAATTTAAAAAATAATAAATACATAAATTTGTAAATCATTAAACCTACAAATTTCATTATTTACTAATTTATTAATTTATAAATCAGTAAATTACTATTTTAGTAAATTAAAAATTATAAAATAATAGATCAAAAAAATAAACACATCTATATTAAAAAATTACACAATTGTAAGCTAATAAATTAATAAATCAATAATTTATTACATTTATAAGTTAATAATTTTAAAATTATGAAATTAAAAAATTATATAAATTTCTTAATTTAATTATTAAATTATAATTAATTATTTTATAATTTTTGATTTTATTAATATGGTATTTTAATTTATAAACTTATGTAAAAATTAATAATTTAATAAAATTATCTATTATTTTATAATATTTTAATTTATTAAAACTGTTAATATATGTATACATTTTTAAGTTGTATGTTACTAAATTTATAAATTCACTGATTTAATAATTTATAAATTAATAAGCTACAATTAGTGTAATTTAAACAATTAATAAATTAATAACTCAATAAACTATTAAATTATAAGTCAACAAATTTATAAACTAATTTATTAATTTAATTTATGAAATTTATGAATTTATAAATATATAAACATTATAATTTATAGAGTTATTTGTTGAGAAATGTATACATTTATTAGTTTTTATTTTTAATTATTTATAAATTTGTTAACTTATAAATGTATTATTTTAACAATTCATTGATTTATCATTTTATTAATCTGTTAATTTAATAATTATTAAATTACTTAATAAATCAATGATTAAATTAAATTAAATTATTAAATTATTGAACTATTAAATGAAATTTTTTTAAATTATTAAATTCTAAATTATTAAATTATGCAATTATAAACTAGTAAGCCAATAAATTAATAAATAAATAATTGCATAATTTAATAATTTAGTAATTTAATAATTTAATCATTTATTTATTTAGTAATTTAAAAATTATTAAATTAATAAATTAACAGATTAATAAAATGATAAATCAATGAATTGTTAAAATAATACATTTATAAGTTAACAAATTTATAAATAATAATGTTTATATATTTATAAATTCATAAATTTCATAAATTAAATTAATAAATTTGTTTATAAATTTGTTGACTTATAAATGTATTAATTTAATAGTTTATTAATTTATTAATTGTTTAATTTACTCTAATTGTAGCTTATTAATTTATAAATTATTAAATTAGTAAATTTATAAATTTAGTAACATACAACTTAAAAATGTATACATATATTAACAGTTTTAATAAATTAAAATATTATAAAATAATAGATAATTTTATTAATTTATTAATTTTTACATAAGTTTATAAATTAAAAAAAATACCATATTAATAAAATAAAAAATTATAAAATAATGTATTATAAATTTTTCATTTAATAACTTATAGTTTAATAATTAAATTAATAAATTTATAAACTTAAGAAATTTATATAATATTTTAATTTCATAATTTCAAAATTATTAACATATAAATATAATAAATTATTGATTTATTAATTTATTAGCTTACAATTGTGTAATTTTTAAATATAGAAATGTATTTATTTTTTTGATCTATTATTTTATAATTTTTAATTTACTAAAATAGTAATTTACTGATTTATAAATTAATAAATTAGTAAATAATGAAATTTATAGGTTTAATGATTTACAAATTTAGCAATTTATTAACTACAGATTTAATAAATTAATATATCTTGAAGTAAAAATTAACAGATTAATAAATAAATTAGTTCATAAATTAATAAATTTATTAGTATTTAGTATTTTTTAAATTAAATTATTTAATAATTTGTTAATTTGTAAATGAATTTATTTATAGGTTTATTAATTTATAAATCTATTAATTTTTTTTATAAATTAAAATTTTTTTTAAAAATATTAAATTAAAAAAATTAAAAAAAGTATAAATTAACAGATGATTAAACTAATAAATAAATAAATTATTAATTTAATTATTTATAAAGTTATAAGTTAAGAAATGTATATATTAATTAATTTTAAATTTAATAATATAAAAATTTGTTAACTGATAAATGTATTTATTTATTGATTTATTGATTTATTAATTCATTAATCCATTAATTAAATTTTTTATTTGTTTATAAACTTATTAAGTTAATTTATTATATATTTATAAATTTTGGAAAATGTTAAATTTATAATTATAAGTAATTTTTAAATTTAATAACTACATTTTTAAATGGCTTTAAACACTGTTATTATTATTATTTTATAAAGTTAAATAGTAGATAATTTAATAAATTATTCAATTAATTAATTAATAAAATAAAAATACTTTAAATAATTAATATTTAATTAAAGTTTATACATGTATAATTAAATTAATAAAATTGTAAATTTATAAATTTATAAGGTTGTAAGTTAATAAATTTATGTATGTATGTTAATTTATTAATTAATTTGTTAACTTGTAAATGCATTAATTTTTTGATTTATTAATCTGTTAATTTTAATTTATTGGCTTCCTATATTATAATTTTTTAATTTACTAAAATATTAATTTATAACCTTAATTTTCGAAATTTATATATTTATTAATCTGTTAATTTATTTTTTAATATATTTTTAAACTTCTTAATTTAATTATTTATAAATGTATAATTATAAATAAATTAAAAATTATGAAATAATAAATTATTAAATTAGTAAAAAAATAAATAATTAAATTAATGAATTTATAAGGTGATAAAGAAAAATATTGGTAAAGTGAATTTACGAAAATTTTAGATAGATCGTAACTATAGAGGAGTTTTGGCTGCCTATACATGTAAATTGTTTTCATCGAATTAGATATAAGTGAGGTTAGTTAATTCAACTCTCCACATACAAGTGGGAATGTGTTTGTATTTGTTGTTTACATTTGTAGTTTGATAGCCTATACTATTCTATGCAATTTTTGTAGATAGTTGTTTGAATTACTTAATTTATTTAATTTATTTATGCATTTTATTTATATTTATATTATGTGGTCATGAAGGTGTCAGCCATTGTGGTTGAGAATTATATTTTTAATTTGCGGTTGGTTTTAATTTCATTTATGGGTGGTTCAAGTAATTGTAGTTGAGTCCGTTGGATTCTGTGATTGTGAGAAGATTTTCTTTATTTAGAATCAATTAAGTACTGTACAAACTATTTAATTATTTTAGTTTTTAGTTATTGGAATATCCATATTGAAATATTATTTATCATTAGGCTTTAGAAATGATTCGTAATGAAATGTGTAAAATTAGTTTTATAAAAATTACTAAATTATTTATCCAAATAAATAGTTAGAGTAGATAGATCCCGGAGTATTAATTGAAATGGAATTATGAAGTTTGGGTTGTTTGGGGCAAAAATAAGACCGAAATTAATTTTAAGCCTATATGGTATGTAATGGTGGCGGCCGCGAAGAAAATGGGTGTTTCAGAACATGGTAATTTGGTACTATTTTAAATACATTTTCAGAAATATCTTATAAGTCTGGTTTAAGTTTTTATTCAGCAAACTGATCAATTTTATTTTAGAACGCAGTTTTTACTTTTACAATCAATTATATAAGTAAAATTATATTGTAATTATGTTACTAAATATTGGCTATACTTGGCTGTCTCTAATCGGGTCCATTTCTGTCTTTAGTAACTATACCGATTCAAATGCAACCTCCTTGCTTAGAGCTTGACCGAACAATCAAATCAAATCTCATCTCACCAATACCTTTAAAGGGTTAAATAATAAATGTCAGAAACATATTCGTGCCATTTAAATATACGAGATATGTGGGTGCATCCCGACCACATATCTTAGAGATTTTAAAGAAACCAAGTTGCCCTCTACACCGTGGAGACATTGTCGCCTACAACAACCTCTGCGCCTACCATATACTAGCCTTTTAGCGATCTCTCTCAATACTAAAATGTTGTGCACTCTGGTTTAATAGATAACGGAGCACCGCTGAGAGATAGTTTATAGAATCTCAAACAACGTACAAACTATATAAATTTTACTTGACCACAAGTCTAAGATGACAAAGTCTGAGATGTATTTTGTAATTTCGGATTTTGTAAAATTTTTGAGGTGTATTTTAGCCCAGGGATTTATACCATATATGAAATATATCTTTCTTATTCAAATATAAGTTATAGCCCTTTTTTGTGTCATATATGATCACTGTTCGTAATTGATGATTACATTGAAAATTCTCGATAGTTAAAAATTTGTTAAGTCAAAAACTATTTATTTACTAGTGAATATGCCGAGACCGAAATATTTATCTGAGAAAGAGATCGAAAAAATAATTCAGGAATAGCCTGAGCGTAGTGAAGATGACCTGAAAGACGACAAAGATGAGGAAATATTCTTGCAACACATGGTTGGTACACTCAGACAAACGGTCACGAAAAAAACAATCTTGCGTAGGCGGAGAATTAGATATTCGAAAATATTGAAATAGGCGAGACAAGCTAATATGAAGAGCAAGGAATTTATCGGGATTGGGCGATTGTAAGTTACCAAGACATTCAGTTACCAAAAAAAAAATCTTAGTTGTGAAACCCCCTTATCGATGTTCAATCTTTTTTGTAGTTAAAAAGATTTTAAAAATTTCTGGGAGTTTGTGTTCTTTCTTCGATTCACCAACTGTAAAACTCAGAGCTTTACTGGAATTTCCAAGTGGCAATAAAAAAATACAAGAAGCCATGTCATTCAACAGAGATAAAAAAATCAAAAACATTATTAATTTTATGTGGACATGGGTCAGCGCTAAAAATAACCCATCCTAAATATGATCGGTTATTCAAGATCAGGTTTTAAAGCAACTATCGGTCGACGAGCAATTTTTTGCAACAAAAATACATGCTTGTATGCAACTATCCCGCACTATTATTGTTTCTCCGAAAGAAGGGATTCATTGTATTGAGACCATCAGGCGCAAACGAATTCCAAATTCAAAACTTAGAACAGAACAGGAAATAAACAAACTAGCTAGGGAATCATATGACGAATATTTTTTTACACTTGAAGACGCCAACTTGTCGCTCGTGCAATAGAAAGATAATAATTCTGTAACTCTGGCCTCCTCATAGGTTGGTGCTAATTTACAAGATACCATAGATTATATTTTCACATGCTTGATGTCACTATATAGTTAATTCTTGGATAGCACATAGAAAAACTTGAGCATTAAACAATCAACACCCTATGGCACTTTGCAATTACCGAAATAGTTGAGGAGTAGCACTCTACATTGTTGGCTCTGGCAAGGAAACCCGAAATAATTTATCCACTGCCCGACAACTGACTTAGGCGTTTATGATCAAATCACGAAAGAGACCGGCTCCGAAACACTCCAATTAAAGATGTTTGTCAAGATAATGTAAACAATTTCCCCATCCGGGATAAAACAACCAAATGTAAAATCCCTCAATATATACCGGCCATGGTATATGGGATAACTTCAAATATCGGTCAAATACGTTGCCGTATGCCGAAACTACAGTCGATTTGAACATTTTCATGTTCAACAATCCTAAGCAAACACTCGTATGAGTATTCTCACACCAAAATATTTAATTAAAATTAAAACTAAAACGCACTGCTTCATATACTCGTATGTACGAGTAAAATACATTCCTTGTATACACGCTCGTATGTTGTATATAATTATAATATGTAATGTATGTTTCATAATTGAAAACGTTTTGTGTATACACAATTAAATAATAAAAACAAAAAAAAACTGTTTAATTAGTTTAACTTGAAAGATAGAACTGAAGGGGTGTGAGGGGTAAAAAGTGATGAGCTAAATAGTGTTTATATTGGCTAATTATAACAAAAAATAAAATCTTCATTGCTTTAGTGTTTATTGAAGCATAAGTTTGCTACTCTGAAGAATTTTTCGAAATTATAAATCTGTTGGTTGTTGAATTAGGCTCTTCTTAGATGCTTGTTTATTACATTAGGTTTATTATCCATAAAAATAGAGGATGTACGCATATAGGAAAATTATACAACATTATCTTCTTGCGGTCAATGGCAATATCCATATACATTAAATTATTATTAGGAAGGATTATAAATTGTCTATATATTGTATATAATTCTACTGTACGTGTGAATGTCACTGAACTCCTCCTAAACGGCTGGACCGATTTGAATGAATTTTTTTGTATGTGTTTGGGTGGCGCCCTCGATGGTTTAGATTCACAAATCTAACAAATTCACACATATTGAGCGTATTATATTCAGATATAAGTTACGTGCATAGGATTTCGTTTATTTTTCGACATTTTAATTTTTTTGTACGGTAAATAAACGCACGCTGCCAGTACAACCATATCGAGCAGATGGAAGAGCGAGAAATTGTGGGTATTTTAGAATCGTTTTTACAGAATCACAACCAGTTGGTCCAGTTGTTCAATACCGTTTCAAACAAACTGCAAAACGACAACTATACGATCGTCATCAAAGCAGACAAAGTACCAGCTGGGCAGCACGCTGGCCGGTATAATGCACCGACTATTAATGAAGTTGCAATTGTTATGGTTGGCGACACATTTGAACGTCGAGATATACGAATCAAACGCAGAGATAACACAGTGCATACGATTAAACACAGTCATCGCTCTTACGACGCTTTGCAATATCCATTGATATTTTGGGAAGGAGAAGATGGATATCATTTAAATATCAAACAAAGAAATTCAGCAACAGGTACAATCTACACATGTCATTACCTAATATTTTATTTTTATGCACTATTAATCACTTGAAGCTCTCGATAGAATGATGAAAGATCTAAATAACAACACCAAGCTTCGGTGGTGCTTTACTGCTGCTGTCCGGTGATTTTAGAGAGATATTGCCGGTCATTACATTGTGCTACATATGCGGATGAAATTAACGCATGTATAAAACAAACATATCTATGGCGGAATGTCAGTACATTACGTCTTAACACAAATATACGTGTTCATTTGCAAAACGATCCATTGGCACTATCATTCTCCGAGCAATTGTTCAACATTAGAAATGGAACAATACCATTGCATGGAGACACACAGTGTATCAAATTGCCAAACAATTTCTGCAACATTGTAAATACGAAAGATGCTTTGATTGAAAGCATATTTCCAGATTTACAAGCTAATTATATTAATCATGCGTGGCTTCGTGAACGAGCTATTTTAGCTGCTAAAAATATCGATGTTGACGCTATTAACTTAAAAATACAACGGTCATTGCCCGGCAATGAGATATTGTTCAAATCGATCGACACTGTTACCGATCCTGACGAAGCAGTCAACTATCCTGTTGAATTTTTGAATTCGCTGGATTTACCAGGAATTCCACCACATAACTTGCGATTACAGCCGGTCATACATTCGCTGCTTATATGTGAATATTTGCAAATATGTGAATAAAGGCAGTGATATGTCTGTTTTTCGAGTAGCTGGTGACAATAGCAATGATGAAATCGCCCAATATCAAATGGGGCGCGACATTAGCACTAATGAAGCTCTTTGGAGAATTTATTCATTTCCAATTCATGAGCGATATCCTGCTGTTGTTCAATTGGCTGTTCATCTTGAAAATGGCCAGTGTGTGTATTTTACCGATGCAAATTTACAGCAGAGAGAACCACCAGCAACAACATTAACTGCATTCTTTCAATTGTGTGAAAGCGATGAATTTGCCAGAACGTTGCTGTATTCAGATGTAACGCATTATTTCACTTGGACTGCAAAGAAATGACAACGACGTAAACACGAAACACCTGTTGATGGCCATCCGGGTTTTTTTTTTGCAGATACCATGGGAAGATTATACACAATGTAGTAAATGTTGTTGGACCACGTTCATTTCAACATTTGCGAAGTCTAAATGGTCATTATTTATGTGTGACATATCGTGAAGCATGTGAGCAATTAGGTTTACTTGAAAATGATGCACATTGGGATTTAACGCTTCATGATGCATCGATTGCTTCTTCTCCACATCAAATACGTATGTTATATGCCATAATCGCATACCAACATGTTTTCCATCAAATCCACTTGAATTGTGGAATAAATAAAAAGATCTTATGGTAGAAGACTATTTGATTGGAATGCGTCATCATACAAGAAACGCTGATTTGGTGATTTTATTGGAAATGTATAATGTGGCATTGGTAGCGATTGAAGATATGTGCCTAACGATTGCAAATAAAGCATTAGGGAAATTAGGTTTGTCACCACCCAATCGTCCAATGCATAATTTATTTGATAGAGAATTGCAACGTGAACAACAGTATGATCCCAATGAATTGCAAACATTTGTGATTTGATTGTTCCCAAATTAAATGACAATCAAAAACATGTCTATGATACCATCATGCAAGCTGTACAAAATGAAGACGGTGGATTATATTTCTTGTATTGGCAGCCATTCAATCGCAACGAAAAATTGCATTGGCACTTGCTTCGTCGGGAATCGCTGCTACTCTATTGGATAGTGGACGATACAAACACAAATGGATTGATTACATTGCCGAACAATTTTTGTACCATTCTCCAATCAACAGAACAGTTGATATTGTTCAAAATTACAGTAATCACAATTGGTTGAGAGAACGCGCAATACTGGCACCAAAAAATGTACACGTCAATGCAATCAATTATCAGATTCAAGAAAAATTACCAGGTGATGTGACATAATATAAATCTGTTGATAGCGCAATGCAGATGATGCAGTGAATTGTCCAATTGCATTTTTGAATTAATTGGAACCACCTGGTATGCCACCGCATTGTTTGAATTTAAAGGTAGGCTCATCAATTATTTTACTTAAATGCACCAAAACTGTGCAATGGCACAAGATTGGCAGTAAAACAATTGATGCCGAATTTAATTGAAGCCCAAATATTGACCGGAACAGCGAAAGGTGAAATTGTGCTCATACCACGTATTCCACTGATTCCAACAGACATGCCATTTCAATTTAAGCGTTTGCAATTCCCAGTGCGTCTATCATTTGCCATGTCCAGCAATAAGGACAAACTTGGAGGAGCCGTGCTTTTCAGATGGACATCTATACGTGGCCTGCTCAAGAGTTGGAACTCCAAATTGTTTGTTTGTGCTCGCTTCAAATGGGCAAACGAAAAATATTGTATATCCAAATGTTTTGGATTGACATTAATAATTTTAATGACATTAAAAATCTAGAATATTTCATTTCCTTTTTTTGGTTGGTTGCAACGAAGTGCATCGGGGTTCGCTATTTTGTATATTAACACAAAATTACGATTTCAACACTTTATTAAATGTCCCTGGAGGCGTCGCACTGCGTAGCGGGCATAGCCCGCTAGTAAATGTATAAATTTGGTTTTATCAATGTTGAGTTATGGACTTGTGGGGTATATTTATGTGTATACATATGTATTAGAAGTCGAAAATATAAAAATTCCGTTGCCAATTAAATCTTAGCATTATTAATTCTACCTTTTCATATATGATATGGTTGTATGTATTACATGTATGCTATGAAACATAAAAATCATCGTTATTAATGTTTTTTGTTGGATGCGAAGATTTAATATATGAAATATAATAATATAACCGGGTGATTCATGTAGGACGATATATTATTATTATTTTGTAGTAGTACACACCCGCCCCACAGAGCGTACCCTCTTTATTCATATCACAAAAAAAAAATACTAATAATATAAAATAAAATAAAACAATATCAAATTGTGTATCAATAAGAAGATGTACAATACTATGTATATACAGATATGTATGTAAGTATATCTATACAAGAAAAGCTCGAACTGGCATCTCATGTGAATTGAACATGTTTCGTACATTTGTAACAAACCAAAAAAATAAAATATAAAAAAATTATGGTAAATTACAACAAAACAAAATCATTAAATTCCCTTACGCAAGCATATATGATGTGTACCGTACCTATACCTTTAACATCAAATGAGAATAAACCATCTCAATCAAACCAATCACTTATAAACATCTCTCTCAAAATATAGATATGTACATAATATAAGCATTCTTGTATTGTTTATATAAAACAGCTGGATATATCACAATTGATTTGGCGCACAACAGGGACAAAAATTTAGTCGAAAATAGAAAATTGTTGTTTTCCAGTTAAAACATGACAGGCTTCCTTGTGCGTGTATGCTTATAGATGTGTACGGTGAATAACCCAATTCTCGACTTACCTATATACAAACATATATATCAAAAAATCATAAAGCGGAAAGTTGATGATTTGAATCAGGTGAGAATTGTTCAGAGAATAGAACATCTAAAACAAACAATTAGCAGCCCTGGGACCTGGCTAGGATTCAATCGACCATAATCATTTAGAAATACGAAACCAAGTATGATTACAGAAACGAGTACTGAAAACTCTACCGGAAACATCACAGCATAGAAATTCTCGGCGTCAGTGAAGTAAGATGGAAGGATAGTGCGGAGATATAACAACCAGCACAACCAATTATATGATGTTCTCTGGTGGAGCTAACACACACGAACACGGCGTAGGAGTACTAACAACAATTAAAGGATAGAATGCACTATTCGAATGGAAACCTATAAGAACCAGAATAATAACCGCAAGAATCAACACGAAAAAAAGAAATACAACGATCATACCGTGCTATGAGCCCACAGAAGAAACTAATGGCTCAACAAAATATGGATTCTACGAGCAGTTACAAGCCTCAGAATCTAATGCACACCATAATGCCATCAAGATTATCACAGGAGATTTTAACGCAAAAATTGGAATAGTCACAACGATGGTACTAGACTCTGCAAAGCATAACAATGGAGATAAACTCATCGAGTACTGTGTCGCAAATCAGCTATTCATGGGCGGCAGCAAATTCCACACAAGAGTACTCATAAATACACCTGGACAGCTGGTAAATATGAATTTTTCATCCTCCTTACAAGATGTCAGAGCAATGAGAGGAGTGACAGCGACCACCAACTGGTAATAGGAACTTTCAGAATCAAACCAGCCGCTGCAAAGAATAAATAAAGAATAAAAGGCTGCGCCTTAATTTGATATAGATTGAGAAATACTGACACAAGAACTTTACTCGCGATTAAAGAAAATGGCCAGGAGTGATCGTATAGGAAAGACACAGAGGATATTCTCGTGACTGCCGAAACATCATTCGTTATATTTTGATTTTTACTGTTTTTTTTCTCGATTCATGATGTGTTTCAAATCCATCATCTTTATAGTGTAAGAGTTCATGGATTCAACTGATCTGGCATCCGACTTCGAGTTTGCTGACCACGATAATGTTGGTCGCAACCCCGGATACACCGTACGGAAAGTTTACTGCTGAACTCGTATGGCGATGGTATCTTAACGGAGCCGAGTCATCGCACTACATCTAGACGTCTAGGCAAACGTCGTCGACAGCGTCTGCAAAAAAGACTGTCTGGCCTTGCACTAGGCACAATCACGGAGTGGCCCAGCACTTCCGCTGGCACTCCCAAACGAGTGCGTACCATAACCGATACCACTCCAGAAATGGCGACGGAAAAGCCTCGCTCGTATGCGCAGACCGTCGCGGAATCTGCGATTAAAAAGTTCTGTGTTCGGGAGAACAATCCGGATATCTCTCTTGATGAGAAGAAATTGGGTGTTTTCCGGCTCGAACTTAGTCGTCGAGTTCTTGACTCGGCTAAATCGTCAGGGTTTGTACCGCAGATGCTTGGGTGCTATCTTTCAGATGGTGTCTTCATTTGCAGGTGCAACAATGACGAGACCTACAAGTGGTTTTGTGAGACAATCTCCAAAATGAAAGATGTTTGGAGTGGTTGTCAACTATCGGTTGGCGACCCCCCAAAACCTCTTCTTTTACTAACTTGGATTCCTGATCCGCCTGAGGATCCATGTGTAGTAACCACTAACATCAAGCTGATGAATCCAGCTATTGCAAGTGAAGGATGGAAGGTTGTCCGATGCAAACGTGAGGCAAATCGCCAATCGATTGTTTTCCGGGTTGACCAGAAATCCTTCGAGAGTATATCTGGTTCCGGTTTGTTGTTGCAGTACGTTCTGGAGAGGATCTCTTTCAAGATTATCTCTGGTCCGTAGACAACTTTTATTCTTCTTTTTGCCCAACTCTACAATGTCGTCCATCCTTAATGTAAAACATATCAACTTGCAACACAGTAAGTCTGCTTCTTTTGAGTTAAGGAAGTTGCTTTCTGTAATGCATACAGATATTTGTCTAATCCAGGAACCATATCTTCTTGATAATGTTGTCTCTGGATAGAACTTACTTAATGGCAGAATCTTCTGTAAGAATTCTGTCAATAAAACACTAGCATTTTTATTGACAATAATATCAATGCAGTTCTTATTCACGAGTGTAGCTCGGCCGATGTTACGGCTGTTCTTATTACTCTGGTACCCGCTAATTCCTGCACTAAACTGATCATCGCCTCAGTTTATTTGCCGTATGACTCTTCTTCACCTCCTCCCTCTGAGGAACTCACTAATATTGTGACATGGCGTAAGAACAAGCATACCACTTTGGTGATCGGTTGTGATGCTAATGTTCATCACTCGATCTGGGGTAGTACGAACATTAATCACAGGGGTTCTTCACTGTTTAACTATATAAGCTCCTCTGAGCTTGAGATTCTCAATACTGGAAGTGACCCTACTTTTGTCAACTCTATCCGGCAGGAGGTGATTGACATTAGTTTATGCTCCATGTCCATTATTGATATAGTTTTAGACTGGAGAGTGACGGATGACCTCCTCACCTCTGATCACAGGTGTATTTCGTTTAATATCAACCTTAAACGACCACCTCTTAAACCTTACCGCAATCGGAAATTAACCGATTGGGGTCTTTTCTCGCTAAGAACAGTACGTGTAAACTGGATTCTCTTCGTCTACCGGACGGACAGCTTACCTACTCCAACAAGGAAATTGGTGAGCTGCTCCTTTCGGCTCATTTTCTTGGTTGTGATATTGTCAACTCGGATGATGTTGCTGCCGATCTCACTAGGATGTCTGTTGCGAGTCCCGATTGGAGTTTGACTCACAAGCTGATCAATCATGATGTCTTGCGATGGAGCCTATTTTCCTTTGCATCTTATTAGGCTGGCGGTCCTGATGGTATCTTTCCTGCTGAACTACAGCAGGGTTTTCCTCCAATTCAGGATCATTTGCTCCACCTTTTTCAAGCGTGTATTGCTTTTAACACTGTTCCAAATTCTTGGAGCAGAAGTAGAGTTGTTTTTATCCCGAAAGCTGGTAAGTCCGATTATACGGATCCTAAGTCCATTCGGCCTATTAGTCTATATCCTCAACTTTTCTTAAAGCTCTGGAAAGAATTGTCGATAGATTCATTGGAGATCATTTTTTAATCACATCCCCACTCAGTAACATGCAGCATGCTTATAGAGTCGGTAAGTCTTGTGAAACCGCCCTAGATGAGCTTGTAATCAGGATTGAAAAATCCCTTTATAATAAGGAGTTTCTTGTGAGTACTTTCCTGGATATTGCGGGAGCTTTCGATAGCACTTCGTTTGCTACGATCACAACTGCCTGTACCAATATTGGTATTGATCGCACCATTATCCTATGGATTGAATCCATGCTTAAGTCTCGCACTATGGAGGCGGAGCTTGAAGGAGTGTTAGTTTCTGTTAAGGTCACCAAAGGCTGTCCTCAGGGAGGTGTGCTCCCACCTCTGCTGTGGCTTTTGGTCATTGACGAATTTCTTGTGAAGGTGCAGCAATCTGGCTAGATTGCTCAGAGCTACGCTGATGATCTCGTTCTGACAGTCTCAGGGAAACATCTCAGTGTTTTATCTGACCTAACTCAACATGCTTTAACTATTGTGGAGGCATGGTGTGTTGAGAAGGGTCTTCACGTCAATCTTTCTAAAACTGATTTAATTGTCTTTACAAGGAAGAGGAATACTCTTGAATTTTCTGCTCCCTCCCTTTTTGGGAGAACGATCACAAAAGGTGACCACGTCAAGCACCTTGGTGTTGTCCTGAATAGTAAACTTTCCTGGAAGAATCACCTGGACCACAAGCTTCAAAAAACTACTGCCATTTTTTGGCAATGTAGAAGAGCCTTTGGGAAATCCTGGGGCTTAAGCCCTAGGATGCTTTCTTTTATCTATATATCAATGGTCCTACCGCTACTATCGTATGCCTCCATTATGTGGTGGCCAGTAGTTGACCTGAGGGCTTCTGTAGCCAAGCTTAATGGTCTACAAAATCTTGCTTGTAGAGCCATAATGGGGGCTTTGTCCTCGACTCCACTTCTCGCTATGGAATCCATTCTTTCCTTGCCTCAGTTACGCACCTTTATTCTAGGAACAGCCTGTTCTGCAGCTTATCGTCTGAGCTGCATTGGGGCATGGAATCTCTTCGGTTCTATCGTGGGACATCGACAAATGTTTAGTAATTATTCTTCATGTTTACCAGAAATCGATATGGTTAACGACAGACTACTACCCGAATTCCATTTCTCAAATCGTTTCTCGGTGGCTTATCCCTCGAGAGATTTGTGGAGTTCGCATGTTTTTCTTAATAAATTAGATGAGTTCATTGTCATTTATTCTGATGGCTCTCGTTCTAACCTCAGTGTAGGCTTTGGAATCTACTGTCCTGGGACGGATCTGAGACTTTGCGGTAGTCTTGGTTCGCATTGTACTGTTTTTCAGACGGAACTAATAGCGCTGACACATAGTGTTATTGAGGCTTTGAATTTTGCTGTGAAAAACAAAAGTATTCTACTGTGTACAGATAGTAAAGCTGTACTTAACTCTTTAAGAAATCCCTTGACTGTTTCTAAACTCGTCAAGGAATGCAAACAATTCATGAACCTTCTTTGTTCTAACAATAAAGTTACGGTCATGTGGGTTCCGGCTCATTGTGACATCATAGGCAATGAGATCGAGGATTGTTTAGCCAAAGCTGTTTAGCTGGCCCAATCAACTATAATTGGTCCTGAACCAGCTGCTCCTATATCTTTCAACTACGGGAAGAAAGTTATTAAGGATTACGCTTTGAGAGACTTAAGGTCTCAGTGGCTTTCGACTTTTGGTTGTCGTAAGGCAAAGTAGTTCATTGGGGAGCCCAATTTGAGGTCCACGAAGTATGCTTTATCTTTAAAAAAGAGCCAGTTAAGAGTCTTGGTAGCGATTCTTACGGGACATGGCCGTTTTAAAGATCATCTACATCGTATGCGTTTAGTTCATGATGTTATTTGCGAGGACTGCCTTGAGGAGGATGACGACTCCCTCCACTTCGTGTGCAGCTGTCCTGCGTTCAGTTCTATACGAGTTCGGGTATTCAACTTTAGGTCTTTGAATTTAGATCAGTTGTCCTCTCTGGCTTGGTCTAAACTTGTTCAGTTTGCGAAGGCAGCAGTGCGCGTTTGTAGATTGGGATAGAATCCTGGATTTGCACCAGCCTTTGTGGCATTGAGTGCGGAATCCTCGTGGGTTCCGGCCAATTTTTATAATAATAATAATAATAACATCATTCCATCAAGAGAAGTGCCATATGGAAAACACTCTATGAAATAGGTATACCAATAAAAATAACCTAACTCATCCAAGAAATGTATACCTGAATGCTGAAAATAGAGCTACAAATACTATAATACACTATGAGTCAAATTAGGGTGTGTAGTATCACCACTTCTGTTCCTCATCGCACTGGATATTGTCATGTGCATGTTAGACAAACCATCACTAATGGGATCCAGTGGAATCCAATTAGAAACTACGCAGATGATATATGCCTGCTAACACATAAGCACACCGACAAGGATCAGAAACTACAGAAGCTATCAGATCTAGCATAAGAAGTCGAACTTAAAATGAACATTAAGAAGACAAAAGCTCTAAGACTGAACACAGACATTGCAACACTACTCCGCATCAACCAAGAAACCATAGAACATGTCGAAAAATAGATATTCCTACCAAGATATACGAATATTGAACTCCTGATATTGAAGTCGATATTGAGGAGGAGATGGAGATGGAGAGGACACAACCTGAGGAAGACGCCAAATGATATAACAAGGTTGGCATTGGAATGGAATCCGCAAGAAAAAAGAAAAGTTGTAGTGACCTTGAAAAGAACGGTGTTATAGCTGAAGCGAAATATCTCGGAAAAAGTGTTCTATTAATCACTACAAATGTAGCGGCACTCATGAAAATCGTATACTTCCTGATGTTACCCCAATTCATGTTGGTCGATATAAAGACAACCACATTCAACAAATATAGAAATAGAATCACAAATCCATCAGATTCTGAAAGATAAAATCGTAGAAAAAGGTGTAAGTCTGTGAAATATTCCGCTACCAAGAAAATCCAGCACGAGTGAAATAAGAAGTTATGATTGGTTGAAATTGACTACCGGAAATTAAATCAGATAACAGATGATATTTTCCCATTGCCAAATATCTCAGATATATACTTGACACGTTTGGTATCACACAATATTTCTCGTCCCTAGATTTATACAGCGGTTAAAGAAGAACCAAAACAGCATTTAAGGGATCCTTCCGCAACGTTCCAGCATATGATCAACAATATACTTATTGGTATTAAATTTTTACTTTACCTTGACGATATTGTCATCTTCGGAACAAACCTTTTGAACACAATTTTCTTAGACACGAAAATACTATTCTAAAAATTTGTTACAGTGAACATTTCGATCTCCCTTCTACCAGTAATAAGACAGCATTTAATTCTTATTTATCTTCAAATGATAGCTTTCCAAATATGCACTCAACTATTCAAAATGCAGTCACTATTGACTTATGCAAAACTAATAAGCACGCCAGATTAAGGAACCTTTGAAAATTACTACAACATCTTCAAGATCATTTGAAAAAATATTTGAGGACAAATAAATATTCGGTTATTTTACAAATCTGCCGGTCCTGATGGTATTTGTCCTGTTGAATTACAGCATGGATTTCCCCTTACAAAGGAAACATTTACTACATCTGTTCCAGGCTTGCATAGCTTTAAGCTTTGTTCCACAATCTTAGAGCAAGAGTAGAGTTATTTGCAAAATTTGCAATTCGGACTATACCGAAACCAAGTTTTTTTTGGCCTATTTGCCTGTTATCTATTTTAGAACAGTGGTGCCTTGATAAGGGTGTACATGTGAACCCCTGTGAAACTGACATAGTTGTATTCATTGGACGGAGGAATACAGATGCATTTTCTGTGCCATCTCTTTTTGGGTGTATAAGATTAACAGCTCAGCCTACGTCAAACACCTTTATATTATTTTAGATAATAAACTCTCTTCGATGTATCATCTGAATTGCAAGATACAAAAATCCACAGAGACTTTTTGGCAATGCAGAACAGCTTTTGGTAACTCTTGGGGCTTGTCACACAAAATGCTTTTTTGTTCATATAAATCATTGGTTCTACCATTGCTAACATATGCATCTGTGGTTATGTGGTCAGTAGTCAACTTTAAATCAGCACTTGCTAAACTCAACAGTTTGCAAAGTATCTTATGTATGGCTCTTACTGGAGCCTAGTCTTCGGCTCCGCTTGTAGCTATGGGGGTTATTTTATCTCTGCCCCAGCTACAGTCATTCATTCTTATATTGGGACATAGGTTAATTCTTATACAGTGTTTTTCAACCAGCGGTGCCGGAAATTGACATGTTTAATGATAGGCTGTTGCCTGAATTTAATTTTTATAAATCATTCGAGGTGGTTTATACTTATCGAGAGATATGTGGTTCTCACCAAACATTTTCGCTGGCTTTTTTTCAGATGGCCCGGGTTTTGAACAGGACGCTGGCTTCGGTATCTGCTGCCCATTGCTGGGGCTGATAACTTCTGGCAGTTTGGGTACTTACTGTACTATTTCTCAAGTGGAATTAGTCGCAGTTACTCGCTGTGCCATTACAGCTATTAATATCGCGGTTTACTGACTGGTGAAGGATTGTAAGCATTTTTTGAATGTACTCTGCAGTAATAAAAAAATTACGATCCTACGGGTACCTGCGCATTGTGAAATTTAAGGTAATAAAATCGCTGACAAATTGGCAAAAATTGGCTCAGGTTCATGTTTCGTTGGACCTGAGCCTGCTGCTCCGTTGCCTCTTTACATTGGTAAAAAAAAAATGAAAAATGCTGCTCTACTTCACTTATAGCAATCGTGGTCGTCCACCCCCACCTGCCGTAAGGCGAAATAATTTTTTAGTGAGCCCAACTCGAAGGTGACTAATTACGCTTTTTCATTAAAAAAGGATGACTTGAGAATACTAGTATCGATTCTTACTGACCATGGCCGTTCCAAAGGTCATCGTCAGCTACCCTGCTTTCGATTGTGTTAGGTTTCATGCGTTTAATTCCAGGACAATTCCTGTGCATCCAAATAGCTAAGGATGCAGAACGCATATGCGTGATTTGATAGAATTCAAAGTTTGCACCATGGGGACCTTTGTGGCACTGAGTGCGGAATCTTAATGGGTTCCAGCCAATAAAAATAAAAAACCATTTTATAAAAATTATCCTTAATCGAATTTTCAACAACATTTCATCTCATACACTTGTTTATTAAAACAATAATTAGTTAAGACAAGTAGAATAAATTGTCACATCAATTAAGTTGGAAAGGTTAACTAAACAATTCTGTTTTGATTATATACGCGTATATAATACAAATAAACGAATCTTAGACCATTCCACAATCATTATAAGACGTCCGTCCTTATAAACATACAAACTAAAATTAAATTCAATCGACAGGAGACACTAAATTAACGGGCAAATTACTCAACAAGATAAATTATTAATATTAATTACTTCGTTAGTCCATTTCATCGAAAATATATAAAATAATCAGTAAACAAATAAAATTGAGAGCAAAACAACAAATAAATAAATAAAAAAATCTTCTGCTTCTTCAACCATTAAATTTATTATATGTATTTACGTCATTCCGACGAATAAAATTTATTATACATTTTTGATGAAAATCCTTGGAAAGGTATTTTTGTTTCGGGGAACAAAAATAAATATCTAAGCGTATTATCCTAATTGATCCTGTTGCAAACGTATACAAAAAAAAAAAAAACCTTCTCGTCGAAAATAAGGTGTGACACATCCATTACGTTCTATATAAATTCCATTGATTATTTATGTTCCCAAAACAGAATATATTTCATAGAAATTGTTACCAAATCGAATTGATTTACCATCGCCGGTCTAAATTTTTGTAATATGCCTGAAGCCATTTCCATTTTTAAACACGTGGCGCATTAAAAAATTTACAAAATCATTAGAACATTTTTTAATCTCGATTGAAGCAGAGGACACGCATCACACAGTATTAAATATCATTCAAAATTGGTGACAATGATGACAATTGATATTTATCCTGAGGCGGATACATTTTTAACACTTTCTGTTCATCTTATATACAGTGGGCTTTCGTATATACATAACAAAAATAACCGTCAAAGCTCGACCCTTATCAAATTACATTTTGTGTGTTGTACAATTTTCGTATTCGATCTTATGTAAGTATATACATACATATATACGTATGTACGTATACGAAAATATAAGCTACGAGGAAAATGAGTCGGAAAATTGTTTAAAGGATTAATGAAAAATCGACTATAAATTAAATTTAAACGAATAAAAGTGTTGAAATAATTGACATTTTATTGGTTTGTGGGTGTGTTCAATCAACTAAATCGCCCGAGATTTATTTTGCATGTATAAATATCGAGTTGAGTGCGGTAGTATATACGGTTCGACTCCTATACATACAATTTATAATGATGTTGATTGTTTATGTAACCTGAATGCGATTAAAATCCGAAAAATTGGCAGGATGTTATAAAAGTCGCGAATTGTTTATAAAACAATGGATTATTTGGAGGAGGGTTTGTAAAAGTTATATTTCATGAAACCCAGAGGCAGTGTTTATGAATTATCAGTATTACCGTTTCCATATAAATACTTCTAGTTTGTGTTAAATTAAATACTAAATTCCTGTTTATTACGAAATCGGCAATCTTAGAAAAAGATGCCTATTGTAATTCCCCGATAAAACGTAAAGTTCTGATCTACCGTGTCAGAAATTCCAAGCCATATCGAAGTTACGAGTCCGTGAGGAATTCGATTTAAAAAACAACTTTATTTCTTTAATTCCAAACTAAAAACTAATTTATTCTAAAAATTATATGTTTTTACATCTGAAAAATTATACAATTTGCAAAAAATAATATCAAAAATTCTTATTCTGGGAAAGGAGTACAGTGGGTATTTTATTAATTGAAAACAATAATATTTACATAATATTTGTTTATACCGGGTGTTTCTTATAAACTGAGACGATCAAATATCTCGAAAAATAGCCACTCTACGGAAAAAATGTCCATAATCAAAATTTAATCATACCGCGGGGGAAATAAATTAGTGCAAAAAAAATAGTCCCCAACCCCCGCTTTGTAGGTGGGGCGGGGGTAACTTTTAAACTAAGATAGGAAGCCATATTTTTTATTGCAGATACGGATTCTACGACTAAAAGTACGTATGATTTGAATGAAATATTTTGTTCGGTTCATGATAGATGGCGTTGTAATCGACGAAATTCAATTTTTTCAATTTCTCCTTCTTAGAACACACGCATTCGATTCTGCAATACGTTTGAAATAAAAAACATCACGTTTTCATTGGAAATTCGTCATCAAAACAATTTATTCAGTTTTGTAAATCTAAAATAAGTGTTCAAAATGATGGCCTGCGACTTCAATGCACTTATTAGTCCGTATTTCAAATGATTGTACTCAACTGAGAAGTGTGTCTGGTTGAATTTCAGCACACGCATTTCTGATTCGCTCAATCATGTTCCATCGTGTTGGTTTTTGTGTGTAAACTTTGTTTTTGAGGTAGCCCCACAAAACAAATTCTGGCGCAGTAAGATCTGGTGATCTGGCGGGCCAATTTATCGGACCAGCTCTACCGATCCAGCGACCATTGAAATCACGATCAAGTATTTCACGTGCCATCAACGAATAGTGTGCAGGACAACCATCATGTTGAAACCACATGTTCCGTCTCACTTCTTAGCTCAAATTTTAAAGTAATATTGTCAGTTCATTTTCCAAAATGTTTCGGTACATTTGACCATTCAAGTTGCCTTCAATAATGTGGGGGCCTATGAGTTTGTTACCAATTATTCCACACCACACGTTGACAGTCCAAGGACGCTGATGTTCAACTTGACGAAGCCAGTGCGGATTTGTAACACTCCAATAATGCATGTTGTATCGATTAACCGTTCCATGGTTTGTAAAAGACGATTCGTCGTAGAACATTACGCAACGAAAAAAATTGGGGTTTTGTTGTATTTTTTCACGTGCCCATGGACAAAAGGTTACCCGATTTTGGAAATCAACGCCATGAAGATTTTGGTGTAAAGACACATGAAATGGATGAAACTTGTGCCGTTTGAAAATTCTCCAAACACTGGTGAGGGGCAATCCGGAATCGCGAACTATTTCTTGTATACTAATATGATGATTATGAGCCACTGCTGCCAATACAGCAATTTCATTATTTTCTCCAGTGACTGTTGCTCTACGGGTCCTCTTTTTCGGTTGAACATTTCCATCAGTAATAAATTGTTTGATAGTACGGCCAAATGAAGCACGAATGACGAATTTTGAGTATTTCCAATGAAAACGTGATGTTTTTTATTTCAAAAGTATTGCAGAATCGAATGCGTGTGTTCTAAGAAGGAAAAATTGAAAAAATTGAATTTCGTCGATTACAATGCCATCTACCATGAACCGAACAAAATATTTTATTCAAATCATACGTACTTTTAGTTGTAGAATCCGTATATCTGCAATAAAAAATATGGCTTCCTATCTTAGTTTAAAAGTTACCCCCGCCCCACCTACAAAGCGGGGGTGGGGGACTATTTTTTTTGCACTAATTTATTTCCCCCGCGGTATGATTAAATTTTGATTATGGACATTTTTTCCGTAGAGTGGCTATTTTTCGAGATATTTGATCGTCTCAGTTTAAAAGAAACACCCGGTATATTATAATTTTTGTACAATTATAAATTAGTTATTTTTATGAGTTATATATAATATGTACTCGTAAGTGTGTCCCGATTGTATTACTTCTATATTACTACTGAATTTTGCAATTCATCGCGATGTATTGAATATGCCGATTTATGTTTTGGTTGCATACATTAGAGAATATCGATAATCGATAATAATCTCGAGTATCGAAATATTTTTATTCAGCAATTGAGCAATGTCTCAAAACTAAGCGGCGCGGACATAAATATTTTTGCAACGGCCGATACTATTTATTTTAGTAATTGTTGTGCCGCTACATCACTCCCCTCCTGGATCGAAAACCGTAGTGTTTAAAGGTGAAATCTCACGGTCTTGTGAACACTACGATTTTCGACTGGGCTAACCACAAGTATTCCGTATGCTGGCTTGAGCCTGTCGATGCCAATTGTTTGTTTGCGTCAATTTGCGCAATTTGCGGGTTACTGGATATGGTCCAGAATACGGTGTACTCAAAGGACTTTTAACTCTATATCAATGCGAACAAATACATGTGAGCAATTTTCCAGATTTTTGGGGATATATGTATCCCGTTTGGTCGGATGTCTCGGTTCTGTGGGAACTAAAACTCTCATGTTGGTACGAAGCTGCTTTATGAAATCCGAAGTATCTGTGTTTGGGTTCGAATTTTGATGGTTGATGAAGATTTCACCGGGAACCTTGATGTTTTGACCATGCACTAGTTCTGCTGGAGTGCAGTTGTGGTCTTCCTTGACTGAGGTTCAAATACCCAATAAAACGGTTGGAAGATCGGAACTCCAATGGGATGTATTGCATCCAGCTGTTAAAGCGGCTTTAAGGTGCCTGTGGAATCGCTCGACAAGACCATTCGCTTTTGGATTATACGCTGTTGTCCGAATGCGATGCGAACCTAGGAGCTTCGTGAGCTCGGTGAACATTGTTGATTCAAATTGTGTTCCTTGGTCTGTCGTTATATAAAGTGGGACTCCAAATCTACAGATATACTCATTGTAGAAGATCTTGCTTACGGTTTTGGCAGTCATTTCTCTGATTGGAAAAGCTTCTGGCCAACGGGTAAATCGGTCGACCATCGTTAGAATGTAATGATAGCCATTCGATTGGGCCAGTGGACCAACTAGGTCCATGTGAATGTGTTCAAACCTGCCACTTGGTAGCTCGAATTTACCAAGTTCTGATTTTGTGTGGCGAGGAACTTTGGATTTTTGACATTGGATACAAGACTTCGCCCAGTTACTTGTATCAGTATTCATTCTTGACCAGAAGTATTTGGAAGAAATTTATTTTCGCGTGGCACGTATTCCAGGATGTGATAAGCCATGTAGACTGTCGAAAATTGTCCGTCGTATGTTCTTGCGAACGAAGGGTCGATTTTTACCTGTCGATGTCTCACACCAAATTTGCTGCTGGTTGTCTGGTAGGTTGACTTGTTGCAGGTTGACTCTTGATTTCAAATTCCGAACTGATATCAATTTCTGCAATTCGTCGTCGCCTTGTTGTTGTTGTAGTAATTCTTTCATGTCGAAAGAGGAGACGCTGATTTCTGGTGAAAACGTCTCACCAGATCGAGACAAACAGTCGCTCACCACAATTTCTTTGCCTTTGATGTGGTGAATGTCGGTCGTAAATTGTGCAATTTAATCAAGATGTCGTAATTGCCAGGGATTACGTTCTGATTTTGACGGGATTGCTGTAGTGAGAGGTTTGTGGTCGGTAAATATGGAGAAATTTCGACCTCCTGCTTTATTGCTAAATATATAGCAAGAAGTTCTCTATCAAATGTAGAGTATTTGATTTCAGCTGGAGAAAGTTTCTTTGAAAAGAACGTAAGTGGCTGCCATCATCCACTATTGCGTTGTTGTAAAACAGCTCTAACTGCTATATTGGAAGCGTCGGTAGTAATGTTGAACTCTGTGTCGTTTAACGGATGTGCCAAAAAAGTGGCAGCGGCAATAGAACGCTTGACCTCTGTAAACGATGCAGTGCATTCTTCAGGCCAAGAGGAATTTCTTCTGTGTTTGCCTTTCTTAAGAAGTATAGCCAAATGCCTGTGAATAGGCGCTAACAGTTCGGCTAAACGTGGTATAAAACGGTGGTGATAGTTCACCATACCGACGAACTGCTGTATTTGGCGGATTGATGTTTGCTCTGGAAAGTTTGAAATGGCTTCAACTCTGTCTTTTGACGGGAGGATGAATTCTTTCGAGATTGTGTGGCTCAAGAAATCGAGTGACTTCACGCCGAAAACGCATTTTGATGCTTTAATGTTAATTCCCAATGCGGAAAGACCTTTAAAAACTGTATCGAGATGTTCTCTGTGTTCCATATCGGAGTGACTAGCAATGAGGATATCATCGATATAAGAAAAGACGAAGTCCAGCCCTTTCAAAACTTCGTTAAGGAATCGCTGATATGTCTGGGCTGAGTTGCGAAGACCAAATGGCATTCGTGTGAACTCGAAAAGCCCAAAGGGAGTTGTTATCGCTGTTTTATGTATATCCTCAGGAGCCATGGGAATATGATGGTAGGCCCGTACCAAGTCTATTTGTGAAAAAATAGTGGCGCCGGCGAGTTTCAACGAGAAACTGTGGATATGTGGAATAGGGTATCTATCCGTGACTGTGACAGTGTTAAGCTGTCGATAGTCTCCACAAGGGTGCCAGTCCATGTCTTTCTTTTGCACCATATGCAATGGTGAGGAGACTGGAGATGACGAGGGACGGTAGATTCCGATATCTGTCATACACTGAAATTCAGTTTTGGCAGCTTTTAGTTTCGTAGCGTCAAGTTGTCGCAGTTTTGCACATAAGGTAACCTACCTTTTGTGACGATGTAGTGTACTACATTATGCTTCACTGGCAAATTATAATTTGGAGCTTCAGTGAGCGCGGGATATTTCTTTAAAAGAGCGTCGTATGAATTGTTAACGCTGAAATGTTTTAACGTTGGCGTATCAACCGGAGCGATGGTTGCGTTCACGACAAGGGTTGTAAGCGAATCCGAAAGTCTTCTGTTTTTTCAAATCGACCACGAGGCCATATTTAGACAGAAAGTCAGCACCTATAATAGGTCTGTCTACTGCCGCGACTATAAAGGGATGTGTGAACGAACGCCTGAGACCGAGATTGACTTTTAGCAGTTTTGTACCGTAAGTGAAAATTGGGGTACCATTTGCTGCGGTAAGAATGCAAACGGCGTCCTTTAATTGTCGGGGAAACTTTTTAACGGGTATCACAGATACTTCAGCCCCCGAATCGACCAGAAATTGTAAATGGTTTTCATGATCGGTGATGAAAAGACGGCGAGATAAACCAATCCCACTGTTTGCCGTAGAAACAGCAGGATTTATTTGTTTTCCGAAGACCTAGAAAATTTTGAAGTAGCCTCACCATGAGTCGGAAATTGCACGGCTTAGTACAGTTGCGTGAGCGTGAGCCAAAACGACGGTGGTAATAACAGAGTCCGGAGCGAAAAGATGATCTCGTCCGTGATCTGGGTCTGTTTTGGAAATTACCTCTGTATGGTGATCTTCCACGGTATCCAAAGCTCATGTTGGATAGTGTACGTTGAAGATCAGCCAATTGTTGTTGCGTCTGGTAGAGTTGTTTTTGCATTCTAGCAAGGTCTGATTCACCGTCAGCAGTTGCCTTGCCAAAGGATGGTTGCTGTTTAACTTCAGCTATTGAGGGTGTGGATTGAGCATAAATCCAAATTTGGTCGGCGACCGGTAATAGTTCCTGCAGTATGTCCTTTTTCGAATCCCGCGCCAGGATTGCTCGTAAGTCATCTGGCAATCGTTTTAGATTTTTGAGTAAATCAGCGTTTACTAAATAGGTATAGGTTATGTAAGTATTCGGAATCTATTTTGAAGCCCGTCTCCGTGATGTTCGTGCATAATACAGCTGGTAAGACTTGGAATGTCTTCACTTCCTTATTTATGAATGTGGAATTGTTGATTTGGACCGTTTTGTTGGCATATTGCACCAAAAAACTTCCTTCTAAGTGTCGACTCGTGTTGTTATACGAAATCTTTCCGTTGAAGTTGCTTAGGAATATGGTATGATCGTTTAAGATTTGTTGGTTGTGGAATTGATACTCGCATTTAGCATTTAATCCTTTTATCAGTTGGTAGATGCAATGATCCGTTGGTATTCTCTTTAATCCACTTCGATCACAAATAGTCATTTCTCCTAATATGTGGTATTTTTTGACAATTTCAAATATCTCATCTTGATTGAGAAGAAGTTCATTGAATTCCATGTATATATATACATTGATTGTCGCTGGAGATTGATCTTATGATAATGTGATTGTAGTCTAGTCTGCTAGTTTTCGGCATTGAGAGGATCTATAAGAGAATGGATTCTTTCATGATCATCATCGGTTCAGCATATTCCATTGCCTCTATCTCGTTGGCATATGGCACGGTTCCAATGTCCATGATTAAACGACTAATTTCTCCTTTACTTAATAAATTAGTATTGACGATGTTTTGTTTGGCTAACTGGACAGCTCGGACTATCTCATATATTTCATCTTTGAGAATTGTGAGTCGATTGAACAAGACTTCCTTATCTGTCGTGTTTATAATGAGTGGTAAATCGAGGGTGTTATCCGATCCATGATTACCTCATAATCCTTCAAATTGATGACATGAATCACCTTGAAGTTCCGTTGGATTATTTGCCCGTTTCCTTGTTTTATTGTTATCAGTGGTGTATTGCACTCGTAGATGCTCAGTAGCAGTAGTAGTAAAACGCCAGAGCCATGAACTAGAAAAGAGGGGAGGGAAAGGTTGTAGTAAGCATTGTGATAATAATGGGAAGTTATTGTGGTAGGTTTTTGATTTGGGCTTTATGAATACGCCTTCCAGAAGTAGTTGTTATAGCGAGGTTGTTAACTTGTGCCACTGTTTCTTGTCAAAATTTCGGCTTATTTTTTCCTTTGATTTGTTTCACTGCCGTATAGATGGTATCGCCTGGTTTGTAGGTCTTTGGATCGACTCTCTTATTATTTTCTCTTGTAATGGTGGCGTCTTGGTTCTTACGTAATCTCTCGAACAGATCCTCGCGAATTTTTGTTTGGAAATCTACCAGGTTTTTGGTAGTTGGTTCTCTGAATTGTTCCAAAAAAGATGTCGTTTGGTTTTTGTTGGGTAACCGTGTGTATTGAATCGTTGTATCGGTCCACTGCAATGTTGATGAGTTCTTTAATGGACAGTTCCTTGATTTACCTCACTTAGTTGGGAAGGAGTTAGGTAGATTTGAATACCTAAGGTTTTTAAGTAGTCTGTTACGATAGTGTTCACGAAGCTACTTTCGTTATCTATCACGAGTATGCGAGGTGCAGTGGAGTAATGTATTGCTTTAATTAGTTTATCTCGTATACGTGCACAATTAATTTGTTCTTGATGCGAAAAAATTTTGCGAATTTTGAAAACTTGTCCACACACGATAAAAAATTTTCATTTTTGATCTTCCTATGAAGAATTTCTGCAGGGTACGTTGGAATAGGTGTTTGTTGGAGAGCAACACGATAAGGATGTCGATCGTATTTATTTGTGTTGCATATATCTCGCATGTTTCCGTGTATTTTTTGATAAAGCTGGCCACCCTTGGAAAGTAATAGCGTTCCAAAATTTGCTTTCTGTTTTCCATGTGGTTCCTATGTGCCCGCTTGTGTTCTTTGTCCTCAACAATGTCCTCAAAAATTCTCTGCGTTATGCGTATTTTGTAGTTGGAAAAACTTTCTTTAAATACATCATGTAGAAGTTGGATATATTCTTCCGGTATTTTGATTCCGTTGATGATAGTTGGATGCAATCGTTCCCGTAAAACCTTGTTTAAATTTTGTTTGTTTAGCTCTGGCCGACTAATATAGTGTCTATGGTAGATGGGAAGTGGCAACTCATACACATAAATGTCCTGACCATTCTGGAAGATCAGTTGGTTACTGAAGACATTGATGGGTATACATCACAGTATCCCACTATGTCGGTAGAATCCTCTTCGGCATTGTGAATGGTTCCATTAGTGGACAATGTGTTCGCTTCAAGTTCTAGTCTAGACCAAGCGTCCGCTACTTTGTTGGTAGGGCCAGGTTTATAAATTAGCTCGTAATTATATTCCTCTAATCGAGCTTTCCAACGTTTTAATTTGGCATTGTTATTGGTCTTATCTAGGCACGTTGTGCTTATGCAGCATTACTGACGGTGTTAACTTCGATGTATTAAACTACATCTACGTGAACGGATTATAATTTGCTCATCTCAAACCATTTTTTTTGTAATCCCAGAGTTGATAAAAGCTATGGAATTTTACTAATCCAACTGAATCTTCGTCTAAGAATGTTCATAGTTGATCGGAAATAAACTTAATTCGGTACTTACATACCCACTGAAAAAATTTTAAATTTATAAAAACTTTGAAAAATACGATCAAATTTTCAAAATTACTAATCTAATTTCTAAAAATTTACATATACGAATCTAACTTCTGAATTTTTTCAGATTCACATAAAAGCAATGAAAAAAGTGACTAAATTAACTTCTTTAAATACGAAGAGTTTGTAAAAGCTTCGAAACTTTATGATTTTATTTTCTAAAATTCTCTTAGTAACTTGCTTATTAAAGCTCCGAAAATTTACTAACCCAAATTTCAAAAATTGTTGGGATTGATAAAAGCTCCGAGAAGTTCGAGCATTTCAAAACACCCCGAGTTTATTAAAGCTCGGACAATTTACGATCTAATATTTATAAAATAACGAAATTATTAAAATAAAATCTAAATTGGGTTCTAAAAATATAAATAATCCGTAAAATTTTGAATACAACTAAGCAAAGTTGGCAAAAATATTGGAATCTTTAAAATGTAACTACCCAGAGTTGATAAAAAATTCTCAAATTGATTAATCCAAGAAAGACACTGAAAATACATACATTTAACATCTTACCAATTTTCGACTTATGTTGGATACATCAAAAAGCAGTATCCAATTAATACAAATTCTCAGAGTTGATGTAACATCTAAAAACCCATAATTGATAAATGCTGTCGAATATTTACTAAAGCTCTGAAAAGTACGAACCGAATTTCCAAATTCCCAGAAAGTTTATGAATGTATTTTCTCAGAGTTTCAAACTATTCAGACACTAAGGAATCAAAACTCTATAATTTTTCGGATCCACAAAAGCTCCGAAAAAATTTATAAAAGCTACAGAAATGTATGATTTTTAATTTTCAAATTTTTAAAATTGAATTGATCAATCTTTCGAAAAATTAATTAAAACAGTTTTAAATGCCCCCCTTACTGAGTCAACAATTTGGCTCTAGCGGTTTCGATCCCGAGCATGGTCTTCATACTGTCTAAGACAATCTAAAGAGGCGAAGTCGTTCTCCACACCGTGGAGCCATCGTTGCCCGCAACGACCTCTGCGCCTACCATATGGTGGCTCTCCTTTCATAGATCGCTGCACAATTCGTTCCGGATCAGCACGCAGAACGTGCCCGAGCCAGCGTACTCGATGAGATCTTACTTCATGTACAATATCGGGGATCTTCATCAGATCTCTGATCTAAATCACACGCATGACTCTTCTTTCAAATGTAAGGAACCATCTCTCCTACTCATCCGTCAGCGCCCAACTTTCACATCCAAACATAACAACGGGCCTGATCAACGCTTTGTAAAGCTTCAGCTTCACGGTACTTGATAAGTGTTTAGATTTTAGCAGTGGTCTTAGAGGATACAAAGACCGACTAGCTGCCAGCCGCACTTTAATATCCTCACCCACACTGGTATCGTGAGTGATAAGAGAACCCAAATATTTGAACCTCCTCACTCCCTCAAACGTGTGGTGGCCACTACTAAAATCTGGTGTGCCATTGTCCCTAAAACCAGAGATCAGGTATTTCGTTTTGGACTCATTGATCTGAAGTCCAACTGAAGCTGAAAACTCTGCAAGCGGATCAAGTAATTCTTTCACTCCGTTGCTATTCAGTCCAATCACGCATATGTCACCTGCATATGCAAGCACCTGATTGAACTGGCGATGTAAGATGTTGCACTGAGGTGTTTCAGTTTTACGAAAAATGTACTCCAACATGAGATTAAAAAGTATCGGGGACAGAGCATCTCCCTGCCGAACACCCGAGTTAACTACAAAACTTGCCGATAGCCTGTTCTCAAGTTTTGTTGGCATTCCTAGGTATTCCAGGGCAGACCACAAACTCTCTCGATTGATCGAGTCATAGGCGTGCCGGAAATCCTGGAACACCTGATGTATGGGGATTGATGTCCCATAATATTAAGATAGAATAATCCGCAGCAAAATCACCTGATCGGTGACTGATCGATTCGGACGAAATCCTCCTTGATAGTCACCAACCAAGCCCTCCGCTAGAGGAGTGATTCTATCCAACACAATGTATGACAGTAACTTGTATGCAGTGCAAAGGAGAGCTATTCCGCGATAATTCTCACACTTCAAGCGGTCTCCCTTCTTGAAGATGGGGCATCCCAACTAGCATTTTGAGTTGTAAAGAAGTGTTCACATAATTGTGACAACTAATTTCATTCTTGTTTTGATGTTGCGAACCGTAGATCACAATACTACTACAAGGATGTCACAACAAATTTGGCGAAAATAATCGGTTGTTACAACGTTGTAGTCTTATCATTAGGTGGTTGTGGTTGTGGTACACAACTTATGTAATTTGTCGTAAAACGGTTGTGTAATATATGTGAAATGGTAATTTAAATGTTACCACAACCTTTTGAGATAGTATTTACAGCTAAGATACAACCAGTTCATAACAATATCGGTGATTAAGAATAATCGAAAACTCAACATAATCCACAACCTGTTAACAAACAAAACAATATGGGACGTTAAATTATAACAACCATTTGTATACTAATCAATTGTTTAAAGGTTGTAATAGTACAATGTTATACAATACCAAAAACAAATAGACGAAACAATGGAAGTATAAGTCATAATAGATTAGTTTAATAATTATTGTATTAATATTTTGCGAATTTTCATTTGATTTTTTTTCGCACATGTACGTGAAAAACTATGGGAACTACAATTTTTACTGCAAAATAGTGATTTTTAGTTCGAAAACTAAAGCTTGGCTCTATTTTATTTGTCATTAGAAGAAAATTAATATAATTAAAAACCAATTAAAAAAATAATTACTACGAGATAAAAGGTCAATCAACTTCATTTGGTTAAAACTACAATTTTTTTCCAAAATGGAGTCGAAAATTATCCATATAATATGGCGTAGGTTGTACCAACAGCCGTTCAAATGCAAAAAGACAACAATGTTTTATGAAATTGTTGTGTTTGTGACTAACATAGCAAAACAAAGTTGTGAATCGGTTATAAAACAAACGTTCATTGTCATTTAGTTGTGTTCACAACTAGAGAAACAACGTTTGTATGTGAACGGGTTGTGAAATGGTTGTGAGTTGTGACAAATATATACTTGCAAATATTTATATTCATCTCATACGTTGATTTGACATTTCCAAAATAGCACGGAACACGTAAGTACTGCATTTTTTTGTTAAAATAATTTATTTAATTAATTATTATATAATTATATAAAAGTTTTAATTATATGTAAAGTTTGTTTGTGATAATAAAGAGCATTATAAAATGTAGTTAAAATAAAAAAATAACGTGTTGCATTTTATAGCAATCGCCAAAAACATTTTATCTTTATTTTTTTATTTAGGCCTAACGGGATTTACTTATGCAAAGGAACAAATTTGGTTGTGTGTGCGTACTAGAATACAAATTATTTTTGTAAAATCGGCCTTTCTACAAAAAATTATTTGTAAAGATTTTATTTGTTGTGATTGCGAAATGATTCACAACAAATTTTTGTAAAATCGCACTTTTCACAAAAATTTCTTTTTTAAGTAGTTGTGTGCGAACCAATATGTATATATAAAAAGAAATGGTTGTGAAATCGGGATTCCTAGAAATTAATTGGTTTAGTGTTAATTTATTATTATTTATTTGTTTTGTGTTTTTATATTCCTATAAATTCGTCAACGGTTTTTTTGTCATTCGGTGCAAGTGATTTTCGTGTTTTCCGGATTTTCGAACATCGACCCAAACATTTTGCATCATTTTAACTCGCAATGTCAAAACGTTTCAAGAAGGGCTGGCTTTAGAGAAGGATCTCTCAGGTTCCAGCTCTAATACCGAGGAAGAGGAGAACGAAAAGGATGCATCCAGCACGAGGAACGTTGTACGTGTAAACCGATTCACAATTAATTTTTTTGATTTTCAGAATTAGTTTTTTAGAGTTTTCAGTTTCTAAACTTAAAGCTATTTATTATCTTTATAGAAGTTATTTGCGTTTAGAACAATGGGTACGTTTTTGGTGGTACAAACCAAGGAAAATGGCGAGAGACTGCTGAGCACCGTGCCAGTTCAATGGGTCGTGGAAAGGGGGAAACAAAAGACCCTGTATTGGCCAAATACAAAAAATGTCGAGAAATATCGCAGGAATTCTCATAGTGTTCCGGATTTTCAATCATGGAGCCAAACACCTTGCATCATTCTAAATCGCCAAGTCAAAACGTTTCAAGAAGGGCGGGCTTTAGAGAAGGATCTCTCAGGTTTCTCTGATACCGAGGAAGAGGAAAACGAAAAGGCATTCCGAAATTTAAAAAGGATGCATCCAGTACGAGGAACCGCGCTGAATTTTAACCACCAGGTTGAAATACTGCAGAATGTTGCTTCAGAGGTAGTTGACACACGACCACTTCATTTAAATTCCCCACGAACACCAGAAAATATTCCTCGATACAGCATACCACAAACTGGCCAAATCATAAATATTACCGATATTTCCCAAAACGCAGAAGTGGCCAACGTTTACGAGGATAAAAGTCAAAATTACATGGAGGAAGGAACTTATGAAATGAGTTGTGCTATTATCAGAATTGAAACCAATCAAAACAAAATCATAGAAGAAATTGAAAATTTAAAAAATACACAAAAACAGATTTTCAACACAATGACATCTCTAATGACGCAACATGCGGAAATAATAAAATTACTATCGGCAGGTGGATGTAAATCAAATAGTCAAATGGAGGAGGACTTGTTTAAGTTTGAGCCAATTTCGACCATTGATGAGTTAACTGATTGGGATAAAAAGTTAAACGATGGAGCATTAATGGCCAAATTGGTAATTATAATATTATCTAATATAGATACACAATAAAATTTTTTTTGTATGTTCCCCGATTTAGACGTCACACCTAGCTAAAATTTGTGGAACTAGCGGGAAGAGAATTGGTTGGGATGTATCCTATAAGGTAATCGATCATTTTATTACGCGTGAGGTAATGCAATTAATCCAGTGGACCAAGTGTTACGGCAAAGAAAAGCCGGCATTAATTATGTTTACAAATATTCAAAAGTGTTTCTTCAATGCTATTTTACTAGCGGACTCCAAATATACATTTGATGAGAATCAAAAATTTTTTAAGGCTGTATGTAAAAACAGCAAACGTCGTTTGGAGGAGAAACTAGCTAAATTAGATGAAAACAGATCCACTAAAAAGTATGTGGTATAACTATATTATATAATTTTCTCTCTAAAATTAATTTTTTTTATATTTTATAGATCTAAAGTTGTCAAAAGCGGATCCACTGATACTATTATTACTGGGGAAAATCTATCCCATGAATCCAAAAATATTGAAGATGGTTTTATAGATCACACAGAGCTCATTCGTGATTCCATTAGTATTTCAATACCAGTTGATAGTTAAATGAACTCTAACAATCCTGATAAAGCAACACATAATTTGTGAAGGAAATGAATTAATGTTTTTTTGTTACCAAAGTATTTTTTTTATTTAACCATTTTGTAAACAAATATGTTACTAGAAATAACTAATAAACAAATTTTGAATTTATTTTTTATTTTATGGCTTTAAAATATTTCCGCTACATAAGTCCAAAGTATGCAAAAGAGGTATAAATATGTACTGGTTATCATTATGTGCAATCACTACTAATTTTCATTTTATATCATTAATGGAATAATATGTTGACACTTTTTTCCTTGATAAGTTGGATTTATAAATATTTATATACGACGAACGAATTGGTTCTTCAAATACATTATGCAATGTTTCTAACTCAGCGCCATAAATTAACAATTCTGAAGGTTTTTTAACTGCATTTTCCATCCCAACAATTCCATTGGTTTTCGTTAAAAACCATTTGTTGTGCAACTCATTACTGAAATACAGTCCTTCTATGATTTCCATTTTATGAAAGAATTTTTCGTTTATTCCCAATTTTGGAATACCCCTGGCATTATTCTCTCCTGAAAAAATTGGATATTTTTTTTAATTTCTTGTTATCGGTGACAATTTGCTCATTTCAGTCAAACGCTTAGCTGCCTGTGCCAACGGATGTTTTCCCTGGCGTAGTATTCTTTTAATATGATATAGTTTATTCTCAAATGGGTATGCATTCATAGTCGATAATATACCAAATATTTTAACTTCGTCGACTATATGTGATAAATTATGTATGTTACTGGTGATAGACCCTGTGCCGTAAATACTTATATAAATTTCAATAAATGTATTAATCATATCACTTGCAATATTAAGTAAGTGTGAATAAACGTTACTAGAGCAAATTGTTATTGAACAAAAAATTAATAAAAAGTGTTCATACAATTCGTACTCTAAAAAGTCTTTTAGAACAGCTATTGAAATATAATGAAAGAAAGTACGGAATTCCAAACCTTTCCAATTTGAAAGATAGTCTAGGCCTCTAACAGCGCGATGTACTTCCTTTGGCATTTTGCACGATGTTAAATAGTAAGAAATTGCTGAAATTTCTCGAGCATTCCACTTGCCTTTATAGTTTTTAAAACTTCCATCCCTCCATCCAAATAAACACCTTTTCATAAAGCCTAGGTGAATTAAATGTAACTCTTCAGCAACAATGATATCTTTGATCATATCAATAGGCAAATCTTCAATTGGTGATCTTATTTTATGATGACTACTGTAAGTTTTATTCCGAAAATCGTGATCCGTTCTGTTTGGTAGTCCAATATGTGGAAATGACATAGTTTTATGGTCATAACTCCATTCTCCAATTACAATACATTTTAGACAACCATGTCTGCCATTAAAATTTGTTACACCTTTGAGAAAGGCTCTGGCCGGTGCATCACAAACGAAACATCTGACTTTAATGTTAACTTGATATCCGTTTATTTTAATACCAGTCTTTAACAAAATATTTAGCTCGTCCACAAACGGTCTTTATACAAATAAAATATAATAATTTTTTATTAAATCAACAGAACAATTGATGAATGAATAATTACCTTAGAAATTCTTCTACAGACTGCGGTTTTCCAGTTCCACTCCAGATACCGATTACCATTGGTTTGTATGTTGGAATTTCAAAAATATTGAATAGTATCGGCCAAAATTCTTCCTTGGAGCTCTTATAAATAGGTAGACCATCGATATTAAAATTAAGTGAAATATTAGTTGGTCTGTCTACCTCACCTAAGCTATATTTAAGGCAAATTTCTAGACCTTGGTGCCAATAAACACCATGACCAACAGTTATTAATGACACATGTTTTGGTGTTTCCAGTAAAGTTCTTGAATCATGTGGCACGTTGACCGTCGTTTTATTTTTTATTATTTTCAACAAGGAGTTGATGGCATCATGCCTTATATTATGAGTTATAGCCCAACGTCTTAAATCCTCTTGAAAACGAGAATCAAGATCGTTTTGTTCGTAATCATTTTCACTTTCTTCGGAATCATTAACCATATTTTCAAAGTTGTTTTCTTCCAAATATGCATAACTGGTTTGGTTTTTGTCGTTATGGCTGCTTGTTGGAGTTAAAGGATCATTTTGGTTAGTTAAATATGAATTGTCCTTGTATAAAGGTTGCAAATTTTCTACCACAATGTTTTCTCGAGGAGCATTGTTTAAGTTAGAAACTTTAAACTTTAGGCGATTTTCAATCAGTAGCCGCCTATATGTTCCACTTTTTTTATATTTTTTCCAACTAGAAATAATTAAAATTGGTTTAAACATTTTAAATTATATGTGCGCGCTGCTCAAATACGTCTTGACTGTTCTAAAAAAAATTTGACACTTGGACAAAATGACTATTTATGTAGTTTGCAAACGGAGTTTTAACAACTAATGTACAACCATTCAAACGAAATGACTGATAATTAGTTCGCAAATGGAAGTTGAGTTCTTTTCACGACTTTCTAATTGCGAACTATACTAGCAGATCTCAAATGGTAATTGTATTTAGTTGTCGGAACTCTTTCATAAATGATTTCATATAGCATTTGCTTTAGCTATTTATTGGGGACTAAATTAGCTGTGACATGCATGTCCGAACCAAATTTTACCACTTATTTATCGACGCTTCTCAAATGGTAACTATAAAAGTTGTAACATGCATGCCCCAACCATATTTCTGAACCAGTTGATTTAGTCTCAGGAGTGGTAATTAAATTAGTTGTGACATGAATGTAAGAACCAAAATTTTAGGATCAACTGGTTGTGGTAACGAATTAGTTGTAAATATTTCATTCGACAACTGTTCCACAAATACAATTTTTTTCAATTTTTTTCCTAAAACTGACAACCATTTAACAAACAAAATGTGGTTGTGCCAACACTTACACAACCAATATTTAGTTGTGAACAACTAACCAGTTGCAAAATGCTAGTTGGGATATCGCGGCCACTTTCCATTCGTCAGGCATAACTTCGGTTTGCCATACTAATCGAATAAGGTCGAAAAGACAGTTCAACAAAGTATCCCCTCCGAATATCAAGAGCTCCGAATTAATGCAATCCACTCGAGGTGATCGGTTTCGTTTCAATCTCTGCATGGCTTTAGTGAATTCCTCATGGGATGACTCCTCAGTGGAAATCTCCGCAGTCTGTATTAGAGGTGGCTCAACAACAGTCTGTGACGCATGATGAACATCAAGCAGGTCAATAAAGTATTCACTCCATGCGTCAAGTAATGCGTCGATGTTGACACAGAGGTTTCCATCCCGGTCCCGAATGACGGTTGACGTAGGCCTGAAAGTATGGTGCAGTCCAGTAATTCCTTTAAAGAAATTACGCGAAATGCGCTCATTGCTGAGTTGTTGTACTTTCAGAACCTCGGCCTTCCACGATTCTCGCTTCTTCCGTCTACAAATCCGCTTAGCTGCCCTTCCTGCAAGAGCAGCCTTGTTTTTCCTCGCGATTATGAGACGTTGTTGCACTTCATTATGGGCTATATTTTGTTGCTCAACTGCAAGACGACACTCGTCATCAAACCAATCATTCTTGGGTCTGACTTTCACTATACCTAAAGTCTGTTGAGCAGCACTGATAACCGAAGTTTTCAGTACCTCCCAGACAGAGTTCACGCAGTCAGACTGGTAATTAGCTTCATCAATGTTGTCGCTGAGAAGATCCTGATATCGTTTATTTTGATTTTCATTTATCAGACCTTCACAGTTGAAACGTACCATTCGTTTCGTTGTGTTCCTAGACTTGTACGAAAACTTCCATCGTAGCTTTACATTCCCTGCGATATTGAAATGCCCTGGCACCCACGTCAAGCGGATGTTGAACTGATCAGCCATCTCATTTAAAGATGCCAGACAGTTCTGGGCTACTTTCGACGTCAGGGAGTATGATTGTAGCGTTTTAATAGCAGCCATGCTTTTCGTAAAAATGCGAATATCCCTCGTAGATATTACATTATACTTCAACCAGTCCATGACTTCCATTATCGCGATCAGTTCAGCTTGAAAAACGCTGCAAAAGTCGGGAAGACGAAATGAGAGGTTAACCCCTAGTGCCTCACAGAATACCCCGCAGCCAACCCCTCTATCTCTTTTTGAGCCATCCGTGAAGAAGCTTAGCGCCTCATTGTCCATAACCGTTTCGTTCACCCAGTCCTCTCTGGTGGGAAACTCAGTTTGGAATCTCACCTCAGCAGATGGCAAGGGAATAGCGTAGTCGGTAGCTTCCGGAATACCCCTGTTGCATAGGATAGACGAGTGCCCTGCATTGTTACAGGTCCACATAGATATGGATTTGAGCCGAATGGCTGTGCAAGATGCAAGCTGCTCGGCCGCAATATCCAATGGAGTAAGATGAAAGAGAATCTCCAGAGCTTGAGTAGGTGTGCTCCTGAGAGCCCCACTTATACACAAGCAGGCCGTTCTTTGGACTTTCATCAATAGTTTAAGGTTGGCCATAATTTTTAACGCTGGCCACCAGACGACAACCCCATACAGCAGTATAGGTTTGACCACTGAAACGTAGAACCAGTGTACTATGTGGGGCTCCATACCCCATCTCATTCCAATGGCATTTTTGCAGGAGTAGAGCGCTATAGTAGCTTTCTTTACTCTCTCTACGATGTTTGGTTTCCAGCTTAGCTTGCTATCCAAAAGAAGTCCGAGGTATTTTGCTCTATCCGTAAAGATCAAGCGAGTACCATTTAATGTTGGCGGGTCACACTGAGGAAGCTTGTGCTTCCTGG
This sequence comes from Tipula unca, assembly GCA_951394425.1. NCBI lineage: Eukaryota > Metazoa > Arthropoda > Insecta > Diptera > Tipulidae > Tipula > Tipula unca. The sequence goes on from OX596381.1 coordinate 135,917,456, forward strand.
TAAGGAGGACCAGCTCTGTTTTCTGTGGGTTTGCGTTCAGTCCGCAGCCGCGTGCCCACTCAGAGAGGTTGCCAAGCGCGCACTACATGCGCTCACTCAGCGTACTAGGATATTTACCGAAGACCGCAATAGCAACGTCATCCGCGTAATTTATGACCAAGTTCCAAAGAAGGAGGGATAAAACCCCACCTTGAGGTGTCTCTCTGCTTAAGTATCTGGCGGCAGACGTCCCACCCAGATAAGCTGTCACGATCCTGCCTCTAAGCATATGATCTATCCAGCCTCTGAGTGACCCGTCTACCCCCAGACACGCAAGGGCCACAGTGATTGCCCCCGGTCTGACGTGGCTAAAGGCCCCCTCTATATCCAAGGAGGTTACCATTGAATATTCTTTATATTCAAGTGATTTCTCAATCGGGCCAATAAGGGAGTGGAGAGCTGTTTCCACCGATCGCCCGGCTTGATTGAGCCTCTAATGTGAGCTTCTATTAGTCTTTCCAGTGTTTTCAACAGAAAAGAAGATAATCTTATAGGCCTAAAGTCTTTGGGATAGCAGTGAGAGCTTTTTCCCGCCTTAGGTATAAATATTACTTTTATTTCAGTCCACTTCCTAGGAATGTGACAGAGTTCCAGGCTGCCTTTGAAGATAACTTCCAGCCAGGGCAGGGTTAAGTCAATAGTTCGCTGGATATCCGCAGGGATAATGCCATCAGGCCCTGCCGACTTGTATGGCTTAAAGCTGTTTATTGCCCATAGGATATTCCGCCTGCTTACTATATGGCTTACGGAGTTTACACCCCTATTTATCATGGAGCTAGTACCGAGCACTCCGGGAAGTGCGTTTCTAGTAATAGCTCCAGGGATTCCTCACTACATGTAGTCCATGAACCATCCGGTCGTTGTAGATAACTCGGGATGGAAGGACTAGAACAAAGTACTTTGCGTAGCCTGGCCGCCTCCGAGGACTCCTGTATATTGCGACAGTAGAGTTTCCAAGCCCTCGTTTTGGCTGCTCTCAGCTCGTACTTATAGGTTTTGAGGACTTCCTTGTAACAGTCCCAGTCTGCAGCAGCATTTGTGTTCTTCGCTTTCTTGAACAGTCTCCTGCATTTCATACGAGTACCTTGGAGTTCCTTCGACCATCAGGGTGGCCGAGATTTACCCAAGGGTCTACTGATAGGACATGCACCTAACATGGCCTTGTTAAAAGCATCAGATAGCTTGGCTTCTAGAGCATCAAGCTCCTGTGTAGATGCAGGAGGTTTTGGAACCGATACCGGTAATAAGTTACCCAGAATGGTTCTGAAACAATCCCAATCAGTTTTCCTCCTATTCCTGAAGGGTGGTTTGCTAGTGGGTTTTGTATCCACTTCGTATTGGAGATAACAATGGTCAGAAAAGGAATGGTCTTCGGACACTTTCCAGTTCAATACCCTCTCCTTAATAAAATCCGAGACAAGTGTGATATCCAGCACTTCTTGTCTATTTTTAGTAATAAAGGTTGGCTTGCACCCGATATTACATATATTTAGGTTAGTACTTAAAATAAAATCAAGGAGGAACTCACCTCGCCTGTTGATATTTGTACTTCCCCAGATTGAGTGATGCGCATTAGCATCACTGCCCATGATGACTCCTACTTTTCGTTTTTGAGCCTCCATTATTGCACTAACCAACCTACCTGGTGGTATGTTTTCCTCCTCGTACGGTAGGTAGGCCGATATTAGCCAGAGATTTTGCCCATCCATCTCGATGCTAGCCACCACTACATCAGCGTTGCTGTAATTAAGTAGTATAAAAATATTCAGATTATTTCTAGCGAGAATGCTGGAACGTATCTTACCTTCATTCTTCGGATGTAGTATTTTATATTTGGAAGTTCTGAGGCCCAGCACCCGGTCACCATTGACCCAAGGTTCCTGAACCAGAACAACATCAATGGACTCAGATTCCATTTTGAGTAGGAGGGCCGCCGAGGCGGCTTTAGAGTGATGGAGGTTGATCTGAAGGACCTTAAGTGCTAAAGGAGGTAACATTGGTAACATTGTCCGGAACCCGTTTCTTTTTAGCCTCCGTAGGCGGTTCATCATCAGATCTCTGCCTTTTCGACTGTGAGATCACAACGGAACCCTCCTGCTTTGGCTCAGTGATACGTCTTGCCCACGCAAGCGTATCCTTGTCTCTATCCGTTCTCTGCTCCAACGGAATGTTACAGATCTTAGAGATCATGCGCCAGGCTCTCTTCCTGGTCTGATAGTTTGACACTGATGGAGGGCCAGCATTCGTGCCTTTGCCCTTTGGTTTCGAGGGGCCAGCCTCATTCGGTCTTATGCCCCTAATGGCACGTTGGAGACCGGGCCTAAAGGCTGATGTCTCCGCAGTACTAGATTCCGGTTTTTTAAGAGCACCGGTCTCTTCTTGTTTTTTATCTGGATCTTCCATAATAGGTCCCACGAGTAGCGGAGAAAGGAGGTCCACCTGTGCAGAGATCCGCAATACACAGGTAAGGCTACATGATCCGGAGGGCGCCAAGTATCCGGATACACCGTTAGAGACTGGGCTAGTTTTTAGACTGGGCCCCCAGCCTGGCCGGTTATCAGCACGGTACGATTAACACCTTAACCCGGCCCAGTTATTTAGCGCCGTGTTTTCGCCTAGTACACCACATGGTGTAATAGTTGCCCGGTGGTCAGCACGGGGAGGTAACACGCACACTTGTGGAAGCTGCAATATACGGAGCTGGCAACAAGTGCCAACTTGATTCCCCCAGACAGCTTCTCACCAGACCACCTTGCTACTCTAAGATCATGAGCAACCGCAAAGTACCATCATTCTCTCACCATTATCGGTCGCAGACGCAGTTTTGTGTCGGGAGTACGGACCTATGTTTTCACACAAGTCGGTCTGATTTGTGCCAGCTCTAGCATTAAAGTCCCCATTTACCATTCTAACATCGTGTTCGGGTATAGATCCCATCAGATCGTCCAAGTCATTGTAAAATGAGTCTTTATCTTGGGGCTGGCTGACTTCTGTGGGCGCATGTATAAAAATTATCGACAGGTTGGCTAACTTCAAGCGCAATCGAAGCTTACACAATCGGTTATTGACTGCTTGGAAATCCAAAACAGCGTTCTTTACCTGTGGCCCAAGAAGAAATCCAGCTCCAAGATTTCCGAGGTCATCTCCACTGTAGAACAACGTATAGCCCTGGGACACATGGTCTCCACTTTTAGGCCAGCGAGTTTCTTGAAGAGCAACAAGTTCCAGCCGATACTCCTTCATGCACGTGATTAGGCCCTCTAACGCTCATGGTTTTCTAAGTGATTCCTAAATCTCGTATCCGGGTACTGGAGCGTGGGTCCGTTGTTATTTTGGCGGTAACCATTTTTCTTTTTGTTGACTTTATAAACACTTAATTTTTTACGGATGCGGGTCGTCAGCCCAGCGATCCAACCGTTTTGTCGCCTCCTACGACAAGCAAAGAATACTGTGGTGGTATTCTTGGGAAACATGTTCGTGCAATTTAGATTTACGAGACATGTGGGTGCCCCCCGACTACAGGGGCCAACGTCACAGATTACTCTCGAATAAATACACGCAAACTTGTACAATTTTCATGCAACTACACAACTTTCCAAGGTTCGTGAGTTTTATTGGAAGAGTATATAAACGCGACCAGGTTGCAGAGTAAAACCAGGTTAAATAATTCAACCAGTGATCAGAGATAACGTCAAATAGTAAAGTGCTCTAAAATGAACTAGTGTAGAAGGGCACGAAATTCGCAACAATATGATATCACGTGAGCACACTCGGATCATTATATAACAAAACTAAAATTCCGCATAATGTAAATGGTACAGGGATACACTCGACAATATTCACGGATTCAAACTGTATTTAAAAATAAAATCTTTCAATACACCTCAAACATTAGGCATCACATCATTATGTATTACAGCGAAGTAAAAAAAATGTATAAATAAATAAAATTGTTTTAGTCAAACCTGAGTGGGTGATATTTGGTATATCGGGCCGCACTTTCTCAGTAGTCGAAAAATTTAATATTAAGGATTTTTGTGTATATAGCTAACAATAAAGTCAATCAATATAATAGGTAAACAATAAACTAACTTTGTCGCTTATTTTCAGTTTTGCGCACGTGATCCACCGAATTTCTGTATCCAAAAAGTGTGTTTTCCCATCAATCAATACACTTTTCTATATATGTAGATATCACATAGAAAAGTTGTTAAAGTTGTTTTTATATATTTCATTTTCTAAGAATCTATCCAATACACATTTTAACTTTTAAGTTAATCAAAAGAAGCTTTGCGCTTATATGTGTGGGTGTGCGTGCGTGGATGTATGTGTGTGTATACAAATAAAATAATTCAATCATGCATGTCTATACGAGTATATATTGGTATACAAATGTATATAAATAAATTCACTTCAGGTCCTATATTTGAGCAAAATAGAATTACTTCTAAAATGTTCACCATTTATATACTCGTCTAGCAGCTATACAGAGGAAAATTGAATGAAAAAAAAAATTCTCTTCTCTGCACACAGTTTCTTTAAGTGATTTGTGTGTTAAGAGTTTACACGAGACGAGGAAGAACAGGAAAATGATTCTTATTATTTGTTGTTGTTGTTTTTAAGAATAATTACCTCAATTTTAGATAATTAGATTTTTATCACTATTTAATGATCGGTGGAATTATAGTGGAAATGGATTGTTTACGCCGTAATTTATCATCCTCTATTATATATTATGTATTATATACTCGTATAGGTACATGAAATGATGATGATTATACTTCCATTTGATTAGAATTTCGTCGACTATAATAATTTAAGAGCTGTAATATTCAACTTTATAATGGTAATGTAAACTAATAACAGGCAACAAATTACTAAATTGTTGTACAGGGAATACACACCATACTATGTATGTATATATGTATGTGTGTTGTGGTTTAGGAATGACCAATATTTTAATTTACTCTCTCTCTCTCTCTCTAAAAGCCAAATTAATTTTCCCACTAGACCATCAACTTTCACATTATTATTATTTTTTTCTTGGTTGTTATCCTTTTTATGGTTTAATGTTGAATAAAAGCTTTTTAGACTTTTGTTTTTTTTTGTATTTCTTGTTATCAGAGATATATATATAGAGGCAGAGATAGTTGGAAAAATATTAGTTCATAGATTACCAAAGTTCATTGGTACATCTATTGTTTTTGGTAGACAGGTAATTATTCGAATTTTTTGTTTTAGCTTAGAACAGAGTTAAAAGCTCTTGGCAATTATGTACGATTGACTATGAAACCAGAAACCAGAAAAGCTAATCTTAAATTTTTATAATATTGTACAGAAAAGTATACGCTTTACCATAAATTGTTATGCAAAGAATTGGTTTTAACTCAAAAGGATTCCGCAATCTATCCTAATTCGCAGAAATGCAGTGCAGCCTTTAAAAACTGTACAAGTTTGAACCAGGTTATGGAGGGCAACTGGTCTAAATTAATAGAACTACAGTTGAACCCTGAAGCCGAATAATATTGAAAGCTGGATAACTGCACATAAAGTGCAAGCAGTCATCACCTTCCTCAAGACAGTCATCACAAATAACATCCTGAAATAAACCCATTCGATGGGGATGCCCCTTAAATCGACCATGACAAGTAAGAATCGCAACCAAGATTCGTTTTCCATCCGGAGGTCCCTATGTAGGTTATCGTTTCTTATGTACCAAGGAGCGTTCACTATTCCACGTAACACTTTATTTTGAAAAGCTTGTATTATTTTAATATTGGTTTTCTTAGTACAGCCCCAAAGCTGAATATCATAAGTCCATATAGGTTTTAAAACTTGTTGGTATAGTAGCAACATATTAGGTATTGACAGCTCTGAATACCTTCCAATTAGCCAATACATATTTCTTTATTTAATGTGTAGTTCCTCCTTTTTTTTTTTAATGTGCTCTTTCCATTTTAACTTAGCATCGAGAGTCATGCCAAGATACTTGGCTGTGTTAGCATAGGGAACTTGTTTGGAATTTAGTTCTATTGGTATCCAGTTAACTATTTGATTGGTGAAGTTAACGTGCGTTGATTTTTCTTCATTTAGCTTAATGCGCCATTTTTTGGTCCAGTTACTAAGTTGGTTCGTAGCCCGTTGCAGTTTTCTGGTTGCTTCGTCTACTTTATAACCAGTAGCTAAAATTGCAGTATCATCCGCAAATGTTGCTATTGTTGTGCCGCTTGTGTTTGGTAAATCACTTGTGTAAGGTAAATACAACACTGGCCCTAGCACGCTACCTTGGGGAACCCCTGCAGATACCTTCTTTAGCTCGGAAAATTTTTCTTCACATCTAACGCAAAAATATCTGTTATCAATGTAAGATTTCAATATCTGAAAGTATTCTTTTGGCAAATCTCGATGCAGTTTATATTCCAACCCAGGATGCCATACTTTATCGAAGGCCTGTGCTACATCCAGAAATATTGTTGAGCATATTTTCTTATTTTCAAGTGCATCTTCAATAATACTTGTAATCCTGTGAATTTGCTCTATGGTGGAGTGGTTTTCTCTAAATCCGAACTGATGTGGTGGTATTAGCTTTCTCTCAAGTATTATAGGTTTCATCCTTTTGAATAACAGTTTCTCAAAAATTTTCGAAAGTACTGGAAGCAGAGAAATTGGCCTATATGACTTTTTATTATTAGATGGTTTGTTCGGCTTTGGTATCATAATTATTTCTGCTACTTTCCATTGCAGGTACATATTTCAGTCGAAATGAAGCTTTGATTATATGAAGAAGTTTTCGCACCCCTTTCTCAGGAAGTGCCTTCACTATTTCACCTGTAATTAAATCATAGCCAGGAGATTTTTTCGTATTTATGTTATGGTTAATTTCATTTTTCAACTCTCGTAGAGTTACAGGTGGTATTTTCCTACAATCCTCCTTGTGCACTGGTATTATATTTTCATCCGCTGATTGTCTAGCATATGGTTGGAACGTTTCTTCAAGATGAGATGCGAACAGTGCTGCTTTCTGTTTGGCACTTGTTACCCAATTTCCCTCATCATTTTTTATTGGCGGTATTTGATAATTTGGTCTTTTTAATGCTTTTGTAGCTTTCCATAGAGAATACTTTGTTTCTTTAGTGTCTGTAAGACTACGAAGATAACGGGTGACCGATTCATTTTTTAGTTCTCTAATTCTTTGCTTAAGCTTTTTGCAGAGGTAATTAAAAATTATTTTGGTTTGTGGTGCTCGGTTTCTCTGCCATGTTTTCCTTGCTTTCCGTTTTTCATTAACCAAGTCCCTGATTTAGACTGGATAAATGAAATTATTACGCTCCTTGTTTTGGATTACAGGGGTGCTATCGCATGCTGCTTGTTGTATATTATTGATTAATAGTTCCACTTCATTTTCTAATTGAACCGGATCCTTGATTGGTACAAGAAGATCGGTGTTATCTTCAACCAATTTCCTAAATAATTCCCAATTGGTTTTGTTATTTGTGATAAAAGCGTGATAAGAAACGTAACCACGTATTTTGGTGTATGAGGTTCTAGTAAGATGGCTTTCTGATATTAAACATATATCAATTTTTTCAGTATTTAAAAAGATTTCTAACTCTGGAATATGTTGAGTTGTTCCATTTGCATTCCAGATTACAATTCTTAATGTTTTATTTATCATATTATTTTAAAGTTTTCAAAGATAGAGCATATGTAGTTGATTTTAAATTAGCAACCCACTGTAGTCTTAGATCTCTCAAAGCGTAGTTCCTTATAATTTTCTTGGAGTAGTTAAAAGATAAGGGAGCCGCGAGTTCAGGTCCAATTAGAGTTAGCTTGGAACCGGGTTTGACTAAATACTCCACGATCTCATTCCCTTCGATGTCACAATGTGCTGGCACCCTACCGTAACGATATTATTGGAGCAAAGAAGATTAATGAAGTGTTTACAATTATTGCCAATATTGGAGACAGTCAAGGGATTATGCCATGAATTCAGAACAGATTTTTTTTAACAGCGAACTTCAACGTCTCTATAACAATACGTCACCGTTAATATTTTCGCTTGCAAAACCAAGTGTAAGGTGAACCAAGACTGTCAAAAGATCTCTAATTAGACCAAGCAAGGACAGTAGATTCCAAAACCAGCACTGGGGCTAGAGCGAGAGCATATATTCATCATTAGCCATATCGATTTCTGGTAAAGATCAAGTGTAGTTTTAAAAAATTGGTCTATGTCCCACGATAGAACCGAGAACATTTCAGGACAAGCAGTGCCCAGAATAAAGGTGCGTAACTGAGGCTAGGAAAAAATGAACTCCATAGCAAAAAGTGGAGTCGAGGACATAACTCCAGTAACCGCCTTACAATCCGTGTTTTGAAGACTATTAAGTGTAGCAGTAGAAGCCTTTAGATTAACAACTGGCCACCACACTACATTGCCAAAATATTGCAGTAGCTTTTTGTAATTTGGAATCAAAATGATATTTCCAGGAAAGTTTGCTGTCTAAGATAACATTAAGGTGCTTGACTTAGTTACATCTGGTAATCGGTCTCCCAAAAAGATAAGGAATGGACAGATCACTCCTATCCCTAAAGACAACTAAATCTGTCTTAGACGAGTTGACATGCAAACCCTTGTCAATACACCATGCCTCCACAATATTTAAGGGATGCTGCATTAAGTCGGATAAGATATTCAGGTGTTTGTCTGAAACTGTTAAGACAAGATCATCAGCATAACTTAACCAGTAATCCGTCAATGACCAAAAGACACGGCAGGGGAGAGAACTCACCCATCTGGGTGGGGACAGCCTTTGGCAACAGAAACTAAGACGCCATCTAGTTCAGTCTCAACAGTGCGAGACTTGAGCATGGATTTAATCCATGTGACAATGGTGTGATTAATACCAAAATTATTACGGGCATTAGTAATCGAGATAAACGGAGTACTATCAAACGCTCCAGCTATATCGAAAAAATTACCTACAATAAACGCCTTATTAAAGAGGGATATTTCAATCCTGGTTACAAGTTCATGTAGGTCGGTTTCACAGGACTTACCAACTCTGTAAGCGTGTTGCATGTTACTGAGTGGTTAAATAATTATAGGTGCTTGTCTCTAATAAATCTGTCGACGATTCTTTCCAAGGCTTTAAGAAAAGTTGAAGACAGACTAATAGGTCGAGAAGACTTGGGATTCGTATAGTCGGATTTACTAGCTTTCGGAATACAAACGAATCTACTTCTACTCGAGGATTTAGGAACGGCGCAGAAAGCCATTAGTTTCAGCCGAGAAAATACCATCAGGCCCACCAGCCTTATAAGGTGCAAGGAAAAATTGACTCCAGCGCAGAACATCGAGATTGATTAGCTTGTAAAGCATGTCCCAATCAGGTGCCACAGAAGGAAACAGAAATGCGGGATGATGTCTCATATTACCGGGGAATATCCACATCTTCAACGATTCTAAAATTATTTGAGCTGATTGTGGTTCGCTTTAATTTGGGCGTTATTGCCCATTTGAAGGTTTGTTAAGAGTTTTGCTATCTTCGCAAAATTACTAATGAAGCGCTTGTAGTATGATGCTAACCCGAGAAATGATTTTAGTTCCTTCAGATTTTCCGTGTTTTTTATATTCATGGATAGCAGCTATTTTCTTTGGATTTCCCTTGGTTCGTAATGATATTACCTAGGAATTCAGTTTCCGTTTTTAAGAATTCCATTTTGTCTAAATTTATTTGTAGATTAGCCTTTTCAAGTTTAGAGAATTTTTTTGTTCAGTATTTCTTAGATGTTCTTCCTCGGTTTCCCCTCCGAAAATAACTATGTCATCGATGTAAACATAGCAGATTTTACCAATAAATTCCTTCAACACGTCATCTATCATCCTCTGGTATGTCAATCGTCGTGAAGCTCCTCGATTTCTGTATTTTCCCTTAACAGCTAAAAGTATTCGTCTTTATCTTCCTCTTCCTGAGTCTCTATGTGGTAAACTTTTTGATGATTCAGCGGTTCATTGTGATACGAAGTTTCTCATTTATAGGCTTGTTGGCCTTGTTGGCGGTGTTGCGGCGGACGGTGTATGTAGTTGATTTGCCTACTCTGTAGCGATAGATCAATATCTGTTGGTACTGGTGGTTTGGGGTATGTTGGCCTCGGTGGTACCTTGATGATTTGGTGCTGAATGTTATATATGCTATGTTCCTTTGTGGTAACCTCATTTGGTTATGATATATTACCGAAAATTTGGTGAATTTGGTCATGAAAAAATTTGGTTTATAAGAGCAGTTGTTGGTATTTTTTTAATAAATTGCGAAATTTCTATAGTTCAGTTCATTCTATAGTTGGATCTCCAGGCAAGATGCGTATGCCTCTCGTAATGCTTATATTTTCTGGATGGTCAGCATTCTCGAAAAATCTCCGTTTAGTCTCCTGATAAAGACATCAAGGGTTCGGTTTCGATACGTTTCGATAAGGACAGTAATTGTGTCGGTCGAATATTCTTCCGTTTTAATCTTAGTCACAATTGGCGAAAATTGATGAATCCTCGGGGCCGTCTGATCAGCATAATGGAGGGAAAGACATGTTTTTATTGCCGTCCATTCATCATCGAATATATTGTAAGATATTAGGGCAGAGTCAGCATTGTGTAGGCTTACCGTCAAATGTAATTCTTTTACGCTGTCTGGCAGTTTACTGATTTCTTTTAAATCTTCTGCGTTTTTGGGTGTTGTCAAGTTTTCTCTTATTTCTATTGCTGGTTTTATTGGACTTTCCAATTTTTGAAGTCTTCGTGCAATCACTTTTTTGCTCTATTTGAGTATTAAGTGCTATTGTCTTTGCGATAATTTTTTCTATTGTTTAAAGGTGATTCGAGGATTAAGGTTTCCTGAAAGTTTTTTTTAAAGTTCACTCCCGGGCAGTGTGATTCGTGATTCTTCCGATTAGCCGTAAGCGTTTATACTTGTTATCAGCCAATAACTAATGGCACAAAATTCACCAAAGGAATTTTGTGGAAGACGGGCGTACTATGATCTACTGGGCATTGTACGGTTTTTGCACAATTAAATTTTACTTTTTTCACTTTTCACTTTTATTTTGATCAAGTTTATGTTGATTCATCATTTTCCACATTATGTTGTTATCTTTCTTATCTCATATTTGGACTTTTCAATTTTTCATATTCGGACCGATTCAATTTAAACCAGACTTTGGTTAACTATTGTCGCACAACAACAACAGTATGTTCAAGCAGAATACATACACAATTGCGTATAACAGCAGAGGCACAAACCATCATATTCACCGCACCATAGTTTATTGGATGAAAAAATATATGGACTGCAATACCAACCCAATGGAAAGAATTTTAACTTAAATTTTTACGTTACCTCTTATTTCCAAAAATTTCAGTCAGATATTGTCAACTTGGTTTTGTTTACATTATTTTTCAAAATTTGGTTTAAAAAAATGGTAACATAGCGTTTATTTGCCAGTGGTGCCATCAAGTTAATATAACCTGACCTGCGATAAATTGCCATATCTTGATACGCAAATCTGCAGCAGTTTCCTTTATAAGTTATTTGACCTATTTGTACACATAAATGCTTATTTTATGATGTAAACAAATATTTATTTTATCCCCAATTAAATCAGGCCCAATCCCCTTTAGTAAAATACAGCTATGGCTAATCGTGAGACTTTTATCGTGTCTCAAGTGAGACCCTCCGGCCCACCGGTTGTAACGTGTTGCACCAACCCTGTTGGTAGTCGGACGAACTGCTAGTTTTAACGTAACCATTTTAATGTTTGAAGTGTTATTTTGTATAGATGTGGTGGAAGTTGTATTTGTTGGTGTAGCCGTCGGAACGAGCATAAATCCGGCAACGGCCACGGTCATGGCACCATAGCCAAAGCCGAGCAAGGAATGTGAAGGGGGCGGGAGAACGGCTCATGAATTAGGTTGAAGTGGTACTGGGGTGGTTTCTCTCGAAGGGGTTGGGTTAAGCGGAGTTTGTCTGGATTTGGAAGGCTAGGTTATCGACTATGTTAAGTCATTCAACGTTTTCTTCACCAAGTGACTCACTAGAGTTCGATTCATTAAGTGCATAGATCTCATTGGCCGCTTGCCCTAATTCAATACGTAGCGGGAGCAATGTCTCTATTCATTCTATATGAGGTCTAACACAGTAACTCAAATCCTCCTTAATGAGTTATTCCAGGTGCAACAGGGGCGTCCCACCTTTTTGGGACCGGCAATGTAGGAGGTGGGTGGGATTCCTACGATGGATGTGTTCCCAATAATTAATTCGGTGTACCTTGATTCTTTTGGTAATAGTCTTATCATGTAAGATGTCCTTGATTTTACGTGAGCAAGGATAGTAATAACAGAAAACGAGTACTTTCTTTAGATAAAAAACTCGTATTTCCTTAGCCGGCGTCGGCTTGCAAAAGTTAGAACCGCTACCTGTAAACCATATGTCAACACAAGGAAAATACCGGAGCGGTATACAAAGAGATAACGTATCAACACGGTTGAAAGTGACACCAGACATCACTATGCTGGGGGGTGGTAAGCCCGCTAATTTTAAGGTACCTAGTAGTTCATCCAGAATTCATATGCGAGTATGAGAGGAAGTTGCAACTCAACACGCTGATCTAGTTTCAACTCAGGGAACTGGTCTAACACAGTTAGTAAAACCTCATTCAGGATTAAATTAAATAAACGAGGAGATATGGGGCATCCTTGTTTAACTCCTTTGCTTTTCTTGACTTTTTCTGTACAAATATTGAACCGTTTAACAGTATAAACTAATTATCTTTCATTACAGTGTCTATCACAGCTCAAATATATGGAATAATAATAAATTGATTTAAATTACAGGATCTCAGCCAGTTAAACTTAAATTTAAATTAATTAATTAAAGGTTGGAATGCAGAATAAAATAAATCGTAACTAATTTGAGTTGAATTTTCAGGAGTATCTCATAAGTCTGATCTAGCAAACTAATAAATTTTATTTCAGAGCTCCTCAGTGATGCTGTTAAAAAGTAGATTAGAACTGTCTCGTCCTGTGTTACAAACTATTGGCTATACCAGGGCCCTATTGTACCTACTACTTATCACTTACTTATACACTTATCATAATTTTTGATAATTTTCTGTTGCACCAAATTGAAATTTGATAAGTGCTCAATTGAGTTATAATAAGTGATAAACACTCACTTATCAAAATTAAGTTGCACCAATTGGCGAAATAATAATTGATAAATAATATTTTGATAAGCGATAAGTTTGAGGTTTTTGATAAATTTTTTTATTCTATTATGGTTCTCACCTCACCGAAAAATACGTCATAAATGTCATTTGAAAAGTAGTGAGTACTTTGAAATGTTGGTATTATCGTTCTCGCGGTGCGATGAGTCTTGTGGTAAAACCTTATATTTACCCTATGATTCCACCTCACCCCCTCCATCAGAGGAACTGATGAGTCTTGTAGTGTGGTGTAGGGCAACAATCTACCTCTCGTGATTGGATGTGACGCTAATTCTCATCATACCATTTGGGGTAGCTCGAATACCAACAGTAGAGGATCCTCACTGTTGAATTATATTTACTCCTCTGAGTTAGAGATTCTCAATGTTGGTTGTGAGCCTACCTTTATCAACTCGGTTCGTAAAGAAGTGATTGATATCAGTTTGTGCTCTATGACCATCGTTGAACTAATTCTAGATTGGAGGGTGACTGATGATATTCTCACCTCTGATCATAGGAGCATCTATTTTAATATTAACTTTAAAAGACCACCGGTTAAACCATATCGTAATAGGAAACAAAAAAATTGGGATTCATTCTCTTCTGAGCTCGTTTCCCTACTAAATTTGCCTAATCAGATCAGAACTATCTCAGATCTCGATTTGCAATCCAACTGTAATAACGAAAGCAATTTCGACTGCTTTTGAAAAGTCGTGCCCTCTTATTTACAACCAGAAGAAGCTTAACAAACCCTTCTGGTGTTCTGAACTTAAGGAAGAGTGTGCGTAAAATTAAAAATAAAGCCAAAAATACGAATTTCATTTCTGATTGGAATCGATTTTTGGTAGCTCAAAAAGCATATAAAAAAAGCCTAGAATCCGCGCAAAGAGCTGCGTGGAAAAACTTCCGAGAGGAAATTGATACCTTATCTGTTCTCGCCAGACTTAACAAAACTCTGGCTAAGAATGATATTTGCAAACTTGATAGCCTTTGCCTATCTTCCGCGGGAAACTCACCCCCTGCAGGTGGCTACTGTTGTCCGTTCATTTTCCTGGATGTGACTCTGTTGATTCGAGCGTAGTTGCCTCCGAGCCTCCTAAAATTTTTGTCAGTACGGCGGCTTGGAACTTAGCCCTTAGACTGATCACTACTGATGTTCTACACTGGAGTTTTTTCTCGCTTGCACCGTTCAAATCGAGTGCTCCTGACGGCGTTTTCCCTGCTGAATTGCAGCATGGTTTTCTACCCTTCCGTACTCACCTGCTCAATCTGTTCCAGGCGTGCATTGCTTTTAGTACTGTACCACGATCCTGTAGCAGGAGTAGAGTAGTTTTCATACCTAAAGCTGGCAAGTCCTGTGAAACTGCTCTACATGAACTGGTTACTAGAATCGAAAGATCACTTAATTACAAAGAGTTTCTTGTAGTTACCTTCCTGGACATTGCGGGAGCTTTTGATAGCACTTCGTTTTCTTCGATCACGAGTGCGTGTACCAATTTTAATATTTATCAAACCATTGTTAGATTCATCGACTCAATGCTGAAATCCCGTATAATTGAGACTGAGTAAGATGGCTCATCAGTGACTGTCAAAGGCTGTCCGCAAGGAGGAGTACTCTCACCATTGCTGTGGCTCATGGTTATCGATGAATTACTTGTTAAATTCGTGCAAAGCTACGCGGGTGATCTCATTTTGACAGTTACTGGGTAATACCTGAACGTCTTATCTGATCTGATGCAGAACACTCTTAATATAGTGGAAGTTTGGTGTGTTGAAAAGGGGTTGCACGTTAATCCCTCGAAAACTAATCTGGTCGTGTTTTCCAGACGTAGAGACAGTGCTAATTTATCTATTCTCATACTCTATTTGGTAGAGCAATTACAAGGACAGAGCACGTGAAACACCTAGGCGTCATTTTAGATAGTAAACTCTCCTGGAAATATCACCTTGATCATAAACTACAAAGGCCATTGCTATTATTTGGCAATGCAGAAAGGCCTTTGGCAATTCCTGGGGTCTGATCCCTAAAATGATGTTATTCATCTAGAAATCACTGGTTTTACCCTTGATGTCGTATGCAGCAGTTGTATGGTGGGCAGCTGTGAACTGACGTCTTCTGTAGCAAGGATGGATGGACTGCAGATGACAGCCTGTAGAGCTATAACCGGAGCTATGTCGTCTACTCCCCTTCTGGCTATGGAGTCTATTCTATGCTTGCCTGAAATGCAGTCTTACATTCTTGGTATGGCGTGCTCTGCTGCATTTCGCCTGAGGTGCATTGGGGCATGGAATACCTTCGGGACTTGTACGCAAGGCATAGACAGATTCTTAATAATTCCGGAGGTTGAAATGGTGAATGACAGGCTTTTGCCAGAATTTAACTTCAGCAATTCATTCTCCGTCGTTGTCCCTTCGAGAGAACTTTGGCTCTCTCAGGATTTCTATAGACGGTTGTCTGAGTCGATAGTTTTTTTCTAGGGTGGCTCTCGATCGGAAGTCATTGCATGGTTTGGTTTCTTTTGTCCAAAGTATATAGGCTCAGATTCTCGGGTAGTCTGGGCAAACAATGCACGGTTTTTCAAGCTGAATTAATTGCATTTACCCATAGTGCAATTGAAGCGTATAAGTTTAGTATTTTAGGCAAGGATATTATTATCTGCACGGATAGTAAAGACGTGCTCAATACCCTTGATAACCCTTTGACTACATCTAAACTGGTCAAAGAGTGAAAAACACTTCATTAATCTCCTTTACTCCAATTCGAAAGTAAGGGTCATGTGGGTGCCTGCTCATTGTGGCATTGTGGGAAATGAGGTTGCTGATTTGTTAGCGAAAGCTGGATCGCGCAGTAAATTCTGTGGTCCCGAGCCAGCAATTCCTCTTTCTTTCAACGGTGGTAAGGATGCTATTAAGAAGTTCGCTTTACTTGAACTGGCGCAGAAGTGGCGTTCTACTCCTAGCTGTCGTAAGGGAAAGCGGTTCATCATCGAACCCAACGTAATAAGGGTCACTAAATATTTGTTATCCTTAAAAAAGAGTCAACTCAGAATTCTGGTTGCTCTTATTTCGGGCCATGACCGTATTGGCGATATATTAGGTATTACACACATGCTCCTGTATAATGAGCCGAAACTTACTTTTGAATTATTCATTGTTTTATGTATATAATTATATGGCCAACAAAAATGGCCATATAATTATATACATCTATTAGATGGAATCTATCAAAATCATATAAACAAATCTCACCAAAATTAAAGCGACAATCATACGACTTGAAGTGGAGAGGTGCGTCGTTTGGTAGAATGAACCATAATAGGGGTATAGCAAACTTTAATAATATAGGTACACTAATGAAAATAAATTGGTTACGTTTAAAAAATAAAAATAAAAAAAATTGAAGTTGGGTGGATTACTCAAGCACTGAACGCCACAAATGGGCCCACGGTACAATACTCAGGCAATCACACATACTTCCACATTAAAAACACCTAACTGTGATTTTTGGTCACCATAGGGAATCGAACTCGAGACCCTCGATTACCCTTACTGTGCCAATGAGGGCGGCGATTACGTTTAAGTACTGTTCAAAAATTATTGACAGTTAGAAAAGAGATTTTATTTTAAAAGCCACAAACAATTTTTTACAATTTATTCTAAAAACTGAAATTAGAACTCTCAATTGAATAACGTTTCTCTTAATGTATTATTAAAAACATGCAAAATTGTTGTTGTTCTTAAATTACAATACTGGTACATATAGGTACAATGTGCGAAAAGCAAATTATTTTGCAAACACTTTCACATTCATATTTTTTATATTTTGTATAGGTCATTCATCACAAATTATCATAAAAATTTGATAATTTGTCAATTGATAAGTTACCGACATTCTGATGTGCAACACTTATTACTTATCATTATCAAAAAAACTTACTTATGATAAGTGATAAGTAGTTACAAGTAGGTACAATAGGGCCCAGGTGTCTGTAACCGAGTCGATTTCTATCACACTAACTGAACCTATTCAAATCCTCTTTATGTTATGTATAATGGATTTTCGGTGAGGCCCGGCCATCTCCGGGAGATCCTTCTTAATGCTTGGTCGAACATTTTACGTGAATTTTGTCCTAAATCTGTAGTAAAAATAAAATAAAAAACTTAAGATTTTTTTAGGACAAAATTCACAATTCCATATAGGCCGATGAAGTTGTCCTAAATCCAAAAAATGTTTACATGTGCAAGTGAGAATATCATATTTTATTCGGATAAACCGATAAATCTTATAATTTACCCGATTAAGTAAGTTTTTTATAACTCATGTATGCCGAATAGTTCTCTTGAAAAATCCCTAGCAAGCTAACATTATACTAACGAATTATTCAAGATGTTCTAAGCTATCCGAAAAATATTTTGGGAAAATCTTAGGAAACTAACACCATAATGACTTATTCCAAGATGTCATTAGGTCTAAGCTATATTCGAAAAGAATTTCAATTAATGACCTAATGATATCTTGGAATAAATGTCATTATGGTGTTAGCTTCCTAGGGTATTCCCAAGAAAATTCGGAAAATATATAATAAATTTTATATTCTTAGTGATAAAATTCGTTATATCGAGACATTCTGCTTAGCACACTAACACATATAACCTGAAATCGGTTTTGCTGTTTTTAAGACAGATTTAGGATAATCTTCGCAGACGTATATAAAGGATCGGCCCCACCTATATACGAGGATTCTATAGCACTGTATTCGTCATTCTATTATGTTCATGGTTTATGTAAATATATAACCTTTACCGCTTTTAATGTTAACCAACATCTGTTAAATCATAAATGTTGCGAGATAAAATAACTTTATTCACTTCCACACGCATCAAACGCGTAAAAATAAAAAATTCCGTTCAAGTATATAGAATGTATAGCGGTGTAGAAGTATACTATATACACGTATTATGTATGCCTTTCATTTGATGATGAATGAACCAAACCCAAAATTACATTTGTAATAAATGGAATTTTTAAAAGATTTAAATCTTTTATGATAACAGACATTAATAATCTAGATAACAAAACGATAAAAATCACTTTTTTATTTTTTGGAAATTTTTTTAGCAAAAATATTTTTTATTTTGTTTGTTCGTATGTTCAATTTGAATTATATACGTCTACCGTACGCATGATCAACGAATAAAATGCTCTAAACTAAGATGATATGATATGGGAAGAACAATATCCCTTCACCCAAATGTATACGTACACATATGTACGTATATATACGGAAGGGATATTATTCTCATGTGAAAATCTATGTAACCCCCAAATGTAGGTTTTTTGTTTTTTTTTTTTGTAAAATTGTGATTTGACATTATCCCTTAATTCAAAACATATGTTCCATGCTTCTGGGAACATCTTATCTTGTTGTAAATGAATCAAAATAAAATGTACGCAGATGGAATTTTAAGTACTAAAAGTCGCAAAATACAACAAAAATATGCTACACGCTGCTACAACGTTTATAGAATACATGTATTTGAGCGCGTAAGGTATGAGAGACTAATTTGATATATCACGAATTGATTTCTTATATATATATATATAAAATAAAATAATTAGGGATTTAAAGAATACATGTATGGATCTCTGTATATAATATGTACACGAGTATATGAAAAAAAAATTTACTTTGATTGGATTACATTGGTATACATGTACGCGAACATAATATTTATTCAATTATAATTAATCGCATCAAAGTCAACATTGAACAAGCAAACGTACCTATGTACATTTATACATACGGATATTTTATTTACCTGTAACATTATTACGCAACCGAAAATATAATTTGTACGTTTATACGTATATGTACAATACATACAAACAGTATTTTCTTAACGTTTAATGGGGCCTACTGCGGAATACATTTTTTCATATCCTTTTATGGAAATAAATTTGAAACAAAAAAATGTTACCACGAACAATGCTTTTGAATTCAAAATAAAATTCCAGGAATATACTTATCATATTTACTTAACCCATTTCATTAAAAAAAAAAACATTTTTTTTAAACACAAATTCACAATACATAAGCATCCATCGTACCCAGTTTAATTATCCTTTTTTTTTGAAAATCTAAAATATCATTATTTCCGCTTAGTCCCTATTACGATACGGAAATATTGTAGAGAAATAATTAAAAACCTTTCCCCACCCACACTTATGTTTTATATAGTGACGGGCCTATAAATACCCAGTTCATGCAGCCCACTAAAACTAATTACCATTAAAGCATTTAAACTTTTACTAATTCTCTATTTAATTCTTGAAGCAAAAAAAAAAAAAAAAAATCAAAGAATATAAAGTTTTCCACTCGGCGTGCTCTTTTGTTATAAACTATATAGTTCACAAAGTATTGTATGAAAACAACAACACTGTCACAAATAATTTTGGCAATAAAATCTCCGAGTTATAATAACATTAAATGGAAATTCAATTTTTTAAAACTTTTATAAAATAAAATGAGTTATTTTAAGTTTTCCTTCACTAATTTAATGAAATTGAAACTTTTCACAAAAAAAAAAAAAAAAATTGTTTTTCATTCGAAAAATGTTTTAAAATTAATTCCAATTCTATATTAGTAACAGATCGTATACAGTTTAAACTATAAACTAATAACTAAATAAAAGTTTGGCCTGATTGAAAATTGTAGTATTGAAATGGATTATGGAATAAAATCGGTTTTATAGTTGATGTTTATATGAGGCTATTAAAATCTGGGATGGGCAAGGTAGTATGGACGGGTTGTTACGTTACGTTTTTACCTTGTCAAATTCAAGGATCGATCACTGGATTGTGAATAAAACAAACGATGTAAATTCTAGATCACACTAAATTTATTTATTCCGATTATTTCCACTAAACACTAATTTAATTATTTCACTTATTTGACTTAATTATTAACTTCACAATAATTATTTTACTACACTTTAATAACACTTTATTTTACTTTATAAACACTTCACTTTTTCCTTTTAATTACTATTAGCACTCTCACGGTTAAAACACAACTGATTTACTCCCAAATGTTTGTAGCGTATTTATACCAAATATTCTAACCATTCTAGAAATCTCTACAATATTCGATTAGCCTAGATTAGTCTAGACACATCTATCTATTTTCTCTACTTTATAACAGTTTTACATTAACGATAGTGTCGCTACTCAAACAGAGATGTCGCCACGATCGTAACAATATTGTTACGTTTTCGCCCTGTCAAACAAGGTTCGATCACTGGATTGTGAATAAAACAAACGATGAAAATTCTAGATCGCACTAAATTTATTTATCTCCGAATAATTACTCTAAACACTAATTTAATTAATTCACTTATTCACTTAATTATTTAACTTCACAATAATTATTTTATTACACTTTAAAAACACTGTATTTTACTTTATAAACCCTTAACTTCAATTTTTCCTTTTTATTACTATTATCACTCACGGTTAAAGCACAACTAACTTACTCGTAAATGTTGATCGCATATTTATACCAAATATTCTAAGATTCTAGAAATCTCTACATTATTTGAGATTGTCTAGATTAGTCTAGACTCATCTACTTTATAACAGTTTTTCATTAACGATAGTGCCGCTATTCAAATAGAGATGTCGCCACGATCGTAACAATATTTAAAAAATTATTTTATTATGACTTTATTCATTTATTATTTACACCGTGGGTGTTGCTAGTCTTCTGTCGGGCGCATCCGCGAGTAGCGGATAGGGAAATGCTCTAACCGATTCATCGGAGGGTAGATGGGACATAAAATACAATCAGCGGAAAATATGCGACCGCGCATTGTTTTAGATAAAGTTGCACAATATACGACTGCTATTGAGGTGAAAAACGCTGCCTGACCTCCAGAGAAAAGTGTTGACAGTTGGAAAAAAGTAAGGATATACGGTTAGGTTAGGTTAGGTAAGGGTGGCCGTCCTAAAGGTCGGTAGGGGAATACCCCTATTGCATAGGATAGATGAGTGCCCTGCATTGTTACAGGTCCATATAGATATGGATTTGAGCCGAATGGCTGTGCAAGATGCAAGCTGCTCGGCCGCAATATCCAAGGGAGTAAGATGAAAGAGAATCTACGGAGCTTGAGTAGGTGAGCTCCTGAGAGCCCCACTTATACACAAGCAGACCGTTCTATGGGCTTTCATCAATAGTTTACGGTTGGCCATAATTTTTAACGCTGGCCACCAAACGACAACCCCATACAGTAGTAAGGGTTTGACCACTGAGACGTAGAGCCAGTGTACTATGTGGGGCTCCATACCCCATTTCTTTCCAATGGCATTTTTGCAGGAGTAGAGCGCTATAGTAGCTTTCTTTACTCTCTCTACGATGTTTGGTTTCCAGCTTAGCTTGCTGTCCAAAAGTAGTCCGAGGTATTTTGCTCTATCCGTAAAGTATAATTTAATGTTGGCGAGTCACACTGAGGAAGTTTCTGCTTCCAGGTAAGAGGACCAGCTCCGGTTTTTGTGGGTTTGCGTTCAGTCCGCAGCCAGGTACCCACAAAGAGAGGTAGCCAAGTGCGCACTGCATGCGCTCACTTAACGTACTAGGATATTTACCGAAGACCGCAATAGCAACATCATCTGCGTAAACAACCACCTTGAAGCCTTGCCCTTCCAGGTTTACTAACAGGTCATTTATGACCAAGTACCAAAGAAGGGAGATAGAACTCCACCTCGAGGTTCCCTCTGCTCAGGTATCTGCCGGCAGATGTCCCACCCAGCCTCTGAGTGACCCGTCGACCCCCAGACACGCACGGGCCCGAGTGATTGCTCCCGGTTTTACGTTGCTAAAGGCCTTCTCTATAAGGAATATAAGGTTACGTTAAGGTACATAGTAATATATTAACATAATATTTTTTTGTCAGGTGTGGAGAAATTTTAAATACCACACTAAAAACAAAATTAGGGCCAACAAAAAAGCGATTTCGGGAATTGGAGGGGACCATATAGGGTGAATCCGCTAAGCAACTTGGAAGAACGGGTAAATGGTTTACTTGATATGAGGGGGGAAATTGAGGGTGTTAATTTAAATCATTTTGGTTTGGAGACACCATCAAACCTAATTTTAATAAGCAACCCTACTGACACTTCGAATATTCAAATCGCCTCCACTTCAAGTACCATTACTGAAAACACATTTAATGATGAAAATCAAGAACCACCCACAATAGAACCACCGACAGCCAACGTCCCAACAACGGAAACACATATCCCACATACCGAAATTAATAGGCCGAGAGAAAACAGGAAGTCGAAGGAAACTTCGAAAAGTCTTTTAAAAAAACATCTTCAGTTACAAGAGGTATTCTATAAAAGACAAAAACAACATGAATAACATGAATAAACATGAAATAACCTGAATAAACATGAATTCGGCGTTGGTTTCTTGATTTGCAACCGATGTCGTCAATTCGTGACTAATTTCATCCCTGTCAATAATCGGATTTGTACACTCAAGTTTCTTGGGCGTCACTTTAACATCACATTTGTGAACGTTCATGCTCGCACTGAGGAGAAGCCGGAACAAATCAAAGACGCTTTCTACGACGAGCTTGAAACCGTCTTGAGCAAAATTCCGCAAAATTCATCGTCCCAAACTCCTTGCACTCTACCTCAAACAATGGCGGGACGCGCACCACAGATCTGTTTACAACTTGGTGGTCACCAGCACATACTTTCCACATAAACGCATCCATAAAGTCACATGGAAATCTAGCGACGAGACAACGGTCAACCAAATCGACAACATCCTCTTGTCCAAAAGGCATTTTTCTAGCCTCAATGACATCATAACCAAACGTGGAGCTAATATCGACTCGGACCACTTCCTGGTAGTTGCTGAAAAAAAATTTAGCCTCTCCACCACGTACAATCATCGTTTTCAGCGTATCACTCGTTGGAACACATCGACATTGTATACAACGAAGTTACCAGGACCGCCTTCGAGACTATACTTTATCGGGAATCTTCGGAGGATAAACCACTTCCTGATTCCGTTCAAGAACAGTGGGACATCATCAAAACGGCAATAATCGCTGCCTCAACGTCCACCATAGGCCGAACTCCATCGAGACCTAAAAATCTTTGGTTGGACGATGATTGTCTAGGTGCTAATCGGGAGAGAGATCGCGCACGTCAACGAAATCTATCTCAAAGAACCAGACAATCTCACAGCGCCTACATGACTGCTAGTAAAATTTCCATTCGGCTATGCAGACGAAAGAATCGATAATGGCATGAATCGATACTGGCAACACATGACGAAGTGTGGAACGTGATAAGGCAAATCAAAAATTACAAGAGACCTGGTGAGGATGGTATATATGCAACGAAATGGTCAAATATGGCGGCGATTACTTGTTTTACCGCTTGTTTGAGAGCATATCAATAATTTGGTCTACAGAAGACATCCCAGGAGAGTGGAACACAGCTCTAATCTGTCCGCTTCATAAAAAGGTATAGCTTTGCTGAATACAGGCTACAACGTTTTGGCCAAAGTAGTCACGGAAAAGTTATCAGTATACACCGAGAGGATCTTGGGTGATTATCAATACGGTTTTGGCCCGAATAGATCAACAACCGATCAAACTTTCACTCTGAGGATGGTGCTAGAAATATGCTATGAAAAGGACATCTCTGGTGCACAATCTATTCGTAGAATTCCAGCAGGCGTACGACCGCATTAAGAGGGATACGTTATGGAACGTCTTGTCCTATTGGGACATACCGTCAAAAGTGGTTTGTTTGTGTCAGGTTTTAATGGATGGCTCAATATGTAAGGTGCAAATAGAAGGTAAAAATTCGGTTGCCTTCGAGATAAAATCTGGAGTGCGGCAAGGAGACCCGATAGCTCAAATTCTCTTCAACTTATCATTAGAATATGTCATTCGTCAGCTTAATTTAGCGCAACGCAGCTGCCTAAATTACAATTCATCCCAGTTATAAGCGATGCGACACTGATGATATTTGTATTCTGGGTCGCAAAATCATCTCTCAGTGATTGCCAGAAGGCAGCCACGTGAGGATTTTATTTCTGGAGACATGCAGTATGAAAAATTTGAACAGTTCAAATATCTAGGATCCCCGATGAGTGAGCAAAACTCCGTTTCTGTTGACATCGCATCGAGGATTGCAGCAGGCTACCGAGTATTTTACGCCAACATTAAGGTCTTCAAGTCTCTCCACATATCGCGCAAAGTGAAACTGGACATCTACAATGCTCTGATAAGGCCAGTTATCACCTTTGGTTGTGAGTCTTGGACACTAACATCGCAAAACATCAAAAAACTTGCTGATACTGAGCGTAAAATAATTCGAATAATTCTCGGTCCCATTCAAGAGGGAGCCACCTACAGGATGCGTATGAATCACGAGATCAGAAATGACAAAATAAAATTAGTAGTAACCTAAATTTACGTAATAAGTTTGTAAACATAAATGGCAAAATTGCAACCTTTGGGAAGTTAGCCCTAAATTTCACCTCCAGAAAATTAAAAAACTTGCATATGGTAATACAAAGCTACCACGAAATTTTAGTAAATAATTCCAATTGAAACGAAACCTTACAGGGTTGTAGTACTATTTGAAGACAGTATTTTAGAAAAAAAAACCACCTCTAAAGGTTTAGCCAACCCTGCAATCAGGGTTGGAATAACCAATTTTAGGTGTTCAGAAAAAAGAAAAAAACTTCTGAACGGTACACAGCACAAACTCAAAAAATGGATTATTTAGTGGAACATTATTTTTTAATTTATGGCCGTTGGTCAAACTTGAGCTAAATGTTAAAAGCAAGTATTGAATATGAACCATTTACGAAATAACTTATTTTTATTAAGAAACCAACCTTCAAAAAATCCATGATAAAAAAATTAATTAAATGTCAATATTTTATTAAGCCGGATGGCAAGTCAGTTATGGAATGGGCAGCAAACTTCTTTTGACAGATTTCCATCCCCAATCTGTTGGTAGCAAAGCATTTCCCAGCCATGCTTGAACTATATGTTATATACCTGAAATGAATGCTGATCTGCAGCTGCTTTTTGTTCGTGGGAGACAAGCTAAATCGAATTTAGAATGTAACTGCAAATTACCAATTACTCTGTTGTAAGCAAGATATTTTACTTCTTCTAGTGGATTCTTTTTGGCGATGTTATATAGTCCACATATTAAACGCGCTCCGCTGGCTGCAATATTCTCCTTCATGCCACTCGTTTCCAAGAACACTTGCACGTCGGTCCTCAGTTCTGCATTGGCCTGCAAAAGCTTGAATAATTTTAGGTTTCCTTTCCTGTCCAATGCTGAGGTTGTATCGTATCCCCGGTAAAAGCATAAAGAACTGGAAGCAGGTCGCTTAATGAAGACAGCCGTGTTCTCTCTGCTATTATTTAACGTGCTGGTGAACATAAAATCACAAGCAGCATGAAGATGTCCGTGTCCTCTGTAGCAACCACGACTTGATCCCCACGCTTTGCAAAGCTCACAACTATATATTTGCGATAGAGGTATCTGCGTCATCTTCCGCCTGATGTGTTGGTATGTTCAAACAATGTAGGTGTTGCTTCAGTTTGTCGATGAATTTCATTTTACTATGGGTGTTTGCGAGAAATTCGCTTCATATTGCTCTTTACTTCGATGTTTGCTGACATTTTGGAAATGTTCTTCACTTTTGTTCTTCTCCTTTCGTGATGGAGTAGGTCAGATAACCATCAAACACTATCATTGTGTTTCTGCCATAATGTTTTAAAACCTAATCACCATAAATTTTTAGATCGTGCCATGTTTCGCTGGCCTTGGCCATACTACCGAGTGAAGCAGATGGCCTCCACCTACAACATATTTGCAATTTGTTGGAAAATTGTCCAATGTCAGCTCTTTTAATAATGGTTTTGATGCTCGATTTTGTTCCCTTTCGTAGGAGACCGTCCAGGTGATGTTGGAATTAGCAACAAGTCCAGTTAACAAACTGACGATTCCGAAATGGGTTATGTTGTTGAAGCCATGAAATAAATTTGTTTTTGTCCAGATTGTATCTTGCTTTTCTACTGCCTCGGGTTCAACATGTTGTTCGGAAGTAATTGATGATTGTCCTGTAAAAGTTTCTATCGCGGATATCACAAGCATGCCAACTGGCGTAGAAACAATCCATTTTAAAATGGTGTCATCCGGTAATGCCTCGTCCTCAAGATCGTCTCCTCCTATCGTCTTCATTGATTGCATAAGTGATTGTTCTATACGCACATGTCCGTCCAAATACCGCTCCATTGCACACTTTTTATTCTTTTCGTAAAGTATAACTCTGAAAATACCAGATACCGCGTACAACCCTAAGATAAAGACTCATTTTACAACGACTTCGACGATCTGATGGAATGTATACCCGAACACTATGTTAGAAAGATGATTGAGGAATTTAATGCTACAGCTGGCCGAAACTGCGACCGATGTACTTTATGTCAGGATCTTGTCAGCGACAACATTGAGGAAACGGATTACCAGTCTGACTGCGTGAACTTCTGTGAGGTACTGAAAACTTCGGTAAGTGCTATCTAACAGACTTTTGATATATAGTGAAACAGACCCAAGAATGATTGGTTTGATGACAAGTGTCGTCATGCAGTCGAGCAACACCCTATAGCCTATTGTGCAATAACGTTTCAGAATCGCGAGGAAAATCAAGGCTGCCCTTGCTAGGAAGGTAGCTAAGCGGATTTGTAGCCGAGAAAGTGAGAATGATGGAAAGCCGAGGTTCTGAAAGTACAATAACTCAGCAATGAGCGTTGTTCACGAAAGTTCATTAAGGGAATTACCGTATTTCACCATACTTTGAGGCCTGCGTCAACCGCCATTCGGGACCGAGATGGAAACCTCTGTGTCAACATCGACGCAGTACTCGATGCATGGATTGGGCACTTTACTGAACTGCTTGGTGTTCATCATGCGTCCGAACTATTGTTGAGTCACCTCAAATACAGACTACAGAGATTTGGATTGGGGATCCATCCAATGAGCAACTCACTTGGGTCATGCAGAGACTGAAACGAAACTGCTCACCTGGGGTGGACTGCATTAATTCGGAGCTCTTGATATTCGAAAAGGATACTTTGTGGAACTGTCTTTTCGAAGCTAAGACTGACGAATGGAAAATGGTGAAATCGATTCTACATAATTTTTTTACAATCTGCATGCGGAGAGATAAATCGGCATAACCTGCATTATTGATTAGAGACAAGTTGATTTGTCCTATTGTATTGCCATGCCACGTTGCCAACCCGTATAGATAACATAGACAATATCGACAACGTCGATAATGTATAGACAATTATTTTTATAAACTAGTGCTAAAATTCGTTGTCCATATTATTTGTCAATTTCTAACGTGTTTCTAACATTTTACAGAGATTTGATAAATTTAATAAATATATTTACAATTTGTTGTTGTAAAAAGAGAATCTTTTATAAAAGAAAAGGCGTCACATTTATTTATGCATATTGTGGAAATTCCAACGATCAAAAAATTATCAACGCTGGCACAGTGATGGTCCACATTGTCTGAAACTCGTGTTCGTCGTAAAAATAGCACGAAACATTCACGACATATTCAAGTTGGGACCTGACATAGGCATAATACACGATCTTAATTGTTTCGACGTCATAAATATCCCCTGTGCAGCGCTTAATAAAACCAAGCATATGGAATTTGGTCTAGCGACTCACATCGTTCAATGTGCTTAGTAAAGCGCGTGTTTTCGACGAAACTACTTGTTGTAAGAGTATGCTAATAATTTGATATTGTTGTGTAACAGGATTCACTTTCTGATGGACGGATAAGGTCTTGGACTTGTTACGATCAACAATTGATTTGTCAATGCATCGTGTCGATTTCCATTTGGTATTATATAACGATAACGAATCGACACATTAGTACTATACCACATCGACATATAAATAAAACTGTGATATTGTGAATGTTCGTGTTAATTTAAGCAGTGAACCGTCCTGAAAAAAATTTTGGACATTTAAAAATTAATTAACCATGACTTTGTTATTACTTACAATTTAAAGCACTTTGATTTAATTAAATTTGAAAATGTCTGTATAATATGCGTTACTGATATGCATATACATATATGTAATAAACATGGCGATATGAAACATTTTGTTCGCACAAAAAATATTTACCATTGCAGTTTTTTATTATAATTCTGCGGTTAAATAATGTTAAAATAGAACGAACCGAGAACTTTTACTTTTTTTTTACCATCATTTGTATATAATTATTCGCGTATACCTCCGTCAAATTACTCACATACACAAAAAAAAAACGAAGAAAAAAGCTTGTAACACAAAATCAATTTATATTACATTTTATCCTAAATGATAAATTGATTACGATTATAACCATTAATGACACCCAGGCAAAAAAAAAATCGTAAATTATAATTCGAAATTTTTAACCCAAATATAATTCGGCAAATATGTACGTATATATTCATTAGGCCCCGCGAATACATACATACATATGTACATAGATTCCTCGTAATATTTCATCGTTTAAATACATGCCAACAAAAAAAAAATTCATTAATCTTTTTGGCACCCTTAAAAACACATCCCCTGAAATAAATAAAAATAAAAATATTTGATTGGAAATTGATATTTTTGTCGAAGCTTTTTTAATCCATCACATTTAACGTAAACAATGTCGAGTTCAATTTAGGAACATTTTTTCAGTTTTGATGTCATCTAAATTCGATAATTAAGCAATGGAATTTATTTGTAGGTGGTGTATTTATGCGTAGGAGTGTTTTATGTGATTTTTTCACAAACTTTTAAATTCCTATATGGATGTACGTATGCAAATTAATAAATTCTATATTATTTGAATTGGGTTATTGTTGTAAACAATTAACAAAAAAAAATTGTTTCTCTTTTTTTTCACAGAATTTCCACCCCGGTCCTGAATGGCGGTTGACGCAGGACGGACAGTATGGTGCAATCCATTAATTTCTTTAAAGAAATTACGCGAACTGCGCTCATTGCTAAGTTGTTGTACTTTCAGAATCGAATTCAATCCCCTCTCGGGGATAAGTATTTGTATTGTCACTACTTATTTTTATAAAGCGCTACATATTGTAAACGGAAAATTTTAACGAGGTCGAAATTTTCATTGTGAAAGTTTGAGACCGAAAGAACAAAATTAAGAATTACTAATTCTGCAAAACCGAACTGTGTACCTCTACGTGGTTGAGGGGAGGCAACGAAGTGGTGGTCCCATCTAAAGGATGTAATAAAAATCCACTATACGGCTAAACGCAGACGCAGATTAGAAGTGTCCTATTTATATAGGTACTCACGTAGTTGGGACGGTGGGATGTCAAGTGAAGTGTCGACGCCGGGAATGGCGCGGCAAAAGAGACTGCGTACTGATAGTACGGACGACTCACCTAGTCAGGTAGAGAACAATGCTGACATCATGGAGAGGTTGTCAGCAGCAGTCAAAACACTGGAGCTGGATTAATTAAATCCATCTCTAAGGTCACTGTGGCTGAAAGAACTAAGCTGCAAGATTGTCTTAGTGATATAAGAGACGCAAGCCACAATATGTGTCTTGAAGTAGTAGGTCTTAAAAGCCGACTACTAGAAAGATGTGAGATAGTCAACGTGCTATCTGCACAAAAGAACGTGACTGCAGATAAGCAGTCGTATGCTCAGGCACTTAAAGCTTGTACATCTGATCCGGCATCTGCTATCAACGCAGGGTTAACCAAACAGAAATCGGTTAAGCCGAAGTGGCAACCATCTAGGGTTGTCACTGTCAAACCAAGTGTGGGAAAGGAACCCCTTTTTGCAAACAGTGAAGAGGTTAAGAGCAAACTACGTGAGCTGATTAAGCCCGTAGTTTCAAAAATTGCTGTCAAAAAGGTTAGCAATATCCGTGATAAGGGTATTCTAATCGAGACAGCAAGTAATGAAGGACTTGATTTCTTCATTAAGAATAAGGAATTGTCAGAGGCGGGTCTGGTGGCTTCGGTACCAGAGAAAAAGCTGCCCAGAATAATAATATACGACGTAGAAAGAAGTGCTTCAATAGAGGAAATTAAGGAGTCGATTGTAAAGCAAAATGTAATAGGCGTAGAGGTTATAGATGTGAAACGTAGTTTCAAAACCGGGCCAAAAGAAGGAAACTTCGTAAATTGGGTGATCGAGGTTTCTCCAGCCACTAGGAACTCTTTGTTAAAGAAGCGCAGACTATTTATAGGGTGGTCTGCATGCAGAGTGGCGGACTTTGTTAGGGTCACAAGGTGCTATAAATGCCATCTCTTCGGACATATCGCAAGATATTGTAAAGAAGATAGCCAAATATGCGGACACTGTAGTGAGTCTGGTCACGACCAGAAGGTCTGCTCAAAATTGGCGGAGAGAGCAAAGTGTTTTCCCTGTAAAAAGGCAAACAAAGCTTTTGATCACTCACTGCGCAGTAAAGTGTGCACAGCATATAAACTGGCCTTGGACCTAACAATGAGAAAAACCGCATATGAGAAGTAATAAGAGCGATACTTCCAATCTTAGGATTGTCCAAATAAACATGCAGAATGCAAAAATTGTCGGACACGAAATCAGACAATGCATTCAGCATGAAAATATAGACATCCTCTGTATGCAGGAACCACATGCGACAAAGGATAAAATAGTTGGTATGGCAACATCCGCAAGGATCATTACCGGTGCTGACAATAATATCAAATCAGGTATAGGCATCTTTAACAATGATCTAGAAGTTCGCAAAATCTCACAGTTTTGTAACACACATTGTGTCTGTGTTGAAGTAAGATCGACGATAGGTAATTTTTATCTAGTTAGCATCTACTTCCAATATTCTGACGAACCAGTCATATATGTACAAATGCTAGAAAGAATTCTGGATGGTCTAAAGAACCATCCAGTAATCATAGCTGGTGACTTTAATGCCAGGTCCAAACTTTGGCATGACAGGGAAACCAACGATAGAGGCTCTATCGTTGAAGAGTTCCTGACAAAGAGCGGTCTCTACTTGCTAAACGAAGTAGGACAGCCAAGTACATATATGCACAATGGTGAATCGAATATTGACTTAACCTTAGTCACGGGGGGACTGTTGAGAAGAGTCTCTAACTGGTCAGTTAAAGAAAACTGGACTTCTAGTGATCACAGAGCCATTTCATTTAAATTGAACGAATCAGCCTTACATAATGAGGTAAGAGCTGCTGACAAAATTCCACGATACGCTCTTAAACACGCAAATTGGGATAAATTCCATAGCACACTGGAGAAAATATGGCAAGATCAGAAAGCTAAACTTAGTATTTCATCTCAGGAAGATGTAAATAGAGTTGAGAACAACATCACGGCCTCACTCATAAGTGCCTGCAACAAGAGCATACCACGTAAACGTGCTGCCAAAGTGAAACTGTCCTGGTGGACGCCTGAACTCTCAAAGAAGAGAGTAACGGTTCACAAACTAAGGAAGTGTTACCAAAGAGAAACGAATCCGCAAATTCGTCTGAGCAAAAAGCTTAATTACGCCGCACACCGTAATGAATACATATGTGACATAAATGAAACAAGCCGTAAAAGCTTGGAGAAATTCATTACGGAACATGGTAACGCAGAACCATGGGGTTTCGTATACAAATATTGTGCTGGAAAACTTAAAACTCCAGAGGTACTTAGTACTCTAATTAGCAGTGGTGGCCAAACAACTACATGTTGGGAGGACACTACCAAACATGTGCTAAATGTTTTGCTACCCGATAACAGTGTGGAAAGTGACACAACTGATCAAAGGGTGATTCGTGCTGATAGTCTAATCACACCAACCGGTGGTGAGGAGGTTTCCTTCAGCAATGATGAAACCACCTCCGCCATCATGTCAATGGAGTAAAGCAAGAGGTAAAGCACCCGGCCTTGACAATGTCGAGGTCGAGGTGGTACAAAGAGCGTGGCCTATTATAGGATCTAGCATTACCGACCTCATGAATGCTTGTCTGAATAAAGGAGTTTTTCCTAGAGCTTGGAAAAATGGTAAAGTCATAATTATAAGGAAGAGCGGCGTTCGAGATCCGACCGACCCTAAAGCTTATAGACCGATCATGTTGCTGCCAGTCTTAGGTAAATTACTTGAGAAATTGGTTACTGGCAGGCTGATGGACATCTTTCAGAGTAGCGGAAGATATAGTGAGAAGCAGTTCGGTTTCAGAAGAGGACGATCCACAGAGGACGCTATGGTTGAGATGGTCAACATAGTTAAAGGATCGAGCAACAAGTACGCCCTAGGTGTATTCCTAGACGTATCTGGTGCTTTTGATAATCTGTGGTGGCCAAGTATAATGAGTGAGCTGAAGCAAATGAGTTGCCCAGCGACTCTTTACTCCTTGTTGTACCGCTACTTCTCTGATAGAACCGCAACTGTAATATCTAACCATGGCACACTCTCTAAGAGTGTAAACAAAGGTTGTCCACAGGGCTCCATTTTGGGTCCGCATCTCTGGAATCTAGTGTTCAACAGTAGCATGCATGACGAGATCCAAGAAGTAGCGTTCGCGGATGATAAAGTTATGATCTTTACTGGAAATTCAAGACAGGCAATTCAGGAGGCTGCTCAGCGCGGCATTGACAGAATGGTAAAGTGGTGTGATACAAATAAGATGGAGTTATCTTCCACCAAAACAATGATGATCCAATTGAAAGGTTCACTCGACATAAGGAGACCACCCCTAGTGTATGTCGGAACCGAAAGAAAAAAAATGGTGAATTCTGTAAAATGGTTGGGAGTTGACTTCGATGAAAGACTGGGCGTCACTACTCACGTTAAGAGGGTGGCAGAAAATAGCAAAAAAGTTTTCTACGCACTAAGAAGGGTTGCTAAAGAGACGTGGGGCCTGAAACAAGGCACACTCGCAACAATATACGAAGGCCTAGTGGTTGCGACCATGACTTACGATTGTGCGGGATGGGCTGACAGGATGAACTGTCACCATCGCAGGACTATTTTAAGCGCTCAAAGGTTAATTCTTCTTGGGATAACGAAAGCATACCGTACGGTTTCGGCGGATGCCGTGGCTGTAATGGCCGGCGTTATTCCCATGGACATAGTACTTAACGAAAGGTTAATTAAGTACAAATTAAGGAAAAATCAAGAGTTCACTTATGGCAACATCCAGTGGCAATGCATATTAGATGACCTTTCGAATAAGACATCCCTTAAAAAAGGAATTCGCAAAGAATCTATAAAAATCTGGCAAGACAGATGGAGGCACTCAGAAAAGGGCAGAACTACCTTCAGTTACTTACCGAGTATTGAAGGTAGATTAGAGATGCGCCTATCCATAAGCGCCTCTTTTGCGCAAATGCTAGCCGGTCATGGAAAGTTCGCAGATTATATGTTTAGACTAAATCTGGCGGACTCTAACATGTGTGAATGTGGACAAGCTGCTGAGACAGTTGACCACATTCTTTACGACTGCGCTCTGGTCACTGAAGCTAGAGAACACATGATTGACGCAATTAACGCAGATTGGCCGGCTAGTAAGCTAGTGCTGATGATGCCTACTAATATCGCACATCTCAAAAGATTCTGTGATACTGTGCTTTGTGGGAGGTAGGCTAAAGATCGATGATTCATTTTTAAGGTACTAACAATTTTATCTTAGTTATAAGGAGTTTTTAAAAGTAATGACACTAGGTGTAAACCTAAAGATTTTATTTTAGTTATAAGGGTTTTAAAAAACTAATAACACTAGGTGCAAACCTAAAGATTTTAAATAATTGAATCAGTCTTTGGCCTACGGAACACAAAGCGGAATGAAGCTTATACTAAGTATTTTAACGACTGACGCTGGATATACTATATCCAAGTAATTTTTAATCAAACATAAGCTAAAGTAGAAAAGTGGTGATGGTAACAGGTCTAATACCTGGCTAAGCATACCAAACAGTACTGACACCCAGATATAGCACGACGGCTTAGAATTGGATATAGGCACAGCCTGGGTGCCATTCTAAAGCGATAAAAACGTCCAACAACAACAATGACTTGAACTTTAGGGTATAGGTTAGGGTATAGATTGTCGAATTTGAGTCGCAACTTCAGAGCATGGTATGGTAAAGATCGATGGGTCATAGTTTTTATGGCGGATATATATAAGTATGTGAGTCAATGACCGATGAGTTTCATGCGATGAGTTGCAAAGGCAAGAATGATTATTATTCTTCAGTAAAATACCATAATGTTCAAGACGCAAGGCGTGAACATGAACCATAAAGGAGAAATGAAAAAGGGTGCGGCGAGGAATAGAGATTAGAGAATGCAATTAATGTGCAAATTATAATGATTACGTCACAGAATTCTCTCGATTTAATACACGCATACTTAGTCAATTTTCATGTAACGACTGTTGTTCAGAAATTGGTTGTGATTTGTGAACAACAGTCTATGCATGAAAATTGGTTATGAATCGCTATGTATATATACTTGCATATAACTCTTCAAGTTTCTTTATGTACGTATACATATGTAGTTTAAATTCAAGACTATCGGTCTTCATTGACAATTTACTAAACATTTAATGAACTATTATCTTTAAGGATAACTCAAACATATAAATTCTGGAATTCCATAATATTGCTCTACAACCAAAAAACATTAAACTAGGTGATCTCCTACTTCTTTTTAAATTGAAATATTTATCAAGGACCTTAGGCATCTTGGTGTATGTGTCCTTAGTGTAAGTTTCCTAGAATTTCCGAAGAAAATCATATAATCGGTATACATGAGGTCCTACCAAACTTGGCTGTCCGAAACCCTCTAATCCCCTAATTTTCTCAGCATTCAAATATTTTTCGGATAGCTTAGAACCAAGGACATCTAGGTGTAAACGTCGTTATGGTGCTAGAATTCTTCCAAGTAAATTCATAAATCATGTTTTCTTCGTACCCAAATTTATTGTCTTATAATGATAAAAACTTCTCAGGTCTATCGGTCTATCTTCTATCCGACCATAAGACGCACCCCAACATTTAATTATCAATTATTAGAAAAATATATATTTTGGATGATAATGGCTTTCCATTGAAAGGAAATTTCCAGATTAGGTCATCTTGAAACAAGATGGCACTAATAAAATTTACTATGAACAAGCGAGCCAGAATAAACGTCTTCACTATTGTATAGGAGGTTATAGTAAAAATATATGTCAACACATTTGAGGTTAGGTACAATTCTTGATTATGAAGATAAATATACTTTGCAGCAGATTACACAATTTTTATTTAAATAAAATCTAAACAATAAAAAATTAAATACGAATTTATAAATTAAAAAACTGTCAAAACCATATTTTTCAATTCAAAACAAACTAAAAAATGTCAAAAAGTGCTACAATATTGCATAATTTTAAAAGCGCGTTTTTTCATCTTTTATATCAGAATGATGAAAGCCCCGTCATCTTCTGCTAGAAAAAGATAATCTTTTTTGGTTTCATCTATTGATTTTAAACAAGATAATGTTTGGCCTCTTTATTCTTACAACATTTTCCAAAGATATTTTTTATCTTTTCTCATATTTCGATAATGTTTTTCTTTTAAAGATTAACATAGGTGGGTAGCTTTCTACCATCCGGACAATATGATAAAACTACAGTGTGTGTGTTTTTTCGTGACCTGTTGTTACTGATCTGGTACCTTTTGAATCTACAGTACAATTTGAAGATACTTCAAATGTTAGAGGCCCTTCATCCATATTAGAAATTTGGCTAAAATCAAAGTTAAAATTCCGTCTACCTGATATAATGACTCTATGAAATTCTATAATTTTATCTCCATTGTTAATCGGCATTTTTTGGGATGGACTGGTTTTCGTACGATCTCCTTTCAGAGAACACTGCAAAATTCATTCCATCAACGCCTTTGTACAGCTTCAGCTTCAGCAGTGGCCTTAGAGGATACAAAGCACCACTGCCGCTAACAGCCGCACTTTAATATCCTCATCCGCTTTTTTATCGTGACTGATAAGAGAGGGAAGATCGTGACTGATAAGAGCCCAAATATTTGAATCATTCAATTAAATAAAATATTCAAATTTATAATTAAAGCGTCTTTTGATAATAGATATATCACTTACATATATCTACCATGACAACATTTTCCATTCACAAACGAAGATAAATTTGATAATGACCTGGAAAATTACCAAAAACAACAAAAAAAACTTACATACATATAAATCTATAAAATAATAACAAAGAATATGTTGATCTAAAAAACCCAACAATAAAAACAGTAATACTATCAATTAAACTATTTAATTCAATTAAGGCCATAATCATGTATTTTTGTTGTTTATTTTAATTTATAATAAAATTTATTTTATACAATTTTATCTTCAATAAAAATAGTACATGAGATAAGATATTACGTGACTTATAAATCTTCATCTTAATAGTATCCTCAAAATACAAAATAAAAAACCAACACTATAACCACAACAACAACAAAAACGTTATAATTAAATTTACCAAAATTACAATATACACTCGGCGCCATTTGATTACGCCTAAGTTATCTTTCTCAGTAGTATAGTAAATTTGTTCTTTGGAAACGATAAGGTTATAAATAATATTCTGCATTTTTTGAGGCTCTTACATAAAGCTGGATTCATTGTTGGTATTTTAAACAAAAGATTCTACAGATATCATGATCATGTTACGTTTGCATTCAGTTTTGTGGTTCCGTCTTTGTAACAAAAATTGAGAGCATAATTTTGTTATTTTATCTTCGAAATTACAACCTTTAAAAATGATATAAAAAAATATATATAGGCAACGTCGATAATGTAGACCTCCTAGAGGGATTTTGTAATTTAATTCTAAACTATGGTGATCCTATTAATTTGAAGAATGTGATAAGACGAATTCGAGTTCACGAAGGCTATAAGAGCTACCGAGTTATTAAAAAACCAAATCGTTCAGATTATAATCAGAAGTTGTTCGCCAAAAACATCCAGACTGCTCTTTGATCAAGTTTTAACAAAATTTGATGGATGTGTTTCCACGGATTGATTTTCAACTTTTTATGGCAGTAAACATCTTTATGGCTGTAACACTGTTTAAAATACTCACTCTTTCTACTGAGATGTTTTTTTTGTTTCGTCTCACACTCAGGAGTATATATTTTTTTCTTACTCCAATTTAATGGCGCAGCAAAATTTGTCCATGGAATTCATGCTTTGGTAGACATTTTTCATACAAAACTGGCACAACATTTTTATACTGAGTGTGTGCTGACATTGTATCGATGAAAAGCATTGAGAGTATGGTCCAACTAATGGATAGTTTGGTGGCGACCGATCACACCTATATAAACTATGTACATATCTTGATGGAAATGATTTTTCTGCTATGAATCTCTTTATAAATAGAGTTTTTAATAAAAAGTTGTGAAATTGAGCTGCTTATGAAGACACTTTGGACATAAATTATTAGATTCATATTATTTGGTGGTTTGGGGGTTGATGTTGCTTTATTCCAGATTGTGACGGGAACTTTATTTCTGTTTTCTATTTTATTTTTGGTGGCTTCGTAAATCCCAGTTTGACACTAATGCTATGAAAATTTGTAGACTTGCCTGCTCTGGCTGCTCACAGAAATGAATATAATTGGTCACTATCAAGTGGTGCTTAGTAGCTAAATGTACTTAGGTGTATGATTGGTTAGTGCTACTAAAGCATTAGATATGCTTCCAAAAAATTTGATTTTCTTCTCAGACAGTCGAACCCAAATAACACTATCGGATGTAAGCCTCATAAACATTGAATCGAAATAGGCTTTGGTTACGGTGACGGTTTCGATGATGCATTCGAATTGGTTGTATATCACAATATAAATTACCGGTGGCTGCATTGTTTAAATAATTCGACGCCTATAATGACGAATTTAGTCACGTCCATGTGCGACTGGTGGCTGTGGTGTTGGCTACTGGATATCGATGCCTGAAACGAAGATCTGGTAATTCTGTTGGGCGTACCATTCGCATAGGACATCTATAAGTTATACTAAGTTTAGAGAATTTTGTTATCTTATTTGGATTATATTAAACAACATGTTGACGTAATAAAGTCTATCGATACACATATTTGATTTTGATCTCCCAAAATAAACATTTTACGAAAGTCACTTAACATAGCTTTTAGCTACTACCTACTAGATCGAGAAGCTCTGCATGCACCATCATTGATTCATCAATATATACCTTGTATCATATATTTTTTAATGGCATTTAACGCAGGTAGGAATTGAATTCAACTAATGTTTCTCAATAAACTCAAACTATAATATATGACTATGATTATGAATACGAACACTCTAGTCTGTGAAAGTGAACTGGTAGAGTATGGTAGTGTGCCAATGAACTTAGCATAAAGCATTGAAATATCAGAAATTATTGGAGAATTACATAAAAAAATAAACAGTGTTTAAAGGCCATTACTGGCCCCTTACTGAGTCTGGCAACCTAGAAAGTTTGTGCACAACATCAATCCAAACAAATGTAAAGACGACAGCAATATTGCAGGCCATAGTAGTATTTTGGAATCCCCAAATCATGGCGGTAGTGTAACAAATTTTGGTAAAGTTGAGCAGCCGTTTGGGTCTGTTATACATTTATGAAACGCCAATCCATGGCGGAAATTATTTCAAAAATTGAATTTATTCATCAATCAATATGTGCTCGGCACTATACTTTGCTGAAGGGCAAGGCATCGTGTGATGAATCTTACATATGACTTTTATGATTTGGCAAAAAAGAAAATAATTGAAAACATAATAAGTCTCACAAAAAAGTGAATGGAAATTTCAGTATAACTTTAAATGAATTGACGCGTGTAAGAAATCAACGATATGAATGTACATTTTAACCAGTGTTACATCAACTTGGGATTCTTCAGAATACTTGGAAGTTGTACAGCTTATGTTGCCAAGCTTCATGATTTTGGGATTACTCCGACAGATGGTTATGATAAAATTACGAGATTTACGAGATTCACAATATCAACATTAACTCTGCTATAATCATTGCATTCATCTGGCAATTATGGATTATTTACAAGAAACGTAGCAATACAACAGGGGAACCAGAACCAGAGGATATTAGTTATAATGAAACCGATGACGACGAGACGAATTCGAATAATTTCATTGTTGAACAACACCACCAAGCCAAAATGAGCTGTCGGTGTGCCTTGAGTGCGGTAATTCAAATGTTTTTAAATTTTGACCACTGCGAAACACTATTTTGCAATATTAAGTAAAACAGAAACATGCGCAAAGAGATGAATTTACTTTTGGATTTGCAAATCCAGAACAGTTTTTGAACAGACGCAACTCGTACGATATTAACTATGATTTGAGATCTTATCAACTAATTGAATCTTCATAATATCAAAGTCGTATGTCATTTGCACAATACTTTGAAACCTGCGAAATAAGCAATTGAAGCGGCGGGAAGACGTGATTTAACTTGCACAACAAAAC
Organism: Tipula unca; assembly: GCA_951394425.1. Classification (NCBI taxonomy): domain Eukaryota; kingdom Metazoa; phylum Arthropoda; class Insecta; order Diptera; family Tipulidae; genus Tipula; species Tipula unca. The sequence continues at coordinate 135,957,392 of OX596381.1, forward strand.
GAGAGATTCATATGAGCCTTTTGATGGTTTATTAGTGCGAATCAAAGAGTGTAGAAATATCGAGTCTCGTTGCTGAAATTTCTACATACTCTGAATTTGGAAGATGAAACTGAAATACGGAACAACAAGTGCCAAAAACATCAGTAACCAAATTTGCAGTGACTGTTATGAACAGATTATTGTAGACGATGCATCAGAATTGGACTCAGGTTACACAGCAAATGAGTGTTTGGAAACAGCCGCAGAAGCTGACGAGCAAGGAAACTGGCAAAACAAAGAAAGAAAATTCGGATTTAAGGGAATGCTGGCCGAAATAATTACAGATTCGATGATGTCTAAGCCTGCCTCATGTCACGTTGTCCAAAACAGTACTATATAAATATAAATTTAAATTAACGAAGCTACCGGTAACATACAACAACAAATATAAAGAAACAGTATTCATCGACGTCAAATTTTTGGACTAAAAACTATCGTTGCTTTACGATCGCTCCTTTAACGCTCGCTGTTGTGTTCTTAAAAAAATAGTTTACTCCATAATTGGACATTATATATCCCGGGAATTCCCGGGGTCCCGAGAATAAGATTTCCAATGATCCCTGTAATAAAAACTCTCTAGATATATGTTTTTTTTTCATACGGCTTTGAAATATCTTACAATATAAAACTTGTTTTGTTTTATTAAAATGCGCCTTACACTTCAATGCATAACTCTAATATCAATTGACACTCCATCCTTGATCGAGGATGCTGCCTTTACAAAATACGTCAAAAATGTTTACCATAATCATGCTCCATCCTTCGATAAAATGCTCTTTTGGCCGTGTTGGATTATTACGATCACGTTTATTTTAACTTGGTCAAAGCAACCTAGGTTGTCCGTAAAAAAATAAAAAAATGAAGATCAATTCAAACAAGAAAAAAAACCAAACCAAATGAAAAAGTCATGGCCTACCAAATATCAAATAATGTTCATGGTGGTGTGGTGTAGGATTTTCCAAAAATTGGTAGATTCCAAATTTTTCAGAAACAATTCATATAGGATCACATTTCACAGAAACACAATTTTTCGCATTAACTAATATTCTGTTAGTTAATTAGAATAAAAAATTTATATGTTGATCAACTTTCAAATTCAATTTTCTTCTATATAATATTGCACGTCAAGTTGAAAAACATTAAGTTAGATATATGACGTAGCCAATAGTCGGGGAATTATTTCTTCTGCTGGGTTTTTTAATTATAGAATACGAGTATATGAACAGTATTTGTTAATAAAAAATACATTTATTTATTAAACAATAATTTGTTTATAACAAATTATTTTATTTATAACAATATTAAGGGATTAAGAATTTGTTTACCTCAATTTCATAATGTTAATTGACAAATTTATAGTTAATCGCATAATTATATTTTCAACCCATTGTTGTTAACAATTTATTCATAATACGCTCCGTACCTAAAATTCTTAGATTTATTCTACTTTTATATATACACCTAACGACACCATTTCATATTCAGTTACATAACAACAGTATAGTATACAATCGACAAACTGCACGGGGAACATACAATTGACGCCATATCATCATCCATTGTCTCATCACGAAGGAGCAGTAAATACGACGTTAAAGAACGTATTTTTTTAAATAAAAAAACCAAAACCATACTACGCGTCATCGAAATAAAAAAACAACAACAACAAATCAGCAGCCGAACACATTCAACAACAGCGGAAATAGAACGTGGGACACCGAGGGACAACCGGTGTTGCAACTAAACCCACACCGCAATGGACCAGCTAACATCAGACAAGAGTTTGTTTTCTTTTTCATAAGATTAAAGAAACGAAATTTAATTTTTACTGCTCGTATTTAACAATTTTAACGTAATTCAAAAACAGTTTTTTTATATTTTTTGCCAGTTAACGTAACGTAACCTCATTTTATTTGCATAAGCAAAGTTCAATTATTAGTTTTCCACCATATTGCATAACTGATCTAACTTTTTCTCTATCACCAATATTTCGGGCTGCAGGGAATAACTACAGGAAAAACGAGCTTTACGCACATCATGTCAGCCCTCCCGCCATCACATGGCTATGTGATAAGATACGCGATGCCATATAATCTACGAGGTTGTCGACACGTAAAATATAACATAGATTACTTGGCACTGTTTGTTGTCAATGTCGACAATTAAAATAATGTCAACAACCTACGATATTGTGTTGGTTATCTCAACGGTTTGGCTTTTTAATAACTCGGTAGCACTCATAGCCTTCCTGAACTCGAATTTGTTTTACCATGGGTTGGGGTGTGTTAGATTTTATAGCACGGTCATAGTTAAAGTTCCCCGGATTATTTTTAATGAAGGTTATGTATAACCTATTTGTAAAGATTTCTATCAGTTGTGCCATGTAAAGATTTCTATCGTTGTTCAGCATCAATTTTTATACGCCGATATTCGAGTAAGCAGAGTCAATACTTGGTGTGTTCCAATGGCATGAGTAAACTACTCACAAGTACTTGTGAGTAGATGTTCAATGGAACGCTATTTGGAAATAGCAATGGATAAACAATGGAAATACCATTTGAGTATGAGCAGATGCGAGTAGATACAAGTACTTTTGAGTAGTTTACTCATGCCATTGGAACACACCAACTCTTGAAATTGGGCTGTGGACTCGAGTTCAATCAAAACTCGTCAGCGCCAATACTTTTTTAATTTAATTTGTGCTGCAAAATTAATTCAACATAGCTTCTGTTGAAATTTACATTCAATTTCTGAAAGGATCAGAGCCTTTATGACCGTAATGAAAATATACGGCGATGGTCAAATAAGCATAGTCCATTCCTGTTGCTAAAATTTTCAATTTTCCCTATTGAATTGGCAAATATAAAAGACTTGTCCAGCATTATGTACATATATTAGGCAGTGGTGTAGTTAACAGAGTCATTGCTTTTGCATTTGTGGACTCAAGTTCAATTCTCGTCAGTGTCAATACTTTTTTAATTGAATTTCTTCGGCAAGTATAAGAACCATCTCTTGTGGATCGGATCACTTTAATGAAAATGTAAGAGCCATCTCTTGTGTATATGATCGCAATGAATTGTCCATTCCTGTTCTAAAATTTTCAATTCTCTATTGAATTGGCAAACATAAAAGATTTGTATAGTAACAAATTTATATACGCCGGCGGTCCAGTAAGCAGAGTCGTTGCATTTGGAATTGTGAACTTGAGTTCAAGCCTCGGTTTGGCATTAAATAATTTTTAATTTAATTTATTTAATTTTCCCCTTCAATTGACAAATATAACTGATAAGTATAGCGGCAAATCTATATATGGAAATGGTGAGGTGGTAAAGTATGTATGTAAGCGGTGTTATAGGATTTGGTGGATGAATGGTGGAAAGTTGTGCAGTGTTCGGTAAACACGGTAAGGTAAATTTAAGGTAAAAATTTAAAAAAAAATTAGCGGGCATCCACACATTTTTCATTAAATTAAAAAGATATCATCTGGAGGCTTGAACTATAGTCATGATTATAATCCAATCACACAGCTTCTTTTACCACCCAGCCATTTGAAGAAAAAAATATAAAATTTTAGCAAAGGACTCTGCGTTTATTTCACCTTCGCTATATACCCATCTTGTATACATGGCACTACTTGAAAAATATGAAATTGTTTAACAGAAGCTGTGTGTTGAACCAATTTGAATACAGAAGAAATTAAATTAAAATAATACTGTCGCTAAGGAGACTCGAACCTTGGTCCACAAATCCAAAGTCAATCACTCTACTACCTCGCCCACCACTATATATATATTTGATATTATGCAAATCTTTTATACTTCCTTTCATTACTTTTTTTATACATCTAGTGCCAGGAGCAATATTTAATGCGATGACATTCCAAACAGTGTATTTCGTAGAAGTTGAAAATCTGACAAGTTATCCCTTCTTGTATTCTTAAAAATTATAAAACTTCTCTTCCGCAATCAATGATGCTTGATGCGATTTTCTAGGCGGGCCACAATATTGACCACTGACCATACACCTTTTAATTTTAGGTCAGTACATGAATAACATCTGATAGTATGACAAATAGGTATAGCTGAATCTCAATTAAAACTGAACACAAATTTAATTTAGTTTTTTACAAATTAATTCAATTCAGATTCTGATAAATTTTCATTTTTCTGAAAAGTGTTGGTTATCAATTTCGTTTTATCATGGAGTGGGGTGTGTCACATTTTATGGCACGGTCATAGTTAAAGTGCCCCGGATTATTTTTAATGAAAGTTATAACCCTTTTGTCTGATTTTTTGTGAGCCGTTTTTTTTCGATTTTTCTGCAAACTGTTCTATACCGTTACACCGTTATAAAGAGGGCCCCACTCAATGTTGTTTTGGGTCCATTTAATAATTTTGTAATGGATAAATATGACGCTGAAGTAGATTCATGGTTTTTGAGCACGATTAGTTTTAAATTCCGCTCTTTTTGACAAAACCACTCTAGGAATTGTTTACATTATCAACGTTGTCTACGTTGTTGACGTTATCTACGGGTTGTCGACACGTCAATGTAGAAAATAATAGATGACGAATATACGCCCATCCATGGCTGCTGAATGATTCATGAGTTTATAATGATTATAATGCCGGCCGCCGTATACTCTTCCATCTGGATGTTTGGAGTCTCAAACTAAATATCCATTGATTTTTTGTAAAATGTCTTTCTGATATTAGCATGATATCTATATTTTGATCGACAAGAAACGTTTGAACCTTATCTTTGTGCTGCGAAAGACGGTACGCAATCCATACAGCTATCTTTAGGAGCGTCAGTTTTGGCTTTTGACGATGTTTGCATTGGCGTGTTCATATTTTGCATCATCATGCTCATTGGTCTTTCCATCATCATCATAAAACTTTGGATCGCTTCGGTCAGTTTATTTACGATTGCGAGAATATTTAATTCTTCTTCGTTGAATTGAACTTTCGTTTTTGAGGCGGTACCTTTTAGGATGTTGGCTTATAGGAAACTCCTGGTTGTGCAATACTGCTTGTAACATTCTCCAGGTCATTTTGTGTGGTTGAGTGTGCATTCGCTTGTTGGACAATTCTTGAAGTCATATTTCTTTGATTGTAATGTGACTTAAGCATTTGTTGCTCAGATCGCAAATTTGGATTGGTCTTACGCTTCAAATCCAGATATACTGGGCAACCTCTGCAGTTTGCTGTATAATTTTCACCGCATATACTACAGCGTTTTACTGATGGATCATTTCTCCCCTTATCGCATTTTTTTGAATCATGAAGTTCGCCACAGATAACGCAAACTTCACTCAACATGCAATAAGTTTTGTGTGCCCGTATTCTTGGCACTTGATGCATTGTACTGGTCCGGTTTGCTTCTACTGTTATTTTGCGATGCAGTAAATATCTAAGTAAGTTATATATATACTGTGGTTTTCTTTGTTTTTCTCATCTGCCTCTAATTTTATGCGAAACATCGGTTGAGGAACTTTCTTCCGATTTTAAATGTTTGCAAGAGATTTGGCATGGAAGCCTTGCGCGGTCACCTCTACGATGCTCTCTATTCCTTTTAAAACAACAGTCAAACACTTTTGACTTTTCAGCTGATAAGCGTAATATCTCTTTCCGGTGTGATCGAAATGGTTCACAAGCGCTCTGAAACCATCAATTTCCAAAGGTTGGATTTTCGTTTCTTTGATATTGTCCCTTTTAAGCGGAGCATTATACAATTTTGAGTCCGTTAACTTGTCGATTATATTGACGATTTCATTATTTGACGCCTCTCTTAAATAAATTGGTGGCGGCTGTTTGGTCATCCATCTGCAATTAGAAAATCTATTGCCGATTGTTGACTACGGACCAAAATAAATATCGTGTGTCGAAGGTAATTTTACAAATGAGTAAAGACGATCCGGTTAAATTTATAAACCAAATAGTCACCGGTGATGAAACGTGGATTTATCACTATGATCCAGAGTCGAAACCGGAATCTATGGAATGGATAACTCAGGGAAATCCAGCACCGATAAAACTTTAGGTTCAACCATCTGCGGGTAAGATAATGGCCAAATTTTTATTGGGAATCATGCTGGAATTTTGATGTTACTTCATAAGACCATAACAACAGGGACTTATTATGCTTTAACATGATAATACGCCAGTTCATAAGTCGAATGTTGCACAACTAATAATGAACTCAAAATAATTTGGTCCCAAGTGATTATTCCCTATTTACTTATTTGAAGACAAAATTAAGGGGCTAAGATTTTCAAATGACAATGCGAGGCAATGTTAGTAGTAAAAGAATATTTTGAGGAACAAGAGAAATCATTTTATGTTGATGGTTTGTACAAATTAATTGACAGGTGTAATAAGTGCATTACCGTGGGTGGAGATTATATTGAACAATAAAAATGTTTTTGAATACAATTTACCGTTATTTCATATAGATTTACCGAACTTCTAGATAACGTAGACAATGAAAATATCGTAGACAACGTAGACAGTTCGTAGATAAAGTGGACTGGTCAGTACTACGTGTCGACAACTGCGTAAATCACATGGCGTTATCTATCTCGCCCATCGCTTATTACAAAACTGATGGGCAGCCAATCTAGAAGATATCAATAAATTACATACAAATAGAAGCTAATAACAGACCGCCAAAAGAAATCCAGTACTAAATTCTAACTATGACATTAGGGATCAAAATAGTTTGCGTTGACAGTGTTTTGCGTGTGACCTACGTTTGCTCAGAGTGCTTCGCTCCTAATTTGGCTACACAGATTAGACAATTTTACAAACTATCAAAACTCTTGTAAAAAATTGAACAACTAACTTCATTCATTATTCCTTTTGTTCTCCTCTCATTCAAGCATAACAATTTTGAGGAGTTCCTTAAATAAATTTGGAATGAGTTGGAAATAAATTAATTTAGAAATCGCATTGAAACTGTAATGGATTGGAAAGATTAAATCTTCAAATAATTATTTTATTAACTATCATAAAATAATGACCTGAACTTAAATAAAATCGAAAGAATTTCAAATAATTTGATGTTAGCAATACTGGCGAACTTTTAAATTTGGCAAATCAATGAGCATCCTCTAAGTAACGGCGTTAGGCACTGTGTCAAAGGCTAATTGCACATGAGGCTACATTTGCTATATCAGTCGCCTAGAATACCAAGCACATGAAAAGAGATACCGTCAAAGCCTAGCAAGTATATTTTAAAATATATATTTTGAGTGAATCTTTTAAAGTGAAGTGTTTTTTTAAAATGAAATTGAAGAATTGAACAATGGAGTTGAGTTAAAGTTTAAAATCGTTTAACAAATTAAATGTTAAACGCGTTTAAGTGAAATTCGAGGTAGAATGCTAGTATGAATCTGAGCTAAAATGTGTAGTTGTTTTAAATTAATTATTCGAGTAACAATAAGATAAGACAATTTTCAACTAGATTTGAACCAGACTTGAATGCATTTTAAATATTAATTGTGTTTGAACTCAAAGCTTGATTAGAAAATAATTTTATGTTACGAGTATATTGTGAGATTGAGTATAGACTTTGAATTATATATTTTGAGTGGAATTTTTTCAGTTAAATTCAGCATACAATTTGTACTATAGGATTGAGTAAAATTTTAAACGCGATTTATGGATTATTTGAGTGCAATTTAAATTATAAATATTTACTCATATTTGAGTTTGCATATATAATCTTCGAAGTATATATTTTTTGAGTGGATTTTAGTATGAATTTGAGCCAAAATCTTCAAGGTTTTTTAGATGAATGGTATGAGTGAAAATAAAAAATAATATTTCCCTTTGGATGAATAAGTGAATATAAATTAATACTTCAAACGATTATGAATAAAAAGTGGGTGGATTTTCTTAACTTAAATTCTAGCTTAAATTCTAGTATCAAATTTTATTTTATTTTATATTCAATAAAATTTTAATTATAATTTAGAATTTATTTCAATGTACATAGATTTGTTACGATTAAATTAGAAATTGTGCTTGAACTTATAGATTAATGAGTTTAATTTGAATATATACTTTGCTTTCTATGGTCGCTCCGTCAATGTCTCCGCAGTATGCGCATTCAACTTACAAATATATCTAATGATTATAATAGAAAATAACAGGTTGACGCGCCCCGTTGACGCTTCAGACAATAATGTAGACAATTCATAATAAGATTTTGTAAAAGTTCTACACTTCGTTGACCAGATTTCTTTAGGATATTAATGCGATACGAACGGTGAAAATGTTAAAATATCCCTCAATGCATTTTAATCTAACGTCCTCTCAGAAAATTTGGTTAGCTTAAATCAGTTTTAAATTATCATATTTCCATAATTTATTTCTAGAAATTTAGAATTTCAAGGAGAATTAAAATAAAATTAAAACTAATAATAATAATAATCAGTTTTAAAGGCCATTACTGGCCCCTTATTAAGTCAACCATCTGGCTCCAACGGTTTCGATCCCAAGCATGGTCTTCATACTGTCTAAGACAATCTGAAGAGAACAAATCGATCTATACATGGTGGAGCCATCGTCAGAGATCGCTGCACAATTCGTTCCGGATCAGTACGCAGAACGAGATCGAGCCAGCGTACTCGCTGAGATCTTACTACATGTACAATATCGGGGATCTTCATCAGATCTGTGATCTCTAAATTGTACAGAGTAATTGTAAAGCTTTAGCTTCACGGCACTTATATGATAAGTATTTAGATTTTAGCTATGGCCTTAGGGGATACAAAGAACGTCTGCCAGCTGCCAGCCGCTATCATCATAAAATAATGACCTGTAATAAAATTAATTAAAATTAAAACAGTTTTAAAGGCCATTATTGGCCCCTTACTGAGTCAACAATTCGGCTCCAGCGGTTTCGATCCCGATCATGGTCTTCATACTGTCTAAGACAATCTGAAGAGGCCAAGTCGTTCTCTACACCGTGGAGCCATCGTCGCCTGCAACGACCTCTGCGCCTACCATATGGTGGCTCTCCTTTCAGAGATCGCTGCACAATTCGTTCCGGATCAGCACGCAGAACGTGCCCGAGCCAGCGTACTCGCTGAGATCTAACTTCATGTACAATATCGGGGATCTTCATCAGATCTCTGATCTCGAAATTGTACAGAGCTCGGTATGTACCATCTATTTCGCGTTTAGGGCCGTAAATCACACGCATGATTCTTCTCTCAAATGTAAGGAGCCATCTCTCGTACTCATCCGTCAGCGCCCAACTTTCACATCCAAACATAACAACGGGCCTGATCAACGCTTTGTAAAGCTTCAGCTTCACGGCACTTGATAAGTGTTTAGATTTTAACAGTGGCCTTAGAGGATACAAAGAACGACTGCCAGCTGCCAGCCGCACTTTAATATCCCCACCCACACGATGTACATGAGATTAAAGAGTATCGGGGACAGAGCATCTCCCTGCCGAACACCCGAGTTAACTACAAAGCTTGTCGATAGCCTGTTCTCAACTTTAACACAGCATTGGGACTGCGTCACTGTCATCCTACATAGTCGTACCAGTTTTGTTGGCATTCCTAGGTATTCCAGGGCAGACCACAAACTCTCTCGATTGATCGAGTCGTAGGCCTGCCGGAAATCCAGGAAAACCTGATGTACGGAGATGGATGTCTCATAATATTTAGATAGAATCATCCGCAGCGAAAAGACCTGATCAGTGACTGATCGATTCGGACGAAATCCTCCCTGATAGTCACCAACCAAGCCCTCCGCCAGAGGAGTGATTCTATCCAATAAAATGTATGACAGTAACTTGTATGCTGTGCAAAGGAGAGCTATACCGCGATAATTCTCACACTTCAAGCGGTCTCCCTTCTTGAAGATGGGGCATATCGCGGCCACTTTCCATTCGTCAGGCATAACTTCGGTTCGCCATATTAATCGAATAAGGTCGAAAATACAGTTCCACAAAGTATCCCCTCCGAATGGCTCCTCAGTGCAAATCTCCGCAGTCTGTATTAGAGGTGGCTCAACGACATCAAGAAGGTCAGTAAAGTGTCCACTCAATGCATCAAGTAGGCCTGAAAGTATGGTTGTGGTAGAGTTGTGGAACTTTCAGAACCTCGGCCTTCCACCATTCTCGCTTCTTCTGTCTACAAATCGGCTTAGGTGCCGTTCTTCCAAGAGCAGCCTGGTTTTTTCTCGCCATTGTGAGACGTTGTTGCACTTCATTACGTATGGGCTATATTTTGTTGCTCAACTGCAAGACCACACTCGTCATCAAACCAATCATTCTTGGGTCTGATTTTCACTACACCTAAAGTCTGTTGAGCAGCACTGACAACCGAAGTTTTCAGTACCTCCCAGACAGCCATGAATTAGCTTCATCATTGTTGTTGCTGACAAGATCCTGATATCATTTCTTTTGATCTTCATATATCAGACATTCACAGTTGAAACGTACCATGCGTTTCGCTGTGTTCCCAGACTTGTACGAAAACTTTCATCGTAGCTTTGCAGCGACCAAATGATGATCGCTGCCTACGTACTTGGTTGCTGACCGATAAGTTCTCATATCCTGCACAACGTGAGCCCGTCCTTTAGAAACTAACACATGGTCAATTTGGCTGGGGGAAGTTCCGCGAGGATGTGTCCATGTCTCTAGATGTGTGTGTTTGTGAGGGAAGAAGGTGCTTGCTACTCTAGGATCATGAACAACTGCAAAGTACATCATTCTCTCACCATTATCGGTCGCAGTTTCGTGCCGGGAGTACGGACCTATGTTTTCACACAAGTCGGTCTGATTTCTGCCAGCTCCAGCATTAAAGTCCCCAATTACCATTCTAAATTAAAGCTAAATCGATCAAATTATTATTTGTCAATTTCTAACGTTGTTTTTAACGTTCTACGGGGATGTGCTAAATTTAAAGAATATGCTGTACTTGTTAAGAAACCAATAAACTAATTTTAATGGCACAGTTTCATCATATAAGAGTTTTTACAAATACTGGTTCATTCCAGTTGAAACATGCAAAATGTAGGTTGTTGACGTTGTATTAACTGTCGACGTTGACAAAAAACATTGCCAAGCAATCTACGTAACTATATACACGTGTCGACAACCGCGTAGATTACATGGGGTAATCTACCGCGCCCATCACTGAACTTAATGAATTCCCCTCGTATATACGTATAATTCAAGCGAAGCAGAGTGTCAGTACAGATGATACTGTATAGTATGTATATCTACGTATACGTCGTATAAAGGATGTATGGATTTTGGCTAAATTATATTTTTTATATAAAGGTGTGGAATTATAAAACTATAATTTTATTTTGTGTAGAATAATAAAAACTAAGACCCATGTCACTACCGCATTATCTATAATAAATTTAATTTCGATAATTAATTTGGATTTCGTTCGACATAAATTTTAGCAGCACCAATATTTCTTCTCGTTGTATATAATGTATTTATTTAGTTTTAATTATTGTATTGCCATAAATTTAGTCGATTTTCGATAAGGAATTTAAGTACTACCGGTGTTACCGCATACGAACGAAATACGTTCTCGTATATAAATTTGATTATTTTATCTATTTTTATAGTCTTATGTGTCGTATATGTACATAATATTATGTACGTGGCTACATGCCAATAATTTATCACAACAATATTTAAATATGTTCATGCTCTTGTGTGTGAATAAATGTAGAAATATTTTAAAATTGTCTCTTCTATATTTCTTTAAATTTAATTATTTTTTTTAATTTAATCCTTTTTTCTTATTTATTATAATCTTAAGAAATAATAATATTTCTTACATGTTTCTTTCAACAAATGATCGATATGTATGTAAATAACTATATACTAGAGAAAATGCTCATCTACTGTGTACGTATGTATATAGTACGACATATACAGTGATAAATGACTTATTTGTCAAACCATATTGTGACATATTGATGCTTCTTATATTACATATTATAGTTTTTTGTTTCGTCTTATGTTTGTCTATTTATATATTTGTGTATATATTATGTGTATAAATTATTAGAAATAAGAATATTTATTGTTATCGATATTTCCACTACAAAACAAATTATTTCTCGTATACATATAGTTGGGTTACCATTTTAGCAAGCACACACGAGATGAGTTATTTCGTTGTTTATTTGGGAAATTCTTCACATTTTTTGTTGTTGTTGTTGTTGTTTTAATACCGCATATTATGGAATTTTGGCTTTTTATAAAAATATATGTTGTGTTTTCAAAATTTAAATTTGTTTTGTTTACATTACATTGCTTTATTACTTAGTAAGTTATTTACAGTGTCGTCACAACGAAAATAAAATCATTTTTAATCAAACGACGTGCACCACACCACCAAAATAATTATATTTTTGTTCGCAATTTATTATCCAGCCGCACAAAGTACAGAAAGGAGATAAAATCACTAGGATTATTCTAACAATAGCTATTCTATACATTATGTATGACATAAAAAAACCAAACAGAACATTTTGTGTTGTTGATGTTGTTGTAATTTTATAATCGTAATTCCGGAAATATGATAATGAAAAATAAAATACATAATACGTACATTGAAAGGACACACAAGAGAGAAAATAAAGGGATACGCCTCAATGGTTATATCGGTTATATACGAGTATGTATACATACACAGAATTTTCTATAGATCTTTCGTTTTTCAATAAAATAATTTTTGCGTTCCAAATAAATTATGCTTTTGAGGAAAATACTTTTGGGTCCCTTACAAAAATTAAACAAAAATTCAAAGAACCAAAAATTCTTTTACGGGTTTTCATTTGAATTTTCAACTTATCATCATTATAAATTTTTTGGTATTTCGTTACGGTTGATTGGATTTTTATTTTTTATTTTATTTTCAGACTAAATTTCAAATTTGATTTTTGTTGTTATCGTTTGTGTGTAAAGCTTATTTGACTCTCACATTATATGTTTATGTATAAGTTATATGCGTGCGGCTTTAAAATATTAAAGATAATTTTATTGTTGCCAGCGGCAGCGAAAATTTACATAATAACAAATAAAACAATTTCGAATAATATTGTCAGAGCTTTTTTTTTAAGTGAAAAGAAAATACGTTTACAAGCGATATAAGAGGATACATCGGTTTTTGGTAGTTTTCAGAAAAACGATTTATTACTAATTATTGTTAATTAACAAAATTGGCTGGAACCTAGGATTATATCCAATGATAATTGGTTGCACCCAATCCCAGGATTATATCCTACTTCGCAGATGCGCATTGCAGCCTTAGCAAATTGGACAAGTTTAGACCAAGGCAATAGGGTTGCACCGTGGACCCATTAGTGGCATTGAGTGCTGGAGTAAAATCCACCCAATTTAAAAAAAGAAAAAAAAGAAAAGGCATTGACCAAAATTAATAATCCTATAGTTGAAAATCTGATACCGAAAAAAATTGAAGCCCGGACACACAAGTTGAAGGCGGTCATTATCTTCCTAAAGGTAGTTCTCACCTTTAACAATAAAAAGCCTGTGTAAAAATTACAATCAATAAGGAAAACATATACATTTATACTGTATACATATACCACCTTCTTCACCAAGTAAAGAAATTTACAATCTCACTAAGCCGGGTGATTGCTTTGTAGTAGTATTGGGGGAACCAGTTCAAAGATCTCCGATAAGACCAAGGACAGTAGATTGCAAATTCAGCAATGAGATTCGAGCGAGAACCATCTGAAAAATAGACTATGGACTCGTTTAATTTTTTAAAGAAGCCCTCCGAAATCTACAGACCTCTTGATGGGAATAAATCACTGAGAATAAATTGAAAATGTTGAGTTCGGATCTATACCATATCAATTTTTGTTAAATATAAGTATCATTTTAAAAAATTTGTGTATGCTTTACGATAGAACCGAGAACCGTCCATGCCCCAATGTCCTCAAGCGAAACGCTCCAGAGCAAGCAGCGTCATGAATAAAGTTGCGTAACTGAGGCATGGAAAGGATGGTTAGTAAGTAGTGGAGTCAAACACATAGCTCCAGTAACAGCTCTATAAGCTATATTTTTTAGTCTATTAAATTTCGCCTTTGGTGGTGGGTAGTACTGGCCACCACACGATAGAAGCGTAACACAATATTTGTAAGACCAGCGATTTATATACGAAATTGCCTTTCATCATAGGTGTGAGAGTCGAGGATTTCTCCAAAAGCTTTTCTACATTGCCAAAATATGGCAGTAGCTTTCTGGAGTTTGTAATCAAGATGGTATTTCCAGAAGAATTTGCAGAAGATAAGACTAGGGTGCTTGATTTGGTCACATCTGGTAATCAATCTTTCAAAAAGTGAAGGAAGGGGTTGGTTCATGCTATCCCTACGCCTAGTAAAGACCTAGACGGGTTGACGTACAGCGCAGCATGCCTCCATAACTGTTCATTCATATTGCGTTAAGAAATATAAAACATTCAAGTGCTTTCGTGAAACTGTTAACGCAAGATTATCAGTATAGGTCTGTGCATCCAGATTGTTGCAGCTGAACAAGTTAATCGTCAATTACCAAATTAAAAATAAAAGTTGAGCACTAACCGAAAAGACTTGTTTAGGGTTATCTTGTTTGGGTTATCTCATAACACACGAAGGCATCAAACCGGACTTAAGAAAGTGTTAGCCATTCAAAAAATCAAGAAACCTGAGAATTTGAAGAGTATAAAATCATTTCTGGGATTCGCTTCATATTATAGGCGTTTCATCAGATATTAACCAATCCCACGTAGGCGAAATGATCCAGGCCACGTAATCAAGGAAATTAATTAATCTGAACGACAGTGAATTTTAACATTCTTAATTGGTGCGATATTATCACAAGGAGAAATCGGCAAAGATAGAGCGACAACCTGCAGTATGGACATTCATAACTATGTATAGGGTCAAAAAATAGAAAATAATGGCAGACCATCAATCGCTAGCATTCCCATTAAGTAATAGGAACAACAATGCCAAACTGAAGCGATGGATGGAAAGCTCGATTAGAAGAGTATTATTGCGAGCTCATTTACAAACCCGAATGCACTAATAAAGCTGCTCTATCAAGATTGGAACTGGACGCCAACACATTATCAACAGCTGCGGGAACAGTTCTCAATGCCGAAGAGGATTCCACATATTTAATTCGATAGAAAGAAATCCGACTATAATCAATGGAATAAAAATCCCGGAGGGATTATGGATGATTTTGATTCAATTACATCGACTGCTGATATTGACGAAATACCTATTAAATTTGTCTGTTTTTAATATTTTACGATTCCTATTTTTCCGTCGATGTGGAAGCACTCTTTGATAGTGCCCATTCCCAGAAGAAAACTTGTCTAAAACATTGTCTATAATCGGACTTGCCAGCTTTCCGAATAAAAATAACTCTACTCCTTCTCCAGGACTTTGGAACAGTTTTAAAACCAATGCACGATTGAAAAATGTGTATCAAATGACCCTGAATTAAAGGGAAACCATGCTGTAAAAACAGGGGAAATATCATCGTGCTCACCTACCGCATAAGTGTGCCAAGGAGAACAGACTCCAAGGTGCCAAGCAGAACAGATTCCATTGCGATTGACCAGCTTTTGAGTCAAGTTACAATCGGAAGCGGCAAGAAAATCCTAGTTTGTTCGGCAGTGTCGGCACATCCTCTGAGTTGACAATACCAGGAACATGAACAGAGTGATTCAGTTGACGAACTTCTCAGTTATATTTCAGTTTATAAAAAAATACAGTTTTAAGTTGAGTTGTGCCATTTTGTTTCACAAACATTGTTTATGTTTAAAGATTTACTTGAAACTCGATGGAGACCTCATACTACCTAACAAAAATTTGGCTAAATTTTTTATTTTATTTTTAGGTCAAAATGTTATGGAAGTTGGATTGGATCTAGAAAAAGGAAAGTGTCTGAATAAAAAGTGAAAAAAGTAGTTTTAGAAGAGGTTTCTATTTTAAAATACTTGATTATTTAACAATTTTTAGGCCGATAGTTTTAGGTTTGGCTTCGGCCTTACTTAAATTTGCTTTTAATGAAATTTTTAAATTATTTCAAATCTAGATACTCGTGTGTGTAATAATCACATTTAAAAATTTATAAATTTATATATCTTAAATTTACAAAATTCTCCAGCTTTTATCATTCTGTAAATTATAAAATCAAATAAAATTTCAAGAACTATAAAATTGTGTAATAAGTTAAAAACATAAATTCAATATTAAAATCAATTTGAAACAAAAAAAATTCATATGTATTTTGAAATTTCTGTAATAATTAAAATTAATAAAAACTAAATTTAAAAAAAAAATTGAAGCAACTAAAATGTTAATTCATAAAATTATTGAAAATATTTAAAAACAAACTTTAATAATTTGTAATAAATCTGTAAATTATAGTAAATAATTAAACCTTTGAAAATGTGTTAAATTCAAAAAATTATATATAAACCTAACTGGTTTAAAACATACGAAACTCTGAAATGATCGTTAATAATTTATTATCTTTTAATCTTGTAAAATTTCTAAATTCTTAAAATTTTGAATTGGCCAAATTTTTAAAATTGTAAATGTTTTAACATAGTTCACATAGTTAAATAAAAGTTAACTTTTAATGTTCGATAAATTCATTTACCCTATCAAACTGTAGGGTAAACCAAGTACACTCAAAATAAACAAAACCACAAATTTCAATAACTTAAAAATACTAAAAATCGACTTTTACCTTCCGCAGCTGTAATTTAACATTTTAAAACTATAAAATTATCCAATCCGTATTAATTATAAAAAGTGCTAAATATGTTGAACTGATTGCTGTTGTAGATGACTCGAATTAACTAAAAATTTGATGTAATATTAAGGGAAGGAGCGATGTTAAAAATCGAATGCAGACACTTCAAATTTGAAAATTGTTAGATTTTTAGAATTTGTTTCTATACTTACCCCAAACTAATTGCGTTTCCATACTAGACCGCAATATGTAATTCAAATTCATTAATAATAATTAATTAACAGAAAAGTTTCAAAATTCAAAACAAATAATTGCGGCCTATATAGTTTATAATTTTTTCTTATTAACTGTTATTTTATTTTAAATTTTTCTATTTCTATAGCAAATCGGGGTTTTGACCCAAACTTACCTTCCGCTGCACGATCCACCTTCAACATTTTTGAACAAATAAAACAAAATCATTTTCCATTTAACATTACATTTGTCTCATTTTTATTTAAATTTTCCATTTGTTTCAAAATATTTTTTCTCTTATTAAATTATTTTTAGTTTTTTTTTTCTTTTTTAAATCATTTAAAAATGATACATGCATATATTTATATGTACTTACAAATTATAATTTAAAAAAAAATTATATATATTTAATAGGAATCTAATTAAAAACACAAAATATATACGTAAAAAAATAATCACAGAATAAATTAAATTATAAAAAATTTAAAATAAAAAATGGTAAAAATCATAAAATATTTTTTTATATATTCTTGTTTGTTTATTATAAGGCAGTGATTTTAAGTAATTTATATATTTAAAAAAAAAATTATAGTAAAACATTTTTAAATGATTTTCTTTGATAAAAGTTTTATTAATTTTTTTTTTAAATGAGTTAAATGTATTTTTATAAGATTTTTTTTTAAATTTTTTCCTTTTTTTTTAGTTTTTAAAAATTACCATTTTTCATTTTTAGTATTAAAATTAAGTTCATATTTATTTAAATTTAATTTTTTATGTTTTTTTTTTGGTTTTCTTCATTTATTTTTTATTCTAAAATTTTTAATATTAATTTTCCTTTTAATATAAATATTTTTTTTATTTATTTAAATTATAAAAAATTGATTTTTTTTATAATTTTAATTAGTTTTATTTATATATTTTATGTTTTTTTCTGGAATATATATGTATATATATATTTATGTATATATAAATTAAAAATAGTTAAAAATATTTTTTTTAAATTAAAAATTAATTAAAATAAAAATTAAAATTACAAATACTGTACGAAGGGTTTTTTTTTATTTTGTTTAAGTTTCTAATTTTATTAATTATTTTACTTTATATAATTTAATCTCTTCAGTTTTCTTTTTATTTATTTATTTAAATATATAACTTATAATTTTATTTATAATAATTACATGTATAATATAAATATATTTTAATTAATTATAATTTTCCTTTTATTAATGAATTAATAATTTATTTATTTTTCATAATATATAATAAATAAAAACATATTTTTCAGTGCCTTAATTTCATGTAATTTATTATTTTTAATATTTAATTTATTTTAATTTATTTATTTATTGTGTGGTTTAAAATTAAAAGAATCGTATGATAAAAGAGATGGTGAGATATCTGAAGAAAATATTTTTTATTTATAATTTAATTGACGCTAACATTTTTTTTTGATGAATTAAAAAATAATAATGAGAATAATAACAGGTGGATATATTTAATAAAATAAAATAATAATATTTTAATATATATTTTTATCTATATATAATAGTTTTTTTTTCTTCGTAATTGGCACTGGCTTTTTAATCTATTAGTATTTTGATAAAATAAATTAAAAATTGTATTTTTCCTACTAAATTTAATCTAATTATAGCCGATTTCTATTTTCAGTACATTAATTTAAAAAACTAAACATTAAAAATTAAAAATAAATATTAAATCATAATCTTCGGCAATTTTTTGTGTTATATAGTTTGGGAGTATTATTTAATTAAACAACAAAAACAAATCAAAATTAGCCAGTTTTCTTAATAAAAATTCATAATTATGTGCAAATTTTTTAATTAATTGTATTATAGTTTCTTTGTTTAATCATAAAAAAGTAATAATTTTAGGAGAATAGAGAGCTCATAATAAAGATCTGAGTATTATGACACATATGAATTATACATATACATATACGATTATGTTGGACTTAATTGCGTCCGAAACCTAACCAAAAATTGATGAGAGAATTTATATAAAAAACGTTCACAACCAATTAAATGATTTTTAAAAATTAATTTTTTTGAATAATGTGTAAATATAAATAAATAAATTAAAATAAATGTTGTTCTTTTTCTTGTTCTAATTATTATTATTAATTTTTTTTTTAATACAATTAAACGGATTTTCTTTTTTAAATTCAATTTATCTATTTTGTTTGCATTTACTATATAATTTATATACATTTGATAATTTTTATTTTAAATTTAATTTTAAAAATCTCAATCATCAATTTTTTTAAAATTTTTTATTATTTATTTCAAAATAATTCCCATTTTAATTATTTATTTATTTATTTAAAACCAATCAAATTAAATCATATATTTAAAAAACAAAAATGAAACGAAAATACAGTCTTGGAATATATTTATTTATATTATATATTAATTAATTAATTTATTATATATATATATATTTTGTTTGTTTTTTAATTACAAGTATACTTGAGCTTGATCAGATTTATGTTGCGAAAATTAAATGAAATTAAATTAGTTTAGGTAAATTAAAAATAAAAGCTCATCGTACACGTTTTTGTTTTATAATTTTTTTTTATATATAAACAAAGAAACAAATAATTTTTTTTTTAGTTTTGTTAATAATATTATTTCGTTATGTTATAATTTAATTAATAAATTTAAACTTTATTTATATATATATTTTTTTATATATATTAAAAACTAATCTTTAATAATAATTTGCTTTTCAATTTTTTATTTTATTTTACGGTTAAATTAATAATTAATTTAATAATAATAATATATTTCTTTATTTATTAATATATTACATTAATGACTTTCTTCTAATTAGTCTATAATTTTTTTTTTAATATTCTTAGTAGTTTGTCTGTTTTTTTTATTTGTTTTCCGGTAAAATAAAAAGGTACTGGCATATTTTCTTATTTATTTCTTTATTTATAAAAATAAAAAATAAAATTATATTATTATTTCTGTTATTCTTAAATTAAATAAAACAAAAATATCTTTGGTACAAAAAAACTTAAAAATTAAAATTAAATTAGTAATCAATTTTCATAATTTTTTTTTTAATTTTTATATCGTTTAAATAATTAATAAGTCGTTGATTTATTTGTTTATAAAAAAAATTAAGAAATTTTTTTAAAATTATATCGTATATTAATTTTTGGTTTATGATTTTTGTATTTAAAAAACAATTAGTTTTACAATTCTTCCAATTCAGTTGCTTGCTCTGGGCCATACATATTTGCTAGTTTGTCAAAGCGCGGTCCCCATGCACCAAGATAATCGTATTCATGATTTTCGTCATCGGTTCCTGGTTTTTAATTAACAAAGAAGAAAGTTTGTTTGTTCGTTCGATTATATTTATGTTTGAGATATCTGAGTTAATTTTTTTAAAATTATTAGTTTAATTTAGTTAAATTAAATCGGTTATATGCAATTTTATTTTATTAAACCAAATTTTATTGAATCCTCAACAGTCAGGAAATTTTTTTGAAATTATACATTGAAGATAAATCGGACGATTTTTTTTTTAATAAACATGGCTGAGGTTTTCCCAGAACGTCAATTGTAGGAGAAATGGACTCCGTTAAAAAGAGTGACAGGGCAATAAACAACTTCCAGGTAACCCTATCAATACAACAATAAAGCGACCGATTGGAGTGAAAGAAATAGTGAGGAAGCTGTGTTAGACACAGCTTACCAACTTCTTGCCAGTGTAAAATGTAGAGAAAGAGAGAAGGAGGAAGAGTGCGATATAGAGACAAATTAGATATATGGGACTTAGAATTTAATTTGTCTAGTCTTTGCATTGTGCAACATATCGTGTAGAATTTTCTAGAAGGTATAACGTTTTTTGACCTAGCGATTCGAATGTTAAATTAGAACCTAGGAATTGCCAATCAGAGTTAAGATTTAAATATTTTGAAAATGATGAAAAAATGTCAAATAAGAATTTGTCTTGATGGAAATACGTCATTATATATTTTATTTAATATTTTAAAAAAATAACAATAAAAATTTACTAACCTGAAGCAAGAGAGCTTAATGAGCCAGCTGTGCTACCGCCACCCTCATACGCATAATTCCGTAAATCATCAAATGGTGGTGCATTTGGATCACTATCTGCTCGTTTTTTATGTTCTTCAATGAAAATACCAACATTTGGTTCTTGTCCGGGTACCATTGTCATGACAGGATCTATATAATATTTATACGAATAAATTAAACCAAACACAAAATATGTACATCGATTACAAATTTATATCAAAAATAATTATATAGATCCAAATACTTACACATACAAGGCATTTGACATTGTGCTAATTCGGGCATCGGACCTCCAATCGGTATTTGTAATGGTGTAATATCAAATGCAGTCATATCATCTTCACCACCTCCCTCATCATCATAATTAATAATATTTTCACGAACATCATCATCTGGTCCCGGATATTTAATATGCGCCTCACGTCTTCGATTGTACACAACAAATACAAGGACTAGTACTGTGTAAAGGTAAAGATTTGATAGAAGGGTTGGAGAACGAAACGAAAACAAAATATTGATTAGAATCATTAAAACAAAAGAAATCAAATTAGAAATTTTACCTACCGTCTACAGTGAATAAAAAAAAAACAAATTAAAAACAAAAAAACGGAAATTGATAAATTAAAATTCTAACATTTTATGCGTGCGCCAATAAAAAATTTTTTGCTTTGGAATAAATTAAATTAAATGTTCTTTTTTAAATATATTTTGTACTTACATATCAACGAGCTGGTACAAATGAGTATCGCAATTATAAAATCACGTGACGGTGTTAAAACGCCCGATGCTAATAATTCTAATTCACAATGCATCCCCGTATAACCCATCGGACAATGACATTCGTATTTGCGTGGTGGATGATGGTCTCGACATCTTCCACCATTTTGACACGGATAAAACAGGCATTCATTTTCATTAATACAATCTATTCTATCTATTTTTTCTACTTTTTTATATCCTGGCCGGCAACTAGATTGCCAACGTATACAAAAAAAATAAAAATAAAAAATAAAATCGGTAAAAAAGGATTTAGAAATTGAAACATAAAATTAACATAATAAAAAATAAGAAAATTAAATTGAATGAAATTAAAATTAAAAGGGATTTTTTTTTATGACCATAACCTGATAACATTTTAATTTTATCTCTTATCTCAATTTTTCTGATTTTATGAAAACATGAAGAACAGATAAATTAATAAAAGAAAAATGTTCGGAAAAGCTTGTGTACCACTAAAAAAATTTAAAAAATATATAATCTAATAGAAGATACGTGGTAAAGTATGATAGTTGATGTGAAACGTGACCCGGATCTTACGAACGCTAATAATTATATTGAATTGTCTCATTTCATTTTGGCCAATACACACACAAATTCGCAGGACACACACTTCTCGTAATTAACAGAATGGATTTCGCTTTTTTTTTTTAGCTCTACATTACTTACCGCAAATTTATTTAAATTTAATTAAATTCGTTTGTATGCATATACCGTACGGTAGCTCCAAGTTCATAACACATTTAAAATACAAAATATATAATATTGAAATAGAAAATTATTTAATTAAAAAAAAAAAATTGCAAGCAAACAAAAAATTTTAAGTAAATGCAAATATTTATACCGGAAACATAAAAAATCATAATAATTTAATTATTAAAGTAAAAATAATTAATATCCAGAATATATTGAAATATAATAGCTATTTATATTTAAAAAAAAATATGTGAGTAACAACTTTTTATATTAACGTACTTAAAATAATTAGAAGACAAACGAGTATAGCTGCCAATGCTCCCATACTTAATTTTAGCGTTTGGCCCTCTTGCACGGACTCACAATTTTCGCCCCAAAAACCATCCGGGCATATACAACGATAACGAAGTTTTGGTTCCAAATTAATACAGGTAGCACCATTTAAACATGGCAAATCCAAACATTCATTGCGATCGACACAACCTTTACCCTCGGGCCCTCTCATACGACCTTCACCACAGCTAAACGAATTGATTATATATAAGTAATTGTTTATAGTTTTGATGATTTTTGCGATATTAGGCATTTATAAAATATATATTGTATTGTTTGTTTATTAATTTGATTGTATGCAATTTAAAAAAAAGTAATACCAAGTTTTACAAAATACAAATAATAGATAAAAAAAAAATCATTTAAACTAATTCATTTACCACCTCCCACCCCAAATATAAACGATGAAATTAAAATTTTAATTAAAAATGTATACATAGATAAGCCAGGCATTCAGCACAAAAGTAAATCGAACAGATGGGAATAAAAGACGAAGTAACGAACTGGACGTCCTGTTTAGGAATTGGTAACACGCTTACAATACATTATCAAGTTTAATCACCATCATCGAACAATAACTATATAATTACATTTTCCATACACCAAATAATATTATGTATAGATAGCAGTGCTATCGTTACAAAACCATATTCAGTTAAAAATTTCAAAAATAAACGACATTATGCCAATAAAAGATGAAAAGAAACTTTTATGGAATTTTCTTTTGAAAAAAAAAAAAAATCTTTGTGTGCGGTTTGTTAACGAGTTTTGATGTGTTGTTGTAATCGTTCAAAATTCAATTCAATAGAACTGTTTGATGTTCTTTGTACCAATTATGTGGTTTTAATAAAACAATAATATTGACATACATACATATGTATATTCGAAATGACTCCTATAGTAAAATACATAAAGTCTAACAAACATATAATAAGCAAATAACATATTTCGTTTAGCGATTGACTATTTTATTGCGTCAATTCATAAAATTAATAAGCGGTTAGATAAAATATAAGGATGTCCCTTGACTAAGATAGAAATTTGAAAGGTAAACCTCGAAAATTTTCAAACTTGCAAAGTGTCGCAAACATGGTGATGTCTGCAGATACTTTAGTCCAGTTGCGGCTCGTGGGTCGCAAACCAGAGTGATAATAAAAAATATTCACGATACCAAATTTTCGACGATCAGTGCAATATTTGTTTGAAGTCCATGGTTTGAACTTTTTATAAATAAATTGTTCCTTAGATGGTGAATTGAACGATGTTGGTAAGTGATAGCGATTCTTATACATATCCAGTTGCTATTTACAAAAAACATCAGTAAAAAGAAATGTAGTTTTCGTGATATACCTTTCACAAACTGATGTCAGTTATAAAGAAATAGTTTACAAATCACATATCGATATTTCAAAATGCGCTCAAAATGCACCTAATCCTTTAAATTTATTTTTGAAGTCGGGAAAATACAAAAATCGAAGCTATGATTTATGTGATTATCCTACAGCAGTAATTAATTAGAGAAGTTCGAACTACTAAAATTGGTGAACATAAAACGTAAATATGGTATACTTACATAAGTATAGAACCATTACTCTTCAGAGTACATCAAACAAAATTAAACAAATTTGAAAAGTATTGAAAAAAATAAAAGATAGTTTTCAAAGCCTTCTAATGTAAGAACCAAAATAAAACAAATCTTTTATCAGAAATCCGTAGCGTGATTTTGTTTTTTTTATATGATTTGTGCTCTGTAAAATCGACGAACGATTTTAATTTAATTAGTTTGGCTGCCTTTTCTATAAAAGAATATAGAAGCTAGCGGAAGAACGAACTATAGATAAATGAGATGTGGAAGCCATAGTTGACGCATTTTATGGCGAAAAAATAATGTCCAGTTTTAGTCGAATGTAGAGAAGCAGATGGCCCTTAGCCATAGGGTAGATCATGTGAATTGTATAGATGATGTGAATATAGCCGCCGAATTTGATCAAACGGATACTTTAAAAATACCAAACGAATATTCAGATAGCCAGAACTTTGCAATGTACCATTCAAGCGTCGACAAAGTTTACTTTAGGTTCAGTAACCTTACTTGTTGGTGTTTTCAATTTAATCACCAAACTATTTGCTCGGTAATTTAAAACGGAAGCTAAATTCATTACAAGAACATCACGTATTTTGTGGTTTTTTAGGATACTTTCTCAAACACTGGCTCCAGAAAAAGAGTTAAATGCATTTTTTTTTATAAATTAAATTCGAAACACAAAATCCAATTCAGGATCATACAATTCAAGCGAAGTGTGGCATTTTAGATTTGTATGGCCTACGATTTTGACGTGTTTAATTCACAAGAGACACGTTAATTCGAAAAAATATCCAAAATAAGGTGTGATTGGTGATGATGGTTATTTTGGAGTGACATTGGCTGATATAATTTGACCTGACAAGCAACAATTATACATTTATTAAATCGGTGTAAGATTTTTATAAATTACGAATGTCTTTCAGTTTGCAACAGACAGTAATGATCTAATTATCCAGCTTGAACCTTTGAGCTTTAAAAACTTTGGAACTAATGAGTTTTGAGTAATGAGTTTTGGGTAAAATTTAATACCTACTTAAAGATTATGTTATAGAAGAGTTATTTATATGTAACATGCCATCGGAATAGGTTTGTATTTTATATTTTAAGCTCAAACATATTTTCAGTACCTGTTGCAATATTTAAGTCTCGAAAATGTTGGGACAAATTAAAAACAAGTAAATACTTAAGGATATCGTGGGCAGTTTATAAATTCTATAGAGTTTGGCTGTTTAAAAATTTTAAAAATAACATTCTAGATAATCGAGAATTTTGATCTCGAAACCTTACAATTTTATATTTAAAATTTTGTCTTCGAAATTGAGACTTATACATTTGGGGATTCTTAGAGTCGATTTCTTAGAAATTTAAATTGAGAATTATGGAGATGTTAAAAAGTTAAAGCGCAAGCGGTGTAATGTTAATGTCATTATTTGCTAAATTTTGAATGAATTTTAACTGTCTAGAACTTCTGAATTCACAATGAGTCTGATAAAACTTAAAAACAGTTTATCCGAAGTTTATAGGTACTGCACATTTTTGATAATACCAGTACATATATAGTTTTTAGGCAGAAAAACATTATTTGAACTTTCCAATTCTTTGATTAATATAAAGGTCGATAATCTGCTTGAGTACTGGATGCTAACGCACATGTTGTTTGATGACCTCATGAGATTCTGCAAAAGTTCCGGTGTGGCAGCAATATTGTTCCATTTAGAACGAAAACTTTCTGCAACCTTATAGCAACCGCCATTCTTTTTCAGCATTTTTCCCATTATTGCCAAATATTTATGGATAGCTCGAACACCGGTGGACACAGCTTCTTTGAAATAACATTGAATTGATTAGTTGAATTGAACAAAAAAAAAAGGAAAGGGCTTAAAATTCTGATTAATTTACATTCAAATGTAAAGCATTTTAAATCCGAGGCTCATATACTCTTGTCAGTTGGCAGTATCGAATAATCTTAGTTCAATTCCATTAATAATAAAGTCATTAGATAAATGCAGAATGGTGACAAAAAAATTACGAGTTTGGTTGGATGGATTAAGCGTCTATTGGAGTACAGAACATTTTGTAAAAGTGTCATGGATTCAGATATAAGTGTGGATGAAAATGTTTGGGAGTTTTGTTTAGATTTTGCCAACATTTTTGAGCCAGTCAAAATATGAACCCTAGAACTACGAAATGAGCAAATGAATCTGGGCGATTTTTATGGGCTTTGGTTGGAATTTAAATTTGAAAACTATAGTAAGAGTAAAAAATTAGCTGCGGACTTTTTTGCAAATGTTATTAAACGAGAGAATATAATTTTATTAATAATGACTTGTATACTCAGAATTTGGTCCCTAAGGCAAACAATATATTGGAGTGGTGGGAAAACCATAACAGGAATTCCCATTTTTATATGAAACTGCCCAAATTGTGTTAGTGGTTAGCACTAAAATTTATATTGGCACCTCAAAGAGTGCACCTAAAGTCGAATCTCTAAGAGATATTCTGTTCGTATACGTTTAAACGAATTTTTTTAATTAAATAAAACAAAAACAAATTTTCTTTGTAATGTTTTATATTTTATTTCATTGAATCCGAAGCCGAACCCGAACCCGAACCAAATTATTTTGTCCCAACTCCCAATGAACCTGAACCCAATCTCGAACCCGAATATTCGATGGTCCGAAACCCTGAATGTAACATATAAAACTAATTTTTTTAACATTGAAATTCTACATTTCTAGAGGCAAATTATGGAATTAAAATAATTTAAAACTTTTCTAACCTAGCTTTATTTTCTGAGAGGATAAGTTGTATTGAAGGAGATTTTAAAACCACCCATCGCAATGACCCTAACGATATTTGGTCACCATAGTTTAGAATTAATTTGCAAAATCACTCTACGAATTGTCTACATTATCGGAGATCATGAAATCGTTGACGCAAAATATTAAAATAATCTTCAGAATAAACATTGCGAAAGGATAAATCCCTCCGAACTGTCTCAATTCGATATTAAACTATAGCAGGTTTATCTTTGAAAAAGGACCAGTTAAGAATCTTGGTAGCAATCTTGGTAATATGGGACATTACCGTTTTAAAGATCATCTACATCGAATGGGCTTAGCTGATGATGTTATTTGCGATGACTACCAATTGAGGAGGATGATGCCTGCCTTCACTTCATTAGTAGGTATCTAGCTCTAAATTCTGTTCGGATTCATATATTCAACATTAGGTCTATAAATTTAGATCAGTTGTCCTCTCTGCCTCGGTCAAAACTTATTCAGTTTGCGAAGCCAACAGTGCTCGTTTTCGAATTGTGATAGAATCCAGACTTTGCACCAAGGGCTTTCGTGGCATTGAGTGCGGTCTCCTTGTGCGATATTAATAATAATAATAATAATAACAGCAGTTTTAATGATAGAACCAATATTTGTAATAATAAAGACACAAACTATAGGTGAGAGCTCTCGTTGAATAAATTATAAATCAAATATTGAGTTGCTATTGAATTTATTTCTGTTTGCATGAGGCGTGTTGAGAAGAGTAACCAATTAGTAAACCGAATAAAACTGGACTGCAACAGACCACAGAGCAATCGTTGTTAAAATAAACATGAAGAAGTACTAGTAGCACTCTTATCCTCATAAATGAGTCACAACCAAAATCCAATTGACCCAAAATTGTATAGGACTACCATACTGTTGCGAGAATGAGCATCTCCTATACTACATATGAAGACTGCTCGCAAGATATGACAATTGGCACACGCATGAATGACGAAGTTGAAGAGCTTAACGGACGGCAAGGCTCTTATAACGAATAATCCTATAAGAGCTTCCGGAAGTTTTTTAGAAATAAAATGTACTAAAATAAATTTAATAATCAAACATTGTATTTGTGACGTATGTTCGGGAAAATACTTTCTTTTAAATGTTGTCGGCGACTGGCTTTTAGATGATCCATTCTATGGGTTCAATTTTTGATTACTCTTTCGAGCATTTCGGACGATATTCCGTTAATTACGCGTGCTATGTTCGCTTGTAATGCAGGGATCGATTGTGATTTATCGATATAAACAAATAAATTCAGATACTCCATAAAAAGTAATCTAACGGCGTCAGATCATATGATCGTGGAGACCAATAGTCTCTTTCGTGATATGATATTCTCATTAAAATTGTCTTTCAATAAATCAATGGTTTGGCCTGTTGTGCGGCACGTTGCACCATTGAAAACGGCAACGAATTGATTGATTGCGGTCTTCACGTCCACTTTCAGCTACAGCAGCAATATTCACATTAGATCGACATGTATACGCACTTTTGTCGGGTGATGAATATACAATAATGAAAAAGTGGTTCGAAATTTATTGATTGTTTCGCGAATAGTGCGTTCAGTTAGACGACTATGAACACCATAAAATGGTTCAAGAGCACGAAAACAATTTTTCACTGAACACTGATTTGTAATAAACAAAGGTGGCTTTGAATGTAGAAACAAAATAAATGTTTTGAATAAATAAATTTTTTGAAAGATGTTTATTTTTCCGAATATTCCGAGTAAGTAAACAAAAACAAAAACAAATTGCCAAAAATAAATATTTTAAGTGATGCGCACGGACCTATCGCAATTTTATATTTTTTTGATTCATGGCTTGCACAGTTTTAAATTTGTGAAAGAATTGAAAACAGTACTGAATTATAGTTGTGCTTTGTGAAATCTGTTAATTGAATTAACGAAGGTTATGTTATACTATAACTTTAAAAATAAATGTTAGTGTTAAAAAAAAATTAAATTAATTGAAAAATAAAATAATGCGATAGTTTTTTTTACAGGCCCCCCTAGTGTGTGTGTGTGTGTCAAACAATCGAGTTAATGATTTTTTACAACACAATAAAGTTGTATGTATTCTCAATTTCGAATGAAATATTACACGAGTTGGTTTAACCACCGCGGCATCATAATAATTCATATATAAAGAATAAATTGGTCGATGGCTGGTTGATTGTACGATACGAGTATATTTTTTTATAGCAAGCTGCAAGCTGTATCGCGATATGTTTATATGTTTTTGTTGTTGTATTTATTCAAATGAGCTACCCATTAAAAATGAATTAAATTTATATATTTTATAACAATAATAATAAAAAAAATATATTAAATTAAAATAAAATTTTTAAATAAAATTATTATGTGTTAATGTTAAAAATATTTTAAAAATTGTACATAAATAAACAAGATAAAAATTTATATATTTTAATGATTCTGTTTTTTAGTGGTGCCTGATGAATATAAATATTTTTGTTGTTATTTTTTACATATATTTAATGTATTTCGCGGGGGATGGTCGTTAATAAATTTAAATGAACCATCCCTCGTTCGTGTTATAAAAAAAATCCCATTTTAATGACAATTAAATTTAATATAAGAATGTTAAAAAATGTGTGTTGGTACTTACGCGCAATCATAATCATTCCACAAGTCGACACACTCAAATGGTTCTGGACAAATCACATTTGCACATGGTTTATTGGATGGGCATCCTCGTTCCACATTACGTGCCATTGTCGCTTGGCCCCATTGTGTACCGTTCATTGCCGTTGGTAGAGGTAAATGCTTACCCTCTAGACGTATATCGTCCAAACAACTTTTTTGATAATCGGCGTATACTTCAAACGTACGTACGCCAGTGTATTCAGCTTTCCCACCTGCGTACACACCTTCCTGCTTATCCACCAATAGCCATTGATGACCTTCAAAATCGAACGTTTCGTTATATCGTCGACCTTCTCCACCATCGATTTCAAGAGTAGCCGCCGAACCATATCGATTCACACGAACAACATGCCACTGGCCATCATTGACGTCGGCATGATTCAACCACAAATCTTTTTCCTCCGTTCGCAACGAATTCAAATTATATCGGAACCGTAATCGTGTATCTTTAATCTCGAGAATACCGTATTCACGATTGTGTTGATCACTGACACGGAACAGTTCCCCGTGTTGTTCACGGGTTCTAAATCGTAGCTGGATTTGTGTCGTGAAGCGATCGGGTTCAAAACTTAACGCATACTTAACATAACTCTGCTGCTTAAATGTTGATGGAACGGTAGGAACGTTACATGCAGGGCCAGTCCAGCCCGGGCGACACTGGCATCGTGCTTCACTGAAGCTTCCAACGCAATTACCGTGCTCCCAACATCGAGCCGTTTGTTCGCTTTGGCTGCAAACTTCTTCGGTTTGTGGACAACCGGGATTACTATTTTTCGATAGACCAGGATGCGCTAAATCATATAGTTTACTATTGTGAATCAAATTTCTTATGCAGCCGTCAAATCCTTTTCCAATTGGTGTATAATGCCATCCGTATTGTGACGGATCAAACTGAACTCTAAAGAATCCACCAACTTGGAGTGGTGCATTCACATTTAGATACTCATTAAATGGTGGGATAGTTCCACGCGCTTGACACGATGAATCATCAAATTGTATCGGTGAACCATCTTCCATTTCAACGACTTCCGCCGATTTGCAATAATCGATTACCATTCGTACATTTTCAGTGTCCCAGAACAAATCCATTCTATGCCACTCGCCATCATCAAGGCTCTTCTTGGTTTTGACTCGAAGTTCTAGTGTACCCGATCCAAAATCAATTAAAAGCCGCGGAAATCCACGTTCCAGTTCCACGAGTATAAAATCAGATACCAAAATTTCTTCACGCTCCGGTGGTACCATTGGGCCGTTATAGATTAAAACACCATCAGAACGACGTGTAATGAATTCAAAACTTAAATGAGATCGATCGCACATTTCTAGGGGTGGGTACCAGGCCCAACCATTACCGCGGAAACTACGAGTAGTTTGTTGGCATCGTGGCCCTGTGTATCCCGCAGGACATGAACACTGTAATCCATAATGTGTCTCCGAACAGCGGCCTCCATTATAACATGGAGTTGATCGACATGATTCGGCTTTCGAGAAATTCCGGGCACCACAAGTACATTCAGCTAATACATCGACACGTACACCAACCAGAGCAGTTTTATTCGCGTTTACCATATACGGCAGCTGGCTTATGTCCAGCGTATTGGTACATGAGCCCTCACACATATGATTCTCGTACAAACATTCATCAATACCAACCATTGTTATATTTATTCCGACATCCTTTTCAATATCGTACCGATGTGTCAGCACAATACCATTTAGTCTAACGGGCTTATAGTATGGAGATCCGTGGGCGGAAAATCGAATGTCGGTCAGAGGCGGATGCTTACGTTTCAATTGGACGCTAAATATATCAACATTTTCACGATCTACTTCTAATAAATCAGCTAATTTATCACGGAATCGATCGAGTTTCGATCGAGACAGGCTTTGTGTTTTATAATTCCAGACACGTATGAAATCTTCATCGGTTATGCCGGCTATTCGTATCGAACCCGAATTTACAATCGCTTCGTGCGGTATCTCTCGCACGGTCACAGTCACATTCGCTGGCACATCATTTTGTGTATGCTTTCGATCGTACACGCGGAATCTTAAATGATACCGACCGTCACGAGTTCCTTGTCGCATCGTTATCATACCCGTTTCTTCGTCTAATTTAAATCGTGGATGTTCCTGTACATCCCAGTAGAAACGCTTGTCGGGTAAATCCCAATCGTCCAAATCGTAAACGTAGACACGACCAACTTGGGTGTCTGGTGATTGTCCTTGATAGTTGTATACGAAAATTTCCTTTGAACCTGGTTGCATTTTATTGTCATTCACATCACCGATCACAACTGTGAGCGTACTTGTACCAGTCATCGCTGGATTACCGTGGTCCTTGATTACAATTGGAATTAAATATTCTTTTTGTTGTTCGCGGTCGAACGAGCGGAGCGATGACACAATCGCCATACCATCGCCGTTAGCACCCTTTTGATCTTGTTCGACTTTGAACGAGGCGCGAATAATATCGTCTGCGCCTGGGTCCAAGCGGAATTGGAATGGTGGTCCATTGCTTTTTGATCGATCATCGTCGTCGGTGGCTAGAATTTCGACAACTTTTCGTGGTGGGACATGTTCGGGAAGAACGGGTCGATAGTCTTTTAAGAATTTCGGTGCATTATCGTTTATATCTTGGACGATGACTGTTAGAGTGGCGGTAGCGGTTTTTGGTGGGATACCATCATCAATTGCTAATATTTTTACTTGATGGCGTGGCGTTACTTCACGATCTAGGGACCGTTGAATAGTAACCGTGCCTTCTTGAGTGATCGAGAATTGTCGTTGTCTATCGGAAGAACGATCGATTGCATACGATACTTTACTCTTGCCGCCTTGATCTGGGTCTGTCGCCTTAAAAGTTTCTAGCGTTTTGCCAACCTCGTCATTTTCATATGCAATCACTTCGATATTCGGCCGTTCGAATTGGGGTTTATTATCATTGATATCGCGCAGTTTTACCGTTACCCATGAATATGCCACGTGGTACTTATCATTGTCGTTATCTTCACCTTTATCATTTACTTGAATTCTAAATCTGAAACCGTTGCTTTGCAATTGATCCTCGTAATCGAGTGGCTGGACAATTTTTAAACTTCCCGTACCATCATTATTGCGGACCATAGTAAACTTATCAGCCCCATAACCACTGTTATCAATAACTTTGTATTGAAATTTATTCGTTTCATCTTCATCATGGACGGTCACAGTTAATATAGGCATTTCAGGTAAATTAGTTCCATCGGTCTCGTCGACCTCGGTTACCCACTCGTCTTTTGTAAATTGTGGCGGCATATCGTTTATATCTTTGACCCGTATGGACGCTGTCCCCGTCCCTTTCAGCCCGCCCCCGTCCATTGCCACCACCTGTATCGAATAGTCTGGCGTGCGTTCACGATCTAAACAGCAAACGGCCGTTTTTATTACCCCCGTATCCGGTTCTATTTCAAAGATTGGTGTTCCCGTTTCTTCTTCGATCACATTTTTCTCAATCGAATACACTAATTTAGCGTTTGTCCCTTCTGACGGATCATCATAGTCGACCGCTGTCATTGTCATAACCACCATTCCGGCGGTACCATTTTCGGTTACATTACCTAAGTAGACGCCTTGTGGGAATATAGGTGCATTATCGTTAATATCTTTTAGATTGACCTGTACATCTGCGTAGCCGACTAAACCTTCGCCGCCCTCATCTTGGGCGAAAACTGTAAAACGCCATTGTGGCCGACCATTGGGTTGATCACGATCGAGTGGCTGGAAATAGATAAAATAGAAAAAAAAAAATGAATTACATTTATATTCATGTGACGTTGCCGTTTTAATTTTCTTTAGTCGTCGCAAGATTTTCAATAAAATGTCAATATTAAAAGTGTGAGTGCTGATGTTTTCAAAATTTAATTTGTAATATTTAGTGATAAACATCAAAATACGTTAGCAACATTTTAATGTATACAACGTATATGCTTTCTGGGTTTTATCTGTCTGTCGATCTACATACATATACATATGTACATATGTACACACGAGTTATATAATTAATGTGATTCCAAATATACAACAACAAGAAAAAATCCTAGCAAATAAAGTTGGTAATGTGTCTATTAATCAAAATATCTAGAATTTTTATTTTATTTTTTTTTTTGTGATGATTTTTCCAAAAATACGCTTTTCGTAGCAACCAAAAAATTTATGCTGGGTTGTTATTTTTTTTACGGTCTTATGTGTGCGGTGTTGTGATTCTCTCCCTACGAGATATTGTTTCTTAAAAATAAAAAAAAGATGATGACAATGGAAGAATTTATTTTGCTCGTGATTTTTATTTATATTTTTTAGTAAGTATTTCGAGTGCGTGCAATCGTTTATCATTCATCATTATTATACCATCATTGAAATAAAGAAAACGAGTAGTTCAAAGTAATTTTCTATAATTGGAAGAGTCAGTTTGTGAAAGCAACATGTGAATTGATTGCGCACGGTCCATTAAAAACTCACATGTTGCAATCTGTTTCAATCTCAATTTAGTTTTTAATTAATAATCGATTAAAGTTACATCAATAAATAATCTTTCTGGCGACAATGAACAAGATAAAATATGTACGATTTAGGATAGACTTGTGTGAGTTAAATGCAATATTTTCGACATAAATCGAACGACTATTGCTTGAGCTGGCTAGACTTGGTGATTATATGCGTAGGTATAGGTAAATGAATTATGCCAATAATAACAATTAAGATTTTTCTATTCACAATTTAGAAATTAAGTATCGGCATTATGTATAAAATTTGGGATTGGAGCTCTTTTCAAATCGATTGCCACCAAATTCCTTGATTTTCCATAAACGTATACCCTTTTTTATGTTCGCAAATCATCAGCAAACAAAATCCATTCAATTTCAACCATTATAATTCAATTATACAAAGCTCCAAAATTCAATTCAACATCATTTTGGTATTCTGAATAAATTCTTCGATCCGCCTTTAACAATAATCAACTATTCTTTATATAATATTTTTTATAGATATGACATCATGGTTTTTGCCCACAAGGCATATAAATCTCGAAAGTCGTAAGCTTCTTTATTATAATTTTCGTTTCTAGGAACTGGTATTCTTAAAGCGATATTGTTCAAAAAAATTAATAAAACAATTGAAAATGCCTTATGGACAACGAAGCCTGTAGCATCTCTTTCTTAGATAGAATGTACGAAGAACAGAGGACAATTATTTAAATGATGTACGGTATAATTTGAAATCAATTGAGCTAAATTGAAAGACTTAATTTGACATTAAAAAGCATGAGGACAGTTAACCTGTTGTTTGAAGCGTTTTTTGAAATAAAGCAATACCAATTTTTTGTTGACCGAACTAAATTGACTTTCATCAGTGCTATACAAATTTTCGTGTGCTGTACTAGGTGACTTAGGGGTTTGGTCAGGAAAAACTTGGTATGGATTATTTTTATTATTGACATGCAAGTTTCTTTTAACAATTTGAAGAGATATGTTTGGCAAATTATCTATATATCTCAATTTTTGGCACATATTGCATTGTTGTAATTCTTTAGGTGTAAAAAGGCCTACTGAAAATAGGACATAAACGTTATGGATTGTGCTCTATATAGAGCTAACGCGATTATTGGTATAAAAATTTCCTACACTTTTGTTTGGTTCTCTTATTTTCAACGATTTTAACTGAAGATAACTCTTCCGTGACGAATCTCGAAGAATAATGATATATACTGTGAAACCACTTATTTTATCAGATAAGTAATTCGAACCGAAAATAGGTAATAACCAATTTAGGCCACAAATCCACAAAAAACCATATATAAATGTTACAAAATGTAATTTGTTTTTAGTATATACTCTGAGAGTTCGTCATTGCAAAATACATGTTTCAACAACGTGCTTGTTTTAATTCAATCTGTTCAAAAATTGGAAAAGGACTTTACTCAAGTGATAATGAATCCTAGAAGTGAAGAGAATATTACTGTTGGGAAATCTAATGTTGCAGAAGATGAACATTTATCGATTACTCAACAAAGACTAGCGGGTTTACACCCTTATATGATTGTTTTGATGCGAGGCTCTAAAGCAATTGCGGAAACTATTTATTAACTTATTATTAGAGATCGGCCAACTGAACTGACAGCGATAATTTTGAGATGTCCACGAATTAAGTCTTGTTTGCCTGGAAGAATATGATAAATATATGAAACAAATTGTACTCCTCAAATAGCTACTATAAGAATCAACAACAGTTTTTTCTTTCTTTCGCCCTCCTCTCATTTAAGACTCAAAGCCATATATAGACAGGCAAATAGATGAGTTACGCTATGATTCCGTGACCGGCCATGTAAATAGAAAATGGAAGAATTCACATTATAGCACTCTAATCAGAAATCTAAATAAACTTCGTCACCCCAATCTCAACCAAGTTCTGAATAATTAATAAGAAAAACTGAAATTTTTATTTATGTTTCCTAAAAAACTTGGAAAAATTCCAACGCGAAGGAATTTCAACTCCGAATTCAGGTTTGTTGAAATATTGCTATTCTGTAGCTCGATTCCATTGGAATTTTTGATTTTTTTGGTAGAAAATTGCGGTCGAATTGTTTCGCAAATTTTTCAAAAATGCAGTTTTATTTTGTGAATATTATATTTGCTTTGGCGATTGGTGTCGTGGTTTAGCGGCAAATTTGTATTGATTAAATATGAAAAAAAAAAAATATATAAAATATTTCGAGATACATATATGTATATATTATATATGTATAGCCCAAAATTCATTTTATCAGTCGTCAATAGCCGGCTGCGAGTCGGAATATTTTGAAAGATTGCAGGGACAATAAAATTTGATCGCCAGCGCTCACGTATGACAGTTAAAAATGATCTAGCGGAATTTTTTAAACATAATACTTACGTAAAAATTTGCCGCTAAGCTACATTACCAATAGACGGTTATTTGCTCATAGTGAATTCATCGAGTAAAACTTGAGCAGTGTTCACGACTTTATTGAATGTTTGTCATCTTTTTATCCGTTTACTTTTAAACAATTTTTTTAAATTTGTACATAAAGTTTTATACATAAAAATTAAATGGAATAAGCAATATTTTAAGCAAGTAAATTATTCTCGATGAATTCGCCATTTAACAATAGATGGCATTTTATTTCATTTATTACACATTTTTATATAGGCCTGATCGATCCACAAATGCATTAAATTAGTAAATTTCAAAACTGATCCAGTTATAAAAAACTTGCTGAGATTTGCTGTCGTAGAATAATAACCTTGCCTTAGGATACACGAAAACAAACCAAAAATAAATTGTACAGATTGCATTTTGAAAACGAAAACTTTATTAAAATAAATGTAGATTATATTTTAAAATGCATAACAATAAACATTTGATTGTTAAAAGATAACATTAAGACGAACCAAAAAAATAATTGTGTTCCAGTTTTGGAAATTCTGTTTTTTTAATAAAATTTACCAAACGTCGTTTTTTTCTATTTAACAGTGGTATTCTTGTATTTTTTTACACCGGTAAAACATCAATCTGCCAATACCACAAAAAAAAATTCCTATAGAAGTTTCCAGACGAACGGGATACAGAATAGCTAATTGAACTCCAATGGAATGGAATTTTTCCAGTGGAAATTTTCTAACCGAGATAGAGAATAGGATTATTTCAACCTTTGGTGTTAAACATGGCAACCAATACGGTTAGGGAATGTGTGGCTAGGTCTGGCGCACTTTATTTGTTAAGTATAACGATTCTTATTCAACGTCCCCAATTCTTTAATCAGCCTGGATTTGAATCGGATGGAATATTAGTGGAAAATCTTCAACACAAAATTCGGAAAGGTAGAGCGAGTAATGAAAAAGTATCTATAGGATGAGCATTAAAAAGCTTACGAAAGTACAACTAAAGTCTACGTGTATGCCATGCCTTTTAAATTTTAAGTATTTATGGGAGAAGTAAGACATTTTTTTAATCACAGTATAAGAATTTACTGAAAAAGTGTTCAGTGTTTACTTGTAACAAAAGCATTTAAGTTTTAACTCCTCCACACACTACTTGAAATTTATTCACCTGCCCATACTTGAAAATTAATACTTAAAAAAACAAAAGTTAAAGCATTTACTTGTTTTTATTCGCTCCACACGAGATGTCAAAACTAAATTTTGAAAATGTACGATACATATATTTGAAAATGTCTATGGAACCATAAAAAGGCTAACCATATTTAAATTATTTATCTGATTTTCTGAAGCTGGTATTTTAAAAGAATAAAGTAGATTTTTAGAAGAACTAATTGCAATTTTAAATATTCAATACATAATCCCAAGTTTAACTTCAACAAATATCCTAAATCGAAATTTAATTTAAATTGGAGGAAAAATTATTTATTATTTTCAAGTTTCGAATTTTATACGTAAAATGTGGTCAGGAAAATAAATAAAATAAAATAAAACTTACAAATTTTAGAAATTTTGTTATTTTTTCAAAATTTAGAAGAATTCTGGAATTATTTAGAAGACAATATTTTTCGATTTTATTAATAAAACTTCAATTGAAAGTCTCATCAAAGATTAAAAAAAATCCAATTTATGATTTATAAAATATTTTGTGAATTTTGAAAATGCTCCCAGATCCATCGATTTTATTTAAATAACGGAAGGCAGGAAGTAATCAAGAGTAGCTACCAATGCAGTTCAAATAGCTGAGTTACATGATTTTTTATTTTCACATTTCAATACAGAATTTAGACAAAGCGGTTAGCTAAAATTATTTTCAATCCTTGTTCTTGCAATCGAGGCTATTTTTGCAATCAACAACTAATCCTTAAGTTGTTTCATTTACATGCAGGAGTCTACAAAATTTTCCGCCTACAATTTTCTAGATTTTATTGTCAAAATTAATTTCAGGTATATAGTAAGACATAAATAAACTCCTATTGTGATAAAATATCACCACAAAATATTTGTAAACAACATAATATTACACAACAATAATAATTATTTATGTTCGAAATTTACGCTATCGGGCACACGTTTTTTTTTCAGATAAATAAAAAATCTCTTATAATTGCTTACATATAAATCACGTTTATAGCCTTAATTGCTACATTGTGAAATACGACTTCATGAAATTCGTAAGATAATTAATTTGGTAATATGAGAAATAATATTGTTGGCCCCCCTGTATACTATATAAATACATATAATCATATCTCTTAAGCGTTCATATATGTTGTTATATTTAAATATCATTTTATTTATGCTTTGTATCTAAGCCCAAAAAGCTTTACAAAATATCCTTGAATAAATGCTAATAATTCCAATGTATGCTTTCCGTTTGATTACAAATTCTCTTATAAGCATTAAGTGTTTCAGTCCAGACAATTTTATCGATTTTATATTTTGTGAATTTCCAATTTGATTATTTTAAGCTGCACGCGTGCGTTATTAGTTTGTAACAATTTTACAAATGAATATGCCAAACAAATAATCGGTATATACACTATAATAATTTGAATGGGTTAATTTTTCACAAAAAAATAATTTTTCAGGTTTAATCAGTTATAACGATGTTCAAGTTTGATCAGGATATGAAATTCCAGCGAAATTGAAACTGAAAAAAATTATAAAGAATCTAGAATGTCGAGATTTATCAAAAAAATCCCAATAATTAGATGTATATCTCTGACCTCAAATGTATTGAAAATATGTTCTTTATGAAGATCCACAACCCCACATTCCATACTATTCACCTACACACATTTCTTAAGAAGTTAATGTATGAGGATTACCAAAAAAATGCCAGATTCAGCCGTCTAAAAATTTCTAAAATTTAATTGTTTTAAACTATCAGATATTTTACACATAGACACCACATTTAAAATTTCTAAAATTTCAGTTAAAAATATTTTATAAGTTTATTTCCGATATTCTTCAAGTTAAAATTCTTACATCAAATTTCCAAAGTCTAAGATTCTGTTCTCTTTATAGATTGCAAATTCTCAATTCTAACAATAAAAATTCTACGGATTGCGGACATCGGATGTGAGATAAAATAAAAACTTGAAAATTTTGAATTTAGTTTCATGTCAGCGCACCAATTTTTAAATTTAGTAACTCCAAAAAGTTTTCAGCTCTAAAAATTATTAATTTTCTGAATTCTGAATTCTCAGTCTATTTTTCTGAAAACTCTATAGTATCCAAAATTTTATTTATTAATAAGTAAACCTTAGAAATTGTCTGTCTATCTTATAATATCGTAATCGTGCGATATTTTCGCCACGTGGTTACGTTTTAACAGTTTCTAGCTCTTACTCATAAAAATTAGTCAACTTTCTTTTTAATGATTTTATTACCATTTTCTTAATCTAAAATTTCCGGATCGATTAATTTGGAATGGAAAATCGAAATATGTAAATGTTTGCACCTAATCGGATTATATATAGTTAGTTTGGACAAGGCGACCAGAACTGAATCCGAGTAGCATGTTTTTGAGAAGTAACCTGCTTTCCACATGGACAAGCTATCTACCATAATATTTTTTTCTAGAATATTGTCCATGATGAGAAGTTCACTAAAAAGTTGACTAAATAATCGACGAGATTTATGAGGACTGTTATCTCAAAAAGATCGAGCACCATGTATATTTTTCACATCAGTATGATGTAGCAATAAAGATTGGTGGAATTGCTGAGGCAGCAGATTAGTCTTACGATTAGGCAGTTTTATTGTATGCATAAGAGGTGGCATTTGATTACATCGATATATAAGTTGTTTCAACTTTCAGACCGAGGTGTGATTATAGTTATTATTTCTTGG
The DNA here is from genome assembly GCA_951394425.1 of Tipula unca. NCBI lineage: Eukaryota > Metazoa > Arthropoda > Insecta > Diptera > Tipulidae > Tipula > Tipula unca. Next base: position 135,998,245 of record OX596381.1, read on the forward strand.
GGAATTTTCTTCTTTTGAATTGTGAGTTTGGATACTAAAGCTGATAAAGTTAATTGAAAGGTAAGATTGATTAATTTACTGATATATTGGCTTTTAGAAATTAAAATTAATTTGTGGCTTCAAAACAGTCTTAAGAACGCTACGAGCCAGTAATCATACATTTTACGAATGTTAAATTTAAATCGGTCGGAGACTGATAAAATTGTTCAGCATCAAACATAAAATACTTTCAGTTCCCATAGCCGACAAATGTGTATCTTGCTCGTGTACCTCAAAATTTTTCACTAAATGGGTATCCATGCGGGCAACAATTCAAATTTTAAAAACGAATGATGACAATCAAGAATCTATATTACTAAATTCGAACTTTCAAAATATTCATAGTATTTCACGGTTCCTAAATTTTTTAAATTGCGATTAACTACTCTGTAAGCTGTTGTAACTGTTGATCCGAAAATTATATTACAATTCTACAATTAAATTCAGAATTTCTTAAATCTGAATTTTATAAAATTTGATCCCAAAAATTGATATTGTAATTTTCTTTTTAAGTTTTAAAATTGTGTAGGTGTATTCGGAATTGACAAGAAACTCGTATAATTGAATTTCAATGATAATATTTGATAATTTGTGCGAAAAATCAAAATTCATATAAATGTGATTAACATTTAACCAAACCATTATAATTCTAACACTAAATTCCTGTTGAATTTGGATTTGGGAGGTTGTACAAAAAAGTAAATAGGTTCATCCGCGAATTTAGAATAATGAAATTGAAAATTTATTTATTTTGAAACAAACTGTTTTGAGAAATGAGCTAGTTAGGGTAATTCAGTAAAAAACAGATAGAGTAATTCAGGTAAATTTTTAAAAATCTTTGTATGTTGCCAACAAAATTTAAAATTTGTACAATTAAATCAAATCCATATCAATCTTGCAAAGGCTCATTCTACTCGAAAAATGTCGAACAACGTCAGAGTAAGTTTGCTAATTAAACATGGCACATAATCTAAAAATTGTTGCATAGAACTGCAATGGTATATTGCAACGACAACATGAAATACAACTATTTATTGATTTAGAAAAAATTAATATATACTTATTATCTGAAACGCACCTTAGTACTCAAAGTCATATAAATCTTCGTGGCTACGAAGTTCACTCCGCAGTAAATCCTAATGTACGAGGTGGCAGTGCCGTGATTATAAAAAAATATTAAATACGATCTCGAACAAAAACTTGAAAGTGATGAAATACAAGCAATTAGCGTTAGCATAATACCTGCAACCATAAATTAGTGGTAGCCGCAATATATTGCCCACCTAGATATCACATCAAAGAGAAAGCTTATATTCACTTCTTCAAGCAGCTAGGTGAAAAATTCATAATCGGATGTGAAATATACGTCACATCTTCAAGCAGCTAGGTGAAAAATTCATAACCGGGGTGACTGCAACTTATTGGCCCAGCGATCAAAATAAAATACCAGACAAAATACCTAATTGACTTCTTTATAACACGAGAAATCCCGGTTGATTATATACGTGCAGGAAGGATTTGAATCCACATCTGACCACTCTTCTATTTTAATGATAATAAATGATACAATAATTACAAATGATAAACAGCCAATGTTAATAAATAAATGTACTAATTGGAAAATTTTTAGGAATGAACTAAACAACAGCATCATTTTAAAGACACAACTTTCATCAGAAGAAACATTAGAACAGGACGTGGAAAAGCTCGTTAAAGATATACAGCAAGCAGCCTGGAAAAGTACTAAAACAACAAACAAACAAATAGCTGGCTAATGCTACCCAATGGCAAAATCACTAGTTATAGAGAAGAGAAGTACCCGAAGGGAATGGCAACGAACCCGAGACCCAAAAAAATAGATTAAATAATTTAACACAACGAATATGCAGAGAAGTACGGGAAATTAAAAATTAATCATAAAATTCATACCTGCAATCTCTCACCTACAAAGTAACCAAATATTTGAAAAGGCCAGTTAACCACATACCACCAATAAGAACAAAACCAAAGAAAACAGAAAGTTTCGCGGATCATCTCGAGCGTACCTTTCAGCCCAATTTAACAACAATTAATCAACGGGATATATGCTGATTGAAAATCATACAACTATCCTGTGACACGAAATCCTATTATCTATAATGCTAAAGATGTGAAACAAGAAATAAAGAACCATAAAGTACTTAAAAAATCACCAGGATATGAAAGAAACACTTCACAATCGATCAAGTCCACAGAATAACAGATTTAATAGAAAAATCCTTAGAGGAGTAAAAGATATGTTCACCCATATTTCTAGTCATAGCGCAGGCATTTGACAAAGTCTGGATAGATGGTTTAATATTTAAATTGGAGAAAACTCTGCCATTTGAGTATTTCGAACTGCTAAAGGTATGAACCTGGAAAGGAAATACTTTGGAGTTAAACACGAAGGAGTTTACTCCTAAAGCAGGAGTCCCGCAGAAGAGTGTCTTAGGGCAATTCCTTTTCGTACTGTTTACAAACGATTTACCGCAGATGAACAATACAACTACCGCCACGTTTGCAGATGACACTGCAGTTCTAGCTGTCGGTGACACAATCGGTGAAGTTACATTCAAACTAGAATTAGCCATAAATAATAAACAAAATTGGCTATCTAAGTGGAGAATTAAAGTGAATGATTCGAAGTCAACTCACATTAACTTCACTAATAGATCAATAGACCCACTACCTGAAAGTTAAAGTAGAAAGTACACGTGAAAAAGAAAGCAGAAGAGCTTCAATTAAAATATAGAAAAATAATCTGTAGAAACTCTCAATTATCCATTCATAATAAACTTATGCTTTATAAACAAGTGTTCAAGCTGGTCTGGACATATGGTATTCAACTATGGGGATGTACCAAAACCAGCAATCTACAGATAGTATAACTATTTAAAAATAAAGTTCTCAGAGGGATTGTCAACGACCCCTGGTACACTCGTAATAGTGACCTTCATAGAGATCTTGGAATAGACACAGTCGTAAGTTTAAATAAAAATGTATGCTCAAAATACCAGGAGAGGCTCCATCATCATCCTAACATCGAAGGTGTAAGACTATACCTCATCAAGAGAGTATCATAAAAAGACTCAAAAGACTAAAACCTTTTGAGTTACCTGAATAGTCCGTAATCCGTTAGTCATAATTCATCATAATTGCAAATTTTTCATTTGAGAATCTAGTTAACTGAATTTTTGACGATCTTGAGTTATGAATGAAAATAACTTTAAAAATTAAATTCCATCAAAAAAAATCAAAAATTGTTAAAAGTGAATAAGTGTTATTAACAAAATTATTATTTTTTTTAAAAATATTGATAAAGGTAGTTACCATTATATTAGTTAAATTTACATAAACTTATTGATACATTTTTTTGAAACTCTTCTATTTCAATAAAAATAAATAAATTAGTGTAACATTTTTAATTACAGTAATTTATAAATTGCAAAAAATCTCTACTTAAAAATTAACAATGTGCCATTTGTTAATTAATCCAGTTATCTGCAGATACCAAATATATGTGAATTCAATTCTGATACAATAAAACCGGATATCTACAAATAAAACCAATAAGAATTTCTAAATTATTTGTATTACAGTCATTTTGGTTTTAAATGCTATTTCCCAAAAATGATGTTTTTGCAGTTAACTAGTTGCTTAAAAAACCAAGATTTATCTACTATAATAATTTAAGTTACAAAAATTCTAAGGTGTAGACTAAGTTCATTTGGGTCGAAAAGACTTCTTAAAAAGCTATCTTTTCGACAGAGGTACAAATATTTCCCCAACACAACTTTTAAAAGAAAGTTGTCTTTTGCTCATATACTTATCGTTATCTTTGCAACGAAAACCAAACCCTACCAACAAAATTAGACCTGCAATAAGGCACGGGTTAGTAATATCGTTTCCAAGTAATTTGAAATGTGTGTATTATGATATATACATACGCGTTTATAACAGCCCTATATGTTTTCAATTACCTCATCGAATTCAAAAAAAATATACGCACTTCAATGGGATTAGAATGAATTATTATTTTTTAAATCAAATTGCACAACATACATTTGTAGCACTTCAATAACATTATTATTGTGATTCACGTAGAGTTTTTTTATATAATATACTTTAGTGTAAACTCGTATTATACGCTCAAATACAACAACAAATAATGTAATAAATAAATCGTTGAAAAATAATAATAATATTTCATTTACATATGTACATAGTAAACACAGACACATTTCATACATAAGCTAAGTGCACTCACTATAATTATTACGAATGAGTATTTTCAATGAATATAAAACTATACATTTTATTAGAAAAGTTTTTATTTAAAAAAATTAAATATTTATTTGGAAGCATCATCAAAATTACTTATACGAGTATATACCTATCAAATTTTATATGACAATGCAATTTTCAAAATTTTGGAATTACCGCAGCGGACATATAAAAAAACTTAAGGTTTTTTGTAGGTAAAAACGATAAAATTTAAAAGTAATATACAGTTTGGGGTTTAAAGTTACAAAATATTTTTTATGGTCAAAAAAATATTTTATTATTATTTATATTTTTTACTAAAATATTTGTGGAAATAAGAATCGTCCTCGTATGCTTAGAAGAGCTTTTATTTATAAAACACAACATGTATTAAAAATAAAATATTTATGTATGTACATAATATAAAACTCCCTCCAGGCTGATGAAAATATTTGGTTTGGTTTTGTATAATAAAAAATAATAATAATTATGTTATAAATTATAAAGTTTTAATGTAACCTAACCTTTTTCTGGTACAGCTAACGTTATGTACCATTGAGCGAAATACGTTATAAGCTTAAATTTATTGATAATTTCCTTCCGAAAATCAAATTTAGTTACAAAAAAACTAAATATATGAAGCTCTATATACAACTGCCATAAGCTGTGTAATTATATTCATTTGTCACATTCGCAGCGCGCTAAAAATAAAAACACAACTCGAACAGATACAGGTTAATCTGCAATCAATCAATTAGACAGAAGTAATTTTTCGTCAAAATATTACCTCCACCATTCATTTATATAGAGACAGCAGCAAAAAAAAAAAAAAAAAAACTTCAAAATGAAAAACCAGATTGAAATAAAACAAAAAACGACAAATCATTAAAAATAAGCTTAAAGTTTCATTTAATTTTTTTTTTAGGATTTTTGTATTTTTATTGTTCTTGCCAATTCATTTTATTCAATTAAATTTACATTAAAGATAAAAAATAAATAAAATAGAAATGGAAATGGAAAATAAAAGTAAAATTAAATATTATCAAATAATTAATTTTGTTTTTCGTTTCAATTTTGTGTTGTTGTTGTTGTTGTCATTCATGGAATAAATAAAATGATAAAAATTCATTTAAATATTGCGAATAATGAAACAACATAACAACAACAAAATTGGATAATTATACTAATTTTAAATAATAATTATACTTGTGTATGGGTGTGTGTGCTTGTATGCGCGGTTAAATTGGACAATCTATCAAGTTTTTATTTAAAGCTAATAGCTGATGTTGTATTTTTTGGGGGGGCTAATTAATCACTGAAGACAGATTAATTGATTTCAGTTATTCGATCGACATTAAATAATAAAATCAAAATTTTAAAATTTGTTTTGGGGTGGGGGGACGAGATAACCGATGTTGGCATGTATTATATTATATACGGTGCAGGGATGAGAAGGAGGTTTCGAGTGATTTATGCTTTGTAATTATTTCAAATGGAATAATATTATGAAAATTATTATTTATTTATTGTGGCGATTTAATTGTATTCGACCGAATTGGCAATAATAGCTAGGCTACTTCTTCAGCTTCTAATTTCTCTGTTTCTCGATTAAATTTCCATAACAGCTTCTTCGACTGCACATTTTTTTAGTATCAATTTAGTATGAGTATTGAGACTAGCAACGTTTGTCAAATTAGGTAAATTTGTAAAATATGTTTAGTAAATTAAAATCGGATGGTACTAAATTAAGCTTCACCCCAAAAATTTGTTTATCCCGAAAAATGTCTTTTCAGAATGTTTCCTTAAATATCATAAGTGTCTTCGCTCTCAATTCATAAGTGTATTCGCTCTTCTCTTCAATTACTAAACTGAGTTTGTAAGTTTATTCTAAACTACGGTAAGTAAATTTCTTTAGGATCTTTAGGATGGTGACAAGTTTATAGAATTTGCTTCAATGCAATGTAATCTACAATTTTCAAAAATAAACTTTTTTCGGTTTAAGCTCACAAAAAGCAGAAACGTGTCACAACCATGATAAAAAAATTTACAAGAAGGTTATAACTACCATTAAAAATAAGAAAACTTTCAAAATACTTGTATAAAAAACCCAAGAAGCAGAAGAGGTCATTATTGAAAATCCCATTAAAACCATGAAACAGCGTTTGGAATTACTCATTGAAGAAAAAACTGGGCTAGAGGGGATCAAGTTTCAAAATCCTAAGAGGTTTTTGTTCATGATAGAAAAACAGTCCAGACAAATATGCACCAAAATTCACTGCCATCTTAATTATTAAGAATTCATTATTTAATCATTTAAAATTTTGCTTATAAATTTAATTACTTATTTAACATATTTTAAAACAATTCTGAATTTATCATGTGGTTTTCTATAAATAACCGACCTGATCAAAAATTTACTGTTTACCGGTAAATTAAAAATTCGGTAAATTTGTATTCCCTATAACACAGACTGCTCGAAAATTTGTCAAAAAAAATTAGTGGATTTGTTTTGGTGGATGACAAAACGTACGTGAAATTGGATTTGAAACAGTTAGTAGGTTAAAAATTGTACCTTGCTAAAATTCATGACAATGCTCCCGATAAATATAACCACTTCAAAAGATTTGCAAAAAGAATTTTTTTTAGCTATCTAAAAATATTCGACAATAGGCAAAACAATGTTAAAGAAGTATATGGGATGTGATAAGGTTGCTGAAAACATTCGTTCTAAATGGAATAATATTGCTGCGTGGTTGCTGTGGTATTCGACGGTGTCGGGTTCGATAATGTACACGATTGATAATGTAAATGTAAACTTTGATAATGTAGACGATTGATGAGGTGATTTAGTGAACTAGTTCTAAACTACTGTGGCCAGATTTCTTTAGGTTTAATGCGATATAGGCGACGATGAGTTTTTTAATCTCTTTGAATGCATTTTAAATTCCTTTAAATAGTTGTTAGAAAAGTTTTAAATTAAAATATTTTCATAATTTATCTCTAGGAACTTAGAATTACAGTGTAATCTGAATTTCTACAAAATTAGTGAGTCTGTTATACATTTTTTTTAAAGATCAGATTTTACACCTAGGCCAGATAAAATCTTATCGATAGTACTAAAGCGGTGCTAAAAAAAATAAGAATTTGAAACCCTTTAAATTCACTTCAGTTTTGCACTTAGAAATTATAAGTCTTTGAAATCATTGCACATTCAAGTGAGGCACGCGACTTAATAATTCTTTCAAAATACATATTACAAAAATTTCGAAATTAACAAACAATACATTTATAAATATTCTAAGAAACCAGGTTAGAATTTTAGAAGCTATTAAAGGTGCAAGTTTTTCAAAACAAACAGTTGATACCAAACGATTTAACTATACTCAAAGCAGAATTTTCTGACTCTAAGATAACTTCGCAAATGCGTTTTCAATTCATTCGAGTTAATCAATTGTGTACGATTTGTTTAATGTTTATTCATAAGGTTGGTATTTGTGATAAACCTGCTTGTAGTTTATGCTCACTGAAGCATAACAACCTGCTTCATTTTCGTACAGATATGTGAAATTTCAAGGCAATAAAAATGTTCCAACTAGAATGTCTGTTAGTCTGAATAATCCAGATAATTATTTGTCATTTCAAATTATTCATGCTGGATTAAATGAACTCCAAACAACTAGTATATCGTCGTCCCAAGTACAACACATCCATCGCACCAAGTTGACCGGCTTGTAGAACAGATTTTGATTGGTACCGCTTTTCTTTTAATTTTTTTTAAAATAAATACCAACACATATATATATTCATTAGAGACTGTTCGGCTAGTGGATTTATTGTCCTTCGAAAGCACTATTTTTATTTTCCAATGTCACGTCAGCTAATCAGTTTTATGCTATTGAAAAAAAAGTAATGCGCCAACCAGAAACTTATCGTCAAACCGCGACTTCAAAAGTGAGTATGTGTCTTTGAGTCATATGTCGCAAGTTGATGATCCAATAATCAATAGTTTATGTATATGTAACTAGGCATACTACACTTACCAAAACACACAGTTATATATTTAATTGATCTTCCAAATCTTCATCTATGATTGCCTAATAAAAGTTCCTATACCCTGCTGTCTATAATATTATTTAACTTCGAAAATATACTGTGGCTTTTACCGCCGACATTGCCTAAATGTATAGGCAAGTTGTGATTGCAGAAGATCAACAGGATTTAGAACTAGTTTTATATATAGCATCCTATTTAAATACACAAAATTAGAATTCCAAATTCAAAATTTGAGAACACATAGTTCTCAATCAAGAATTACATTGTTATTCAAAAACTTATTGTGAAACTTGGAAATAGATTTCACAAATTTTATATAAAATTTTGATTCAATTTGACACTTTCATTATTGAAGTTTTGAAAATTTATGAATTTAACTTGAATTTTAAAAAATTAAAAAAATTCGGTAATTTTGAAAATTTGTTTAGGGATTTTTCGAACATATCGCCAATATAAAAATATTTTCTAATTTTTATAGAATGTACCCCACTATCGTTAAATTTAAAACGAGCGTTGGCAATATTGTTTACTATACGTATGTGAAATTTATGCTAAATCGGTCCTAAAGAAATCAGGATTTATCGATATTTGATCATTATTCTACATTAATTATATGAGGCCATACTAAACTTGGTTATTCTAATTAGTTGCTCCCTAATTCCCTAATTCGGTGCTTGTATATGAAATATGTATATCTAATTTGATAGTGCTATGCCAAACCGGCATACAATAAGTTAAATCATTAGATTTATCGGTCAATTTGAATTTTGTCCTAAAATCAGAGCATCGAACCGGTCAGATGACGACCTACGGTTAGTTTAGTAATAAAAACTAACTAACCATGTGTTGATACTATTTTGCTTTGTGTAATATCTTATTGCTGCTACCTAAATTATAATTTTAGAATTTTTAAATTATTTATTTCACACGACTTGCGATATTGACATTTAAGGTCCAGGAAAACTATAATACGAACGATTTCGTTTAAGCCTAGATTAATGCAAAATTGTAACAAACCAGCTCCATTTTAATGTTCAAACGATAATTTGTAAACAAATATTTAATTTTGGTCAAAAAAATAATTCTTATTTTTGCCATACGATCTGACGAAATTGAAACCAGAAACCATGCTCACGATAGAAAGTTAAAAATTTTATTTTTCGATCATCACCAATCTGAATCGCACGTTCTGTTGTATCATGGTCATTGCTCACTGGTAGCATATTTTACACGATTCTTTATGCTGTGAAGATACAACACAACGATGGTCGTGTTAAAGACGATGAAACACAACCAATTTATATTTAAAATCAACAAATGTTAACGGTCTTCCTAAAATTCTGAGTTTAGCATATATATAGCTTTGAAATGGCATAAATTAATAATTTATTTGGGAATATGATTCGTTGAACAAGATTCGCATATTATTTTTATGATTCTGATTGGCACGGAATAATTTAATTTTTTCTTTATTTGAAGATTTAAATAATATAAACATTTTTTAAAAAATTATTAAAAATTCTCAGAATGGTTGTTTTTGTAAATAAAAAATGTGAAAAATTAAAATCCTGTGAAAAATTTTCCGAAATTACTAGAAAAAAATCAAAAAGGCATGGAAAAAAGTGTGTGTAAACCATTTTTAAAATTTGAATTTTGCCCTTCGAAACAAAAATGCGATTTCTGATCTTATAGAACACTTTAACAACCTTTCACATACAGACTTAAGAGATTTAAGCCAAGTGGAAAACCAAAGGCACGTAGCTTAACAATTTGTTACCATGTGATTCATTCTAAAAAGCTTTACTACATCATTATTGACAACTGATGAAAAACTAAATCAAATTTCCTAATGAAATTATTTATAATGTCTCCAATCTGAGGCAGACCCGAGTCAGACAGATTATCTTCGGACCGTGATCATGACCATATGATTAATAACAAATAAAATAAAAACATTGAATGGAACAAGTTTCGGCCACTTCAGAACTATTTTATCCTGCATCCAATATACAAATAATTTTCCAAAAAAAAAAAAAAAAATTAGGGCGTTGCTTTTATTTCATAATAATCAGTTAAATTATTATAATATTATCAATAGATGAAAAATATTATATCAATAGATAATAGATATTTATTTTTAATTAAATTTGATTTAAAATTGTCACTTGCAAGTTGCAAATAAGTAAAAGCATGTCATGAAATCGATTAAAAAATGTTACGCAAATACCAAATGCTTTTTCCATGAACAGGGTCAGGAGAAAAACGAATTATCCAGTTGATCACCGTAATCTAAAAATCTTTAAACGTTAATAAAATTTGAGACATGTAGTACGAGTATTTTTAAATATATTTTTATAATTTATATGTTGATGTTTATTATTCTGATTATTTTATTTTCACAACAGGAAATGGTGCTAAATTATTGTTTGAAGAAAATTAGTTTTGCGCAAAAAACTATAATTAGATTAAGTTTAAATAGTCTAACTTGATAAAAAAAAATAATGAAAAAAGGTCACAAGATATCATCTTAACATTTAATGTGCAATTACCCCTATTTATTTTTCAAGCTAGAAAATTATTTTTATTGCAATTTAGCAACAACGAATACGAATTGGAAGAACGATTATCGTAATATTTTTTTTTTTTGGTGTATTATTCCAGTTATAAATTTATACATTTCTCTGTCGCATTTTAAATAATTTATTTAATCTTTTTTTTATATATTTTATTCATATAATTCGAATTTGTGCTGACTTTTAGATTTTACTATATAATTGGAAGATTATTAGGGTTATATATATATATATATATATGTATATAATATAATATTATGTATAAATGGTACATAGTACATAGAGATACTATACGATGAGGAAGCCAATTTTTAGTAATCGATATAAACCCAGAAGTCATGTCGCAAATAAGATCATTAAAATTGAGCTTAATTGCCTTATCGGTTAATCTTCAAAGTTTGGATAATTCAATTATTTTTGTTAAAGAATTTGAAACAAAATTTTTTGGAATAGAAAACAAAAAAAAAAGAAAGAAGATAAACCCGAGGGTAAACAATAATCTAACTTTTATTTCGATTTTATAATAATATTTAAATAACAAATAATAATAAAATCAATTTACTGATTGAAAATAATAAATTATTTTTTGGGGTTTTCTGTATAATAAATTTTCAAATTGTTGATAACTAATCCGAGAGAATAAATCAAATTTAAATTTTTAATTACCGGTCTGAATTATTATTATTTTTTTGTTTAACTATTCTATATTATGTACTTTGCATGTGTGAGCTTTCGATATTTGATTTGTGGTTATGCAAATATACATATGTATGTATATATACGATACAAATATCTAAATATACATTTTCAATTTAAAAATTGGTTTTTAGGATTTTAGATGTTTAAATCAACAAAACTTTTTTATGCTCTAATTGCTAATTGCTCTTGTTTATTCCTTCAAGATTATAAAAATATTAGTATAAAAGCATTTGCTTCTATGTAGTTGCATTTTGCCTTCGGTGCACAAATAAGAGGTACCTTCGTACAAAAACAGGAAAGTAAAATTATTGATTGCAGTGCTTTTACTTTAGGTTTGAATCAAACTAATCATAACCAACATTGACATCAAAACCCAAGATTTTTTGGCGCAGGAGCTCACACATAGACAACTCATTAAATTAAAGTAATAATGGAAAAAGCAGGATTTAATTTCGTAATGTAAAAATGTCCAACATGGTTTTTATACAAATTACCTAAAACTATTTAGTTAGGCCAAATGTTTCAAAATGTTCCCTCAATTGTTTATTTCCTTTGACTTTAATTTTAAAATTTTGGAAGTTTTCCACGATCAGTAATTTTATTTTTTATTTTATTAAAACGGATGGAACCTACAGAGGTTCCGCACTCAATGCCACAATGGGTCCATGGTGCAAACCTTGAGGATCTATCCTAACTCGAATAAGCGCACTGCAGCCTTAGCAAACTGTAAAAGTTTGAACCAAGAGATGGATAATAACTGATCTACGTTCAAAGATCCGTACGAGAACACTAGGGATCTAGCTTCGACAAAGGCCGGACAGCTGCAAAGGTAGTGTAGGCAGTCGTCCACTTCCTCCAGACAATCGTCACAAAGATTATCCTGAGCTAGTCCCATGTGTTGGAGATGAACCTTGAAACGTCCATGGCCCGTAATAAGGGCAACCAGAATTCTGAGTTGGTTCTTTTTTAAGGATAACACATATTTAGTGACCCTCACGTTGGGTTCGATGATGAACCGTTTTGCCTTTCGACAGCTAGGCGTAGAACGTCACTTCTGCGTCAGTTCAAGTAAAGCGAGCTTCTTCTGTGCCTCAACTTTCATCAAATTAAACTGAATAAAACATCAAATTTGCTTGATTTGATTGTTATTCATCCCTTTACATATAGTATAAATGAAAAGCAATCGGAAAGTAGACTCGCAAATTAACTTTTCAGTTGGCGTCACTTACAACGTTGACGAACAACTAATTTAACTTGTTTAGGTGGTTAAAATTTGTTTATTCTTAGCGCTAGTGTAGCGATAGAATGATAAATGGCTATTAGGCAATTACTTTAAAAAATATTACCGATGTTATTGAATCAGATCAACGTGTGCCCCAGTTTGGGATGATGATCATGCTAAACCATCTGAAAGAGAATTTTAATTTAAATAAAAAGTTCTAACATAATTTGAGAAATAATTGCTACTAATAATGAAAAATAATTTGTAAAACCTTAAAGACATATAAATGTTGTAATGGTAATAACTCTAACAATCGAAATATAGGCCAAGAAGGCTCTTGCACATATATAGTTTTAAAACCTATAATACGAATTATACGTTTCTGATGCACATTAATAGGGTTTAATATAATGTGGCATGCTCCACCCCAACAAGATATAACCCATATTGGAGAATTTAGTCGACCAAACCACAATACACAATTCGCACAAGATAGTTTTGACGAATACCCATCATACCCAAAAATCTAAATTCATTTACTCGTTTAATAGGAGAATAACCAGTTGTAGCTGAAGGCATATTTTTACTATCGGCTTTCAACCATATCGATAATTATTGTTAATCTTGTTCAATACAGTTATTAATATTATTATATGAGATATCAGGAGCGGAAGATGTAAAATACTGTCATCGGCAAATGCACTAAGCGATCCATTGAAGTTTAAATATTTCATTTATATAGAATAGAAAGAGCAACGGTCCTAACACCTGAGGTACTCCTATCTTGATTTCCAATTCATTACTCAACTATCCGTATACTCTAACACTTTTAGTTCGGCCAATTAAATACGAACTAAATCACTTCTGATTCGACTCTCGGAAACCCCATAGCAGAACACTTTCTCTAGTAGGACGAAATGATGCGAGATAGATTATGCCATGTAATCTACTCGATTGTCGACACCTAGATTACTTTGCAATATTATTAATCAACATCGAAAATTAAGATAACGTCAATAACCTACAACATTTTGGATTGTTTAAATTACAAACAGAAGATAGCTGCGTCAATTTCTAGATGTGACCGATTGCACGGCGGTCACTGATAATGGATTAAAAGTACACAGTAAAGAATGAAAGCGTAATTACAGATATTGTCCTAAAACACTTGCCAAGCTTTTGTGCTCCTCTGCGTGAATTAACCGTATCTGACTGTTCAAATATAAATTTTGGATGAATTAGCTAAATTAGGTTAGGTGAAATTTGTCCTAAAATGTAACAAAAACAATTTCCTCATAAGTGCGTTAGTGTTTAAAGCAGAATATTTCGGTTCAACGTAATGTTCAATATTGGGAAAGATAGTGAATTAGGAGCTTTAGAATAACCATGTTTAGTATGACCTCATATAATTACTTCATATCGATATTATATGATTTTTCGAAATTTCTTGAGAAAATTCTAGGAAACTAACTAACACCATAATGACATACATACCGCGATATTATCGGATCCGAGATTTTACGACATGTTTCCCTAATCCTCCTAATGTTGGGCAACAAATCGGAAATGTTTTATAATTAAAATATATGAAATCTAACGTGGTTATCCTAAACCTCTCAATCCCCGGTTTATTTTTTTCAAAATTTAAATGTTTTTTGGATAGCTTAGACCCAATAACTTCCTAGAATTTTTCCAAAAAATCATATAATTGACATATAAAACACTAGGGGATTGACATCCCATGACATTTTGGTAGATACGTCATTATGGTGTTAGCTTTTCCCAAGAAAATTACGAAATTAATTTTGTCCTGAAAAAATCGAAATTCATTTTTTTAGGGCAGATTTATGACAAAGTTCTACGAATAGTCTACGTTGCCTACAATATCTGCGTTGTCTACTTTACCTCTGAATTGTCGACATCGTAAAAAATAATAGATGATGCGTAAATGCAAATCCCTGATAGAAAGTTCAGATAGATCCTTTGCCAGGATTGGAAGGTAGTAAATTAATAAATAGTTTTGAGATATTAGCAAATTTTACAATTCCCGGTTGCCCAGATGTCGATAGACAGTGTGTCTTGATCAATTGCATTCTCAATTAGCTGGGGACGAATCAATCTGTAAATGAAATATATTTGAATATTCCATTCATTAGTCCCCATGAACGCATTAGAATTGAAGTTTAAACGCAAGGACGATGAACTCAAGTTTTATAGCGTGCAAAAGTATATTACTGCGGTACAAAAATATTCCAGTAGAACTAACAACAAATGGAATGTGTGTTTGTGTATTTTGGTTCCACTAAAACATCGACCATTTCAAAGAAGCTTTAAAAGTAAAGCTGATACACTAATTAACTCTGTAATAGATTCGAACTTGTTCCAAAAGGGTTTTAACCCTTTCTCACCAATCACATAACACTCGGCACAAGGTTTGAGAGGTAATTCTGGGTATTGCAAATCACTCGGGATATATTAAGTCTATAGTGTCCAGCCTACTGATTGGACACTCCCGTTTAACTTTAATAGCAGGAATATTTTATTTACATCTAGAATACTCTATAGTATGGGCAATCAAGATTGTATATAGCCTAATCCTAATATATTTCATACAGAGATGGGCAAAGATTCGAATAAATTCTGAATCCGAAAATACTCAATAGATGGAGATATTTTATTATTGTTGACTATCTTTGAAATTTTGGATTTTATGACGTTTTCACCGTTACGGCTATTTATTCGATGTTCCAACCGACATTTGTGGTTTAATCCAATAAAACTGAAATGAGTATGTAATATGTATACGCACACATAAAGGTTTTTTAGCAATGTATTTTGTCAACGAGAAAGCCAAACATTCTTTAAAGTCATGTTGAACATTTTAAAATGAAAAAAATAAAACTTTATATTTTTAAAAGCTCCAAGTTGTTTTTGTGAAACTCATATTTATGTATGTTATGTATGCGTGTAAATGAAATCGTACATTTTGTCGTACAACAGGTTGTGTTTGATTTTTTGTTCGAACAAAACAAAAATCCTTACAACTTTCATTTTATATATATACATATATACGACATACGTATATAAAAGCTGAAGAAAGTTATTTTTTAATAAATAAATAAAAATATTTTCTACTTTTGGTTTTGAGTTTCCCCCCACCACCCATCGTATGTTATGTATATATGTAAGAGTAATTTCTTTGTTATTCCATAAATGGTTTACTTTTTTTATAACGTTATAAAATACAATGAATTTTGTAATCTTACATAAAATATATATTTTTATGCTGTTATTGTTGTTGAATTCTTATTTGGAAATATTTCGATAAAAAAAAATTAACCCGATGGGAGGAAATCGGAAACGGTGCGATGCTTATATACATAATAATTTTAACGCAGTGACAATATGTGTAACTAGATTGTTACATAAGCGAATATTTCTAGAAATTGACTTATGAAAATTTTTAAACCATAAATATTTGAATATACATACATACATATATATGTACATATACGAACGAATATTGTTTAGAAATGTGTGGGTAAAAAATCCATTATAAGCGTGTATACGAGAGGGGCTGTTCAAATTTTATTGGTACCACATTTTTCATATGTATACAAAATAAGTATAAATATAACTGACTTATTTTGACCTCCCGCAATGTTGTTGGGTTTATGGTATATATAGACAGGAGTAGGTATGTTATCTTATATATGTATATTCTTTAGAAAGTTGTTTTTCCGTGCCCAACAATATAACGAAATTCGGTATACTGAAAACAAATTTGTTGATTTTAATTTGAAAGAAATAATAATTCATGCTCGGTTCACGTATATATTCGTATCTTATACACATATGACATTACACAGCAAAAAAAAAAAAAAAAAAAGAAGTAAATTCTATGCTGAATACAAAAAGGCACAGATGTACGTGAGTCGAGATTTTTCTTATCGTATGTGATTATAGCAGCATTAAATTTAAAAAGTATATATGTATATGCTTAAGATAATTTCAGGCATGGTTTATTTTTAATCTTCACGTAGTATATTGTTAAATAATATTCAAGGCAGATCCATAAATAATGTGTGACCTGTCTCACTAGTAAATTCGTTATCTGCATATATCTGGAAACTTACAAATTTCACACTATACTTGCGCAAAATATGAAAAGTTTTATAAATGTTTAATGCGTTTTCAATTTACCGGATATAATCATATCACGTACATACGTGAGATATATGAAAACAGATAAATAACGAAAAATTAATTATCTCGCCGGTCTTGCATAATTAACATAATAATCACATATTATATGTATATACATATGTATGTAGGCGAACTATACACGAGAGGCAGATGTTGTAATAAGCTATAAATCATGACTATTTTTGAAAACAAAAAAATAATACTGAAATAGTGATTTATCTGTAAAATGTGTATAACTTATTTTTGGCTGCTTATTAATTCAACTCATTGGTATATTGTATAGGATTTTGCTTAACAACGTAATTTAGATTATAATTCTATAGGTATGGTGCGAAACTGCAAACTGTTACAAACTTCATAATAAATATTTTATTTAAAATTTCTATAAATAAAATATTTTCAACTAATTAGAAAACTCTATTTAGCCCAAAATTGGGTTAATCAATCCGGTTAATCCTTTGAAGCTTAAACTTGAATATTTATGATTTTTGCTTAATTTAAAAACCCAAATACCTTGAAAAATTATACCGTTTGCATTTTAATTATCTATCGTCTATCTATATATAGACGTCTGTAATATTATTAATAGAAATTTGTTAATCTGGAATTCGACGAAAATATTTCACATTGGGGATTTATTATCGTTATAGTAAAAATCACTTAACAGTTTAATGAGTTTTTAAGAACTTGTTAAAATATGATTCATTTTAAATAATTACATTAATTTATTAACATTTCCCATGTTGTTTCTAATGGGCAGCTGTGCTGCGTTACCAAATATTTCAAACAGTGAAATAATATTTATTTCCAAAGTCATCACCGTAATACAACAAAATAACAAGCTCCGGGCTGGATGTATCTTTTTCTATATTTTCCATATTGAGAACCTGTGTTCGCTCACTGGAAATAATTTCTTTTATTTGTATCTCAGCTTGTTACACTGAAATGTTATTCTATTCAAATTTGCATTTGTCCGCATCATCCGTGCTATCATTTTATGTTATGATATCGAGATCCAGTGCATACATTTATTCTAATTGGCTAAGATAGCACAATAGAAAAAGTAATGCCGTTTTAGAGTGTGCAATTTTATTCGTATAGAAATATGAACATAAACTCGCTTCTCTCCTTTTGCGCAAAATCCCAGTACTGAACACTATGTGTGATAAAAAAAATGCTGAAAGTAACCCACACGAGTGAAAACCACTAAAACCTAATAATCCAACACATTAAATATGCGTTTAGCATGAGAATGGGGCAGATTTTACATATAACCGCAATATAAATTTGGATCACGATCCCATCATAGAGATTTGACAATTTAACATGCCTCGTATCAGGACATATTTTATGTAGGATCCGATTTAAAATAAATTGATTAGTCGATTAGTCAATTTCAGTAGAACCTTATCGAACATAGGTCTTGGTCTCGCTCTATAATAAGTTCTTTGTATTTGAAAATCAGCTTATATGAAATGGTAATTCAGTGACAACCATACATTTCTGGCCTGTTTCTATAGCAACATTTCCGCACACATTTAGGATTCAGCTAGTATGACAACTTCCTTTTCGACCCTAATTTTTAAGTTTATCGGTTTAATTATATAGAAAACAACTCTAAAGCATCTGAAGGTATAACACAAGAACTATAACAGCAGAGTTCAGTATAGAAGTGCAAACAAACGAAAATTATGTTGAATTATTATTTAGAATTGTGTTGGATTGTTAGGATTATTTGGAAAGACAGGATTTATGAATTCTCTGGATTGTTTTCAAAATTAATTTTATAAATACTGGTTATAGAATTCGGATTTCTTTACAGATTCAATTTGTTTATTGCATTTTTAATATGTCGCAATTTCTTATTTTAATGCGTTTGTAAATCAAAATTACAAAATAAGAAAAGTTCATAGTAGACTTTTACTGAAAGATCAGCCGAATAATTTGCTGCTATAGTACATACACACATAGAAAAAATTACTCGCGTGCTTTTATAAAATATCACCAGATTTGTATAACATGAACGGTGGATTCGAGGATCAGGACCGTATTACCGGTAAATTAATCGATTAATCCGTCGGATCGTTCAATTTGGCTTATACCGAAATACCGATAAAAAAACAGAATTCAGCAATATTTGGTAATGAAGTAACTGAAGAAATTGCCTGAAAATTCACACATTTCTGATGAAAAATAAAATATTTCGTACTCATGTGGCAATATTGATTCAAATTTTAATAAAGTCGACAAACAACGACATATGTCGGCGATTGACGACCAAAAATGATGAAATACAGCAGACAAATGTTATTGAGTAATAAGAAGTACAACTTCGAAATCAAACCTGATGTTTACAATTCTGAATTTTAACTCATAAGCTCGGTTTGTAAAATAAAAATTTTTTAATCAAATTATAAATTTGAAAATGTGCGAAACTTATTTTCACGCATGAAGATAAAAATTACAATAAGATTCGTTGAATTTTTAAAATTTGTATATTAGACCATTTCTCTAATTTTTGTAATATTGTAAATTCACAAATTCATAGAAAGTTATAGTTAGAATTTTATGAAATTTTAAATATTTTGAATTTTCATTCGAAGTTAAGGTGATTTTTCCAATTTCGGAATGTCTCTCGAATTATAAAATTTTGGAGAATTTTAATACATTTTTAAAAGTTACAATAATTTTTAGAAAATTTCCATAATAAATATGTTTTCAAATATAAATATCAAAATTTATAAAATCCCTCCAATAATTTTAAGAAAAACTTTCGAACTTCTTTTTTAAATATAAAAATACTTCTCAAATCCCCAAAATATTAAAAAATGTATCAATTTAAAAAATTGTATTCTTTACTAGGTTAGAATCTTTTTTTCACAATACATATTTTTCGAAAGTCTTTCAGAATATAATTTTATAATATTTTTCAGAATTTTGACGGATACTTTGTTGAATTTGTGTTTAGAAATATTTTTAAGAGGAAGTAATCATGGTTGCTATATATCAAATCGCTTGCCCAGAGTGTTGTATTGGTGAGAAAGGCCTTAGGGCTGAAATTAAATATCTCATTCAACATCAATTCATTATGATTAACAATTAGGCTACAGGCAGTCCATAAAAGATGAATTCTAGCTATATATCACGCTTATTGGATGGATGCCAAAGAGTTATGCTTTCAATAAATATTTAGAATTTTAAATAAATTCCAAAATTTTCCAAATTCGGTTATCTGGATTATTTTAATTTTAACATCGACATTTTTGTAAATTTAATTTCCAAATTCCGTAAATACGAAATCAAATTTTACGTTTACAATTGTTAATTTTAACTAAGCTTTGAAAAACTAAAAATTGTTGAAATTATTACCAATTCACAGCAGTTTTTAATTTGTTTAAATAAATTTTAAAATAACGAAACGAAATTTCACGTATACCATTCGGAAGATTAAAATTAAACTTCGAATGGTTTAATGTTTAAAATTTGATTCATGAAAATCTCCAATTTCTATTGGACATTTTTTGAATTTTACAGTGTTCCTTCAATTTTTCCAATATTCGAAATTCAAAAATTTAAAGAAAGTTAACTGAGGGGATTTTGGGACGTTTTTCAAATTATGAATTTTCAATCGAACTTAAAATGATTTATAAAAATTGCAAATAGCACAGTATGGTCAAGGCAATCACGGTTGAATTGAGAGGTCCATGGATTCGAATCCCGATTAAAGTAGAATGCAAAATGGATTCTAATTAAATTAGAAGTTTGGGGCTAGTAGCTCCTAGGCCAAATATAGTTATTATTTTATATTTCAGGATGTTCTATACATATAAATAAACTCAATGCTCCTAAATATGACTATTGATATTGGTCAAATGGTCACCTTCAGATGCTTCCTAAATACAGGCAAGTCACATATTTTAATAAATTTTAGCATATTAAAAAAATTGTTTTGAAGATGTTGTTCGTGGATTAATTTTGGACTAGCCAAATGAGCTTCGTGTCATTCACGATTCATTTTTTAAAAAAATGCAGGGTAGCGAATACTCGACTATTAACTTAACTTAACTTGACTTAACATATTCTGTTTAGAACGGCTTTAATCTCGTAATTTTAGAATATTTTGATTTGGAGATTCAATGGCCAATTGTAATTATTGCTACAGCAGGACGAGTTTTATTCAAACAAAAACTATTAACCCTCTTGCTATAGTTGAATGGCATTTTATATTGGGAATTGATTTCTGATGTGCGAAGTGTAAAAGCATAATGCAAATGAAACACAACCAATCTGTGATTTGAGTTTTGAGAAACTAATTAACTGTATAGTTTTGACGATTTTGAGTTATGAATAAAAATAACCTTACAACTGAATATGCTTGTTGGCAAGAAAATGTTTTGAGAAACTAGTTAACTGTAAAATATACAAAATTATCAATTTATTTAAATAAATTATTTATAGAAGTTCACTTTCATCATATATTTTGTAAAAGAATGGAAATTTGAAAATATATCTCATTAAAGGGTTATTTTCATTCATAATCGAAAATCGCTAACAATTCAGTTAACTTGTTTTTCAAATAAAAAAACGGATTTTATGGTTTTTTAAAGGTAATTCATGCATATAGTTTAATCATTTTCAGCCCCTAAAAGGATTTGGCTAATTTTAACAGTTTTGTAAAATAAGGTAAAACTATACATGATCTACAAAAATTATCTCTTCATAGCCATTGTAGACAATCTCAAAACTGGAGTATACGAGCAACTTTCTTACTTAAGCTACTCCAGATATCCGTTCTCTTTTTCATTTTACGTACGAAACCTAATCAGGAAAAATATAATTTTAATAAACACGCAGTCGGAAGAAATATAATTCTAAAACAAACAAATTTCATTTTTCAAAATTCATAAAAAAATATTAAAAAGTTGGCATTAAATTTGTGGTGCTAAACCGCTTACATAACATTTGAATTTCGAAGCAGGAAATGGAGTTTTCAAACATCATTACCCTGAATTAGAAGAAGGGAATGTGTAATGGAGAACGGTCGTAATTTTCTAAACATATTTGTAAACATATTTATGTTATTGACAAGCAAAATTATCATATCACATTTTCACAAAATCATCATGACAACCACGGTGCGTAAGCTTACCAAAGGCTTTTTCTTAAGCGATTATGGTAAATTTAGGCATCTATTTAAATAAAACATGGGATTTAGATAGATGATGGGATAGAATTATGAAATTTAGAGAACTGGTTAGGCAGTCAATTTGTTAACCGTTTAAAATAAAATCAATGCTATACCATCATCCTCATACCATAAATAAACTCCTAAGAATTTCAAAAAACGAAAATCACTGCTAATCACTCAAACGAACTTTTGTAAGTTTTCATTGTAAAAAAGCTTAAAACACACATAACTTTATATTCTTAGTGGTAAAACCAACTTTTAAAAACCATACCATAAAGACAAATTCGAATAGCTCCAGTGTTATCGATTGTTGGTAATAATAAAACGCTATTATATATGTAGGTAGCATATTTTATCTTTAAAATATAGGGATTTTTAAACTAAATGTAAAATACAACCGCATTTTCCTATTATCTTTCTTAAAAGCTCTATTAAAAATAGAAATCCAACTTTCTTCGCGAAAACTATTTATAACTCGTGGACAACAGCTTTTAACTATACACACAAAAAGTTGTACAGTTAAAATTTTTATTCTTCCAAAATATAAAAAAAAACAAAAGTTTTTTTACGTTTTATGTTTATATATCAAAATGAAAAAAATTATATTTCTAGCGAGCTTTTTTTTATTATACCATTCTTATAGAAAAGGGTTGAAATTCTTAATTTGTATGTGACTGTATATATTGTTCAAACAATAATAAAATTTGAATAGTGAGTTTTACTATAAAATAGTACAAAAAATGCTCTTTCCATTTATAAATATGTACAATGCGCTACGTTTTATATTCAATAACTTTCTTTTTATATATTTAATTGAAAAATATACAATTTTTTTTGTATCCACACCCACCACCCTCCCGTCTTTTAGCCATTAACGTTTAAAAAATATTTTATTTTATTTTATTTTCACTCTGCTATGTTAATAATAATGAGCTTAATGCAATAAAAAAAACGACAACAGAAAACTTTAATTTCCGTCTTGTACAATTTTTCTTTCATTCTTCCCCTTGAATTTTGTTTATATCATAATTTATTGTTATGTATTTTAAAGAAATAAAAAAAAAATTATATTTCTTCATTTACCATTTAGATCACGCTTTTAGTCGACTACCATTTTTTTTTTGTTATTTAATTTTCAATTTTTACGAGAAAATTGTATAGCATATATGTATGTAGGTGATTTACACAAGCTCGGAAATTGAAAAAATGGTATCGACTCTGATGTGTATAAATACATGGGCGATTGTTAATAAATTGTTGACCTAAAATGTCCATAATAATTTTTATGCATAAGAACTAAATTTATTTATTTAGTATACATAAATCAATATATGATTTTACAAAAACAATTATAACATTAAACATTACAGCTGGGTTTCGATCATCCCTGAAGGTACTAAATTAAGAATTAGGACAACTTGCATGTCACAGATAATCATTTTGATTGGCAGTCATATTCTTCTTTCAAAGAATAAATAAAAGTATGACTGCCTACATTTCTTCCTACATTTGATGTACCAAATCCTAAAAACTACTCGATTTTTAGAAAGTCTGATTGTTGACATTTTTAGAAAAATATTTAATTCAGATTTACCAACATATTCAATATTTTCAAAATATGGACCAAGGTTACAGGGTTTTCTTCTGACTTAAAAAAAAAAACGAATTTTCGCGTCCTAAAGAACACAAATGAAAATTTGATTTTAATTAACATTTTAATTATGTTTATCAATCGTACCGTTTCATAACTAATCAAGATTTTCACTAATACCAAAATAACAGTTCGACATTTGTTGATGTTTGTAACTGGTATAGTAAAGTAGTGGTGAAATCTGTGAAAAAATGTCAAAACGATTTGTATAAAAAATAATATTGGTTTTTTTGGTCACAGAAAATCGCATTCGGTTAACAAATTGCCTAGTTCCTAAGCAGTTCCCCAAATTCCAGAATTCCATCCCAACTTCCATCTAGAATCCTATGATTTATTCAATAAGATGCCTAAATTTACCATAATCGCTTAAGAAAAAGCCTTTGCTCCCATTGGTTTACCCACCAAGATGGTTGTCATGATGATTTTGTGATATTGTGATATGATAATTTTGCTTGTCAATAACATAAAACTTAAGTAAAACATTTTTAGACCATTTTTAGTTCTCTCTGTTTACAAATATGCTTAGAAAATTACGAACGTGCTCCATTACACATTTCATCATCATCACAGCAACATCTGATTAAGGCACCATTTTTCAAAAAATTGAATTGGCCAATTTCCGAGTTATTCAAAAACATATTTAGTTGTTGGGTTATTTTCATTCATAACTCAAAATCGTCAAAAATTTAGTTAATTAGTTTCTCAAAAAAAATCACAGGTTTGTTGTGTGTCATTTGCTTTATGCTTTTAGATCTCAGGCATGAGATCAATTCTTAATATAAAATAGCCCATCAACTGTATCAACATAATTGTTAATCGTTTTTTGTTTGAATAAAAATCGCCCTGCTGTAGCGATAGTTATACCATTGGCCATAGAATCTCCAAATCAAAATATTCTAAAATTACGAGATTATAGTCGTTCTAAACAGAATATGTTAAAGTCGAGTATTCGCGACTCTGCATTTTTTAATAAATTAATCGTGAATTATTATAGTGAATTATAGAACACCTCGAAATATAAAATAATAACTATATTTGGCCTAGGATGAGAGCGCCATAACCAACCAAGGTAAAGTACCGCTTACTTTAATTACTAGTTCAGATGTCATCAGTGCCGAATTATGAGCTACTCTGGGCCCTGACTTTAAAACACGATAATATTTGTTTTTAATATCAAATTTGTATATTAAAATATTCAAAATTTCTAGACTATATGCTATTTCGAGACAAATCCATCAAGCCACACTAAATTTAAAACGTTGTGTCAGCAATGAATTTAATTTTTCGACCTGGAATAGTTATAACTATACATCTTCAATCAGAATGCAAATAATAAAATGTTGCATCAAATGGTTACACAAAATTTCGGAATATCATCAAATTGAATGTGAGTACGACGGAGTGAAATTTTAACAAACTTACACCAGAAAATTCAGAAACAGCAAAAGGGTGCGATGATGGATATAAGCTCGGCTGATTTAAGTCACATTTAGACAGTTTCATTCAGCCAGTGAAAGTGCAAAACAAAGTACAAATGAACCCTTACCCATTAAAATTGCATTTCTAAAACTTTAGCACGACACAATACCTTGAAATAGCTGAATGGCAATAACTCTTCTAGAAATAAAGATAACTCATTGTTGTTTTTGTATAATTATAAAAGTACAGAGTTCTTCTTTCTTCTCTACCGGTATTGGCAGCCAATATAACCTTCATTTTCTATTAGTTTCAGAATTTGAATAATTTCAACTTGGGTTACATAAATGTTTCATAAAACATACATTTTGTAAATTTTATAAATTTTAAAACAGAATTGGCGAATACGTAATTTTGCGACATTGTAAAATTGTGAAAATTCAAACTCAGAATTGTAATAAAAATTTGTTAAACATTCGATATTTAAACTAATTCAAGGTTTGATAATCTAAATAAGCACGCCATAAAATCGGTTATAAAGTGCAAGGCAGAAAGATGTATTCTACGTTAAAAATGAAAACAACTTTTCTTGCCCTGAACAAAGCTGGTTATTTTAATGAAGTAAGTTTAGAAAATGTCTTGTGTCATGCGAGAATCAAAAATAACATAACATCGTAAGTCCACCGTTTATGAAGTAAAGTTAAAAAAAAATAAAACAGGTTGGTGTGACGAAAGTGAGAACTAGCGATATTAATGTAACTGAACGAACTTAGTGAATAGTATTTTACTAAAGGTAATGATAAAATGATTTGAAAATTAAAAGTAAAAAAAAAAATTTTCTAACAGAGACTCAGCAAAAGCAATACTCTTCGATTTTATTCTATCTTTGAAAACGTGAAGATTTAAGAAGATTAGAAGAAGATGGTATAATTAATAATGAACATACAGAATCATCATAAAAATCAGTAATTGCAATTTGTTGGGATAACTTATATTATACACCAAATTGGGAGTTTATCTGATAAAGTTCAGCTTTCACAAATTTTAATGACGAACGCGCTAAGATTTAACAATCTAGTCTACATTCATTCGTGATATTTCTAACTTGGTAACGATAGTAAGTAAATAAACACTGTTTTACAAACCTGCAATGCCGGGTTTCCTCCAAAACGACAAAACAAGAAACTGAAACAAAAACTGTTTTTATCAACAAATAGAGAAATATTTTGTAAACAATGAACAGTTCTGAAAATAATTTGCTCGCAAAATAGTGTTTTTAGTAAACAAAACACTTCCCATCTCTGAACTGTTTTTTACGGTCAGTTTCTGTTGCAAGCGACAACATTGAAGGAGCCAATTACCAGTCTGACTGCGTGAACTCTGTCTGGGAGGTACTAAAAACTTCGGTTGTCAGTGCTGCTCAACAGACTTTAGGTATAGTGAAAGTCAGACCCAAGAATGATTGGTTTGATGACGAGTGTCGTCTTGCAGTTGAGCAACAAAATATAGCCCATAGTGAAGTGCAACAACGTCTCACAATCGCGAGGAAAAACAAGGCTGCTCTGGCAAGAAGGGCAGCTAAGCGGATTTGTAGACGGAAGAAGCGAGAATGGTGGAAGGCCGAGGTTCTGAAAGTACAACAACTCAGCAATGAGTGCAGTTCACGTAATTTCTTTAAACGAATTACTGGATTGCACCATACTTTCAGGCCTTCGTCAACCGCCATTCGGGACCGGGATGGAAACCTCTGTGTCAACATCGACGCAGTACTTGACGCATGGAGTGGACACTTTACAGAGCTGCTTGATGTTCATCATGCGTCACAGACTGTTGTTGAGCCACCTCTAAGACAGACTGCGGAGATTTGCACTGAGGATCCATCCCATGAGGAATTCACTAAGGCCATGCAACGATTGAAACGAAACCGCTCACCTGGAGTGGACTGCATTAATTCGGAGCTCTTGATATTCGGAGGGGATACTTTGTGGAACTGTCTTTTCGACCTTATTCGATTAGTATGGCGAACCGAAGTTATGCCTGACGAATGGAAAGTGGCCGCGATATGCCCCATCTTCAAGAAGGGAGACCGCTTGAAGTGTGAGAATTATCGCGGTATAGTTCTCCTTTGCACATCATACAAGTTACTGTCATACATTGTATTGGATAGAATCACTCCTCTGGCGGAGGGCTTGGTTGGTGACTATCAAGGAGGATTTCGTCCGAATCGATCAGTCACTGATCAGGTCTTTTCGCTGCGGATGATTCTATCTAAATATTATGAGACATCCATCTCCGTACATCAGGTGTTCCTGGATTTCCGGCAGGCCTACGACTCGATCAATCGAGAGAGTTTGTGGTCTGCCCTGGAATACCTAGGAATGCCAACAAAATTGGTACGACTGTGTAGGATGACAGTGACGCAGTCTCAATGCTGTGTTAAGGTTGAGAACAGGCTATCGAAAATTTTTGCAGTTAACTCGGGTGTTCGGCAGGGAGATGCTCTGTCCCCGATACTCTTTAATCTCATGTTGGAGTACATCTTTCGTAAAACTGAAACACCTCAGCGCAACATATTATATCGCCAGTCCAATCAAGTGCTTGCATATGCAGATGACATATGCGTGATTGGACTGAATAGCAACGGAGTGAAAGAAATACTTGATCCGCTTGTAGAGTTTTCAGCTTCAATTGGACTCCAGATCAATGAGTCCAAAACGAAATACCTGATCTCTGGTTTTAGAGACAATGGCACTCCAGATTTTAGTAGTGGCCACCACACGTTTGAGGGAGTGAGGAGGTTCAAATATTTGGGCTCTCTTATCACTCACGATAACAGTGTGGGTGAGGATATTAAAGTGCGGCTGGCAGCTGGCAGTCGTTCTTTGTATCCTCTAAGGCCACTGCTAAAATCTAAACACTTATCAAGTGCCGTGAAGCTGAAGCTTTACAAAGCGTTGATCAGGCCCGTTGTTATGTTTGGATGTGAAAGTTGGGCGCTGACGGATGAGTACGAGAGATTGCTCCTTATATTTGAGAGAAGAATCATGCGTGTGATTTACGGCCCTAAACGCGAAATAGATGGTACATACCGAGCTCTGTACAATTTCGAGATCAGAGATCTGATGAAGATCCCCGATATTGTACATGAAGTTAGATCCCAGCGAGTGCGCTGGCTCGGTCACGTTCTGCGTTATGATCCGGAACGAGTTGTGCAGCGATCTCTGAAAGGAGAGCCACCATATGGTAGGCGCAGAGGTCGTTGCAGGCGACGATGGCTCCACGATGTAGAGAACGACTTGGCCTCTTCTGATTGTCTTAGACAGTATGAAGACCAAGCTCAGGATCGAAACCGTTGGAGCCAAATTGTTGATTCAGTAAGGGGCCAGTAATGGCCTTTAACACTGTTAATTATTATTCTGTTGCAAGAAAAATTTTAATTCTAAATGATCGGCAAGTTCTAGTACAAATAAAACACGTGGATCAATTGAAACGAGGAATAACGGGGTTTTCGATCTTTTTTGAAAATTTAAATAATTCTATCTTACAAATGGTAGCTAAAGAAGTAACTAACATCAAGCGTATTATTTAATATATAGAATAGGAGTATTATGGGTATTATTGAGGTAACTGCATGCATAAAATTACATCTCTTCCTACAAGTAAATGTGTATTCATCACACAATCCTAAATCCTCAAACAGCTAATAACGATGTTTGTAAACTACGATTAATAATTTTTGTTTGATATTATTTATAAATTATAGTAAATAGAATTATACAAAAACATAAAATTTCGGTACCAAATTTTCTTTCGTCAAACTGCCCAAGCCCTCACGTAGTAAAATACACAAAAAACTGTCTAGCAGTGATGTAAGACAAGTTTTCGTGTGTTTTACTATGTGAGTGCTTGGAAAGGATGATTGAAATTTGTTATCGAGAAAATTTAATATAATTTTTTTTATTATTACTGTATAGATTTAATTGTTGTATTGACTACTGTATTCCTTCTGCCCAGGTAACACTACAATGAGAGAGAGAGAGAGAGTAGAAGTTTTGGATACGAATTTTCTATAATTGATAAAATTGATAATTTAATGTTGTACTGGCAAACTCTTAATTGTACCTAGAATATTTAAAAAAAATTCCTTGAGTGGTGGCGTCTATGGTGACAAACTTATACTGTTTCCGCCATTATTTGAAATTAATTTGCAATAATCATGAGCACATTTTAAAAATGAAACTTAAAATCCAAAAATGAAAAATGTATCTACCTATATGTACATACATACATATATCAATTGTATTTCTCATTTTTAAATTTAACATCCAAAATTACAATATTGTCGACTTTGGTTTGAGACGGACCACTACTGTGTACTAGTGATATTGACAAACAAATAATTATTTTGAATTATTATTTTAAAAATTGTAATGTGTCCAAATGTGTTAACATGTCAAATTTTAACTTTTTTGGAATATAGCCAACTTGAACAGAACTGTGTTATTCTTTGGCCGACAATAATAAAACTAAAGGATGCAAAAGAAATTCTCAATACCTGATTTTGATCAGGTGGATTATGAACACATTTATGACCCTCTCTGCAGAAACCAAGTGGCTGAATTATCGTTCATGTCAGTACAAGCTGGATGGAGCTATACAATGTGTAGATGGTGAATTAAAAATTGAACATGTACTCGCGTAACAAAATGTGATGTCACAACCGACCGTCACCGGTCTAAGTATGCCAAACCAACCACTCTAAACTAACTATAACTATTAGTGAATCAATAGAAATCTCAATGTAATTGCAAATGTTTCTGCAACTATATATTTGCTTTTGTATATACGAAGTGTCTTGTTTGCAAACTTTACATTCATTATTTGATATAGACATCACGCAAAAATTACTAAAATTGATTCGGCGATCACCATTCGAAGACACGTTCGTATTACAACACACTAAAACGTATAATGAAATATTTTTCTGTTTCATTTTTAGTTTTGCAATGTTATTGTTCTTATTTTTGGGGTGGACAGTTAGCTCATAAGCTAACAGATTAACTTTGCAAGATTGATCGCGAATTTATTTTCCTGAACCTTGTTAATTAATATTGCTCGCGAACTTAAACCAAAAATAATTTCGTAATTGAAAACCTGTAAAAATAATACAAGTATTCCAAAAATCCTTTGCAGCAAAGTAAATGTTCTATGGTAAATAAAAAATGACAACCTTCATAGGGACGTCCAGTTAAGAAATAAAGAATCATGCGAAGATACACGTACATCGTCTAAGTCAGACGAAAATTCTGATATACGACATATGTTGGACAACCCAAACCCAGTTTAGAGGATGAAGCCACTAGAACTGGGTAACTAAGCCGCAAACGACGGCTAATTAATCATTAACGAACATTTTACGGTGACGAACCAATGGATTACACAATACAAAAGTGAATAAGACAAGATATATAAATTACTAGATGATTTGTAAAACAGTTGAAATATTATTAAGAAATGCCCATGCAGTTGGCCAACCTTTATACCAAAATCGGAATCACATTTTCATAAAACATGTCAAGTTTTATCCTAATCGGTCAGGAAATGGCGTAGTTCCGTCCAGGTGATCATATTCCAGTTACTAAACCTAATCCAAAATAAATTTTAGAATCCCATATCTAATCCACTGTTTATGCAATGCCTAAAATTATATATTTATGTACCTAAAATAAGAAACATTCACAGACGCTTTAAACCATATACAATGTATATACATTTAGAAAACACTAAAAATACGAACTTTAGAAATCTGCATTATTTCAACCACGTCAAAATATAATGATAGAAGTAACTTGCTTTAATAACGGTGTTTTTGTACCAACTTAAAAAATATACATCTGTTTTGAAGCTACTGTGAAAAATAAATAAATTAAAATAGTCTAGTTCGAACATTGTAATTGGCAACACAACAAATAATAAATAATTGTACCTAACATTTTAGTATTTAATTGTTGCCCGTATTTTTATGTTAAATTTGTGATTATAAAATATTCTAAAATAAAACAAATTAATGAAATAAATAAATAAAAAAAAAATAAAATAAATAAATTATTAATAATTATTAAAGTGCAGTTTCACTTTAATTAGTATTCATTAAACATATATACAGTGCAGTTTCACTAAAAATTAAAAATCTTCGGAAATTAAGTAAACGGGTTCAATCGTCGAAACTAAATTGACCCAATAGTTTACATCCACCTATAAGTAACACGTCGAATTTCAGCAAGATCTCTGGTCCTGTTTTGTTACATGCGTAGTTTTGAAATATCAAACAAATTTCCGTTTTCCTCAATAATTTATTTACAGTTTAAACAGTTTAAATGAAAATTATGTAATTTAATAAAACTACAAAAAAGAAATTATATTTTTGAAAAAATCTTCAAGAAGTAAACAAATAATTCAACATATATTGTGTTAGAGTGGGACAGAAGTGTTAGCGCCGGAGAAATAAGGTTTTTTGTAAGCAACATTTTGTTTCTTGCACGTTTGAATGATATACCTTGCGTTTATTTAGATACGATCGTCGTGACATCTGGACATTTTTTCGTATGGAAGGACTATTCACTAACTACGCATACAATTTTTCGATTGCTGCATTAACATTTCCTGTCCATTGGGCTTTTGTTTAATAATCTTGGGCTAATAAATAATAACAGTTTTACCTGGAACCATCAGTGTGTCTAAACATCAACTCTACACTTTACAAATAAAGACTTGTTTAAGTTTTGTACTGCGTTCTTCTATATAAATTGACAAATATCTGAACACATTGGCTTTAAATAAAATACTAGATGAATTTGTATAGGTTTGCTGAACATGTAAAAACTTTTTGACTGAACAGGTATTTATTAGAATTTCTCGAAATATTTGGACTAGTTAATAGTACTGAAGAGCTGGCCTCAGATGAATATGTGGGATGTATGTACTAATTATAAACTTGCCCGTCATTTAATAATTTTTAAGTAATTTACGCTTATCACACTAATTTTTTTTGTTGGTAATCTGCGTCGAGAAAATTTTGCATGACTAACATAAATATTTAATTTAACTGCGTAATTTGTGTAGATTAAATTATGTGTCAAAAAAAACGAAAATTTATGTTTGAGATTAAGTTGGCGCACACTACAAAAATAAAACCTCTTTTTAACTGGAATTAAAGCTTTTGAAATATAAAAAAGAGATTAAATTTTGAAAAAAAAAATGTTTTTAAATGGTTTTCACACATTCTGAATAACCAACTAAAATTAACAAGATTTTGATATTATTTATTTTGTACATATATAAAAGACATACACTCGTATTATGTAGGTATAGAAAGGGAAAAGCTCTGCTCAGCCAACCAAAAGTTTTTCTTGTTATGTTTCCAAAAAAAAATCCGAAAAATGTGCTTTATTATACTCAAAAATTTTATTTTTTGGTTAAATTTGTCCTTTTCGAATTTTATGTTTAGTAAAAAAAAATATTTTCATGATATGTACGGAATACATATTGTATACATTATTGTGAAAGAGAAAATTTCATAAATTAAAACCGCAAATCAAATAAAATAAAAAAGGAAAATTCAATCCCTTCTACTTTACATATATATGTACATACGATATACAGGATATTTGCATTTCACATATTGGGTGTCCTCTTTACTAGTTTATAATGGAAAATACACATTTATGTATATACTGTGTATATGATAGAAGTTCATTGATGATAAGATGATACTATTAGGTTACAGATTATAATCTTCTCTGTTTTTGCAAAATATGTATACCATAAATTTGTTTCTGTGTTTTTCACAGAGAATTTAATTTACATATTTTTGTTGTTAGTCTCGAATAAACTATAAAGCATGCATGTATATGCGGTGGCACATTTTGATGAGGTGAGAAAAAACAGGAAAATAGAAAACTTTGGTCATGTTATATTATGGTAATATGATCTTTTGTAAAATGGTAAACTATATACCATAATGTATACGGTATGGATATAATAGGTGGACATTTATGTTATTTTTGGCGATTAAATATCACATTCATTGAGATGAATTACAAAATATAAAATGCTTTAAAATTAAATTTTTTTAAAAGCATAACTCGGTGACAGTATATATGTAATTCTGTTTAGACTTTTGCCCCATAGTACGTGCCAAAACTTGTTAGCTAACCAAGCTCCTCCAGCACACCGCAGTTTGTGGAAATTATGTGAATATAAAAAAAAATATTCTAAAAACTGAAATATTGATATCGCCTAATACTTGATTAGCAAAGTCGATCTATGATGATAGTGCTCACCATCCCTCATCCTGCAAAGAAGGATGATAATCATGAAATGTAATAATTTTTCCGGAAATACGGTCACTCACTTTTAAATCACCAATTTGAATTGCAGAATTTGTCTTACCACGTTGCCTTACCACTGTAAATTAAATTGTCGAAAACACGAAAATTTAACCAATATGATCAAAATATGTAGTGTTCGTCTAACAATTACGATACGTAATGTTGGAGTACAACGTGCAGTTACATGTGCTAAATTAATTGATACCAAGTTTGCTTAATGTTCAAAGGCGGTTTGTCAAGAAATTCAACACGGATGAACTTTGGACGATCTTTGGGAGTAAGATAAAAAGAAATTAGGTGAACCATATTGCAAATTGAGTATCGATATATTTTCTAGTTTGCACTTTCAAGTGTTTTTTAATCAATTTTTTGTGACTGGTATACATATAAGTATCGTTCTTATACTGAATTGATGTTGCTGTGCAAGCGATAAGCTCAGAGTTATTCGATTTAATATCCATCACAAAATTATTTTATGAACTATTCGAAAAATCCTTTTACCTTTAGGTTTTGATCTAAGCATAAGTGGTTCACGTGAAATTTGTCCTAAACCTGCCTTAAAAGCAACAACAAAAAGTAGATTCTTCGGAACATTAACAAATAAGGTAAACAAGTAAGTATATGTATTTTAAATATGCACTTTTATTTAGACTTGAGCTCTTCTCGTTCTCGCTCCAAATGACCACTTATTAGAAACACACGAAAAAATTCAAAGAAATCAATATATATTTCTGTTCGGTTACTTAGAAACAAAAATATTCATTCCTAAGTACCTAAGAACCTATATTATGGAAAATCCAAGTGATCATTTTACGGTTAATTAGAAGCACACGGAAAAATTCGGATACTTCGATCATATATCGGGTTTTCTATTTGGGAGTTGACAACTTTGAACTTTAACTGTGATCGCATCCTTAAACAAATAAACAAACTATCAGTGTCAAAACATTCACTATACGAAACATTTTCTTCTTGGTGAAGTACACGAACGAACAACAAATAAACATTTACAAATAATTAAAACTTTCTACAAAATTTCTCAGTCGGTGACTGCAACTTCAAGAGCGTTAATTCCAATTTTGACTGCAACTTCAAGAGCATTAATTCCCAGTGGACAAAGCAATTCATAGCCTAGTGAAAAAAATTGAGTCTAAATATTCACTGATGGATGTTCCCATGCCAGTAAAACAACGGGTTGGTCGAAATGCCGAGAATATTGCTGCCGTTCAAGCGTCCCTTGCAAACGAACCAAAATAGTCGATTCGGCGGCGTTCTCAAGAGTTGGTCAGACCACACTTTGGCGAATTTTGCGAAAGATCCTGACGATCCATTTGATCATGAAGCGATGTTCGTTTTCGGATTGGACTATGGAAATGTTGGAAGAAGATAACCAATTTCATAGCAAAATCTACTTCAGTGCGATTTTTTTGCACATTTTGGTCTAAACAGCTTCGTCAACAAACAGAATATGCGTTATTGGCCATGTGAAAACCCTCATGTGCTTCAAGAAACACCACTTCATCCACAAAAATAACTGTATGTTTTAATGCTGGTGGTTTCATTGGACCGTTTTCGTTGATGAAAATGACCGTCACGTTACAGTCAATGGAGATCGCTACAGAGACGTGTTTCAACGTTATTTCTTTGGTCAATTGCCACACAGCGGGTCTAACAATTGACTTATTGATATCTAAATTCGATGAACGTGTTATATCCAGAAATGGTGCTATCGATTGCCGCCTAGATCGTGTGAATTTACACGTCTAGACTTTTTTTATGAGGCTACGTTAAACCATTGGTCTATGCCAACAAACCGGCGTCGTTAGAGGAGCTCATGTTGGACATATGAAATGAACGTGCCCGTGGTGGACATATGAACGATGCCGAATTCCATACATAAATAAATTTTCGAAATATCTCAAATGGTTTCCGTTCTATTTAAAGTCAAGTCCTTATTGGAAAGTCCTTTATGTAATTCAATTTTATTACTTCCAAAATGTCCAGTCCTACGTACCTGAAAGCCTGTATATCAAAAATCTGAGTGGCTTTCAGTTAGACTAGAACCACACCTACTCGAACATTTTACGGCAATGATGGACTTATTAGAAATATACGACAAAATTCAAACACTTCGTTATTTAAGTTTTGTGACTTGAAGAATCAAAAATGTCAGTATACCTGAAATACATATTTGAAAATACATATTTCAATTTGTTAGTGTGTTTCTAAGAGATCTCATTTGGAGCGCGGATCTAAAGCGCTCAAGTCTTAATAAAAATTACAATTTTTTTTAAACTGTGGTTTAATCGAATATTTCTAAATTCAAATACTACAAATACGTTTACACTCACACAAATGCATAGTACTTTGTTGTTATTGCTTTTAGGACAGATTTAAGACAAATTTCATAGAGGTACATAAGTGCTAAAATATAAGATTTACGCATAATGAGTAGAGATTCATTTATCTACCTTTATTTTTTACTGTATATAGCAGGTGCACAGAGTTGTTAACACAGTAGCCTTATAAGAATAGAAACATTGTTGGGCAGTTTTGAGGGTTTTAAATATAAAATTAAAAGTCGTCCCAATAAAAATTTCATCCATTACTGAACGAAATGACATAAACGCAATAACTGCATATTTTAATGAGTATTAATGTCTTAAGAATAAGAGAATCAAAGGTACAAATTGATCATTTCATATTATGTGACAATGCACACGGAAAGAAAAAATTACTAATCTGATTCCTATATATTTATAGAAATGGAATTATATAACTCTGAACCATATATTTTGTAAAGCTTACTATGTACGTAGAAGTCTCTGCTATTTACATAGTATGGTTTACTATATGGTAAATACTGCTATAATATAATCTAATTTAATATACAAAATAGGAATACTTCCTATATATAACACATTGGGCCCGTTAAAAAATGTTCATATAATTCTGGGAAGTCCCTTAATTTTGTTATAGTTAAAAAAAAGATTTCTTCTGTAAAATATTCATAGTATATTGTGTGAGTTCATAGTGAAAGGAGCCAAAAATTTATTATATAAGTCGCTCATTACAAAGTCATAACATGGAAAATATTGGTGAATTATTGGATCAATGGGGCCTGAAACATCTCCATTCTGTATTTATTGGTAAATTAGTGTGTTATTATATATAAATTTTGTGTTTGTGATATAATTATGCGGTCAGGTTAAACAAGCATGTATATAAGAAGTAGTGTTAAGTTCTAAAAAACTTTCATGTGATGTGGAATAAAATAATGTGGCGTAAGATAGACTGTGAAATCTTATAGTTATTTTTTTATTGTTTAACTTTGTGAATTAAGGCTTTTATATAATATTAAAGGTTTTCTTAAAAAAAAAAATTACAGTATCGCTTGGATTATTATACCTATTTACATGGTAGTATTTCCTATACTCGTATAATAATCTACTATAATAATTAATCTTTAAGTAGAATTTTTATACAGTGATAAGTGTATGTTATTATGGTGGTGGTGCTGTGATCAGTGAATAATTGTTTGATTAATTTGAACAAATTAAATTTCGTGGATTAAAAAATATTAATTTAGTATTTGGTGTATGTGTATAACGCAAAAGAATTCTTATTTTGTTTACGAAACTAGTCGGTTTAGTCAAACAGTTACTTTGGAATATTTTAATTTTTAATTTTAAAACTGCGAATTACAAAATCTTATTTTGTTTCCAATACACACAAACACACACACTTACATAAATATATGTATATATATATATATATATATATATATATATATATATATATATATATATATATATATATATATATATATATAAATATATATATATATATATATATATATATATATATATATATATATATATATATATTAATATATATATATATATATATATATATATATATATACATATATATATATATATATATATATATATATATATATATATATATATATATATATATATATATGTATATATATATGAATATATATATATATATATATATATATATATATATATATATATATATATATATATATATATATATATATATATATATATAATCATTTAATGAATTGACAGACGAAGAGTTTACAATAGACAGCTTCTCTAACCTTCAATATGAATGTTTAACGGATTTATTTCCAAAAGCTGGTCCTAGGAATCAATTTTGGGCAAAATATAAAAGTCATTTCCGTCCAGGCCAGGTAAATATAGCAATAAGCTCCCTAATTATGATTGTCGAGTCGAAAACAATCGACACTATCAATTTAATATTTTTACATCACTAATTTTAATTTTATAATGCAAATTTCTATACTCGTAAATGGTTATTGACACGACAATCAATATATGGGGATGATTATTATATATTACTTTTGAAATAATTAATAAAAACCCTTATGTTACAGAATTTATCAGAGTGCACTACACTCAGTGCTACAACATACGAAGACTGCGAATCTTTAATATCAGTCACATCGGAACCTAATACAGTAAGTATTTAGCCGATAGTAAAAAAATTGATTATAGTACAATAATATAATATTTTGCAGGTTACACCGGCAGGCAACGTAATTATAATGAATCTAGAATCGAATAATGTCGAAACGTATTTAAAATGTGCGAATGGCATTATAATTCAAAATCATTATAATAAACATAATTCGCTGGATAATAAAAACCACAACTCACTTGCAAATTTAATTATAAACGCAGAATTCAACAACTGTGCCAATAAACAAAAGTTTGTTATCAAAACTGAACGATTTGTTGAACTAACTTCGGAGATTCTTAAGCTTTTTCCAAAAGAACCAGAATTTTTATATTATATTAAATATAAAGTGTGGGAAAGTTATAATTATCTCAAAAAAAGATTACGCGGTGAGCACCACAACAATATTCAATGCGCAGAAAATAATACGGAATGTTTAGAATCGATGGAATTTTTACAAACGCATTTTGAGCCGCTCGATCAGGTTGTTGCAGCATGGAAAGATACATTCAAAATGAGGCAAAAATTAGTTGAAAGCCTCACTTCTACTACCACGATTGAGCAATATTTTGCAAAATTTCCGATTCTAAAAGGGCCATCCGGTAGTGAACTAATAATAGTTGACTTCGGAATAAAATACCCCAATTTTGAAAAAAAAATATTTGAAAATTGGAGTTCAATAAATTCCAAAATTATTACAATAGCTGATTCAAAACACTCGCCTGAAATACAATTAGCAAAGCAACAAAAATGTACCGAAATTTTAATGTTGTGTTTATTACCTTTTTTGCTACCATATGCTTATTTAAAAAAAAATAAAAACAGCAAACGTGTTAAGCTAACAAAACAGGAAATTTTAGAAAACATCTTTATTCATGTAACAGTAAGTTCTAACATCAGGATATTCTGAATCAAATTTGTAGAACATAATTTCTTTATAGGACGGGAACTTGCTCACTGAAAATATAGCAATCCATATGGAGAAACTTAAAAAATATAATCTCACTTTCCAACCTATGGTGGTTTTTGTGGGAGATACCCTTAGTAAGTAATATTTTTATTAAATAATAAAATTATACTACAACTTAAAATTTTTAATCATTCCAGATAATATAATTGCTTCATACGTTGTAATAAATACTGTTTTATTTAAAACAGAAAGCCCTTTAGCGGCGATTGATTTATGCTTTAAGGCATTCCATGTGCTAAACGCAACCTACCCAGAAGGCAGCCAACTGATATGGTATTTTATTCAAAAAATCATCTATGGATTAAGCACCCGGTTTGATTTAGAATTTATTAGTGTAAACGCACTAATTAACGAAATATCTCAATTACCTTAAATTTTAAATGTAAAAAATAGATATAATATGTACTCGTAAGTGTTTTTGATACAACTGAATTTAATAAAAACCAAAATTGAATTTTTTAAATGTAGTCTTAATAAATCGACCACCTACCACCTTCAAGAGTATTTTTGTTACATTTTTTGCTTATTTACTTTATAGATTAACAGAATCGTACGTGTTGACTGAAACTATCCCAAACGATTTAGAGAAGTACTGTACTTACGGCTTCTTCTGTAGAAGATATTTAGGTAACTAATATTTTTGATTATGTTAAAATTAATAGTTAAAATTATTATTTTTTGTTTCAGGCAAATAAGATGAAGTGTTATCATTCAAATTGTAATAATTATAACTTTAATGGTCTTACTTGTTATTTGGATCACTTAAATCTGTTTCACAAATATGAAAATATATTCATTTGTAATGATTGCGATGAAGAACGACATTTCATAGATTTTAAATCTTTTAAGAGACATCTTTCCAAACATGCGAAAGAGTTTGTTGCAATGAATAATATATTACATGCCTCTAGTGCAGATGAAAGCAACTATGAATCAAATATTATTTCCGTTCCTGCTGATTATAATGAACCAGATATTAGTGGTAAGGGGTTTACGCCGAACTCAAATAATTTAAACAATAAAAAATTTATTGAGGTTATAGAACAACTAAATTCTCATCTAATAGAAGACTTATACAAAATGCAAAACATAAACAGAAAATATGTGCAATCTATAATCACACTTTTTTGCCAATACCATAATGATATACTTAGCCATATTGAGGAGCAAATTAGTGCTAATGTTAAACATACTGAAGCTACTGCAGTAGTGTCAACTATTCTAACAGAAGTTAAAACATCATTAGTAAAGATTTCCACCGATCACAAAAGAAAAAAGGAATTGCAGAAAAATCCGTCATACATAGAACCGAAAAGTGTAATCATTGGAGAACGTGTTGATAATTATAGACTTAATAATAATGTTTTGCCAAAAACTATAAATGTAGAGGCGGTTCTAATTCCAATTAAGCCTATATTAGAAATATTTTTTCTAACTCCAAAAGTATTGGATTCGGTTTTGAACTACCTAAAAGTTTTAGAATTACCCACTAGTGATATTAGTAGTCTTGTTCAAACCGATTTCTGGAAAGAAAAAACAAATAAATATAATAATGATGTCATAATTTTGCCTCTAATTTTATATTACGATGATTTTGAAACTAACAATGCTTTAGGTTCGAGAGTCGGGTTACAAAATTTAGGCGCTGTATATATTTCTTTACCTTTCCTGCCGAAAGAAATGCATTCAAAGCTTGAAAATATTTTCTTAGTTATGCTATTTCACAGTTTGGATAGAAAAAAATATGGGAACTCTGTATTTCAACCAGTTGTAGATGAACTTAAATATCTGGAAACAATAGGCATTGAGGTAAATAAACAAAAAATTGTTTTCATACTGGCTGCTTGCGTTGGCGATAATAAGGGACTAAATGGCATGTTAGGGTTCACAGAATCATTTTCTGCGCGCTACTTTTGTAGATTTTGCAAAATGGCTAAACACGAAACACAAAATTGTGATAAACTGCCCTTTGATATTTTGAGAAACGATACTAATTATAGAGATGATCTATTGTCGAATAATGTTTCTGAAACAGGAATTATTGGACCATGCATATTTAATCAGTTAGATAATTTTAATGTTACTGAAAATTATTCCGTTGGTATTATGCACGATATGCTAGAGGGCATACTTAATTTTGAGATGTCTTTAATTTTAGATAACTTTATAAATATTAAAAAGTATTTTAAATTAGAACATTTGAACAACCGAATCCTAAATTTCGATTTTGGTAATTATGAAA
The DNA here is from genome assembly GCA_951394425.1 of Tipula unca. Lineage (NCBI taxonomy): Eukaryota > Metazoa > Arthropoda > Insecta > Diptera > Tipulidae > Tipula > Tipula unca. The sequence goes on from OX596381.1 coordinate 136,039,690, forward strand.
ATATCAATAAACCTCAGTTTATATCAAACGACCATTTAAAAAATCATAAAGTGAGATATTCAGCTTCGGAGACACTATGGATGGCAAAATTTTTAGGTGTTATAATAGGAGAATTTATACCAGAAAAGGATGAAGAATGGAAAATATTTTTACTTTTAAGGCAAATTTTAGAAATTTCACTTCAAGATCACATTGATATGATAACTATAGATTACTTAGAATATTTAATTTCAAGTCACCATCAATCTTTTATAAAAAGTTTTAATATACCCCTTCGACCCAAACATCATTTTTTGTGTCATTACCCTTACATAATGAAAAAGATGGGTCCTTTAAAACAGTTTTGGAGTATGAGGTTTGAGGGGAAACATAAAATTCTAAAAAATATTGCCAGAAGCACTAATTCCAGACGAAATATTTGCAAGACTATTTCGCAACGACTTGCTTTAGCAAATGTTAAAACTGGGGAAAAAGTTGGTGTTCACCACTTCGAATTTGGCAAGTTTACAACAGATGGAACTTTCAACTATTTCGAATCTGTTGTTATAAATAACAAAAAATACAAGAAAAATAGAATAATTCATTTAAATGGTGATGGCGATGAACCAAAGTATTTTAAAATTAAAGGATTTTTAAAAAACGGAAGTGAAGTAATAAAGATATTAGGGAATAAATACGAGATCTTATATTTTGATTATCATAAATATGCATATGTCGTTAAAGAAAATCTTGAAGTTGAAATGCATGATTTTGCGGTTTTAAGTTATAGAGTTAAATCTCAAACGAATACCATGTATGAATTACAATTTCAATTAAACATAATAAAATTCCAAAACTTGTTGTATTTAATATCATAATACATTTCTCATACTTTGTATTTTAAATTTTTTCACAATTTGGAATTTTGTGTAAAACGATATTGTCAACCATATTTTGTTAATATGGTTGACAATACGATTTATTATATTTTATAAATGTAAATAAAATTTAGTTTTTAAATCATTAATTCGAGTTTTATTTATTTATTTATGGAGAACCACTATTCTTACAAAGGAAGAACTACAATAACTTATTGTTAAATATACTATTTAAAATAATAATTAGTAATCAAATATTGGAAAATATACTATAGTTAAATATCGACAATATTATATTATATTGTATACGCTGCTGATATTTATAGGATCAAGTGCTAAATTTCATGTATACCTTACTCTTAAATATAGCGGTTGCTACAAAATTATATAGAAAATACTACCAATTTTAATGGGTTCGTTACTATAGTTATATGCATTTTCCTATACACATTAATTCTCTGAACTTTTTGAAATAGTAGATATTGCTATAAATAAAAGTAAAAATAGAATTATATGGCAAACACTACCAATTTTATGGGATTTATTACTATACTTATATGCAAATTTTCATATACACATTAAGACTCAGTATCTTTTGAAATGGTAAATATAATTTAAAAAAATAGTAACTTTTACTATATTTATCATAATCACTTCTATATTATTATACTATAATTATAGTACTTCTTACAAATATTCTATAGTACGCTCCCTGATAATCTGACACAGGTGCCTGGGCTGCTATATTTTATAGAAATGTCTCTTATATTTTTTTTTCCGTGCACATCTTCTAGTTTCGTTGAAAGGAAGAACCACGAGGAACCAAGCTGCTGCCCTGACGGGATTTTCTTATTCCACACAGCTTTTTCAAAAAATATCAAATAGACTTTTATAATACAAAAACACACAGAAAATATTAACCAAATGACATCTATTGAGCACTAGAATAACTGTTAAAATAGCAAAAAATTGTTTTAGATATAGAATTTTATAAGAGAATAAGAATTGAAATGGGAATTCCTATAGTGGGATTTATATAACGATTTTCGGTTAAGGAATAGTTATAAAATTGTTGGATCACATGTTCCAAATTCTAAATGATTAAAAATATCTCTGCTGGGGTCCTATTCTTGAATTCCACCGAAATTTCCATATGTCGACACTACTGTCAAAATTCCTGATCGATATCCCTTGGCATTTCCAACTATAAATTCCTCATGTAACTATTCTTGAATAATATGGAAAATTTAATTTACCACTGTCAAATTATACCTAAATTCATAGAGTGATGAATTTATTTTAGACAATTTTATTTATGTTTGGATTGTCATCGAGATGTATAATTAACAAAACTCTATTTGTTTGTGGACGACGATGGCTCCACGATGTAGAGAACGACTTGGCCTCTTCAGGTTGTCTTAGACAGTATGAAGACCATGCTCAGGATCGAAATCGTTGGAGCCAAATAGTTGACTCAGTAAGGGGCCAGTAATGGCCTTTAAAAAACTGATTATTATTATTATTTGTTTGTGGATATAACAAATTTATTGAATTGTGAATTGAATAAACTGTTATATAATTAAAAATTTAAGTGACCATGATTAAATGAATTGAGCATATTTGATAATTCTGGGAATTGAGGGCAATGTTCCCTATGTTCCCTATAAAACAGAAGTGGAATATGCCACGTAAGAGTACCTGATTCGAAAGGTTTTTTTTTGTGAGAAGACAAATTGAATAGCAGCTAAATCAATTCACAGGTTCAAAGCTAAAGCTTTTTATGCTTTGGATAAGCAAGAGTTTGACAATATTACATTCTCGTTTACAAGCGGCATATTTTAGACGACAGATACAGAATCATCCAAAACGACCTTGTGTTCCTGTATTTATGGACGGAAAACCAACGACGTTGTGTTCAATCGTTTCACTATGTCATCTTTTCATTGAATGCAAATATAACAAGACCAATTTGTGACGATTGTGGAGCTCAAAGTCAGAATAGTGCAATGTTAGCCACAAAGCCATATTATGTTTTACTGGGTGACAAATAATTTTCCAAAAAACCTTCCTGATCAGTTTAGCGATAATTGGAATTCTCGTGAAAAGTTGTGCTTTTATAAAAATCTTCTTATAAAAAGCTACGCGTGTTTTAAATGTTGATATAGTTTTTAATTATTTAAACAAAGACTGGTCTATACAATTTTTTAATTTAAGACTAAAATAAGAGACTGCACACTATTATAATATCAACGACAGTCGGATAAAAAAGGACGGAATTTTTAATTTTCCACATCGCTACGTTTTAAATTTTAACAAATTGTTCGAATGAAAACTATATTAGACACTATTTACACATTGCCCTCATTTTCGTATACATACATAGTTCAAACAACAACCAACAACAAATATTTTTATTTGTTTTTTTGTTCCGCAGACAAAGAAATAAAATTTAACTATACGAATTATTAAATATTTTGGGACTTGAGCCAACCTCAAAAATTTCTTTGCCAATTTTGTATCCTATAGGCTATTTATAAATTTTTATTTTCTTATAATTTGTATATATGTATATCTAATAAAAGTTCACTTACCTTAAGCACAAATATTTCTCCTGTTGTTCGATTTATATCGAATTTACTGTTGGCTGGATTATCCGGATCAATACCTTGTCCCGTTAAAAAGTATACAATATTTTGTGGACGATCCTTATCACCATCAGTTGCTGTCACCTGTATATCATATATAACATGGCATTTAAGCATGTTTTTTTTTATATATATGAGTATGAAAAAAATAAACAAAAGGTTGAAAAATGTGAAAATACTGTTTCTGTTTTTCTTGTTTATAAAATATATATTTTAACACAAATAACTAACATACATTTATATATTATACATACGAGTACAACACAACATAAATAAGCAGCATAAGGATTAAATGTAAAAAAACAAATCATGCAAAAAAAGCTGATGTTATTTTTCATAAAACACACAAAAAAAAAATCATGGCATCATGATCATGCATTAATAAGATTTTCGTCATGTAAGTTTATGCGCACACATCCATATTAAAAAAAAAAGCTGTTAGTACGCTAAAGTTTCAAATATAAATAAAGTTGTATGCAATTACACAAACATACTGGATGAAAATGGTAAAAATCTAGTTTTGATTTATATGCATCCGCACTGTTCCGCTAATCCCATATTTGATTTAAAATAATAAAACAATTCCGCGTGTACATATTATATAGTGACGTGCCTTTTTATATACGGCACGAAATTCAGGTCAATCTATTTTTGTAATTTACGAGACACATGTGGAGGTGTTTGAATCGCACACGAGAAGGTTTATGTCTAAACTTTTAACTTACTAAATGTACAATCAATCAAAAGTATGTATAGTTAGAAAAAAAGTCAATCAATTTTATATAAATTTTTTCTGCCAAGATCTTGATGTCACAAGGTTATCGAAATATATTTAAGACTTTTTGAATATATGTATGTATATGTAAACCGAATACGATACAAGATAAATATATAAAATAGAGAACCGGAAAAAGGACATCAATTCTATGCCATTTGGGATTTATTTTTTACTTTGAATATCAATATGATTCGTTCGTTTATATATAAGTTTTTGTAACCAATACTCAAAGCTCTTTATATTTCTTTAATTCTACCCTTAAGATATATACATATCTATGTTTTGTATGTATATACAATCTAAACATCTTCTAATCTTATTGATATATATTGAATACAGCTGAAAATTGAAAACGAATATTATATTTGCTCGGTCGATATTTATAAATAGGAGTGCGTGTATATATGGGATTAATATGTCATTAGACCAGCTAGAGTTTTCTTTAAAAAAATGTCCTATTCCGTATCGAACTTTTAGCTCGAAAATTCGAAACAAAAACAACTTAGACATTTTATCAACTCAATTGTTAAGAATATGTGTTTTTTTGAACAATTTAACCTCAACATAATCCTTATTTATATATATTTGCCCCCGTAAATTAAAAGCTTTTTTAACACATCTCACTGAGTTTACTTTTTTTGCAGGTAAATATCTAACATATTAGGTTTTCATTCCCCTATACTCGTTTTTATAAAAATCCAAAAAGTTTAAAAAAAAAAAGTTAGCTAAATGGAAAATGAGCTTTCCTAAGATAAAATATGTGTTTTAGGTAAATATACATACATGTTGATGAAAAAAAAAATTCATTATTCTTATAAAAATGGATTATTGTATTACATAATACAAATATGTACATACATATATTTCTTTAGTATTAAACAAAAAAAAATTTAAAATCATAAAAATGTAATTTATAAAAATATAATAAGAAATCTACATACACATACTAAAGAGCTTTTTATCCTAATTAATTTAATATTTCTCTTTACAACGCACACAAAACAAAATCGTATTTCGAAAAGTGTTTTAAGGTACATAATCTTTCTTCGACAGATTTTCAATTAATTAATTCGTATTTTATACATACATACGTGTATATGGGATGAATTCGTATATGTGTTACTTTTATGTATAGTAAATATTTGTTTGCAAAATTCTGTATTGGTACCATGAGCTACATACATAATATGTATGCACATATATGTATAGAGCATAATCTTTTCAATATTATGAAGTCTCAAACTCCTAAGCAATACAAATAGAATAATAAAATATAAATCGGAAGTTATTTAATATACTGAGATGTCAGGACATGAGAGCTTTTATTTTTTTTTGTTACTGTAACTGTTTTTCCACATAAACAATGGTAAAATACCATAAAATTTTATTTAATTTTTTTCGTTCGTTCAAAGATTCACATGAAATACAAACTATCTATAATATTGGAAGCGCATTGATGTAATTTTTAATTCCGTTCAGCATATACTTGGGACCTCCAGACAATCCCTTATATTTAGTAGAATTCGACATGTTGTTGTATTAAAGAAATTAAATTGTTTATGGTTTTTGAATGATCGAGTGTTGTTGAGATTTAATTTCCCCATATAGAAAAGCTATTGAGAAATATAGTTGAGTGACAGACAAAACACACATCATGCACTTAAAATGCTTGATAATCATGATATGGGTCAAGTGTAATCGTTTTATTAAAATGAAATATGTAGAATAGTTAAAGATTGAACAAAACTTTAATTTCCTGTCAATAGTTTAAACTTTTAAACTATATATTTTAAATATATTTCTCAATCTAAGATGATTATATAATGGTTTGTTTTATAATAAAAATGTTTCCTGTTTCGATTAACCATGATCTGTAGCAACTAATTAATAATTCCAGTGACGCTACTATAGAAAAACATGAATTTTGGGATAACTCAATTTCCACTCAATTTTTATCATTATATGGCCCATACACGATACAACTTGTTGTACAACTGAGTTGTACAACTTTGTTGTGCGTTTGCCACAAACGAGACATCAAATTGCCAACATTTGTTGAACAACTTTATTCTATGTGGTATCGCACCGTGCATACCTGATAAAAAATATTTCGAGTTTAAAAGGACGTGATGGCAGACATTGTATTGGCATTAATAATAATTACTGAGTGTTCTCAAGAGGGCGAAAATAAAGGCAGGCGTAAAAAAAGGATATGGTCGCAAGAATGGCTACAAAATATTTTCGCATTTTCTAATGAAAAGTTGTTGAAAATACTGAAATATTTGAATTATATGCGTATCAGTCATGAGACTTTTAGGGAACTTTTAACAAAAGTCACAGCTCTTACTAAAAAAAAGGACACTTTATACACGATGCCATTGCTGTAGAGTCCCGTCTTGCAATCTCTCTACGATTTTTGGCCACAGGGAATTCATTTCAAGACCTAAAATTTTTATTCGCTGTATCACCGCAATCTATTGGAGAAATCGTGGTTGAAGCATGTGAAGCCATAAAACTATATGTTGAAACAATATATACGGGTAGGTTTCGATTTCAAAATATATAATATTAAATGTAAAATTTTTATATACATACGAACTTACAGCTATCGAGAACTGCGGAAGCGTGGGAAATAGAAGCTGATACTTGTGGTATTTTGTTCTACAAGCGGTCCAGGATTCACTGCATTGGAGCGATTGACTGGAATCATGTACAAATAAAGAAACCCGCAAATCCCGGCTCCTGTTATTTTAATTAAGTGAAAAAATTCAGTGTTGTTCTTATGGCATTATTAAATGCGGACTGCAAGTTTCTAATGGTTGATGTTGGAACAAATGATTGAATCTCAGACGGCGGAGTTTTTTCAAATTAAATTTTTTTTGATAAATTCGAGAAAAAACAGCTTGGTTGACCAATAAATAAGATGGTATTGGCTTTTACGATTAGTATTTTTCAGCCAGAGTAAAGGAGCATGTATTTAACATATAAGCATCTCGTTTTTGAGTGCTAATACGACACTTACCAGATCTGTGTATAAACATTCAGTTTGTAAGAAATGGCAAAATGATTTTCCACACTTTGGCCATGAAAGAATTATTATTCGAAAAGCAAATTATTAACCGTATAAAATATGACCACCGATAATGGCACATTTTTACCGCATAAGACGACGAGTAACTTAACCAAAATTCTGACTTTGAATCCTATGACGAGATTAATGAGAGTCTAATATTTTTGGGCCGCTGCATTTAGCAATTTGATTTACCTTATTTTTTACATGTAATAATTTTTGAATTTGAAATATTAAATCTAAAAAAAAATTAAATGTAATATACCAAACAGAAAAACAATATTATTTTGTCACGCGAGCCAAAAACTGGATCACACAAAATAACGGTTCGAATCCCTGATATAAATTCAGTATACCTTTTTGGTGACTTTGATTGATATTTTCTCTTTTTTCTCTTTTGCTATGTGGAAAATTGGAGCATAAAGCCAACTATGATCATATTTTGACTTTTAGGCTGAAAACTAATACTACAATACTAAACACGATCTATGATTTTGTCTGGTGGTCGGACGGATTTGGTCAGATCACATGTGAAATCAAGTAGCGTGTAGCGTTGTCATACAACAATATTTTTGCGAGTGATACGAGCTACGTGCGAGTAGAAAAACATCCAAATAAATTAGAATATGGAACGCTAATTCAAATTAAAACATTCAGAGATCAATCAATAAACTTGGCTGTTTATAGTTGCTGAGTTAGTTGCAATCAAAAGAAAACTACATACGATTTCCTTCAGATATTAAACAACGAAGATAACAACAAAACATATTGCAATTGTCCATATATTTATGGTAATATATGGGCCAACAAAGAATTAATGAAAATATTAATTGCTATGTGTATCGTAAACTAGTTGCTCACTAAAATAGTTAAAATGATTTAGGCGTGTAAAAATCAATTAATTTTTTTTCAAAATTATGTGATGCATATTGCATATCGAGACCTACGATGGTTCTCAAATTTCTTCAAGGATTACAATCAATTTTTTATCGAAGAAGTTTAAATTTTTAATTTCATTTTAAACCGGCTCATTGGAAGAGAAAACGAGGCAATTTATTTTAATGCGAAAAATATTGAAAATTTTATTTACACAACAACAAAAAAATATTAGTAGAATCTATTGTCCTCCGAACTTAAATAACCGCTGCCATCGTCTGCAATGCTTTTAATAATCGGTTGGATATGGCACTGTTTACTTTTCCATGCCTCTATAAAAGCGCGCTTTGGAGTTCCATCATATTCAGAGCTGGAATACGAGACCGAATTTTATTGTTCTACCAGGAATGTCCCAAACATGTTTTATATAGGATTCAAACCGAGAATTCTTCCAGGCCATTATCTTCGAAATATTTAGAGAGTCGCCTCAAATCTTCTCGCAAACAAAATCTCGGTTCATCGATGAATAAAACCTAAGTCCGATCAGGTTAAGTTGAATATCCATGTTAACTGGCAAATGAAGATCTGCTTTTCCCAACCTTCACTGTATTGTTCTTTCGCTTATATTTACATAACAAATATACTAAGATTGTTTTACATGACCTTGAATTTGGTTTCAAGGTTCTGGCTAGTGTGGTTCAAAGACCTTCGCATAGTTTATCTATTTTAGTGTGGTATAGTTTATTTATCGATTTGGTAAAGTTTTAGACAGATAAAAAAAAATGAAAACAAGCTACATATGTACTTGAAAAATAAAAACAAGCCACCGAACACAAGAGCTTAAAAGTTACCGCGTCTTCTTAAAAATTGAGATATATTGTAGATATAATTATACGCCTCAAATTCAAATTTAAATTTAAATCAAAGTATCGTGTCCTAACTTCTGTGTATCGATAAATCAAGTCCAAATTAAGTCGACTACAATTAACGATTTTTAGTTGTCCACTTAAGTTTAGAATGTGCATATTAATTTTTATCGTAAGTTAAATCTTGATTTAAACTGTTCCAAAATACGGAACCGAAAGAGGATTAATTGCTTTTTGAATAATATTGTTTTTTTGGACGAAACAAAAATTAGTTTGGATAGCGGGATGGGTTTAAATTGACATGCATTGAAGTATTTGGTGTCACTACAATAGGCACTCGCAATTGTGTTCATACGTTAAAACAATCAAAACAAAACTTGTTTTTTACATCTTGCACATAGAACACAGGAATCACTTTTCACATCACTTTTAAGCAATATATAAATGTACTTAAAGGTTTTTTACGAAATGTTTTCATACCAATATACTCCGTGTATTAAACTTAAAAACGAATAATTTCACAATATTAATGCAGAGTGAAAGAAAGCCAAAATGTATAAGGAAAAACTGCAGCTCTATTCAAGTGATGCAAATGTAAGTAATCCGATTCATTAAACCATTTTCTTTGACATTCTAGTCTAATCAGATAAAATTTGTAAGCCCCTGATTCCGGAGGTTGATCACTTTAAAATTTTAGTAGACATTTCACCGCTTACTATAAAAGTTTTGCCACATGAACTCGCAAAGCACAAAAATTTGTTTGAATACGTTTGGTTATTTTGCAATGGATCAAATATCGGTTTGATAAAATGAAGAAAATGTGACCATATATTATTTGAAGAGGGATTAAAAGAAATGAGCCCTATAATTCCAGGGTCGCATTTATTTAAAAATCTGTATGGGAGCGACTTCTGGAATGCATAGTGACGGATGGTTACTAAGTATGGGAAGTTACAATCCGCCTGACATTCTCTAAATGAATCATTAACAAGTCGGATGGTGTTGAAAAAAATTAGCCACGTACTTAATTACAGGACAGGCCATACAAGGGTATAAAAAACCAATTTGCGAAAAGTAGTTTTGCTTTCAACTTTTATATAAGAAGAAGAAGTAGGTTAAACACATTTCACAAATTAAAGAGCAATTACATACACTTGGCTAAAAGTGTCAAATTTGTTGATTATAGTTGGGTGTCAAAAGTTGGTTTTATGGTGTTTGAAGAAAATTTATAAAAGCTTCATAAAAGTATTATAATGCGTAAAAGTTTTGACACAGAAAGATCTATTTTAAGGTAAAAACTTGAATTTTCAACATAAACAACATTTTTTTGCTTTTATACTTTAAAAAGAATTTATTAATTAAAAGCCTCCACACAGGTAATGTAATTAAAAGCGACTAGTGTTCTAAGATCCTAGAAATTTAACATATTACACTTCGGTAGCAAGTTTAAAGTTTGCGAGCGATTAAGATGAAAATGTTGGGTTTACGAGATGAGCAAAATCCAATTGGTATATCCAAGTAAAGTCGCTTAAAAGTTCAAATTAGCTGGAATATATTTAAACGTGGTATTAAACCGAACTAATAGAGATAGCTTAAACCGAGATAATAATAGTTTAGAGCTCTTGAAAAGTAATTTATATTGAAATTACTCGACTTACTGCAATTATAAAATTATATGTTTTTGGTTCATCTAGTAGCTCAAGCTACTTAATTCAGATTTATCGATGTTACATTTTGTGGTTGTTTTTTTTTTAATTCAGTTACAAACATGGCATTGACCAAAGAGCCATAGATTGTCATGTTTAAACTTTTGGAACAAAAATGTAGTTTTACTGTGATAGAAAAAAGGTTTAAACACCAACACATTGCAAACCATTTCTTGTAAGCTCTTTTATTATTTATTTAGAAATCAAGAGTTTAGAGAAACCACTACTACATATCGATCATTCCAAGGAAAAAAGTGACAGCTCGTAAATTTCATATCTATACAAATACACATGTTATATGTATGTATGTATTTATATAGTTTTTAAAAATTTTTGTGAAAGGTTTGGTTGGTTTTTTATACACATACTTGGCTAAAAGTGTCAAATTTGTAGATTGTAGTTGTGTATCAAAAGTTGGTTTTATGGTATTTCAAGAAAATGTTTGAAAGCTCCATAAAAGTATTATAATGAGTAAAAGTTTTGAGAAACAGAAAGATCTATTAAGAACAAAGAACAATTTAATTAATTTAATTACGATATTTGCAGTCGTTTTAATTTGGAGTTTAGAGCTCTTGAAAAGTAATTTATATTGAAATTACTCGACTTACTTCAATTATAAAATTATATGTTTTTGGTTCATCTAGTAGCTCCAGCTACTTTATTAAAATTCATCGATGTTACATTTTGTTTTTGTTTTTAATTCAGTTACAAACATGGCATTAACCAAAGAGCAATAGATTGTCATTTTTAAACTTTTGGAACAAAAATGTAGCTTTACTGTGATAGAAAAAAGGTTTAAACACCATCACATTGCAAACCATTTCTTGTAAGCTCTTTAATTATTTATTAAGAAATCAAGTTTTTAGAGAAACCACATCTGCATATCGATTATTCTAAGGAAAAAAAATGACAGCACGTAAATTTCGTATCTATACAAATACACATGTTATATGTAGGTATGTATATAGTTTTTAAAAATGTTTGTGAAAGGTTTGGTTGGTTTATACATATACTTGGCTAAAAGTGTCAAATTTCTTGATTGTAGTTGTGTATCAAAAGTTGGTTTTATGGTATTTCAAGAAAATGTATAAAAGCTTCATAAAAGTATTATAATGAGTAAAAGTTTTGACACAGAAAGATCTAATTTTAGATAAAAACTTGAATTTTCAACATAGACAACTTTTTTGCTTTTACTTTAAAACGAATTTATTAAGTAAAAGCTTTCCCACAGGTAATGTAATTAAAAGCGACTAGTACTCTTAGAGCCTGAAAGAAATTAAACATATTACACTTCGGTAGAAGATTTAAAGTTTGCGAACGATTAAGTTGAAAATGTTGAGTTTACTATTGAACATACATAATTCATCTAATTCAATTGGTATGAAAGTAAAGTCGCTTAAAAGTTCAAATTAGCTGGAATATATTTAAACATTTTTGAAACATGCGGTTTTAAACCGAACTAATAGAGATAGCTTAAACCGAGATAATAAGATTGCTGAATATTTTATTAGTGTTCCAATTAAATTGACTAACCGAACCCCGCAAAGAGCAATTTAATTAATTTAATTACGATATTTGCAGTCGTTTTAATTTGGAGTTTAGAGCTCTTGAAAAGTAACTTATATAGACATTTTTCGACTTACTTTTATAAAATTATATGTTTTTTGGTTCATCTAGTAGCTCAAGCTACTTGATTCAAATTTATCCATGTTACATTTTGTTTTTGTTTTTTAAATCAGTTACAAACATGGCATTGACCAAAGAGCAATAGATTGTCATTTTTAAACTTTTGGAACAAAAATGTAGTTTTACTGTGATAGAAAAAAGGTTTAAAAACCAACACTTTGCAAACCATTTCTTGTAAACTCTTTAATTATTTATTAAAAAATCAAGTTTTTAGACAAATCACTAACTCCATATCGATTATGCCAAGGAAAAAAATGACAGCTCGTAAATTTCATATCTTCAGTAAACGAAATCGTATCTTCGTTTTCTTATCTTACCAAATTAGCTTGAGTAATATGGTTTTTATATTGTATCTGTAGTTACTAAGGTTTTAAATAAAATCAATTTAAATACATGGTATTTTAGTTAATACCATACTTTCTAAAAATGTAAAACCTATATCAAAATCAGTGTATGTTAGATAATAGGTGGTAACTATTAAAATACTATTTTGATAGTAGGTGAAGAGTGCTAAAGTGTAATCTATTGCAATAAATTAATTTAAAACATGGTAACTCTAGTTACTATGGTTTTCTTTGGAAGGATTGATTTAAATACTCTGATTGATTTCATTTATAGCGGATGTTATTGCTCACCATATTTAAATATGCACGCGGCGAAAACATTACACCAAAAACAAATTCAATACACATTTGATAATGTAATTTACAATTATGTAGTGTAAAGAGGGTTTTGCATGAAATTACATAACAAGCCAACATTTTAATCATAACTTTATAATTAAAATGTTTATTATTTAATATAATATGTGTATTTACACAAATATTAATATTACAGTTATTTGATTTATAAATAATAAACAAGCGCGAAATAAATTAGTAATTAAAAATACATTAATAAATAATTTATAATTTTTATTTATTATGTATTAATAATTATATATTTTTATTGTTATATGATTTTAATTATTAAGTAGCTATAAAAACAAATTATTATTATTATTTATATACAATAATTAAATTTTAATAAATTACGAGTTTGTTTTGTTTGCGGTTTGTTAATTTTATTTGATTAAGTAATTGTTATCGATTGAAAATGCGAGGTGTAATGTGTTTGAGGATATAAAAGCAAATTATAATTATTATTATTACCCACATAGATGTGACAAGATTTATTTTATTTTTTATTTTTAACATTTTAATTATACCAAAGGCTGTCATCTCGTAATACGAAATATTTTTAATTGGGGTAGCTTTTTAATTATCGTTATCTTTTTACCTAGATACGACCGTATATATATTTATAAATTAAATTACTTCAAAATCAACCACAAATATTTACCCGAGAAACCAATAATAATAATAAATATAGTGTTGAATAATCATCATGTTTGTTTCTGCAAAAACTACTGTACGTAATTTTTTATTTTAATTAAATTTATCGTGGTGATAAATATATATATTATTTATGTAATAATCAATCAAAAAGTTGTTTTTTTGTTTGTGTGTGTGTGTATGTTATCTATAGGTAGCTATATAAATTTTTATTGAGTATTTTTAATTAAAAATAAAAAAATAACTCGTTTCATTGTGAATATTTTATTCCAATCATCCACATTTTTTCTATTTAATTTTTTTTGTATAATTGGTAAAATTAAAAACGCGTGAATCGTACTGTTATGTGGTGGGCCACGCCACCATTTCGATGTGAAGGATTTATGTTAAAATTATACTCATGAGCATAATTAAATTGTTCGCGAAAATCTTGAATTTATTTTACATCTATAAATTACACTGTAGAGATTTCGATCTAACTATGAATTCTATAAAGTATAATATATGGTATTACTAGTCGAGTACCCTCGTTTATGTACAATGTTTAAAATTAAATCAATTTTTTATTTATAATACAACATTATATATGTGCATATATGTATACAGACAATATACATTTATTTGTGTTGTTGTATTTGGTAATTTAAAATTGGTTTGTAATAAATTTTCAATTTTGTTAAAAAAAAAACAAAAAAAATTTAATGGAAATTTTCATTTTATTTTATATCAATTTTTATTATTATTTTTCTAGAGATAATAGTTGAATTTATGAACGGGATATATAGCATTGCCATTGGACATTTATACTATAGTTTGATCCATTTGTGTTACTATTATTATTTATATTATTATTGTGTAGTGGTATAAATAAATATATGTAATAAAATAAAATATGTGGACCGTATTTAATTGAAATCGATATATATATACATACGAGTACATACATATATGTATGATGCAGATGGTTAATTGGAAAAATGAGGTTAACCCCATATTTATTTTAATTAGGATTTTTTTTATCTCATTCGAGACGATTTTCAAGAGTACATATATGTATATACAACACGAAAATTAGGTATTAATTAATAAATAATACTGAACCCTCATATTCTACAAAAAAAATGTTTTTAAATCAATTGATATGTGTAGATATGTTAATATATTATTTATATTTACATACACTTTTTTGTAAATGAACTTGATTGATATAAAAATTTTATATTGTTACTATAGAAATACAACAATAAATGTTTTTTTTGGAACTCTTCTATTGCTTGGACTTGCTATAAAATAAAAAAACGACTTGTAGTATAACATTTCTAACTGGACTAATTCAATCTTTTTAACTATTGCAAAAATGTTCGTTCTGTTAAAACTAGTTATGTTTACTTAAAAATTAACAAAATGATCCTTATGTTTGTTAATAAAACTAACTATCTGCAGAATGTAAATAGCAACTTTATGTAAAGTAAACTAAATTTTGATAAACCAAAACATTATTTTAAATTACAGTAATTTTTGTTTTACCCAAAAATTATATTTTGGCAATTAATTAACGTGAGATATGTCATTTTAAAGGGCTTAAAATTATTTTTTGTAATATTCTTGTACATCATTAAATTTTATAAAAATGTATGTATGTATGTTCTCCGAATCTTTGAAATTATTGAAACGAGATAAATGTTCAATATTTTTTTAAACTACGGGGTGTTGAAAAATGTTGTTAAAAAAATTGAAGATTTAACAGCGGTCAAATATGGCATTATATATGTTATCAGTAACCGCGGTGGGTGAGATAACCGACGTTTCGCTGTAAAATGGTAAAAACTATTTTGGTAACTAAATATTTTTTAAATAGAATCGGTTAGTAAGTAAGATGTTGGAAAGAACTTACTTCGTATGTATACAGAATCCTGAGCAAATGAAGATCATGCTTAATTGGCCTTTGAATTTGTCCCCAACCCATTTATGTTTAATGTCACAGATTATAGTATTTATTTTTGGTATAATATATTGTTATCTTGACTGTTGTTTTTAGTAGAATTCGTTTTGCCTTTTGATACATTTTGGACAATGGTATAACTTAAGAACCAACATTTCAGATTCAATTACTTTCAGAAATTGTCAAAAATCAAGGTTTACAATATAGGTCTGTTTATAACAATTTTTGACTGTAGACTACAAAACAGTGATCAAAATCCAAGTTTGGAACACACCAAATTTTTTAATTTTAGAGTTAAGGAAGATGTACATATTTGTTTAACAGTAAAATATGTTAAACGAAATTCCAAAAATCTAAATTGTCGCAAAATAAAATAAAGTATTTGCCGAATATATATAATTTATTTATTAGTACATACTATCAGCTAAAATATTGCTATTCTTTTAATTATTTGAAATTTGTTTTCTACAATTGCTATATTGTTAGTTAGTACAAAGGTCTAGAATGGAAACGTCATGGGGCGTACAACATCATTGAACTCAATTTATTATACTGTTTGTGTCAATCAGGCACAAGAAACGCGTGAACTATTTATTTGAAACTAAATTGATTACAATGAAAATCAATAAAATAATTTTTTTTAAAACTTCATTAATGAAAGAGAAGTTGATATTACTGAAATGCGCGTTCTGCATGTAAGCGCGATACTATGGCCTAATATTAACTTAGAAATACTGCCCAAAAGCTCTAATAAAACTATCATTAAGCTAATAAAAGGATTTAATTTATTTACATCCACGATTGGTAGAATTCACAAAATGCAATTATTTCAAAATTTTTGAAATGAAATAAAAGATTTTTAAAAGCTTGGTATGTAATTTTAATTTTCAAAAACTTCTGAATTATTCTTTCATTCGAAGAAATTAGAATTCGAAATTTCAATCTAATGAAATTTAGCCTGATTATTTTGTATGAAGAATATTGAACTGAATCACATTTTTTATATCCAAAATTGAAATTTATATCTTTAAAGAAAATCATTTTCAGTCGAAGAGAAATATAATTTAGGTCTAACATTATTTTAAGTCGAATTTCTAAATTTAGAAATTTCGAACAAAAAATAGTTAAATAATGTTATTTCAAAATAGAAAACTATTTCTAACGCGAAATCGATAATTGTTGCTATAATAACACTCGACTTTCTTATTCAAAAGCACAAACTAGTTGAATGATCGTAACCAACATGGGTTATACGCACAATTCCACGTTATATGTATATATGTATGTACCTAAGTACCCCATACTTAAAAAAGATACAGACATCCAGCGTAGGTATGTACATACAGACATTTTACTGAAATGGTCTATTTGAAATCCTCTATCCTCTAAAAAAAATAATTTAAATATTATTCTGATCTCTTAAATTCTATATTGAAATTGTACTATTGTCGCAATGCTTCTCATTCAAGTTTGAAAGAAATTTAGATTATTCAAATATTTTTTCAAATTTAAAGATAACTCAAATTTGATAAAATTGAATTTGACCATATATTCCTAAATGTTGGTAAAATATTAGGAATTAAGCAGCACTATTCTCTCGGTATGAAAATGGTTTATCCAAAAATTATCTGCTCCTAAACAAAAATGATTTTGTTTCGTTCTATAACCGAGAAAAGCTGTATCAGGTTGAAGTGGCAGCCACTCATTTAACAATATTATGCAATACAGATAAGCCCTATTCGAAACTCAGTGTGTCTTTCGACCCTAAATCTACGATGTAACGTAACACCTTGGACAATGAAGCACCATTTGGTTTATACGGGAAACGTAATTATGTATTATAGGCCGATCAATTAAGCTATCTGTGGATGTATAGGAGGAAAAATGATAAACAGACTCATGGTAAATTATTTCTATACATGAAGTGTAGCAGCATAATCTATACACTCTTCAGAGTTCAGCTTCTTCAGTTTGATTCAATCAATATTTCAAGTCATCAGTTATTGACAATAGTTCATTGTCAATCAAACGTGCTTAAACAGATAATCAAGTGTATGTCCATTACGAAAAACTACTCTCCCAAAAAAATATAGCTACTTATGTACACATGGCAAAATTAATAGTAGTAATAGAATTCTTACTATTCTTACTATTCAATTTAAGATATCTTAAATCCTAGAGTACTTAGAATAAAACTGTATCACAAATTTCCATTTGAATTTAAATAATGAAGAAATAATAATAAATTTTCAGTTTAAATATATGTATTAAATAATAATTCAATTTTAGATTATTTTTAAATTTAGAATAAAAATTTCAAATTTTTGTTTTGCCATATTTCAAGTACATATACAAGTTTAAATTTTAAATTCATCAGTCTTAATATTTTGTGGAGTAACCTTTATTATTAATAACAGCCTTACACCGACTTTTCATAGACTGCACTAATTTCTGGCACCTTGCTACAGGTATAGCATGCCACGCCTGCTCAATGGTATCCCAAAGGTTTTGTGTATTGTTGGGTTGCCTCTCTGACACAGCCTTCTTCACATCCGCCCACAAGTTTTCAATAGAGTTCAGGTCTGGTGATTGTGCCGGCCACTCCAGAACCTGAACCCTATTTGTGCTAAACCAGTTTTTAGCTTTTTTACTTGTGTGCTTAGGATCGTTATCCTGTTGAAAAACGAACCTAATCGGCATATTCTCCTCTGCATACGGGAGCATCATATTTTGCAGAATGTCACAATATGCATCAGCATTCATGTTTTGCTTTATCCAAAATATTGGCCCTATTCCATAATATGAGAAGCAGCCCCAAACCATTATGCTACAACCACCATGTTTTATGGTTTTCCGTGTGTACTGGGGATTATATTCTGTATTTGGTGGTCTACGTACATATAATCTGCAGCCCCGATTGCCGTACAACACTACCTTGCTCTCGTCTGACCATAAAATATTGTACCATTTTTATTTAAAAGAGACACTTTACGAGGGCAGCGCGCGTGTAGGTGATTTTTTTGAAGATAGTGCCTTATTTTACGGTCACTAGCCGGCACGTCTAGCTCTCGTTTTATTTGTGTTGCTGGAGCGAACGGGTTAACTTTGGCATAGCGAATAATACGATTTACCCATTTTTGCGTTAAAATCGGTTTCCGACCCCTCGTCTCCGCAGCTGGCACATATTTTTTGGCATTTAAGATAGTAGTTGGTGAACAACCTACTATTTGTTGTATTTCCTTATATGTTTTACCTTGGCCCACCAATCGTAAAATTATTTTTCGTATTTCCGGCGTACAATGTTTACCACGACCCACTATTAATTTTAAACATTAAGAAATGTTAGTATAATTGAAAAATATAAAGGCAAAACAAGTTAGATGGAAAAAATAGGCAAAACAAATCATACAATCCACAGGCCGCACTCTACTCACTACTAATAATTGAACTGCTTTATATTGCAAATTTGCATACAGAACGGTACTTTTACAGTAAATGAACAAAAATAAAGTAATAAATGCGTAAAGTAAATAGATCATATTGAACAGGATTAAACGTAATACAGAAAGAACAACAAGTGTACAATACAGTATGAGAAAGCAATTTGGTTGTATTTTGAGTGTCGCGCTACTATTATTTTTGCCGATACGTACATAAGTATATAGTAGTTTACAAAATCCAAGCCAACTTGAATTATAACATTATCGAGGTAAGCCATGATTTATAAACAAAACAATTAATATCTGGAAAACAATGAAATAATTTATTAGAATAAGTTACTTATTCATAAGAAGTAAGAATAAGTTACATATTCATGCGGGGATGTATTTAATATGCCTCAACCGTTGTAATTTTATTCAACAACCAGAAAATTGCAAAGACTTAGAATATAAACTGGATATCACCGAATTAAAAAAAAAATTAGGGCGTTGGTATCATTCCACAAGAAGCAATGGCATAAAATACGTACCAAACAAAATTATTATTGTTTTTTTGTTATAAATAAATATTTTTGTTACTAAATTAACTTTACTCATCCTTTCGTGCTCGCATCAGTAAACCGACCAATCATCGGAGCTGATTTTTTAGCAAAATTCGGTTCACTCTTCAAACTGCGTGATAGACGAATCATCGAGCCAGCCACGAAAATAACTGTAAGCGCACTGACAGTTTCCATTAATACTCCCGCTCCAAAATACTTAGTGGTTCAAAATGGATACAACAAATTACTAAAGTAATCCCCAAATTACAAAGTTCAAGTAAAACACAGCATGATTCATCATATCTTTACAAGCGGCCAATTTCCGTTTTCGAAACCACGCTGGCTGGATCCTGCAAAACATAAGGCATATAATGAGTTCGGACATATGATCGATTTAGGTATATGTCAACCGTCGTTATGTCCGGTTCCATTACCACTCCACATGGTACAAAAGAAGGACATTACAGGTTGACATTCATGTGGGGATTATCGTAAACTGAATACCATTACGGTATCGGATCAGTATTCGATACCAAACCTTCACAATTTTTCAGTGCATATGTAAGGGTGCACTATATTTACGAAAATTAACTCAATTATAATGACCGCTTTGTTCAACGTTTAGCCGAATTTCAAAATTAAAAACAGCTAAGAACTTTTCTGAGCCTGATGGATGCAATAACGCATTTTTCACAATTAAGCGCGCACTTGCTGATGCAACAGTATTACAACAATTTAACAAAGGTAGTTGGGAACCATTAGCATTCTTTTCCAAAAAATTGTCACAAACTGAAATTAATTAAGTACATACTCCGCATTCGACAAAGAACTGTTGGCTGTTTAGCCGTTAAACACTTCCGTTATTTCGTAGAAGGACGAATATTCACAGTCTACACTGACCATAAACCCTTGATCAATGCAATCCACTCAAAGACCCTGGTCTGTTGTCTAATTTTAATGTGGACAATGCTCATTCATTATATTATAAATAAATTAATAAAGGTTTAATAAAGGAATTCAGATAAGTTAGTGGTTTTCATTGGACAACTCAATAAACAACTTATTCGCTAATCGAGCGATATTTTAAAATTCAATTGCAATACCAAAAAATTATTTTTGGATGATGTACTACTAAAATAGTGCGATACCAATAAAACAAAAAATATTCAGTTTTTGTAAACGAAAAACAAAATAATTCGCCTACTCTAATGAGAAAAACAGATTTATCGAAAATTATGTTTTTTTTATTGCCGAATTATTTTTTTTACACACACTGTATTTCTATATTAAATGAAACTATACTTTTATAGCAGAAAATTAATCTAGTACGTAAGGGAACCTACTATTTGTTGTATTTCCTTATATGTTTTACCTTGGCCCACCAATCGTAAAATTATTTTTCGTATTTCCGGCGTACAATGTTTACCACGACCCACTATTAATTTTAAACATTAAGAAATGTTAGTATAATTGAAAAATATAAAAATATTTAATTAAAATACTTACTAATAAACCAAAAAAATAGGCAAAACAAGTTACACAGGCCGCACTCTACTCACTACTAATAATTGAACTGCTTTATATTGCAAATTTGCATACAGAACGGTACTTTTACAGTAAATGAACAAAAATAAAGTAATAAATGCGTAAAGTAAATAGATCATATTGAACAGGATTAAACGTAATACAGAAAGAACAACAAGTGTACAATACAGTATGAGAAAGCAAATTGGTTGTATTTTGAGTGTCGCGCTACTATTATTTTTGCCGATACGTACATAAGTATATAGTAGTTTACAAAATCCAAGCCAACTTGAATTATAACATTATCGAGGTAAGCCATGATTTATAAACAAAACAATTAATATCTGGAAAACAATGAAATAATTTATTAGAATAAGTTACTTATTCATAATGGCCGGATCATCATATATTATAACGCGATGCGGGGATGTATTTAATATGCCTCAACCGTTGTAATTTTATTCAACAACCAGAAAATTGCAGACTTAGAATATAAACTGGATATCACCGAATTAAAAAAAAAATTAGGGCGTTGGTATTATTCCACAAGAAGCAATGGCATAAAATACGTACCAAACAAAATTATTATTGTTTTTTTGTTATAAATAAATATTTTTGTTACTAAATTAACTTTACTCATCCTTTCGTGCTCGCATCAGTAAACCGACCAATCATCGGAGCTGATTTTTTAGCAAAATTCGGTTCTCTTCAAACTGCGTGTTAGACGAATCATCGAGCCAGCCACGAAAATAACTGTAAGCGCACTGACAGTTTCCATTAATACTCCCGCTCCAAAATACTTAGTGGTTCAAAATGGATACAAGAAATTACTAAAGTAATCCCCAAATTACAAAGTTCAAGTAAAACACAGCGTGATTCATCATATCTTTACAAGCGGCCAATTTCCGTTTTCGAAACCACGGTGGCTGGATCCTGCAAAACATAAGGCATATAATGAGTTCGCACATAAGATCGATTTAGGTATATGTCAACCGTCGTTATCTCCGGTTCCATTACCACTCCACATGGTACAAAAGAAGGACATTACAGGTTGACATTCATGTGGGGATTATCGTAAACTGAATACCATTACGGTATCGGATCAGTATTCGATACCAAACCTTCACAATTTTTCAGTGCATATGCAAGGCTGCACTATATTTACGAAAATTAACTCAATTATAATGACCGCTTTGTTCAACGTTCAGCCGAATTTCAAAATTAAAAACAGCTAAGAACTTTTCTGAGCCTGATGGATGCAATAACGCATTTTTCACAATTAAGCGCGCACTTGCTGATGCAACAGTATTACAACAATATAACAAAGGTAGTTGGGAACCATTAGCATTCTTTTCCAAAAAATTGTCACAAACTGAAATTAATTAAGTACATACTCCGCATTCGACAAAGAACTGTTGGCTGTTTAGCCGTTAAACACTTCCGTTATTTCGTAGGAGGATGAATATTCACAGTCTACACTGACCATAAACCCTTGATCAATGCAATCCACTCAAAGACCCTGGTCTGTTGTCTAATTTTAATGTGGACAATGCTCATTCATTATATTATAAATAAATTAATAAAGGTTTAATAAAGGAATTCAGATAAGTTAGTGGTTTTCATTGGACAACTCAATAAACAACTTATTCGCTAATCGAGCGATATTTTAAAATTCAATTGCAATACCAAAAAATTATTTTTGGATGATGTACTACTAAAATAGTGAGATACCAATAAAACAAAAAATATTCAGTTTTTGTAAACGAAAAACAAAATAATTCGCCTACTCTAATGAGAAAAACAGATTTATCGAAAATTATGTTTTTTTATTACCGAATTATTTTTTTTACACACACTGTATTTCTATATTAAATGAAACTATACTTTTATAGCAGAAAATTATTCTAGTACGTAAGGGAACCTACTATTTGTTGTATTTCCTTATATGTTTTACCTTGGCCCACCAATCGTAAAATTATTTTTCGTATTTCCGGCGTACAATGTTTACCACGACCCACTATTAATTTTAAACATTAAGAAATGTTAGTATAATTGAAAAATATAAAAATATTTAATTAAAATACTTACTAATAAACCAAAAAAATAGGCAAAACAAGTTACACAGGCCGCACTCTACTCACTACTAATAATTGAACTGCTTTATATTGCAAATTTGCATACAGAACGGTACTTTTACAGTAAATGAACAAAAATAAAGTAATAAATGCGTAAAGTAAATAGATCATATTGAACAGGATTAAACGTAATACAGAAAGAACAACAAGTGTACAATACAGTATGAGAAAGCAAATTGGTTGTATTTTGAGTGTCGCGCTACTATTATTTTTGCCGATACGTACATAAGTATATAGTAGTTTACAAAATCCAAGCCAACTTGAATTATAACATTATCGAGGTAAGCCATGATTTATAAACAAAACAATTAATATCTGGAAAACAATGAAATAATTTATTAGAAAAGTTACTTATTCATAATGGCCGGATCATCATATATTATAACGCGATGCGGGGATGTATTTAATATGCCATTAATATTGTAATTTTATTCAACAACCAGAAAATTGCAAAGACTTAGAATATAAACTGGATATCACCGAATTAAAAAAAAAATTAGGGCGTTGGTATTATTCCAAAAGAGGCAATGGCATAAAATACGTACCAAACAAAATTATTATTGTTTTTTTGTTATAAATAAATATTTTTGTTACTAAATTAACTTTACTCATCCTTTCGTGCTCGCATCAGTAAACCGACCAATCATCGGAGCTGATTTTTTAGCAAAATTCGGTTCACTCTTCAAACTGCGTGATAGACGAATCATCGAGCCAGCCACGAAAATAACTGTAAGCGCACTGACAGTTTCCATTAATACTCCCGCTCCAAAATACTTAGTGGTTCAAAATGGATACAAGAAATTACTAAAGTAATCCCCAAATTACAAAGTTCAAGTAAAACACAGCGTGATTCATCATATCTTTACAAGCGGCCAATTTCCGTTTTCGAAACCATGCTGGCTGGATCCTGCAAAACATAAGGCATATAATGAGTTCGCACATAAGATCGATTTAGGTATATGTCAACCGTCGTTATCTCCGGTTCCATTACCACTCCACATGGTACAAAAGAAGGACATTACAGGTTGACATTCATGTGGGGATTATCGTAAACTGAATACCATTACGGTATCGGATCAGTATTCGATACCAAACCTTCACAATTTTTCAGTGCATATGCAAGGGTGCACTATATTTACGAAAATTAACTCAATTATAATGACCGCTTTGTTCAACGTTTAGCCGAATTTCAAAATTAAAAACAGCTAAGAACTTTTCTGAGCCTGATGGATGCAATAACGCATTTTTCACAATTAAGCGCGCACTTGCTGATGCAACAGTATTACAACAATTTAACAAAGGTAGTTGGGAACCATTAGCATTCTTTTCCAAAAAATTGTCACAAACTGAAATTAATTAAGTACATACTCCGCATTCGACAAAGAACTGTTGGCTGTTTAGCCGTTAAACACTTCCGTTATTTCGTAGGAGGACGAATATTCACAGTCTACACTGACCATAAACCCTTGATCAATGCAATCCACTCAAAGACCCTGGTCTGTTGTCTAATTTTAATGTGGACAATGCTCTTTCATTATATTATAAATAAATTAATAAAGGTTTAATAAAGGAATTCAGATAAGTTAGTGGTTTTCATTGGACAACTCAATAAACAACTTATTCGCTAATCGAGCGATATTTTAAAATTCAATTGCAATACCAAAAAATTATTTTTGGATGATGTACTACTAAAATAGTGAGATACCAATAAAACAAAAAATATTCAGTTTTTGTAAACGAAAAACAAAATAATTCGCCTACTCTAATGAGAAAAACAGATTTATCGAAAATTATGTTATTTTTATTACCGAATTATTTTTTTTACACACACTGTATTTCTATATTAAATGAAACTATACTTTTATAGCAGAAAATTAATCTAGTACGTAAGGGATTGCTAAATTTTGTTTAATGTAAAATTTATATTCGAATTACGGTGTTATATTAAGAACAGCATTAAATATAATCCATAACCACGTATAATAGTTTTGTAAATATACTGGATTGTTGTAATCATTTGGCGGAAAATCTTGATTAGAATCACCCATAATATTACAAAATCATACATATGTAAAATGTACATATATAGTAATTTTTCATTAGCCTGCCAAAACGTTTCCTTGCGGAATTAGCGAATCAAATATGAGCTGATGGAATGTTTGTATATATGTACATAGATGATAACACCCACATGAATTTTGCAACCGTTTATTATCTCAATAAACCACACATCAAATTTTGCATTTATCGCGTTTTGATGTATTATTTTATATTTAATTCCCTCGAGGATATAACGTATACAGCTATACACACACACACGATATACGCAAACATCGTTCTGCCATCAAGTAAATGTTTTCCTCTAGTTACAACAATGTTTACGAAGTTAAAGACGTTCTTAAGTCTCTCTTTGAGAAAGGTGTGACATTGGTTTATGGATTTCAGAGATATTATATCTACGGCTTTTGACACCGTAAATCATTTTCTTCTGCTAGCGAAAATGATGCGTATTTGTGCCACAATAATTATTTTTAAATTGTTCTGTAAATTTTATTACTTGTGTATGTATGAAACCTACTAACCGGCGTAAAATGTACTTGCGCAACTTATACGTTGCATTGTTTTATATAAAGAAATGATGTTTTGATACAAAGCTGTGCCAATTTGTGAATTCCGAATAGCCGGAAACATATATTTTATTTATTTAATAAATGTTAAATAGCCAAATGGACTGATTGACTGACTCAGCCAATTTAAAGCAAGAAAACAAATTATATTTTGTAGTTGTCTAAATGAAACAAAAAATTTTCTCAGTCAAAAATTATTTGAGTGCTAGCAGTGTGAACTGCCATAAAAAGTATCAAATCGAATACTTTTTATGGCAGTCAAACAAACAACATACCTAAAATTTGCGCATGGAAGAGAATTTTACTATAAAGTTTGTGTATGGAAAAGAATTTCACTATAAAAATAATTTTTGAATGGAAGAAAATTGTAAATATCAATTTCAATCAAAGTTGTGATTTTGTAAATGTCAATTTTTTCTTTATAAAAACAATTTTGAAACTTCAAATTTAGTATGTCTAATACTACACTACGCTGTTAAATTATTTTGCTAAAAAAGAAAACGTTTATTTATTGTCTTTGTTACTCTAATGTAATTTTGTTATAATCATCTTTTCAGTCAACTCAGTCAATCAGTCCATGGAATAGTACCTTTAAGGTTTGAGTATAAACTAATGAACTTTCAAAACTTTGCATTTGCTTGACGAATGACGATAAAGTAGTAACCGAAACAGAAAACCAAATCATGGAATTTGTTTTTTTTAAATAATAAACAAAATTTTTGAAGAAAAAAATATAAAAATGAACAGGAGGTATAAAACATTTGAAAATTAAAAATTTAAATTGCTGTCAAAAATACGTTGAAAGTAATATTTTTATTTTTACAAATTGATTTGGTTTGTGTAACTAGAAATTGTATATTTTGTATAATGAATAAACATGAAAATGAATATTACGCTCGCCATCGCGATGATAATCGGGAACGGATAAGCGCACAAAATCGAGCGCGTCTGCAAAATTCTTTAGTCCGAGACGAATTAAATGCACGCAGGCGACAACGGCGGATCGAAAATAAAGACTTGACCCGAATCTTATTACCTTGGTGATTTATGTAATAAGTGACGCTATTTTGACTCAACCTGAAAATAAATGTTGTTGTCATCAAGGCAAATTGTCAAATTTCCCGGTAGGCACTAACTTACCAAATGAAATTAAGGAACTCTTTGTTGGAATTGTGCAAAAATTCAAGATATGCCGGGAGGCGTATATTCGTTTAGAATATCTGGACGTTTTTCAGAAAATCGATTTATTATTAAATGCCGATAATTACTAAGAACGTGTTTTAAGTTTATCTTACGCCGAATTGTTTATGTATGACACCGACACAGCTGTACACATACATTACTATATCAACAGTATTTCAAACTATTTTTCCATATGCGCAAAGTTACAAGAAACTGCTAGATGTACATGAATGCGATGTTGCAAATGCCATCAGAAATGATCATACCGTAAATAAGATATCATTATGGTTTACTCTGTTTGCACCATGGGCCTTTCTGGCATTGAGTGCGGAATCCTCGTGGGTTCCAGCCAATTTTAATAATAATAATAATAATGGTTTACTCGGAACCTTCAAAACGACCATCGTATTTATAATGCGCCAAGAAATACTGACGACGTTGGAATAGTATTTGTACCAGATATAGAGATGGTAATATCCCTGCAAATTTTTATTTAGCCCTTTATCTCAGTAACAGCAAAACTATGAAACGAATAAACACATTATCTAAACATTTGGATCCAATGATTTTCCCCCTTTTCTTGGACCACAAATATGTATCACAGTGCTGATCATGCTACCGCCGTTCGAAATAAAATTACAACTCAACGATTAATAAATTTAAATGGATATATATGATATATATATATGATATGGATGAAGTGAAAAACTATATTGGATAATGACAAAATTTCTTTTTAGAAACCACACCACTGCGATTGTTTAAATCTATAGATAGGGTTTGTTTATCGCTAGATCCGATACAGTAAAGCATCTGGGTGTCATTCTGGACATTAAACTCTCCTGGAAATCTCATATAAATAGAAATAAAACTGCAAAAGGTCACTTCCATTTTCAGGCAGTGTAGAAGAGCATTTGGGAAGTCCTGGGCTCTGACCCCCAAAATGCTAATGTTTATTTACAAATCTCTAGCCTTACCTATGCTATCTTACGCGTCTGTTGTTTGGTGGACTGTGGTTCAGTCAGTTTCGGTCATTGCGAAGCTTAATAGCATACAAGGTATGGCTTGTCGAGCTATTACGGGTGCTATGTCCTCTTCTTCTATACATGCTTTGCAGGCAATTTTATTTCTGCCCCCACTGCAGTCGGTTATCCTAGGAACAGCATGCTCCGCTGCCTTTTGCCTGCGGTGTATTGGTTCGTGGAACGCTCTCGGCCTGATCACAGGGCATAGACCAATCTACAATTTATTCAGCTCATATATACCAGAAGTTAATATGGTTAATGACAAATTGTCGCCAGAATTCTGCTTTGATATCTCTTTCTCGGTGGTTTATCCAACGAGGAACTCGTGGTTGAGTAAAAAGAATTCAATGACTGGGTGGCACAGTCGCTCGTGTTTTTCGCTGACGGGGCTCACTCTAATTTTGGTGCAGGTTTCGGTTACCTAATTTTGGTGCAGGTTACCTATTGTCCTAAACATGACCTACAATCATGTGGGAGTCCAGGCCTGAACTGCACTGTATTCCAAGGGGAGCTGATTGTACTCACACGTTGACATTATTCTATGCAGTGATAGTAAACTTGTGCTCAATTCATTACATAATCCTATGATCACTTCCAAAATGGTCAAGGACTGTAAACATTTTATTAACGTCCTTTGCTCTAATAATCGTGTCAGAGTTTTGTGGGTTCCGGCTCATTGTGGCATTGAACGTAATCAGATAGCTGATGTTTTAGCTAAAACAGGCTCAAGGATGGAATTCATTGGACCTGAACCGGCAATGCCCCTGACCTTTAATTGTGGTAAGGAAGCTATTAAGAACTACATGTTTTTGCAGGCTAAGAGTAATTGGCTACCTTCTACTACATGCCGAGTGGCTAAGTACTTCATTTGTGAACCTAATCTGAGGCTCACAAAGTTTGCTCTATCTTTGAAGAAAGACCAACTGAGAGTTCTGGTCGCTATTCTGACCGGCCATGGTCGTTTTAAACTCCATTTAAAAAGAATGGGACTTGTCCAAGATTCCTTGTGTGACAACTGTCATGAAGATGACGATGGCAGAATTCACTTTGTCTCTGGCTGTCCCGCTTTCGAGGTAGTTAGGTCCCGATTTCTTAATTATAGATCTTTAAATATAGGTCAATTGTCATCCCTACCCTGGTTTAAGCAGTTACAGATTGCCAGAGCAGCCGAGTACATTTGCGAATTATGATAGAATCCTCGGTTTGCACCATAGGCCCAGAGTGGCATTGAGTGCGGAACCTGCTTGGGTTCCAGCCAACTTTAATAATAATAATAGGGTTTATTTAATTCTATATAATTCAATTTTTTCATTTCAAATTCAATTTTTCAAAAAAATATTTTCTTTATAATATTTTTTTTGAAAAATTAAATTTGAAATAAAAAAAAATTGTATTTGAAATGAAAAAACTTGAATTTGAAGTGAAAAACCTATATTACAACCTAATGTTTACCCCTGGCCCCTTATTTTAGTTTCAACTAAAATTAATTTAATTTCGTTGACCTATCATGTTTCTTCTTCTTTTGTCCTTCTATATACTTACATACTTACATGTATACGTAATAATAGTTTACGACTCTAATGTTTAAATAAAAACATGTCACCTGTTTAATTTATTTCTTATGTATATATACATACATACTCGTACAATGTATATCAACATTAAAATAAAAAAAATCCTAAATAAAAAATAGCAACCGCACAATCAAATTGTACTTTGTCATTTTGGGATAAGCTCAGGGATGATATAAAATGTGCTAAGTCATCAACCCTAATAACATTCTAATGGTTTCATTTTTTGTTTGTTTGTTTTCGTATTTTTATGTTTGTTTTGTATACACATACTCACATAAAGAAATGTTTGTCTTATTAAAGTTAAAAGACGAATAACAACAACAAAGTCCCATACTTACTGTTATTTAAATTTGTATATATGCTAATGTGTGTGTGTTTTTTTTATTAGTTTAAATTTTATACTTTATACTTTTATTCCCTTATAGTTTTTTGTTTTGTTTTTGTTTAGTCCATCGTCTTCCTTAAGTTAATCAGCGAAGTGAAAATCTATTTAAATTCCATTGTTCCGAATACACTCTCAACCCAAAACTATACACTGAAGGGAAATGTTTGTTTGTTAAAGATTTCCACTTTTTTATTATTTCTATATATTTTATGGAAAACTTTGTTGGCGTCTTTGAGACACAAATCGAAAAAACACAATGGTACATACACATGCACAGCAATATATATTATATGTATGTATATAGCATGTTATCAACAACAAAAATTATTAGTACAGTTTATGTGATGATGATATGTGATTGAATCGATTTTGTGTATATAGGTATAGTAGGTAGGTATAGCAAACCTCATCCATTTAGCAGCTCTTTCGATAATAATTCACGATAATAAAAATATATCTTTTATGACATCAAAATATGCTTCCGCATTGATTTATTCCCCCAATATATGTATATGTTCGAATATATACGATATTAATTGAATTATATTCCCGCATTTTTTTATTTTTTGTTTAGATTGGTGAAATGGATAAATCCTTAAAAATAATTTCAATATTTTTTTTTTTTTTGGTTTGTTATTTCTTTTCTGATGTCTTAATACTATAATATTTATTACATGAAAATTAATAAACTGTGCTGCATAGGTTCGTGTGTATGTTCTCCCATATGCTGCTACTTCTTATTGACTTCCTTTCCTTTTATCGTTGTTATTGTTGTTGTATATATATGTACAACAAATAAAAATTAGATCAATTTATTTATTCGATTTTGGTTCAATATTTTTTATTGCAAATGTAATAAAAAATGAACATAAAAAAGGATATATTATACAGTTGGGGATAATTTTGTGTACGTTGTACGTCTTGGCTTTTTTTTTGTGGGGTGAAATTTGAACGGAAAATCCGTGATAATTTACTGGGACTTATCAATTTTGATAAAAACCATTTTTATTTCCTTTATCATATTATTGTAGCTGTGTGAATTACACGAACAGTACATACAAAATATATATATATTTTGACATGATTTGAATTTTTGGGGTAATCGGTTTATTGGTTATAATTATTTTTTTGTTGCGATAGGGATTAAGCTGTCTATATACTTGTATCCGATTTTAGTATTCTAGACGTCCTCAACTTGAAAAAATAATAGCCGTGGGAATTCACAGTACATTACATTTTTATATCAAATAACTAATGGCTTAATAAATATATATATTTGTAGGTATAGATCAGCCGTTTACGAAAAGTCTGATTTGTATACACTGAAATTTGTCCAGGTGAGCGCAAATTTAATTAAAATCCAATCATGTTTTTAGGGAAAATATGCTTTTTCTCTAATTATATCGCTGATTTATAATTAGAAAATCAAGTTTTCTAGAACAGAGTATTGGTGATGCAGGAAACAGAAAAATCTATAATATTACTTCCTCTCCTATAGGTCCTTTTTTAACAATAAAAAAACAAAAATGAAAACCTTTTAAAAAATATACGAAATTCTTTTAATTATTACTACGCAAAAAATAAAAAAATTCATTTTTATAAAAATTTAATTTGATACTATGGACAGGTAGGTTTTTCTCCTTTTGTAATTACCTTTTTCTGTTAAGATCCTAAACAGAAAAATAAAAAGAAACAAAAATTTTTGTCAGCGGAAAATAAATTTCTCCTCATAAAAATCCAATTTATACTTTACGTGTATATAGTATGTAGACGTATACAAGTTATATGCCCGCACACCGCCTATCACATCCACAATTCACTGTACATATTATATGTAGGTACTATGGGTAAATTATAATTATGCCACATTTAATTTTATTCTCGGGCAAAAAGTCGGAAAAGCAAAAAGAAAATGTTAATAAGTAAAGTAATTTTTAATTTATAGAATGGAAAAGAGCGTATATTAAATAAATAGAAAGCCAATTCCTTTTATTTTGCTCGTATACATATATATATATATAAAGATAGAGGTGTTCTTTTCATCATACTGCGGCGCGTAAAAGTGCTTTGTTCTTATACTTTTTTTTTCGATTCATTTCCGTTTTTTTTTCTTATTTTTCGTTTTAATATTTAAACACTATACTCTAGATAGGAAAATGTGGAAAATGCCCATGAGGATGAGGAAAGACAAATAAACCAACAAATATAAAAATGTTAAGGCTGTTATTTCTCGTAAATATATGTATGTATGTATGTATGTATAAAAAAAATAAAATCCTAGAAGAATATCAATTTCTTAGAAAATATAACATTTTATTATTTTAGGGCAAATAAAAAGTAGGTTTTTTTCTATTTTACAATTCTAAGTATTTGATATTTTCTTTATTTTTTTTCTTGAAAGAGATATTTTGTCGTAAACGAATTTGTTACCAACCCTCCACCATTCTGAACCATATATTAAGTACATATAAATACATTTCCCGACTAATAAAATGTATACATTTATATCGGAGATAAGATGTAATGTTAATTTATTCATTAAAAATTATAATCGAAGCTTCATTAATTTACGTATAATAATCAACAGAGATGATGCCAGGTGATTTGTAACAATAAAGTTGGTGAAATTGCTTAATTTAACCAAGTCAAAGGTTAAAAAAATTAAATAAAAGTAGGACAATCCATTGCCACTACTTAGCTATTTAAATAGTTAACTGAATTTTTGTGAAGTGATGTAAAATAGTTTTTGATTCTAGTTCAAGAGATAATATTTTCTCAACGTCGACAGTCTGCGATACTTTGGCATGTTGAAATTAAGAGCGCCAATTCATAGTTGTATTAATTCATAAAATGGCGATCCCGGTAAGCCGTATTGCGTGTGACAAATAATAATTTGAACGTTTTAGTTTTAATTTTATCCAAGATTTTATCTCCTTTAGTTGTGCAATAATGTCAGAACTTAAAAAAAATGTATTACAGATAAAACAAATTGTGTGAACATTTAGATTACAATATATGTAATACTAATTGTAATTTAAATCTTTTCTAACCTAACCTATTTAGAAACCCGATTAAGGAATCTTACCCTAAAGAAATCGGGTAAAAATCATAGAGGATGATTTCTTAAGACTGAAGAACATGTTAAACCAAAACATTTAAATACTTAGATCGAATGGAGACGAATCCAGTTTCCTTGCAATTAGGGCTTATAACACCCAGATATTCTTCTTTTTGTTTGAGTAGCAAAATACAATGGTAATTTAATCAGGTTTTTATATTATCAATCTACAGTTACAACGACAGATCTTTTAGGTTTATATCCGAGGCTTACAATGAACTGCAAAAGTATCTTATTTCATATGCCACCGTTCAAACTGCAAATATAAAATTTAAATGTTGAAAGAGCACCAGGTGTTTTCAGTGGCGGAAAATATAATATTTGCAACAATTAAAAGCAGTTTAGCTGGTGCTTGTTATTCTTAAAATAATATTATATAAAAACAAATAAATTTAATAATTGAAATAATTTAGTTAGCGAATTTTTTATTTCCGCTCAAATCGATCTGATTGATCGGAAATAAAAAATCTGCTTAGATCGGCATGGACAGTTCGTTTGTTGTTCGTTATTTCTTTCAGATTGATTAGATCGAATTTTTCGATTTGCAAAAACCTTACACCGATTCTCAAATTGATTTTAGTTTCACTAACTTATTGTTAGTAGGCTTCTCCGTGGTTTTAATTATATTAATCATTTAAATTCGTCTTCGCGTATATTCAATATCCTAGTTCCATAGTTTAGACCGGATCAGATCGAATAGACTTCAGATTTACAAATCAACTCGATCTACGGATTTAAATAAGGAACACAACTCGTTTGTTGAAATTATGATTACATTGAAATAATTAAATTACAAATATGTATATGTTGTTATGAAACAAAGCAAATATTCAAAACACATGTTTACTTTGATCATTATTTTATCTAACTAATGAAAACACTCAAGCCATCTCAGAACTAGAACAACCAAATTTGTATTTAACCCATGCCAACTAATCATATTATGGAAACATAGAAAAAAGAAAGAAAAACAAATGGATGATAATGGCGGAAAAACAAATGAATAAATAAAAAAGAACAGCTTACTGTGTAGACATGGATTTAGGTAACCTTTTGAAAAAATTAGATACAGAATTTGGTCGTAATTCAAATAAGAGGCTTATAAATTGTTAAACACGGCTTGGTATTGCAAAACTGGGAGCTCACAAACACAATTGACAAAAGGTTCAAAATACCCAATCCACAACTTACTAACAAAAAATCTTTAGAATTGTGCAAAATTATATTGCTTCTCATCAAGTGGGTTCACGATTGGGTAGTTAACTGCAATACTCTAAATGTTTGGAAATTTAGTTTAAAGTTTGTAGTTATTTTAAATATTTAATACATTTTAATATTCAAATTTTTTTGAAATATATAAGACACATTTAGTCTTGTAAATATATCTAATTTAAACTGTATACAAATTTTAAACAAATTTTAGTTTTATAAAAAAGATGAGTTTTACTTATCAAAACTTAATTTCAAATCAAGCGATTCGTAAG
This sequence comes from Tipula unca, assembly GCA_951394425.1. Lineage (NCBI taxonomy): Eukaryota > Metazoa > Arthropoda > Insecta > Diptera > Tipulidae > Tipula > Tipula unca. The sequence goes on from OX596381.1 coordinate 136,074,486, forward strand.
TGATAAGATGACCAATTTTGAAAATATACATATATCGTTGGCTGCAATTTTTTTAATTCACATTGAATCTAGTTCCTTCAAAGTAGAGAATACCCTCGGGCTCTCGAATAAAATTCTTATATCTCAATGCCAATTAGCAATGCTAAACGAGTGAAATATTTTACCCAAACACTTGAAACCATTTTGAAACATCCGTACTAACATCCGTACCTTATGTATTGTATATCGCCCCGTGGTGTGATGATTTTTCTGAGCTCCCGAAGAAACATATTTTAGAAAACGTCATGGTTGTTACCGGATATAATCTCATTCTGGGTACCCCAGAGGTATACAGTGGCACAAAAGCAACTTCTTCCAGTATTTAGTAACATATAAGTTGGCATTTGTGCTATGCCGCAGATGTTTGCTGGTCCCATGCGAGAATAGTTTACTAACCCTTAGAACAAATTTCCATAGTGAGATAGTTAAACTAGTTAAACGATTTTGTTAGTTAAATTTTATAAATAGCTGGCTCATTGCAACCACCACAATGTTCTTATTCAAACTAAGGAAATGTACACCAGGGAGCTATTTTGAGAAGGCTAATTTTCTCTTCTGCAGCAGTGGGATCCATTTAAAATCACGTGCAAAAACTATATTTGCCAATTTTTAATTTTTCGAAAAGCATTGGAATAGAATAAACAATAATTAGGCTTCAGAATAAATGGTTTATGGTTTTTACATTTTTTATAATTCAACTCGTCGATTATATTATTTAAACGCCCCAAACTAGCCTAATAATTTTGTTGAATGTTACTTATTCTGGAGGCAGGCGCAGTCATACGAAATTTTATTTATTTCGACTGTTTTGTAAATTGTTTGTACCCAAAAGATTTTTGTTTGTTTCTTGGGTGTCATCAGTCATATGGCAATAAAGAGTTCTCTACCTTCTCATATTTTACTATATTAGCATAGTTTTATTAACATCTCTTCGGTCTGAGTTCAGTTCGGTATCTAACAGACAAATACATTTATAATATCGTTATCTACACTAATCTATCATGTAAAAACTTGTTACCTGTCTTATATAGATTTGAGCCAGACACACACAGTAAATGCGATACTTTTCCGATTATTGTTTCCTACAATTGCAACGAGGAGCATTTAAACATAGACGACAAATCAATACTACGAACGCAGAGCTTTAAAAATTATGCCATTTACATATCGTAAAATGGTTGGCATTGTTAGACTATGGAAGGAGGAAATACGGAAGTTACAAATATACAACGTTTACCAAGGCTAACATTGTGAATGGTCGTGTTCCTTTGATCGGATAAATAATACCTGGTATCAAGAATAGCAAAAAGTGGTCTTTAATTGAATGAACAGCGCAAGTGTCATTTTAGGAGTACATTCAAAGGCGCCTCGAAAAATAGAACAGCTATACGGATATGTACTTCGGCATCACCACCAATGACCAATTTGATCACTATAAGCCGTATCGAAAAAGTTAGATAATTAATCTCGAAATTACAACATACTCAAAATAATTAGACGTACTGTCTACGCATGTGTTGGAAGAAAAAATATATGTTGATTAAAAAGTTTCAAAATTGGGCTTTTTTAGAAAAACGGATATAGAAGTCATTTAATGCCCATGAGGTTGCATGTGGTATTGCGGGACAACCATTTGTTTTGGGATTTTTTAAATCTTCCAAATTTGTGTAGAAGGAGCGTTAGTGCTGTGCTCACCTCATTTTGGTATATTCATTACATTTATCTTGGTATAAATTCGAATTAAATTCAAATCAAATTAATAGAGTTATCCAAATGCATTAAAATATTATTTGAGGCCGCATATTGAATAACTCTAACTAAGGATCAATTACAAAACTATTCTAAAACTTCCGCTGTTCTCTTTCTGGTGTACCCTAGTGAAACAATGGTTTTTTATTTGTTTATTTTATAGATTTTTCCGCATTAATCCTCAAGTTCAATCGAAATAGTACTAATCTCATTGAATTGAAAGAAAATCAATACATTTCCATGAAAAACAGCATTCTACTTTTAAAAAAAAAAATTATCGTTTGATTACGATTGAACACCATTGCAGAACAGATTGAACACATTTGCAGGTGGTACGGGATGATCAATAAAATAATATTCAAATCACAAATGATTTAAATGAACTTATAATCTCTTTGTGTTAGTACTATAAGAATTGTTTTGCTAATTGTTAATGATGACTTGATTAGAGTCATACATTTTAAGCCTGCGTATAAGAATTTATGTTAAATAAATTTAATTAAAAATTGATGACGATAAATATTAGGGCGTTGTTTTTATTGCCAATGACGTATACAAATAATAAAAACTATATGATGAGTTAAATTTCTAAGTCATATTACAATAAAAAATATGTTTTAGACAAATAATAAATTAAATAAAGGCCACGCTCCAATTTAAAAAAAAGACATTTGTAAATTGACCGGTTTTAGTTTAAACTCAAACGAAGCTTTTGACAAAATTTTCTAAAAAGTTAACTGGAAGTTGTCTAACGTGCGTTTTAACGATAACAAATCACACTCAAATATTATTTAAATCTTTTAATTTAATTACTTAAGGCAATTAATTAACTTGAAGATTTATTCTTCTAATGATCAGCAAATATAAACATTTGAAGTATTTTGCAGATGTCTGATATCTCTAATTAAAGACTAATTGCGAAACTATACTGCATTCTAAGTTATCCGCTGTTCTCCTCCAAACGGCGCATTGTTTGCATGTTATAAATGGATGAAGATAAAAATTTGAGCGTTGTTTTTATTGCCAATGTCGTGTAAAAACTATGGTGGATTAAATTTTTAAGTCATATATGTTTAAGACATATTTGTTATTCAAATTGAAATAATAAATTAAAAAAATAAACAACGCTCTATTTTTTTTTACTTGATTTCGATTTTCTATATAGTTCTTACCGTTTAAATCAGCTTGGAGCCAATTAAGCGTCTCATATCGACCTTAAAAAAAATAATTTTATAAACCCCAACTCCGGCCCAGCACGAATAGTCACGATATTAATTCATTACGTAAATACGATAAAAAAAATATAACATTCGTGATAATTTAGCAAGATTACATTGTATTGAAACCGAAAAAACAATGTAACAAAAAAGATTCAAGTCAAATTCAATTCATCATCTCAGAGTGATGGAAATATGTAGAGGAAAAACAAAGCTTTTACACGTTATATATCAACCAATCAACCACAGCATATAGTTTATGTTTTATATACATACACATAACATATTAGTTAGAAAATACGATAAATTATCCTAGATTTAGAAGGGAAATATGTGTAAGTGTTTTTGTTAGTGTAATTTATGTGTATATGGATATGTGTGATACCCAATGAATGAAAAAAAAAACTTGGAAAACCAAAAGAAAATTAATTAAAACTAATTTATTTTAATTTATTTTTCCTTTTTTTTATAAGGCTTGATAGGTTTTCTGCTATTGATTAATTTATATATCTGATGTTACAGCTCAGTAATGTGCACATTAATTTTAAATGAAAATGTCATATTTGTACACAGTATAAATATATTACATCGTTAGAGATAATATACAGAATAGAGCAAGAATTTTTGATTCCGACACCATAATCCCTTTAAAAAAAAAACATGTTTAAAACCTGCATAATTTTAAATGGTGCCTCGATTTCCTCGTCTAGCGTTCGTTCGTAGTGTTTTTGTGAAAAAATCGGTGGAAAATCATTTACGTCACGTATGATCATTAATACCGTTGTATAATTTTCATTTAAACTATCGGATGCGACAAGCTTTAAATAATACTAAAAATAAAAAAATAAAAATATACATAATTTAATGTTGTGCATGCAATTTACTACATAAATATAAAATATAATCGCAAATAAAATTTTTTTAAATTTAATAAAATGTCACACACAACTACACACACTATTATAAATCAGACCAATATATTCGTGTTTTTATTAACCTGTAAAACGCGTTTTGGTAAATTACGATCATCTTCTTCCGTAATTTGTGTACGATATGTTGGACGCTCAAATACAGGTGGATTATCATTAACATCTTTTACGTGTATCACAACGGTTGTGTAATTTTCTTTTAAATTATCGGACGCAGCTAAACGTAGTTCGTACTTGAAAAGTATAACACAAAATTTTATAAATTAAATCAATTTTCCTAATGCACAATACACTATATACATATACATACATATTATACGAGGAGGAGGACGAGGTGGAAAAAAACAGAAAAATATTGCGAAAAAATAAAAATTATTTGTTCAGTTTTAATTTCCAATGTAGCCTAGTTACGATTTTGGTTGATTGGTTGAACTCAATAGCATATAATATTGTTATAATTATAACTAACTTAAACCCTATTTCCTAGAGTTCGAAATTCTAAAAAACTCTCGAAAAAAAATCATTGAACCAAAAATAATAATTTTTATAGAAATTAACTGAAGCTTAAACAAGTTTTCTGTCCAACCAATAACAATAGAAACCGTATTATACGATTCGATATAAGTAGTGTAGATCGAAATCCAATTACAACCGACTCAAATACACGTTTGAGTGTTTTCACTTTAAAAATTAAATAATTAATTAAATTAATAAAACGGTTGGAAATAATAATTTTCATTTTGTACGTTTCTCGTACACAATTTTTCGTACACAGATACACACACACACGTAGCAAAAAAAAATTCTATTTATTTTATATAATATATGTACGTAATAAAACGATTACAGTGTAATTTTTCTTTACATCATCTCTTATCTTGCATGAAAATGTTTGTTTGTATTCACACACATACACACCTTTTGAAAAATGAGCTTTATTTTTTTCAGGTGCGCTTTTATATTTTATTTTGTTTTAGATGCGTGTGTGTGTAAAATAAAAACAATATTTTTTGAAATAATTTCTTTTGTTTCGTTATCACGTTGACCACCATACCCGTGGCGAAAATGAGTTGTTTATTCTAATTAGTTTCCATTGAAAAAATTTTGGGCGAGCGGGGAGGGAAATGTAATGAGGCCAAAAAATATAAATTAAATTTTTAAGAACGGATTTTTTAAATTTTTTATTCCAATATCTTTCTGTTTTTATGCGTCTCCTTTGGTGCGAAAAATTTCCCTGTTGTGGAAAATCAATAAATTGTGGTGATTTGTATATATACGAGTATATATGTATGTATGTGAATGTATATTGCGCAAAACGATGTCGGCTTTGTATATAGCTGGTATTTTCCTATAGTTTAAATTTATCTGTTTATTAATATTATTATCAACTTACTCGCTTTCTTGTTTCGTAATCTAGGGCACCAGCGACATAAATCGCCCCAGTCATATTTTTTACAGCAAACGCGCCACCTATGTTACCGCTCGTGATCTCATATCGAATACGCGACGCTGAAATTAAATGTAAATAAAAAAATTTGTTAATATTTAACAATGCTGATTTAAGGTATAAAATACACTAATCAATCCTTTTTAATATTTTATCTATATATCGCTATAGACGCAAACCAAACAAAGAGATGATTTACAAAATCCAAATTCCTACTGTCAATAAACGAAAATAATGCCTGTAGTAGAAGTTTAGTGTGATACAAATCTCTTACAAATATAAATCATTCTTATCAAATATGATAATAAAAATAAATCTGTTACAATATAAGAATATGCGGTTACTCTATATACACCATTCTGATTAACAGTCGGGTAAAAATTCGATTTTCAAAATCAATAAATAATATCCAGTTTTTCTTTCTTATGGATCTTTTTATTTCCACCATTTATTCGATTATAATCTTTATGTACTTTTCATATTGTCGTTCGTACAACAGTGATTCATAAGATTACCTCAGGTACAGTACGGTGTACTTGGTGTAATTCAGACTATAAAAAGGCGCAGAAATATTTGCTATTGTTAGATAACATTAGTCCCAACATAATTCTATGTCTATCAATCTCAATAACATAATTCTATGTCTATCAATCCTATTGTCGTTATAGGTTAATATTTTAAATCAATGAATCAGAAAGCTATACTACCACACTATTGGATTTGTTTGTGGTATTCTTTCCTTTGTTCATTCTGTCTATTTCTAATGGTATAAAGAAATGACCGTTATGAGAAAAAAAATTCAACTGCAATTGGTAGTCAATTTAGAAGTGTAATACCCGGTTGCACGAAATATGTAACTAACCGTTTTCCAGTTAAAGAAAATCGGCCGATTTTTTAAAATTAAATTTAAATTTTGGCTTTTTAATGTATATCGATATGGGCCGGTTTAAGGTGTTACGCGATCCGCGCCAACAAACTACTAGGGTGGGGGCCATTTAACAAAGCCCAGTCGCAAACGGAGCTCTCTAGATACCTGACGGTCTCCAGTTGTAAGTAGCGTTACCTGCGTATACAGATCTCTGGGCAGGTGGACCAATATTTCTCCGTTACTCGTGGGACTACTATGTCAATTAATTTAAAGAATAAACAAAATAAACCCGAGATCGGGTTCCGTCTCTCCAAAGGGCGGAAACATCGAGGAAGAACTGGAACCGTGAAGGTGGAGCTTCCTCCACAGAGCCCTAGGGGACGAGTCCACGGCACCAAAGCTAGGGCCAAGTGGAACCCAAGGTAAATCCAGCACTGCCGACGCAGGATCAATTAACGTCTCTCTGTCGCTATAGGAATAGATGCTCGGTGTTCAGGATTATGGCCAAGTGGACTGCAACCCCTGAGGGGCAGCTCACGGTAGAACAAAGAGAATCCGTGGAATGGGCCAATAAAACCGTCGGCAGCAACAGCTCGGAATAGGACCCATGGGTCGAAAAGACAGCGGTCCCAGGATGAGCTGGAAGTGGTCGACACCAAACGGGGCAAACTACAGGCGTAGAAGGATACTCCTAACAAGGTGCCTAAGCACAAGTTGTTTTACGGTATTGTGAAGGAGCGTTTGTTGGTCTAGCCGTCATTGACAAGAGTCATAAACATTGGGAGCATCACTTTGGAAAAATAGAAATTAATATATAACGCACTAAACCCGGGTTTTCTTAAAGTTCTAGGAGAGAATCGGATGTATATCAAGGGCACGTTAAGCTAACGGCAGACTTAGATGCTAGATCAGTGGATATATATAAGAAGGCAGTATAGCAGAGGTAGGGGAGGTTTGGCAAGGCGGGAGGCTGGCGGGTGTAAGCAAGGAAGAGATTCATAGCACACCAAGAGCGCGCGTCTGGCCACCAACTGAACCAAGTAGTCTAGAAGAGATCCTGAATATAGGGTCTAGATTATCCATTAGGGTAATCAACAAGAAGTTGCTGGCTCCTCTTGCCGTGACTAATGGGGTAATTGACTTCGGCTTCGGGTCAATTATTCTCAGAGTCTATAAAAAAGACGAGGCTGAAAAGTACTCAGGGGAACCTGGAGAAGACGGCAACCCGTCCACACAAGAAGCAGATGCACCAGGAATGAGGACAATCCAACCAATGGAGCTGTCCGAGGTGGCTGCACTAGGAGAGGAGATGGGCAGCCGCCTTTCCCTAGTATCGGACGAGAATTACCTGTCGGACTCGGGGAAGGAGGGGGTTGCCAGCATCTTGGAACCAAGTTCCAGAGGAAGCGATACGGGCGACCCCTCGACACCGGCGAATCCAGTGGAACCAACAGACATTAGCCTGCCGCAGTGGGGAGTGAAAAGTGGTAAGTAGGCTCAACATGATAACATGCTAAATATCATGCAAATTAACCTGCACCATACGAACCCGACCACCCGACTATCAGCCATATCTCAGTGGAAATGTCGTCAAACATTCGACGATAATTATGGAAATATATGGGATTTCTGGTGTGATAACCACTTTAGGAAACCCTTCGTATTTTTTAAAGTTGTATGCTATATGCACGAGTTTTTAGCTAAAGGCATAAAATGGCACAATAAAAGAATAGGAAAATTAGGAAATTGGCTTATGACAATGGGTTAGCACCACTAATTTTTATTATAAAAATAAATAGCGAAATTCACTAAAATATGTAGATATGATAACGAAAGTTTCATCAGCTGCACCCTTACAGTAAGACATTCGTTTTCTTACGATTTTAAAATATTTTGTAAAATTTTTGAGTACTTGTTTCGGCTCGTTTTAATTGAAAAATTATAAAATGATTTCATTTAATCTGAAAAACCTATCAAAATGTACCTTTATTCATGTACATACCCTGTTTGGTTGCCATTTTAAACCTAAAAGGCGACATGAAGTACTACGAAGTAGAAAGGGAAATCCAAGTGGAAAACTTTGTGGTTACAAAACCCGCAATGGGCTCCATTCAAAACAACATATGTTGTTATGGCAGCATATATTAACTACTAAAAATAGCACCATAACAGTAAACCCAGCAACATTTTTAAATTCTAGGAGAATACTTCGGAGCCTATATAGCAGGAGAGAAAAAAAGGGTCGATTGGTACTGCAAAATTGGTCACGATACAAGGATCTAAATTGATTTAACATCGATTTTCAAGCCCTCTATCCTGCGGCAAGAAAACTTATTTTTTGAAAACTTCGAAGATTACGAAAAAGTTTGTATTAAAGATAAATTAAATGTAAAAAGTTAATGTCAAACACAGAATTGAAAATTGGAAAATTATATTTCAATTATAAACACAATTATCTATATTTAGCATTATGGTAATCTATACCTACATATTGTTACAGATTTTAAGCATATACGCCAGTTTTACCGCCAGTCTAACAAAGCAACGTAACCATTTATCTGACGCACAAGACGAATGATCAAGTTGTTGTGCACGAAATCAAAATTTATTTATTTATTATTTATAATTTGAAAGATGAAAATGGGAAAAGGTTCGAAACGAAATTTTAAATTAAGAATTTTACATGATTCTAAAATGCCCTAATTCGTATGTATATCGATATTCGAATTTTCCAATGTTCCAAATTTGATAATGACTCAGATTAAAAATCATAAAACTATATATTGACCTTTAATATTCGAGAAAATCCAAAATTTAATGTACTTGAATTTAATAAATAGAAAAATAAATAAAATTCAATGATAATTTTTATAGAATCCCACTTTAAATTCAAAATTATAAATACATAATTCAACATTTGAAATGATTTAGCATAAGTTCCTAAATTTGATTTGAAATTAAAAATTTCTGTACCACTTTAAAATTGTTGAATTTTGTCAAAATCGAATATTCCAGGACATTTAAAACCCAATAAGTGATATTTAGGACACAGAATTTTAATGTTCAGATTCAAAAGCTCAAAATTCGATAAACTTAAATTTATTGCCCGGAGTTTGTAAACTTTTTAAGCTTAAAATTAAAAATGTATGACAAAAAATTCGAAAATCTTGTTTTATATACACAAAATTTTAAAAGTTTTAAAAGATTTTGAATTTAAAAATCAAAAATCGGCACAATAATTTCATTTTCAATTTTAAAAATTATGAGTATATTCGGCAATGACCTTACGATGCATATCAATAAAATACGATAATTAAATGTTGAAATTCAAAAAATTTGCAATTGATATTGGAATGGACGGAATGTGTATAATTGTAGAAGTCAAAGGTTTTAACATTTGGTCAGTTAGATAATAAAATATTAAGTAATCTTTCCATGGATTTGAGTGAAAATAATCTGGAAACATTATTGCTAACGACCAAAGTTATATTTTTTTTAAATTTGGGTATTGGCGTTAAAGAACTATTAGTATATATGTAGTAAACAGGATACTCCATAAAACCATAAATAGCTGGTGGTTATATTTACTCGTATATATATTGATTATATAATGGTATGCGGTACATATGCGTCATGGTAAAAATGTTATTGCGCCAAAATATTTAAACGGGCTGCGTGCTTGGTATATTTTTATTTTATATTATTTTTGAATTGAAATGCTTTTATAAAAATTATCACTACATTGTGTGTAAGCACAAACATTAAACAGAGAACATCTTCATGTATATATAATAAAAGTTTATTTTAATGTCATTATAAATTTTATTCTATCCATGATCTCAAAGCGTATTTATTTTTTTTTGTAATAGATAGAAAATAGTTATATAGCAATATATACCAGAGTAATAATATCTAATGATAGTAAATATATATGGAGCAGTCATTCCATGCAGATGATGTAAGATGACGGAATTCTATATTCGCGTAGTCATGAAATGTCCTAATTTTAGTGTGCGGTGGGTTAATACACAACGAGTTACAAAAACAAGACATATTTTTATTTATACTTATGGTGTGTGCTGCTCTTCGTTATATTTCAAGAGAAACGCGAAACTTTTTGTTTTTTTAAAAAGTTATATCACGTTCAATATAACTTTATTTTGCGTTTTTCCACATTTTCTTCTTTATGTCATTTTAATTCATGTATTCATCTTATTTTACTTTATGATGATATGTTCGAAAAACGAGAAGCGCACAACACTACGAACTTTATAAATAGAATGGTTTAAATATAGATTTTCTATTGTGTTCGGACCAATTTCAAACCTTTTATCGAATTCATTTATCCGGGTGCAATGGAAAATTGTAAAAAAAATTGTTTTAAGATCTCAACTATATACGTACATATGTATATATATACCATAATAGAAATTCAAATAAAAATCAATTTGCATATCAAAAGGACGATGAAGGAAAAACACTATATTATATATTTATTATTCATCAGGATTACATTTCCCGTTTCAAGATGGTACTCGTGGAAACGGTAAAATATAGAATTTGAATAAAATTTTATTTATATTTTTTACTTGTATTCTTAAACAATATACATATATATATTCCTTATGTTTTTGTATCTATGTAGCTGTATAGATATATTTCATTAAGCATCGAATCAAATTATGAGAGTTGTATAAAAAATAAAAATTAAACAAAAAAAGAAGATCTAAAAGCTCTAATATATATCTGCTACGAAGCTAGCAAGAGATATTTTCCATTTTCTGTACATCTAAAACAAATTATTGTAGCTGTAAGCTATATATCTTTCTATATATATAAGTATGTATATAGTCGAGTATTGGATTTATAGCGAGCTTTTTTTTTATTTGACTTTTATATATTGTCTATATAGAACATGGTAAATATTTTCTTAAAATATCAATATAACAGAAAATTTCCATAATAGCAACGTTTTATTTTCGTTCTCACTGTCGTGTGTAGACATACTCGTACATAATAAAGCTTTCGTAGATTGAAAATTTCGTATTGTTTTCATTGAAGATCCATTTAACAAAATAATCAAATTAAATTTAATATTTGAATAATATGAATTTTATGAGAATTTGTACGATTAAATTATTCGTTGGACGATAATTATCAGGAAGTTTATATACCGCCCAATAGATATTAAATTTTGTATTAAAATTTGACGCTCTACTAAATGTGTCTATTAGTTTCAAAACCATCACATTGTAATGATATTATGTGGTTTTATAAGTAAAGTAATTTCTTAGATAATTATTATTATGAAAGTTATGACCAGGGATGGGCATTTACGCGTCATCTATTATTTTCTACGTTGACATGTCGACAACCCGTAGACAACGTTAACAACGTAGACAGCGTCGGTAAGGTAGACAATTCCTAGAGTGGTTTTGTCAATTCTAAACTAGCGTGACCAAATTTCTTTAGGAACAATGCGTTACTGGTGACAGTTTTATAGAATTTCCATCAATGAATTTTAATCTCTTTTCAAAAAGAGCGACCATATCAGATAGTTTTTTTATATCGTCGAAAGAACAGCTCGCACAAAAATCGGTAAAAACAGCTCACAAAAATAAGAAACATGGCACAACTGTACACACCCCGCCTCATGGTAAACATAATTTGAGTTCCGGAAGGCTATAAGAGTTGCCGAAATTTTCACAAAATTTAGTGGATGTGTTTTGATGGATGACGAAACGTACGTGAAATTGGTTTTGAAACAATTAATTAGGTCCAAAATTGTGTCTTACAAAAAACCGAGGCAATGCTCCTGCTACGAATAAGTAAACATAAAACATTGTGGAGCAAGGTTTTTGTCAAATTTTCCATAATGACGAATTTTACCGCCAATTCGTCAACACGATTAAGCAATAAAATTGTTGCCATTTAGCTAGTTCATATACGACTCTAAAGAAGCAATAAATTTATACGAGATTAATCAAATCGATGTTATCTCAAAACCATTTTGGTGCCAAAGTAACACCGGAAGTTGTGGCAGAAATAGGGAGCATCAAACAACTTGTGCGTAATTTTTTCAATAATAACGAAATTTAGTTGGATTGTATAAAGAATCCTTAATTAAACCATTGTTCGCTTTATTTCAACATATTTTCGAAAGTTATGTGCACAAACAAGGTTTTAAAAAAAACTCAAAAAATTCAATTTAATCGTATAACTTTATTATCATTCGAAAGAACATTTCTTTCCATTAATTTTTTAAGATTATTTCTTTCAAATGTTGACCGCAACTGCGATTAAGATAGCCCATTCTGAAAGTCCAATTATTGACGACGCGGTCAAGCATTTCGAGTGGTATGTCTCAAGTATAGCTGGTTTATCCAAGTAGGATTTGGACTTTACATAGCCCCAAAGAAAAAAAGTTTAGAGGTTTGGTATCACTCGATTTAAATAGCCAATTCATTGATCCGAAGATTTTACAGTCCCATAAATCAGACTAAACCGTTTATTTGGTCGCGTATCATCCAATAATGTAAATTGGGATTCAAACTTTTCGATGGTATTCCAAATAGTGGTCAACAAGAAACAAATGAAAAATTTACTTGTAGTTGGAATCACACTTTCATATGGTATGTGAATCTCGATTTAATTAGAATCATATTTTAATTTGTTTCTAACTGCGAATCGCTCTTTTAGAAAATACAACTGGCACACCCGATTTCAAATCGCTAAAATATCGTATAGGTTGTTGACATTATTTTAATTGTTGACGTTGACAATAAACACTGCAAAAGTAATCTACGTAATATTTTACGTGTCGCCAACGGTGTGGTTATCGTAAATTTAAAAATGATCGTTTTTAACATTATCGGATGAAATTAATGGGCTTTGCTACATACACCTATGGAAATGATGGTTTTTGCTAATGAATAAACTACGGTTAATTTAGTTTTGAATCAATTTCATTTTATTATCACTGATTCAGTTTTGTACGGTTGTAGAAATAAAGGAACTATAAAATATTTATACTAAAAATTAAACTAACTTGAATTCAAAATAAATATACATAAAAGATATATCACAAAAAACTTCTTGAATTTAAACTTGAAAGTCCTACATCTATTGGTATTTATCACGCTCTTATAAAAGTTGTTCTTCATTATCTTTCCAATCATTTCCAAAATATTTGGATAACAATTAATTAACATCTTTCTTTTTAGTCAATTTAACTGATATACACAATCGCAGACCTTGCGATTCCTATTTCTGACCTGTAATTTACCTCACATTGAACTAAAATGCTGTTGGTATCGCGGCTCAAAATGAATCGCTCCACCTGGTTACGCTGAAAGTTGCATTGACTTAAATACTGGACACATTTCCGAACCCAGTTTAAAAATCTACCCATGGTCTTCGTAGATTTGTAAATATTCTTAAGGTTCTATAATTTATTCCATAGATTTTAGTTTTTTTCGACTTGAGCAAACCTTTGTCAAGAGAAATAAAAGACTAGTACTGGTACAAGAAACATGATTTGAATTTGATTAATTTGAATGGGAGCATCAGTATGGAGCCACTTGGTAAGTATACCCAGCACGGCCGAGTTTTTATTTTGCACCCAACATCCATCACACATTAATCGAACGACCAGTTTATTTGCTAAATTTGTAAGACAAAGTATATGGTATAGAGCTGAAGCAATCTCATTGCTATCTTTTGGACGTTCGTTGCAAGCCAAATATATAAGAAGACTTTTCCATTTGATAGATCCGATTTGGATGTGCCTTGCACAATGACATAATGTTAGTTAGGCTACTTGATTAGTTACCATATTTTTTTGGAACAATAGCGTAATCGTATCTTTTACCTCGAAGAGTATCAACCCTTTTTTAATTAATAAATCGTTTTCTAAACTGCTTGTTTTCAATTTTTAGCTGTTTTTTGTACGTTTACATTGGAACTGTGGGTTTTTGCAATATATCGTCCAGAGAACTGTATGGTTTCTGCTTCTAATATCTAAATTTGAATTCATTTTCAAACCCAACTATTGCGTTTTACAACTTACTAAAGTGTGTACTAAATTGTAGATATCAGAGATATGTATTGTTTGCCAATAGAAACTAATTTTGTGATAAAATTGACAATGTTAGAATTTTGAAACTAATAGACACAAATATGTAATATATTTAAATTAACATGAGTCTGGTAGGTTGGATTTTTTAAATTTCAAATTTGCACATGTTACATCAAATTTAACCATTAACCAAAATAAAATTCAAAATCAAAAATTTTAATTACATAAACTTAACTTGAATTTTAAATTTGAGCCCCGGAGTTAGTTCGGATCAATTTAAAATTTAAATAGATCAAACTATCATCTCTCGAGATGAAGTTAAGAACCTAATTTTAAAATCCTTTTATTAAAAGTTGGCTAAAATGACGTTTAAAAATTAAAATATTTATATAGAAGCTGCTATTCCAACTGGAAGCCAATTTTCCACCACAAATAAGTTCTCACTCCAAATGACCACATACTTTTGTGCATTTTAACTTTTAAAATCAAATATTTAAAATTCTTGAAATTTTTTATAAAATTTGAAATTAATTTTTTCTGTAATTTTAGGTTTTGATTCTTCATAATTAATTGGTAAATTTTAAATTTGGGATCTATTAGATTTTAAAATTTTAAATTCGTATTTCAGAATTTTTATACTTTACGTGTATATAGTTGAAATTAAATGAGATTGAAATAAAATGTAAACAATTTTCAGCTTTTTTTTTCACAGCGAAGCGGACACACGATTTTTTTGCAGGAATACATTCAAAACAGTAGTTTAATAGTTTAGATTTAAAATTGAACAGAGGCTGACTATATGATGGTTGTGAATACCATAAGTTTATACTATAGTGCAAAGATTGCTGGTAATGTTAAATATTTTAAAAAAATTAGGAGCAAATCATACAGTAAACAGTATTGGATGGTTATGAAGTAAATTAAAAATGTATTCTCGTTGAAAAACATCCAACTAAATGTGGCAAAACAAGTTTTAGTTCAACAACAATAACAAATCTCGATTCATAGCAAATTTAATGAGAAAATTGGCTAATAATGCTAATTCGAGTTTATAGGCGATATATACAGCGAAGGTAAAGTTCAAATCTCTGAACATCCAAACCATATGATAATGAAACCTTGGAAGCCGAAACAATAACTCGACTTGTACTAGAAAGTGATTAAATTCTATGTCCTATACTAATTACAACAAACGAGATAAAATCAATGTAGAGCAGAAAACTCAGGAGGTTACTTCAGAAATTTAAAAAAAACAACCAAGGAAAGTTCGTCAATATTATAAATGCAGCCTTCAAATCAAACAACATCGTCTAAACGCTTTCAAAAAATTTTTTACGATCTTGTTATTCTGGAATTTTTCCTATTCAGGAAACTCACAAAATTTCAGATCTCACAGCTAATTAAATAATTGTTAGTAGTGTTACTCTAATTAAATGTCTAGATTCAATGGATATTTTTTCGGAAGTACCGAAATCTTGGCCTTCTATGTAATTCCCATGGGATGTTGTTGTATTTTTCACTATTACTTTCTGCAGTATATATTGCTTTATTGTATCTGCTCCTGTTTTGGTGTGTAGGTCGCAATGTTATGGTTGTATTGCATATTAAATACCAATCAAATACGATTCTTCGATTGGTTAACGTTTTATTTTGCTGGAAGCGATACGTTCAAATTTGTTTAAGCTCCATTTTATATAACAAAACCTCATTAGTAAGACTTAAGTTTCAATGTTTTCCAGTTATACATCCATATGATGACTTCCGGTGGAGTTGAAATATTTTCGAAATTATTTCCCCTGGCATTTTTTGACTCATAAGTTTCCGGGTGGAATTTTTTTTTAACATATTTTATCCGTCAGATAAAGGTAAATTATCTAGACTTATCTTCCAGTACCAATAATTTCGTAATTTTTGACTGAATATTGACATTCGAAAAATATAAAAATGATCGATTTTATATTAATGTCATATTATTTTGGTGTATTATTTAAAATTTAATTTTTAGAATTTAAAAATGTATTTTTTGAGTTATTTAATAGTTTGGTGAAAGTTTCAAAATATAATATAAAACATACATTAGACAATTCTGCATTTTTTTCATCAACCCCACCCAATTGCTTACAATTTGTAATTTTACTAAAATACTAATAAATAAAAATTGTTTTAAAAACTATTATGTTTCGGTTAGCTAAATTAGTTTAGTTACTGTTTAAAATGTATAACGTTTAGCTTCAGGCTCCATTTTTACTAATCACGTAAAATTTTCAGGCACCAATAAATGTCGGTTCAGGTAATAAACGACTTTTTAAAGGAAATACGATGTTTGCCACTTCAAAACGACTAAGCGACTAGGCTTGCAAATTTTCTGGTGGACAGACATGTTTACGGAGTGTGTTTGTGTGCAATTCATTGAATTGCATTTTAATAATTTTGTATAGCCTGAATTGCCGAATTTTAATTTTTAACAAAATAAATGGCCTCAGAGTAGTTAGGGAACCCTAGTGCAGTCCTAAAAATGTTGGGGTGACAAATAATATGTTGTTAAGGTGTATGAGTTTGGTTTGACCAATAAACCGAGCTAACATTTTCCAGTTGTTCAACTAAGAACGGAAGAAACATTACAATCGTGTTTACAGCCAGAGTTCGGATGGGTCTATTATTATTGATACACTGTCAAATATGAATCTGAGGAGCGGAGATGCCAGATCGCTCTTTATTTTGAAGTATTTTTAATTCAATGAGATAGAAATTATTTGAGTTTTTCTAACAGTTATACATATAAATGTGAATTTAATATTAAAAATACGATAATCGTCACTTCTGATCTTATCTAAAGCGAAAAAATATTTGGTCATCCCTAATAATGCATGCCATCAAAGCATTGTTTTCATTTCAAATTGTCCACGTATTAAATATGTATATTCGAAACACGAAAATACTTTATTGATTGAACTAAAGACTCAACCCACATTCCAAATCTCCTTAAATATTTAATAAAAATCGAGGCATATACATATATCATCTATGTATGTGACTTGTTGCAATTCTTTAAAAATCCTAGATATTTAATACCAATTTCAAAATTGTTGTCATTTTCATCCTTCGTCGTCATTATATATACGAGAGCCAACATGCTGAGAATAGTAATGATTCGTAACCTTTTTTTTATTTTGTTTGTTTGTTCGTTTGTATGCTACACCAAATACACATCCCTAAATAATCTTATAAAAATAACCTTGGTATGTACATACATATTCTGGGATAGAATAAAAAATATTTTTCTATTTTATTAGTTTAATTTACCAAAACAACAATCCCTTTGAATTGATATAAGTACATTTAAATTTTTATTTGGCTGAGCAGTAGCACCCTACATATACTCGTATACAAACAAATAAATAAATAAGGAATCTAAAATCTTTGAATAAATACATAGGCATACAAATTTAGGAGAAACATCTGTCATTTTAGGGTTTTCAAAATAAACGAAACCAACCAAAACAAAATTTTTTTTTTATCCTTTGGTATCCGAGTTCGATGTTTTTACTACCTGCGTTACAAATGGTGACGCTCCACTGCAGTGTTTTTCGGTCAATTTGTTGATTTTTGTTTGGTAACTTCAATAAGTACTCTTGTTGTTGAATTCAGGATGCGTGACAAAAATTACGATAATACTGTTTCAAAACAATATATTGGCTTCTATATACCTGGTTTCGTTCACGGTGTATATTTTTATAATTTAAAATTAATTTGTGGCCATTAAATTTAATTAAACCGACCAAGGGTATAAAAAAAGGGTATACGTATGCAAAAGAAAAAAAATGCAAATTTGCCAACACCTGTTGATATAGACGGTTTCTAAATGGAGGTTGTACATCTTTATATATAAATGTTATAAATATTTGATGAATTAACTAATTCAATTTAAATGAGATTACGTCAATTTTACTGGATCTGTGAATAAATTTCGATTTTATAAAGTTAAAAACATTATTTATATTTAACCAACCAATCTATGTATAAGATGTATCAAGAATGTAATCTATAAACACGATTATGTATTTTATAAATTTAATTCTATATTTAAACAAGGAAAATCCTTATTTTCGTCTTTAGATAGAAATACATACATAATATCTCTCATATACATACATATCTATACAAAATTAAAGTTTAGATCCTGGAATTAAAAAAAAATAAAATAAAATAAAAATCCCTTTGTGCTACGCTACGAGCTATATAAATACGTACAGTAGTTTTAGTTGGAACGGATAAAATACCATGATATATAAAGTTAAATCTGTAACAAGGAGAGATGTTAAAAGTTATGCAAACATATATGGGGCAATATAATATATAAAAAAGATACAAAAACGTTTTTCAAAACTTTAATCTGTTTGAGTAAAGAATGTTTGTAAAATAGTTTTGGATTTATTGCTTTGTACTTATCGAGGAAAAAAACGATATATGTATGTACATAAACCCGTCAAAAAAGTCATAAAATAAACAATACATAAATATTTTCTTTTAGACAACACTAAATTTATATATATACAGTACATATGGATGTACATAAAAAAACATAACAACACAAAAAAATGTATGTGGTATAGACAGCAATCCACTCTATATAAATAACGACCCAGTCAAATCGAAACACCGCGCACCAAATATCGAATTTGTTTTTTCGGTGTGCACCGATAATTCCTTTGAGCACAGTTAAATAATCACTATCTTCGTATACACACAAACAAATATGTATATAGAGAAAAAAATAAAAAAAATTCTGGTCATCAGTTTTCCAAGGGAGATAAAATAATTTTCCATAATAAAATTTATGGGATTTTTATTTCCCAAAATATTATATTATTGTTTATATCATGGAAATTTTTTTTTTGCATTCTATTTTTTGTTTTTCATGTTAATATGCCCAACACCCTTACCACCCACCCACCCAACAACAGCAACACGATTATAGATATATTTTGTATTTTCCAATTAGTTTACATTCTGCGATTATTTATTAAGACCGAGAAAGAGAGAGAGAGAGAGCAATGTATACATATATAAACTCCAATTTAAACTTGTTACTAAGTTTAGTTTAAATACAAAGCGAAAGCTTTTTTTTTTGTTTTAAGATAATTTAAATTGAACATGAAACTTTTGTTTTGTTTAAATATTAGCCTTAGAGTATGTATTTAAAGAATAGTGTGCATTGTGCAGCAACAGCAATTAAAAACTATTTTCTCCATTTACACTATGTATTTGCTATTATTGTTGGTTGGTTTTTTCATTTTTGGTATATAAATAATAAAAGTTTGGATAAATTTTTTATTATGTAACTTGAAAATAAGAATAAAATTAATTAAAAACGAAACCATAACAAATTTATTTAAATAGACTTGTAATTATTAAATTTTTAATTATGATGATGGAATGACGTAGCTACTATACACTTTTAAGGTCGGGTGCTCGAGTTTACAAAAGTTAATATTTTTTTATTTTATTATATTTTATCGGTGAATATGTCAGATTATAATCGATTTTCTTCTAAATTCTAAAGTACATAAGTACGTACACACGTAAGATGAAGCAGAAAAAAAAACCAAATTCATAATCCTTTTATACACTTTCAAAATTTAATCATGAAAAAAAAAGTTCAATTTAAAAAATATAATTGAATTTTCTTGTATACCAGGGCATACAATAATTTTACTTGTAAGATGAAAGCTTCACTTTATATTTTTCACACATACAAACAAGAAAAATCAATATATAACATTATACGTAGAGTATATCACAGACATAGTTATAAATTATATCTTCCATCACATAAAATAAAACTTCCGGTATTGTTCTTAATCGAAATAAAATTGCATGATTTACTTCTGTTGCAGTTTAAAAAAAAACAATAAAAAAGCTCACAATTGGATATAAAATCCACATCATTTTCAATTAGTTTCAAATAAAAGCCATTTTTCCGACGCAAAGCACACAATTGAATTTGATAAAAATGTGACATAAATAATATTTTGGTATTGTACTGTGAAATACAAAATAAAAATTTGTTCGACAAAATTTTATATATTTTTTTTTATTTCTTGTGATACTTGTGAAAAAGCTCGATTTTTTGTTTGAATCTATTCATTCGAATTTTTTTTATATTTTTGATGTTTGGATCAATAAATATGCACACACAAAATATAAAAGTAAAACTATTATACATATTATATAAAGGGGTGTGGGAAGGCAACACAATTTATAAAAATGTATGTGATAACTTTAGGTCAATTGAGCTACCATACGTATATATGTGAAATTAATGGGAAAGAATTGAATGAAATATTATATTCAATGTTAGGATTTCAAACAAAAAATTTCGACATTTCATAGAGTTTGTTTTGTTTTTTATGTTATGTTCGAAAACTATTGAAATATTATGTACATCTATCAAGTAACTCAAAATGCAGCCAACTATAAACTACTTAATTGATATAAAAGTCAACAAAATATATCAGACAAAAGAAATCAAAGTTGATAAAAGTTTTGATAAATTATAAAACTTTATACATCTACTCGTAAATAGAAATAACAAAAGTGGTAAAGGTTTGATGACAGTCGAGTGTCAAAAATTAAATTGACATTATACTGTGAAATTTGGATACAGCAAACTAGACAAGGTTAAACAGAGTAATATGATTAATTTAAATTAAGGTCCCATAACACGAAAATACATACACCAACTTAAATTGTTTTCAATATATTTTCGTTAGATGGCAGCTACTGGATTGTAGTCAGTTAATTGCAACGGAATTTCAGTCATTTAGGAAATTATCATGAGGCTGATTAAATGGCTCATAAACTCGTTGGTCCCAACATAATATATATACGTATGTGTATATACATATGTATGTCATCTATTTTCCATACATTACAAAAATTATGGGTGTGAAGTTTATACTAAATAAATACGAAGCTGTAGAGAATTTATTTCTGAGATTTGTATGTACTAGCTACATATTTGACGTATTTTAAAATCGTGTTCTATAACTGTACTAACATAAATCTGAAAAAAAAAAATTAAATTAAAATTGAATTTGAATTTTATTTCACAAACATTTATTTAGTTTTGTAGACGTGGATTAGAGATGCTGGTGATGGACTAACATTTTTAATTTAGATTATGTCATGTGACCTATCAAATGAAACGTATTTTTATAAGCAATCTAGTGGTACACATTTTTTTGATCAGTTATGGGAATTTTTAATTAAGTTATCACTTCATTTTAACTGAAATGTGATTTACTTTTTGTGATTTGTGAACTGAATTTTTAATATTCTTAATTAAATGTGAAATAAATTGGCTTTAAATGTTTAGAAATGAATAATATATTTTAGTTTTCTATTTTTTCTTTCTTAAAATCCAAAATCCGCTACATTATGAAACTAAACAGAAAAACCGAAACCAGATTTTGCGATAAGTGAATGTTAAAATCTGACTACTACTATCACGTATAATTACATAGTGCAGTGGATTGTTGAGACATTTAATTATAAACTATGTATTACGTACATTTCATTAAAATTTAAAAAGTTTATTATCATTATTAAAATTGGTTGGAATCTACGAGGATTCCACACTCAATGTCACAAAGGCCCGTGGTGCAAACTCAGGATTCTATCTCATTTCGCAAGCGCGCACTGCTACCTTCGCAACTGATATAAATTTAAAGACCTAAAGTTGTATACCTGAAGCCAAATAGAACTAAAAGTTGAACAACTGCTCACGAAGTGTAAGCAGTCATCATCCTCCTAAAAGTAATCCTCGCAAATAAAATCATGAGCTAAGCACAAGAAATTTGAGAAATGGGATTCGGGTAGTAGTTTGCCATTAACCATATACCGATTTCTAGTAAACATGAAGAATAATTTTTAAAAATTTGTCTAGGGCTCACTATAGAACCGAAAACATTTCATGCACCTCAGGCGATATGCTGCAGATCAGGCTGTGCCTAAAATAAAAGTGCGTAACTGAGGGATGGATTCCATAGCAAGAAGTGGAGTCGGGGACATCGCCCCACTTATGGTTCTACAACAAAATTTTGTAGACCATTAAGCTTGGCTACAGAAGCCTTTAGGTCAACCACTGGCCACCACACAATAGAAGCGTACGATAGTAGCGGTAGGACCAGTGATTTATAAATATAGGAAAGCATCCTAGGGCTTAAACACTAGGATTTCCTCTTCTAAAGCTCTTCTACATTGCCAAAATATGGCAGTTGCTTTTTTAAGCAGCCTTTGGTAATCTTAGCAGAAACTAACACCTCATCCAGCTCCTCCTCCACACTACGAGACTTGAGCATTGATTCAATGCATAAGATAAGGGTGGGATCAATACCAAAATTGATACAGGCAAAAGTGATCGTAGCAAACAAAGTGCTATCGAAAGCTCCCGCAATATCCGGGAAAGAACCCACAAGAAACTCCTTATTATTAAGATATTTTTTAATCCTGGTAACAAGTTCAAGTAGGGCGGTTTCATAGGACTTACCGACTCTGTAAGAATGTTGCATGTTACTGAATGGGGAGGTGATTAAAAAATGGTCTCCAATGAATCTATCGACAATTCTTTTCAGAGCTATAAGAAAAGTTGAGTCCGTATAATCAGACTTACCTGCATTCGGAATAGAAATAGCTCTACTCATACTCTAAGATTTTGGTACAGAACTAAAAGCAATGCACACTTGAAAAACAATCTGAATCTTTTTGCGATAATCGATAAAAAAAAATTCTTCGTAAAAATCAAATCTCTCTGCTCTCATGTTTCAATCACCGATACTATATTCTTGTATTCTGTATCGTAACTTGACATCTTGGTGTAATTTATTTAACAACAATGTTATCATCCTCATTTTCACTTATTTTGCAATTGAGTTATGTTTGAGTATATTAAACTTAAAAGTTATCTGCTTACAAGTATATATTATCCAGTAAAAATCCGCTCGGATTTAATTTTAAAATTATTGTTGGTCAACCGCAATTAATATTGATATATCTTACCAGTATTACTATATATCTTTCATATCCGCTATAAGACAACCATAAATTCAACGAATATAGTAAAAAAAAAAAGTTGAGAACATATTTTAAGATTTTTGTCAGCGATAGAAGCGGTAAATATATGATTCTAAATAATGATCGTAAATTTGAACCAAGTATCCCCTATAATTCCTTTTCTATTCATATGTGTTCTTTATTATTTAATTGTATATCCATACCTCCAGCAGTATTGCTCTGTTTTAACCGAGAAACAATCGAAAAATAGAAATAATAATAGGCTTTAGGGAAAATCCATCATAGCCGCGCTTAAAATATACATTCAGAATACATCATTTTTTAGTACTGAACTGAAAAAGTTGACCTAGTGAGTACCCCTATTAAAGTTGCCAGAATTCCGATTTTGGGAAGAACTTTCAGTCTTTGAAGCAATTTGTACTTCCCGAAAACAATGAACTTTCCAGTGTTTTTAAAATAGTTTGAAAACAATCGCTACTCCATCTAGAAAAGCTTTGTACATATAACTTATTTTAATTATCCTCCAAACAACTATATGCATAATGTGATAATGGTTTAAAAAGAAATTTCGTATAAAGAAACTATTCTTGAATGGCTGCGACTCTTGAATAATTGGAAAATTGGAGAAATTTTAAAACCAGAACATATGGGTATAACTGTAGTAAACAGAATTATTTTTGTTAGAAGCAATGGTTCTGGAAATCCAGAAAATGATTTTTTTTGGATTCAATTGAAATTTTAACTAAATTCTTGCCGCATTTGGTTGTTTGTGCAACTTCCAATTTTCTGGTTCAGAAATAAGCAAAAGCCAAATACTAGTTGAAAACCAAAACAAATAGATTTTTTTAGAGACCGTTAAATATCTAATTATATCCTTTGGATATTAGGAGAACTTAGTAGAAATTCATAGACATTTGAAGCCATTTAGTCCAGAAAAAAAAGTCCAGAAAAAAAGGCATGGTATAGAGAAATACGAGTTGGAAACTCAAAAAAGTTTGGTTTAAATAAACGTAAATGATAGTTTCCAGCATTAAGCAAAAACTCTAGCTAGACTTTGAGAGGACTCCAACATTTATTTTGATTTGTTTTATTCTTTTTTATAATCTTTAGCTTTTTTTATAAATTGTCTTTCTTCGTCCTACTTTAAATAAAAAATTTCCGGCAACATCATTTTTTACTCGCATGAATATCAGTCAGCCCTACCCTATTTAAATTACATTAATTTAGGATTTCAAACTGGTTTAGTTTACACACGTTATCAGGCAGATTTATTCAATATTTTGTCTGAATTTGTTCTGAATGAATTTACTTTTAATTCGGCAACAACAATATGATCGTTTTTAAAGTTAAGAACCAGTTTAATTGCGTTTGGACAAAAATTTGTCGTGGAAACAGAATATGGAGTGCTGTATTCTGACAATGCAGCAAGGCGTTCTCAGAGGTATATCATCGAAAACAAAATTCATTCGGATACACTATAGTAAAAATAATAAAAGGAAAATATTTAAATCATGAACAAATCTGGGATTTTGTTAAATAATGAATTAGTGCTATAATGAATTAAAAATAATGTGCTGTGACCGACAGGCATTATTTTTTGTTGACAGTTTATTTTTAGACTGACTCTGGAGTCTACTTACGGTAAGGGCAATATAGTGTTGCAGACAGAAATCATAGCCCTATAGTTCTATGTGCTAGCTATGTGATATACAGTCCACTCCCAATATTTTTGCAGACTTGTAAATGTGTATATGTATTTAGAAGACTGGGTGTGGCTGAGCAGAAGATAGTTCAAAATATTTTAAAAAAATATTTTTAATTCTAATTTTTCACTTTTAATTATAAAAAAAATCGT
The DNA here is from genome assembly GCA_951394425.1 of Tipula unca. Lineage (NCBI taxonomy): Eukaryota > Metazoa > Arthropoda > Insecta > Diptera > Tipulidae > Tipula > Tipula unca. The sequence goes on from OX596381.1 coordinate 136,099,742, forward strand.
TCACGGAAGAGTCGATATTTAGCTAACGTGGAAGAAATTTAATTCATATTTTTGGGTTGCTAGAATAATTTAAATTAAAAAAATAATGCCCGCCACGAGAGTAAAAGAAATACTTAAGTGGAAAAGATGATCCGCGATTTTATATCGATCAAACATCTAGAAAGGTTGCTGAACGACAGGAACTTGTTTGGAATGTTACATCTAAAAATAAATAAGGTAACACAAGGTAGAAGAATTAAAAATTGACGTGGAATTTGATTGTAAACAGCTACAACAATTGTCTGAATTTAAATAGGGGAAGGCGCATGATGCAAATGAGGGAAGATGAGTGTTCAAGAAATCATTCATGCCGTGCATTCTAGAAAGTCACAAGATAACGAATGAGGAAGTCGAACGAGTACATTGGCTAATGGCTGAAGACGAGGAGATGAAAAGAAAGCGTACTGTAAAACCAATTGTTGATTTGACTATATTAAGTGATGAACAAAGTCCCCATTGTTCGTTAATTTTCTTGGGAGTTGGTACCCTGTTAAAGTTTGCCGATAGTCCCAATCCGCAAAATAGCGATCAGGAAGATAATTTAGCTATGAAATATATTTTCTCTTCCCAGCTGAAAATTGTAGATAAAAAAGATTTTTAAGGTTTGAAGTATTTTTAACGCTAGAATAGAAGAATTCAGACAGGTGAAAAAAATTGTTTTAAATATTGGTAAAAAAAACGTTTCATATAATTAACTTGAGAAAATTGGGTTTTTCTACTACGTATGTTTGGGCAAAATTGAAATTTGTATAAAATCACCCTTTAGACTCTAGAGTGAGATATCTCGAGATGGCTTGATTTAGTCGAATTCTGGCGAATTTTAATTTTCCAAAACTAGGGTGTTATCCCTCGAGATAGCATGTTTTTGAGTATTTTGGAGCTATCACTAGACAATTATACTTATTGTTTTTAGTGTAATCTATTTTTTCCCATACAAATTTAATTCTAACTAATCAAAAGCGGTGTATTATATCGTGACAAAATATCTTGAAGTCGAAGAGAATAAAATTTTAATATCTTACGACACATAATCGGAAAGCGAACCAAATTTATTTACGTACAACAACAAAATTATAATAACAGATATTTACACAAATTAATTGAAAAAATAATAAAATTTCATTGGCACATAAATATTGATTGTACCGAAATCAGTGTTTCCAACTATTATTTTTGGTTGTTAAGATAGTGCTAGAATGACAGTATAAAGTGCTAAATAATTTCAATTCGGAAACTTAGGTCCTGGTTCATTCACAAAATGTATAAATTTTATATCCCTAATTTCACTGAAATTGTTTATGGATAAAACGTTACTATGTACTTATTTTCCTTATTTCTTATGTTTAACGCACATTTTTCAAAAATAAGTGAAACTACATATTTCCATTAATTGCTCGAACCCTTTCACAAATTGAATGAAACATTTCTCGAATTCGAATTATTTTTTCGAAACAGTTGAAAAATCATTTAAAAAATTTATTAAAATGTCCATATAGCAGAGCTTTCACCAATTAATAACCTTTTTGTAATACACTTTGATTTTAAATTTTTAGTCATACGCCAAGGTAAAACTAATGAATTTTGCATTATTAAAAAGAACTTTTCAAAATATAAAAATAAGCATTTGTTCTTTAATTAAAGAAGCCAATGATTACAAATAACAAAATATTAATTTCTTATTGGAAGGACAAATAAATGTTTTCACAAAGCTGCGTTTGTCATAAAAGAAGTTTTATACCAGATCGGAAGCAAATATTTGCTTTTTAATTATAAACACATTATAGATAATTACAAAAATTAAGAATTTAATGTCCAATTCGAATGACAATATTGTGAAGATTAATTTGAAAAAGCTCAACTTTTCATAAAATAGCTTTTAAAGGATATCAAGGGTAAATAAAATATTTTCACTTTTGTTTTAATTAAAGAACCAGATAAGTGATTACAAATATCAAAATGTGTGTACTTCTAATGGAACAATGTTGTAAAACTTTTTTGTCGGATTGGAATCAATTAAAATAACATAAATACACTTATAATTTAATTTAGATAATTACAAAATAGAAATACTGTATTTCTTCAAAAAGTGCTACTTTCATAAAGGAGCTTTTATGTTGGATCGTAATTGAATAAAAAAAATGTACACGTGTTATTTAATTACAAAATGAGATGATCACCAAATATTAAATTATTAATTTCCAATTAGGTACACAAGTGTGTAACTTTTTAACAAATAGTTCATTTTTTATAAGTGAAGTTTTTGGTGGATTGTATTCAATTGGAATATTAACACTTTGTGTTTTAACTAAATAATTCGATGGTCGCAAATTTGAAATATAAATTTTCGAAGTGGAAGGGCCTCTTTTTTTCAAAAAGCTCTGTTTTAATAAATATTTTTATGTTGCAGCGGAATCAACTGGAATAATTACGCCCGTTCTTTAATGTAGAAGCAAATCATTATGATTATTAAACATTTAATTTTCAATTTTCAAGGGCAGACATGAAACTTTTTTCCAAAAGCTCATTGTTTCAAAAGGTAATGTAGGATCGGAAAAAAATATTTGATCTCTTTAAATAAACAGATAATTGTAAATTCCAATTAGAACAATAATGTGTAACTTATTTTCAAAAGCTTAATTTTTCAAGAAATAGCTTTTATGTCAGATCAGTGTGAAATAACATATTTACACTCGTTTTTTAATTATAGAAGCACATGATTACAAATACCTAAACTTTTAGGACAATTGTAAAACCTTTTCTCAAAAGTTCATCTTATCATCAGTAAAACGTTCAACGACCATCGAAAGTTTTTTCAAAAAAAAACTCAACTTTTCATAAAATGAAATTTGTTCACGCCTGACGGAAAAAATTGTAAATGTTCGTCGCAGTACAAAACCAAACACATTAAATTAATAATTACATAACCGTAATTTGTCTATAGGGTTTTGTGCTTGCGACGATCATAATTTTTGTCAAGTTGATTCATTCCATTTTCGTCTGTCATACGACATCATTGTATAAATTAAATATAATCTTCAATAATAAACCGAATTAAAATATTGTGTATCAATATAATAAAATATAAATCAACGTCGATATTAAAAATAAATAAAACTAAAAATAATAAATAAATTCATAATAAAACTAACTTCGAATTATTAAACAAACATAGTGAATTGTTTTATTTTGAGATACCATATTACCATCGTTCATCGTCGGACAGCGAATCTTCGTTTATTGGAAATCATTTTTTATTTGGAAATTTCATTTTTCATTTTGGTCCTTCGAGCCGGATTATTGAAAGAGCCGGATTATTGAAAGAGCCGGATTATTGAAAGAGCCGGATTATTGAAAAAGCCGGATGTTTAAAAATGTGGACATTTAAAACAGTGTGTGTAAAACAGTTACTTGTTATTCAAGTTCATTACTACGAAACACGTAACCTAAAAAACGTTCACCGCATGTTTTCGACATCTTCAACTTATACATCCATAAATTTGTTATTGTAAAATACATAACCTGAAAACGTTCACCGCATGTTTTCGACATCTTCAACTTATACATCCATAAATTTGTTATTGTAAAATACATAACCTGAGAGCGGTCACCGCATGGTTCAACATCTTCAAACCATCATCTAAAAAACCAATTTATTCATCAAAGTGTACACATTTGTCAACATCTAACAACACGCAGTGGACAAACTATTTGAGAGTCATCACATCATTTGTTGGGCAAACCAGCTGAGAGTCATCGATCATTTTGTGTAAGTGTGGTAAATTTATTTCTTTTTAAATCAATTAAGTAGTATATACAATAGTTAAGAATAAGTTGTGTACGAATTGAATTGTTATCAATTGTTGTTAATTGTTCGATTAATTGAATTGGCGCGGTAATTTCGTGGGAGATTGTTTTGGTTTTTGTAACAATACGCGTACAAAATGCCACCTGATGAGACAACCAAAGACAACCTTGATTTATTGAAAAAGCAGAGAGCAGCCTTCAAAGGTCAATTGACCTACTTCAGGAATCAATATGCTTCTGCGTCCACCCTGGGAATGTTTGAGTCATTACTACGACGAATACAATTAGTGTATGACAAGTATAGTACAGTACAATTAAAAATAGAATCAATAGATGATACTTCAGTGAGTGATCGTGACGGTTTTGAGGACGATTACGGCAAGTTGGAATCTATGGTTTTAAACAAGATTCACGAGCTCAAGAGAGTTGATGAATCAATCACTTCTCCCTCATTTCAAAATAATTCACTACATGAGAATTCGACTGTGAATAACAGTTCAATGGGAATTCGTTTACCCGAGTTAAAACTTCCTTCGTTTAGTGGTGTAGATTCCGACTGGCTGTCGTTTAGAGATATTTTTGTAGATTTAATTCATAGCAAACCAATTGATTCAACCGTAAAATTTGTATATTTGATTTCACATATTCGTTCTGGGTCCGCGTATAATTTAATCGAGAATCTTCCAGTTACTGCAGAGAATTATGAGACTGCATGGAAGTCCATATGCGATCGATATAATAATGAAATATCTATTCAAAGGATCCATATGAGAGAAATTTACGATGTCAAGGTTCCCCAAGAAAATTCGCCGAAATCATTACAATTCTATATTGACCACGTTGTGAAACATTATAATTCGTTGAAATCTTTAAAGGTCAATATTCATGAATGGGATTTAATGTTGACACATCACTTAACTCATCGATTAGATAATCTTTCTAGAGCGGAAGTAATTAAAAATTCGAAATCCAATAGTATACTTCCCTTTGCAGACTTAATACAAATTTTAAGAAATCGCGTACATCTACTGCAAACTTTACAGTCTAACACTTCGCAACAACCATCACGGCAATATAGAGACCCAAGAAAGTCTACTTCGACTTATAACAAATCGTCTGCGTTGATGTCCAATTCGAACAGTTGCGACTATTGTGCGGGGTCTCATTCAATAATTCATTGTCCATCGTTTAATGATGAGAAGCTTTCGCCGCAGATGCGATTTCAATTTATTCGTGATAATAAATTATGTACTAATTGTCTTATTTTAAAACACAATGTGCGTGACTGTACCAAACCACCATGTACAATATGTTCATTGAAGCATAATATAAGACTTCATTTTCAAAGTTATAAAAAATTTAACTCACAAAGTTCTTCGTCGGCAGATGTACATACTTCAAATAATAAACCTTCATCAACATCAGCCGCACAACCGACTTCAACTACTAATCATGTGAATCCGCTAAATACAAGTTGTCTATCGTCAAGTCTGTCTTCACATACCAGGCCCAGTAACACAGATTCGAATTCTGACAAAGGAAAGAGCTTCGTAGCAATGCAAAAAGCAGTTATGATTGGCACAGCCCTTGTAACTGCAACTGCATCAAATGGTAATAATTTAGTGTGTAGAACTCTACTTGATAGTGGATCACACATGAACTTCGTTTCAAATGAAACATGCAACCGATTAGGAGCCAAACGGCATCCAACCTTCAAAACTATTTCGGGTATTGGTGGTAAGGAATCTTCAATTAAACACAAAGGTTTTTCTAACTATAACATCGCGAGTATCTAGTTATACCATAGATTTAAAATTTTACGTAATTCCAAAAATTACAAACGAAGTACCTTCGATACATTTTGACTTCGAATTGACATCCATTCCCGTCGAAATTAAGTTAGCTGATCCACATTTTAATGTACCCGATCGTATCGATTTATTAATAGGTGTTGAAATTTACAATCAACTGTTTAAAGGGGATTATGTTAAATTATTCAAGGATCTTCCTCCGTTTTACAACACCGAGTTAGGCTTCGTCGTGTGTGGTAAGGCTGAATCCGCATCTGTGAAGCATAAAATAAAGCAACCATATGTTGTTCTTTGTAGTATTGAAACTCTTGGATCACAGTTAAAACAGTTTTGGGAACTGGAAACTATTTCGCTCAAAAACACATATTCGTCCGAAGAAAAATTATGTGAGGAGCACTATACTAAGAATGTTAAAAGATTACCATGTGGAAGATATTCCGTTGCACTACCCGTTTAGCCGAACATAGACGAATTAGGAACTTCAAATCTGTCTTCTAGTCGTCAGTTCCTCTCACTAGAAAAACGTCTTCGCCTGAGAGAGGATATTTATGAACAATACCGAGAGTTTATATCGGAATATATATCATTGGGTCATATGATCCCAGTAACACATCGAAGCGACTCCAAAACTTACTATCTGCCACATCATTATGTGGTCAAAGACAGTAGTACAACTACGAAATTGAGGGTAGTGTTCAATGCGTCCGCCAAAACGTCGTCACAGTTATCATTAAATGACTGTCTAATGGTCGGGCCTACTATTCAGCAGAATCTTTTTTCTATTATTCTTCGCTTTCGCAAACATATTTATGCGTTTTGCGGCGACATTGCAAAAATGTACCGCCAGGTTCGCGTCCATGACGACCAACAAGATCTGCAAAGAATTTGGTGGCGAGATAATCCGTCTAGTGATTTACAGTCATTCAAATTATGTACTGTGACGTATGGTACGGCTTGTGGACCGTTTTTGGCTACGCGGACTCTTAAACAATTAGCCATCGATGAGCAAAATAAATTTTCAGCCGCTTCAACGGTAGTAATTAACGATTTTTACGTTGATGATGTTGTAACTGGTTGTTCAACACTTAATGATGCTTTAAAATTAAAGACTGAATTAATAAATTTGATGAAATTGGGAGGTTTTGAACTTCGGAAATTTTGTTCAAACCATCGGTTACTATCTTCAAATGATCAGCCACAATCTCAAGTTTCGTTAATATTAGGATTGTCGTGGAACACAGATTCTGACAACTTTGAAACGAATTTGGATAAACTTTCCGTATGTTCGTATTGTTCAAAAAGAAACATGTTATCGGAAATATGCCAGCTCTTCGATCCGTTGGGATTGTGTGCACCAATAATCGTCACAGCAAAATTATTTATGCAAACTTTGTGGACACTTCAAGACATCGGTTGGGATGATCCTATTCCAGATAATATTGCACACAATTGGACGAACTTTAAGTCCGAGTTAAATAATTTGAAAAGGGTTGTAGTACCAAGATGTGTACTGATCTCAGATGCTAAACGAGTTGAGTTGCATGGGTTTGGCGACGCGTCTGAAAAGGCATTTGGATGTGTAATTTACATCCGAGTGACTGACTCCTCAGATCGTCATCATGTAAAGTTACTATGCTCGAAGTCAAGAGTTGCACCACTTAAAAAACAAAGTATTCCTCGTTTAGAGCTTTGCGCAGCACTCTTGTTAGCTGAGACTACACATAAGCTTTTGAGTATTCTTGACATATCATTCGATACAATTTTTCTTTGGTCTGATTCAGAAATAACATTGTTTCGTATTAAGTCAGAACCAAATAAATATTCGACATTCGTAGCAAATCGAGTAGCAAAAATTCAAGAATATAGTTCGTCGACTAGCTGGTATTACGTTAACACATCATTAAACCCAGCTGATTATGTGTCCAGAGGCCTCATGCCGTCTGAATTTCAAAATGCGACATTGTGGTGGTCTGGACCGGAATATTTGTTTCAATCCAAAGATGAGTGGCCAAAATCCAAGAGTCTTCCACTTAGCTTCGATCTCATGAATTTAGAAACTCGCCAAACTTCGACTACGGTTCTCAGCCAACCAAAAAATTATGATATCTTCAACCGATATCATTCATTCACTATGTTACTTCGAGTTGTAGCCTATATTTTTCGATTCTATAATAGTGCTAAATCCAAACGCAAGTTATATTCCTCGATAGAATTCAGTCCAATTGAAGTTAGTTGTGCGTTAAACACATTAATAAAGCTCGTTCAACATACTGAATATGACGATGAAATCAAGTGTATAACTAATAATAAGATAATCCCTAATAAAAGTTCACTTCGAGTCCTGGCTCCGTTCATGGATGCTGACGGGATATTAAGAGTCGGTGGACGACTTCAAAATGCACCGATCTCATACAACCACAAACATCAAATCGTATTGCCAGGAAACCACGTACTTTCCAAATTAATTGTTCAACATGAACATAGTAGGTTACTTCATGCAGGTCCACAAGCCTTATTATATAGTCTTCGCTTAGTATATTGGATTGTCGGAGGTCGAAATCTATGCAGGACAGTAGTAAATCAATGTATACGATGTTTCTACGCTCGTCCACATACACTAAATCAGATAATGGGCAATTTGCCAACAGATCGGGTAACCGAATCGGCCAGACCGTTTGTAATCGTAGGAATCGACTTTTGTGGGCCGTTCTTTGCCAAATCGACTACAAGATCAAAGCTGAATATCAAAACATATATCTGCCTATTCATATGCTTCACTACTAAGGCTGTTCATTTAGAATTGGTGATGAACCTAACGACTGAATCGTTTATTTCATGTCTTCGTCGATTCGTCTCCCGTCGCGGAATGTGCTCAAAAATATACTCAGATAACGCTACCAATTTCATTGGAGCTCGTTCTGAACTTCGTGAGCTCAGAGAACTATTTTTATCGCAACAGTTTCAATCCGAAACAACACGTTATTGTACATCCCAGAAGATAGATTGGCTGACTATTCCACCTCGGTCTCTACATTTTGGAGGATTATGGGAGTCGGCAATCAAGAGCGCAAAACATCATATAAAACGGGCCATTGGAAACTCTTCATTTACACTTGAAGAATATTATACATTAATAGCTCAGGTTGAATCGTGTTTAAATTCCCGTCCGTTAACAGCAATGTCCAGTGATCCATCAGATTTCAACGTATTGTCCCCAGGTCATTTTATAATAGGGTCGCCACTTACTTCTCTGATGGAACCTTGCTTACTTGACCTACGGACTAATAAGTTATCTAGATTTCAAATTCTTCAACAAAAATTGCAAATAATATGGAAGCGATGGCATGTGGAGTACTTAGCCGATTTGCAGCGTCGTTATAAATGGCAAAAGGGCAAGCATAATTTCAAAATTGGTTCACTGGTGCTGCTACATGACGATAATCTGCCACCAATGAAATGGAACCTTGGGCGCATAATAGAGACTCATCCGGGTAAGGATGGTGTTGTACGCGTGGTTACCATAAAAACTGCACAGTCTACGCTGAAAAGGGCAGTAAATCGAATTAGTGTTCTGCCACTCGAGGAAGACAATTTCTAACATAATTAACAATTCAATTCACTTCAATGTACAAACCATAATATATCAAAATATATTGGTTAAAAATGTAATAATTATAAGAATAAATAAATTTAAACCATCATATATAATATTGTAATTATGTAAATTCTGATAAACAAAATTTTAGCAATATTTTAGCAATTGTTAACTATTTTGAAATATATAGAGATTTCAAGGTCGTGGGAATGTTCACGCCTGACGGAAAAAATTGTAAATGTTCGTCGCAGTACAAAACCAAACACATTAAATTAATAATTACATCACCGTAATTTGTCTATAGGGTTTTGTGCTTGCGACGATCATAATTTTTGTCAAGTTGATTCATTCCATTTTCGTCTGTCATACGACATCATTGTATAAATTAAATATAATCTTCAATAATAAACCGAATTAAAATATTGTGTATCAATATAATAAAATATAAATCAACGTCGATATTAAAAATAAATAAAACTAAAAATAATAAATAAATTCATAATAAAACTAACTTCGAATTATTAAACAAACATAGTGAATTGTTTTATTTTGAGATACCATATTACCATCGTTCATCGTCGGACAGCGAATCTTCGTTTATTGGAAATCATTTTTTATTTGGAAATTTCATTTTTCAAAATTTATGTCATCAAATAAAATATTTACAATAAATATTCTCTAATTTAGGTCGTATAGTTAGTTATAAATATTTGCCAAAAGCTCAATTTTTCTTAATTGAGCTTTTATGTCGGATCAGAATCTATTAAAATGCTTTATTCAACACATATCGGAAAGTTATAACTGATATTGGTACTCGGCGAAAAACAAGGTAGAAGAAAATTGAATTGCGCTCATTATGTTGATATTTAAGATCACCTGAATGATGAATTACTTAAGAACGTTAAGTTTAACTGTACTCGAACTTTTGTTGGAATTGTAGAAAAATGTAGTAGATTTTTTAGCATACATATTCCAATAAGGTGGGTTTATTCCCTCAAATTTATGACTCGTAACAAAAAGAATAAACTTTAGAAATGAAATATTAATCAGGATAATGGGCCTATACATTTTTTAAAATTGTTTATTTTATGATCTCTCCATGCTATTTTGCAGTTCGCTTATTTGCGTCTTTGCCTTATGCCATTTTGTCAGCCAAATCAAGGACGCACGGCCTCAGGTCCGATTTGTTTTGACCATCTATACCTGGTATAGCTATACATTTTATAAAATATTTTGAGAGTGCTAGAATTAGTGCTAACAAGATTTATATAGTGCGGAATTGCACTTGTGTGCAAAACTAATTTTTATGGTGCTAAAATAAATTGCATAGTGCTAAACCTGGCACTGAACGCCCTATTCAATTTAGAATTTTTGGCGTCCCCAGTTACAGTGCACCATTGAGTATATCGGATACCTCTAATGTACTTCGTATAGTTACTCACCATTACATGATAGTTTAAAATTCAATCTCTAATCAAACAAATTTCAATTTAATTTTTAAACCTATATCCATATATTCTCAAGCCACACAAAAAACTAATCTAGCCGATAGGCGTATCTATCTATATCCGATAATCCCAAACAAAAACATCACAATAATAATAATAATAATTTATGTAAAAAGGATTTACATTTTAAAATTTTATATTTTTTTTGAAATACAATTAAGATATAAATATTAATAAAAAATTAATTAAAATCTCAAAAAATAATTACTTTATCGTAAAAATATTTACATAATTCCAAAACTATTATTATATGTACATATATGATAATAGGCACCATAATCATAATACATAGAAAGTAATAATATTATGAATTTATCATTCATGTCCAGGGAAAACACAACACAACAACAATGTCCATCGTATAATGTTTTTATAATAATAATATTATAATTTGTAAAGACTGAAACATTTTTGACTGGAAGATAATGTGAAATTTTTTAAATACGTTGTTGGTTGCGGAATCGCTCATAAAAATCTGAGTACAAAAAAAAACATAAAGTTATGATCAACAACAAAATTGGATTTTTAATTAAATGCTGGTGGAATAAAATTTTAACTTTTCGGTTTGTATCGTTTATCGTAATTAAAATTTGTAGCAAACGCAATTACTAGTACGTGTGTGTTACGCCGTGGAGTATAACAATAAAAAAAAATTGTTATATTGTTTATAATAACAACATTGTCTAGACAACTATGTTATGTCCTCGTAAAATGAAATACTTTGTGGACTAATTAAGTAAAGATTTTATTTTCTGTTATTATATTATTTTTAACGTGGATTTATACATATAGTTATGCATTATGCTCATATAAATATTAATAAAATATCATATCATGGGACCACAAAAAAACAAAAAATTATTTCACAAGTTTCAAATCGTGTGTGTGTGTATGTGGGTAACGTACATATAAAACATAATATCGCGCAACCAAAAAAATGTTCTATATTAAATTGTTAAAATTTGAAACCTAAATATTTTATGCATACAAAGCATAAATAAAAATTTGGTTTGCATTTTTTTTCTGTGTACGCGGTTATATTTTCCTGGACTGCGTGTGCACATATTATCCAAACTCCCTCATATTATGTAATACAAAACCTAAAAAATTTATCAAATTCTCTTATAAAATATATATACAGTCGAACTTGCCTATAACGAACCTTAAGGGACCAACAATTTTGTTCGTTATAAGGAGGAATCGTTACAACAAGAGTTGGTTATATCGAGATCTTAAAATCAGAAGTTCATTATATCCAAGAATTAAAGTTATCTCCGTTAAGTACTTTAAGATAGGAGAAAAATGACGTGTGTGTGTGTGGATCATATTATGGTACTTTTTTGCTGTGATTGGCCTTTTGCTTTGTGAATATATTTTTTACTTGTCGAACTACAGTTTTTCATTTCGACGTTCGCTATAAAGAAGTAAAATTAAGAATAATGTAAGATTGCCGGATTTTAAAGTCGTTCGTTATACGTAATAACGAGGTTCGCTAAAAAGAGATCATTTCACCTGAAATTTTAGTTCTCGGGACTCGGGACTGCTATATAAGTATTTTATAACAAGACTTTCGTTATATCCCGATTTTTTATATCCAAGTTCGACTGTATATGATTGTGATAACATTATATGTTTGTGTGCTCGTGAAAAACAATGGCAATCAAATTGATTTTTGTTTTTTATGTTTTACTTCAATTTCATCATCATTTATGTATTGTTGATTTTATATCACAAAGCAAAATATTTATTTTCATAATAATTTCGTTTTGTAGCAACTAAACTTTATATCAACTATAACATAATATTATATAAATTAAATGAACTGAAGACAAAATACCAGAAATACTGTTTTATGTGCATACAAGTCGAAGAAAATAATAAATTTATTACTGTTGTACAGTACTATACTTTTGTATACTAACAAACATAAGTATGGAATTATTTTTATTCTGCAACATAATAAATGTTACGATAATATTTTTTTTTTTTTGTATGCTTTTCGATATTTAATCGATATTCCATAGAGTTGTTTGTTACCCAGATAGCTGCTACCATTTATACTCGTAACTTACAAGACGTGTGACATTTCACTTATAGAGTTAATCAATTTATAATGATATTGATTTTGTCAAAATTTAAATTATCTCGTATTTTTCTACACAACATATGTATGTAGATTCTCGTATGTATTCGTTTAATTTTAAATTGGATATTTGGCAATGTAATTTATTTGGAGTTCTAAAGATTATTGATAACAGTTCGAAATAAATTGTTGCTAATTTAGCAAACAAAATGGTAAATAGGGTTATGAAAATATTTTCTCGCTAATGAATTACAAACCCTTGGTTCAATAAATTTTAAGTTAGATTAAATAAAATATAATTTTAATTTAAAAAACAATTGAATTGTAAAGATATTAGAAAGTTTAAAGTCGCAGTTAGTTAACATTGCAGAGAAAGCTTCCATAGTACTCCGTTGGAAACGACTACCTTGGTATATCGAATGCCTCAGTTACCAAGTTATAACCAAATAGGCAAAAACTTGCCGACATGAAGAATGTTTGTTTTAAACTGGGAGTAGACGCGGGTTTAGCGTCAATTACACCTAATTGAGATTCTCGACTAAATCATCATATATAACGACTCGGGATTCTTCAGTGGTTAAGACGAAACGAACAATGCCAGAAACAGACAAGTAAATTGCGATCGTACTGATTATAATAGAATTACCTCGTTTTATTACCACGATGCCTCTAGTAGCTGCGGTAGAGCCAACGCTTTTCGTTTGTGTATGTCTGACAATGATATGATTATAATCTGCGAGACCTGACTTACTTTAAATATATGAAGTAGATACAATTTTAACACCAGTCTCATAGGCGGAAGTGTATACTAATTGCTGTGATTCAAAGTGTCAAAGTGGCTAATTATGCGATCATTCTGACTTGGATTATACAACATGATCGTCAACTTCTACCCAACGGTAAACTTATCATTGTAGATTACTTAAATCTACCCGAAATAGATTAGGTTGATGCCGATGGCAACTTTACACTACTTAGCTAGCATCAACCACTTTGCATGTATCAACGACTCAGCTTCTGCAAATGACGTCATGCATTCGGTGGATTCTCTATATCTGCGCCAGCACCATATTTTCAATGCTACTTGTAAAACTAATTATCATTCTAACAATTTTTATTTTCAGTTTAGAAACGACAGAATTTCTACAACGTGACGAATTTAAACGATATTGTGTTGATGTTTCACGACCTTCTCGGGAGTGGGTACTAAAAGACACGTTCCGTTTGTTTAAAAAGTTAAACCTATACATTTCACGAGCCGTTTAATTTTAAAATTCATGTTAAAAAATGTTCGAGATTGTTTGGTCCAACTTGATGTCCATAAAACTGCTGGTCACGACGGTATACCGTCGGAATCCCATTTTAGTCAGGAATTTAAGGAAAACTTTCATAGGGATTTTTTCGTGAGCCTTGGAAAATTTCCTGTATCTATTAAATTTTCAAGACGGGTAAAAAAAACAAGGTGTCTAATTATCGGAAGATTCACATTATCTCTGTCACACCAAATCTCTTTGAATCCGTGGTACTCTTTCAGACCAAAAAATTTATTTCACCTTCTCAGCTTATGGATTTGATTTTAAACAATTTGTTAGTTTTTGTTCGTGATACTTTTAATTCTAGTATTAATAAGTACCCGAGCTCTCCACACGCAAAAAATTGTATGGTCCTAACTACCGTATCCGCCAACGCTAGAAACTTTTAATAATTGATTTATTATCAGCAAACTACAGTACAACAAAACCAATCTTGAAGCAGTCTCGGATTTTTAACTTTGTTTTTGACATTTTTCACTTTCACATGTCGTTCAAGAATGCTCTATTTATGTTTTAATGAAGTAAGAAATCTTTCCAGAATCTCAAAGTTATTTGAAAAATAAGAAAATATTATTAATTTAACTGAAACCAATACTAGAAGACGATGCCCGATAATACGCAAAATTAAACATAGTTCCGAAAACCATATCTGGTGCAAACAAAATAATGTAATTACTGGTTGAAATTAGTGCAGGCGTCCACAAAGCAGTGCTCTATTTCCATCTATTACCAATAAAGTACATAATAGTATCAACATTTGCATACAGCAAATATTTGGAATATTTAGAAAAAATTCGAATTTTATAGAATTTCGAAAATTTACTATATAAAACAATAATTTGCAGGACAACTTCCAGAGCTCAGTAAACTTTCAACAATCCGAAAATTTAAAAATAAGAAAAAATTAGGCACTTTAGAAAAATGAAGAAAATGTAGAAAATTCATCGAATCCAAATTTTTAATTAGAGTAAGAAATGTTGAAAATTTTTAAAATTACTAAATTCTTAAAATTAGAATATTAGCAAGTCTTTTAAAATTATAAATATTTAAAAGATATAAAAAATGTATTATTAGTATTTTAAAAATCCCGAGAATTTCGAAAATTAACTAAATTGTAAGGACTTGAAGAATTTTCAAAAGAGCGAAAATTGATCAAAATTAAGGTGAGTTCACAGAATTGATACCTCTGTAACTTTAAGAGTTTATGAAAACTAGGGGGAATTGGAAAAAATCAAAATTTTAGAAATTATGTAAAATTTAGGAAATTCTCAAAATACAAACTTTCAATGAACAAGAAAAATTCAGTTTGGGAATGTTAGAAAATTCTTAAATTCCAAAAAAAAATATTATAAAAATTCAAGTTTGAAAAGTGCTAATGTAGAGAATTATAAATATTTGAAGAATTTTAAATGTTTAGAGAAAAATTAAGATATGTTAGTTACTATACTAGTGACGCTAGTGCTATAAAGCTAATGCTAATCATGAAAAATTATTATAATGGTTTGAAAATTCAAAACTTCACATTCTACGCAGTCCGCAAATACTAGGTTATAGTGACAGTTCCAGAATTAAAATTTTCAATTCCAATAAGAGCTTCCGGAAGTGTTTTTGAGATAAAACGCACTAAAATCAATTTAATAATCAAAAATTGTATTTGTGACGTAAGTTCGGTTTATGACATTTAATGTTTGAAAATAATTTTTTTTAAATGTTGTCCGCGACTGGCTCAAGGATGATCCATTCTATGGGTCCAATGTTCGAGCACTCTTTCGAGCATTTCGGCCTATATTCCGTTAATTTCGCGTGTTATTTTCGCTTCTGATGCAGGAATCGATAGTGGTTTATCGATATAAACAAGTGATTTCAGATAACCCCATGAAAAGTAATCTAACGGCGTCAGATCACAAGATCTTGGAGGAGCGCAATTCACGGGTCCCTTTCTTGATATGATGGTCCCATTAAAGATTTTTCAATAAATCGGTTTGGCCTGCTGTGTGGCACGTTGCACCATCCAGTTGAAATCCATCTATCTTGAATTTTTGGCAATAAAAATTCATTGATCAATTGCTCTGTAGTTTGCGCCATTGACGTTTACACGCTGTCCGATGGTGCTATCTGCCCAAAAACCGCACCAAACAGTGCATTTTTGAGGATGCATTGGGAGCTCATGAATCTCTTCTGGCTGTTCATCAGCCCAAATACGACAATTTTATTTGTTGACGACGTATATTTGTAAACGGATCAATTTGGAGCTGTTCCAACGCCGATAAACCAAATCGATGACGCAAAAGAAGGTCAGCCAGCTCCAATTCTTGAATCAGCTGTATTTTTTATGCCTTCAAACTAAGATATCTCTTCAAAATACGCCACAATGTGCTATATGAGAACCCCAGAGGTTGAGAACGGCGACGAATTGATTGACTGTGTTCATCACGTACACTTTCAGCTACAGCAGCAATGAATATCCAATAATGAAAAAGTGGTTCGAAATTTATTGATTGTTTCGCGAACAGTGCATTCAGTTGGACGATTTTGAACATCGCATAAAATGGTCGAAGAACACAAAAACAATGTTTCACTGAACACTGATTTTTAAAATAAATTTCCACAATTTGTAAACGTTGTTCTCGTAAGTCTATTCATTGTGAAATGCAATGAATACTGAACACAAATGTCATATGAACATGATCGTAATCGGTAAAAAAAAGGAAAATACTGACATCTAAAATATAAAAGATACAATATAAAAATTAAAAATAAACAAAAATATAAAAGAAATCAAGACGCAAGTCAAGTAGGTCTAAGAAATTTATCAAACTTGACTCTGAATGAATTCTTAGATATATTAAAATCAAAAAATCAAAAGCGGAATTGAAACAACGCGACTTGTTCAAGACAGGTTCCGATTAACTAAGGTTCATAGATGCACTATCGATGTATAAAAATCCGTCACGACGACGCAAACGGCGGAGCAATCCATACGCGACATTAAAAGATCACGTACGGCGATATGGTGGGAGATCGTATACGTTAGTACATGTGGATGGTAGACTCAAGAGGGTAAACAAGACAAACTGCTTTTGAACGGACTCGAACCTGGCCGAGATATGAAGGTGACCAAACCTGAGAGGCGTATTCCAGAACCGGACGAACAAATTACACATACAAAGATTTTAATGTTAGCAGATCAGTAAATTCGTAACAATTTCGCTTGATAAAACCCAGCATAAGGTAAGCTTTAGAAATAGCATAGTCAATGTACCTGGTAAATGTTATATCCGAAGAGAACGTCTCTCCAAAATCAGTCATAAATTCGACTCGATCAATTGGCATATCATATATAAGAAATACTTATGAAATAATGGACATTGGAATCTATAAATCGAAAGAGTCTTACAACAAAAGTTGTATAAATCATTTTGTAACATCAAACAGTCAGATAAATTAGAAACTGGAGCAACAATTTTCATGTCATCAGTGTACAGCAGACATCTTGAAAATTTGAAACAGTTCACAATATCGTTACGAACCATTGATCAAAAGAGCTTTGGAATGATAGAAAGTAGGGCAATCCCGCAAAAGTTGATGATCTCGCTTCGTTTACCCGATTTGAATATGGGACGTATGAAGGATATTTTCCACGGATCTGGAAAAACTTACGTTCGAAGGCTTTCATTAAATATAACAGTAATGCGATCAGACAAGCTCTCCGCGCAATTTTTAATCGGGATGGGAGGAAAACCATCATGACCTGCACCCTTATTGATGTCAATGTTGGATATACAATCAAAGATTTCTTCTGCGGTAAACGATAGTTGAGTGAATTCCTGATTATTTCCAAGCTCTAAAGGTTGAACATTTGGCGTATGATACGGTTCATATAGACTGATTCGAAGAAATTAGCAAATAAATGGTAGATATCAACGGGAAGCCTAGGAGAGCAGCTCTGAAAGGTCATAGGAGAGGGGACTCTGACAACCTTCCTTCTAGTGTTGATGAACTGCCAAAAGCCTCCTGGGTTGAAAGACAACTCCCCTTCATTCTGCAGAACGCAATTATGATATAGGAACCTGTTTAAAATTTTAAATCCCTTACGAGCTTTAGTGAAAGCAGGATAATAATGATTGCCATGCAACCTGTATAGCGGAGCTTATTACGACGATTCTCAAGGCTTGTCAACTTAACATTATACCGAACATACTTTTCGATCCCTGACTTTAGTCGTTCATTGAATTGTGAAACTATGTCATTCAAATCTTGACCAGCTGGAATAAAATTCAAATTCGAATTGTAGAAATATTCATTCAGAGCAGCGTAGTCAGTATTTCTTAAATCAAAAAACAAATTATTACTGGAAGGAATGACCCTCGAGCAGCCGGTAAAATCCTCGCATGCCAAAACTTCTGAAAACATATATGGTCAGTTGTGAATACAAGATCAAGAAATTACCCTCGACTGTTACACGTACAGTTAACTTGTGTTGCAGTAATGCTTACTAAGTAATCCATCGCAGCCAAGGCATTGTCCTCGTCAGAAAATGCCGTAAAAACACCATCGACAACCAAGTAGTACTCGGAAGATTAAAATCGCCAATAATCAGTAACTTGAAGATCTCGAGGTAGAGGGCCAGATTTGAGCCAAAAGGAATATACAGGGCGACGATGAGAATGGACGACCGGGCATTTTTTACACGGGCAACTATTACGTCGAGGCTAGGATGGCACGCAATTACCTCGTTCGAAATTGTATTTTTAACTGCGATCAGTACTCTGCCGCCTTTGACATAGGTGCTGAAACCATGCCTGTCCTTTCTATGAACGATGTAATCCGACGGAAAATATTCTTCAGGCTTAAAACATTCGGTAAGCCACATCTCAGAAATAATAATAACGTCGAAGTTGTTGTCAAGAGTACACCCAAAAGAAATGATTTGAACTTACCGCGGATGCTTGAAGCCTTGTGGTAGTAGAGCGATGTGAAGGCTGTTCGGTCGAGGTAGAAAATTTTTATTCGTTGATTTTCGACGTGAATTTAAAAATTATTTAATCAAAACTCCAGAAGGCCACGCCGATGAATCCAGCATTTGGTCAAATTTGCTTACAGGAATACCAATTTTAAATGATACATAATCGCGATCATCATTACGTCGAAAGCAATATAGTACAGGTTTGTCAACTACAAATTTGTTTTTGATGATCATCATCAGTAACTTTCTTGCATAATCGAGAAATAAAAATTCAAATAGATTTTAGGTACAATTCTAAAACCGAAATTCGATGATGACAAATTTAAGGTGATGGTGACCGTTTGCTAACTATACGGAGAAATGAGGTAATAAGGTAACCTGCCCTTTTACTCCCTTGTACTGCCCTTATAGTAAAACACATTGTTTTGCATAAGTGTTACACAATTTTTCATGTAATTGAATGGTGTGGCCGGCGCCTGGTTATTGTAAATTTGTTATGTGAATAGCGCAAAAATTGTTTACAGAATGAAATTTCACTATGAAAACTTTTGTTTAAATCAATTTGGATCGACAGTTCCCATACGTTACAGATAAACGTTTTACTCGGCTATGTATATAATTATGTAGTCGGATCGAACAATTTAATCATGAATGCATATCCAATCATATAAAGTTTGAATTGAATGACTTTCTAGTTATTGTTTTTAATTTAATTTGGTATTCTTTTTTTTTTTTTTGTTTTGCTATTATTTTGGAGAACCAAATTTAATTTTAAAAACAAAATATTTTTGATTGAAAAACAAAAAAAGGTCACGTAAAATATTTTTGTTTCGAAATAAAAAATTGTATAATATGAGCAGATAGATTCCGAGTGTTAGAACATATGTGAGCCCTTTTTCGACTGTCTCCATATATGTATGTATACGTATATAAATATTCAACTGCATCATATACATACATATGTATGTACATTTATATACAAGATTGAAAAAGTTTTCAATTTTTCCATCTGTGATACAATTTTGCTGTGTTTTGTATACTAGATATATTGGAAAACCAAAATCATGAAACGGATATAAAATAGTAAGTTATTTGATTTTAGTTTTTGTAGAAATATTCATGCAATTGGCGTGTACAATTTCGATTAAATAGCATAGTTTATATACACAAATATTATTCAGTCAATTGAAATTCAATCCAAGTATATATAAACTCAATCAGTTCAAATAAAAATGTCATTCTTATGTGTTAATCATAAAAAAATAGATTATGAAATCACATAAAATGTATTCGGGGTTTTTTAATTGAATTGGGACAGATTTTGATTGGCAAACGGAAACATGATTCATGGTTAGTGGTTTGTCCTGCAAATATGTATTTCCCTTGTTTTTAAAAAAAATTTAAAACCATAACCATATATAGAAGTAGCTTTTGATATTGTTTTAAAAATAAAATATAAAAGAATTAATTTTTTTTTAATCATTTTTATGTATATTATGTATGTATGCTTATAATAATAAATTATTCTGCATACATACGAGAGACGACCGAAAATCCAGTCTAAAAAAGAATATTTTAATTTATCATACGATGTACTCATATCCAATGTACATACATAGTTTTTGTAATTCTTTGTGGTTTTTGTGTCTTCTTCATTCCGTATAACACATATTTGAATGTTATGCCCGTTGGTCATTTCCACATGTATAAAACCAAAAAATTATATTTTTTTAAGTATATTGAGATTATGTATGCATGTATGTAATAGGAAAGGCATTACTGGTATTTGTTCAAATGAAACTAAAATATATTATAATTAATTAAAAAGGAATAACACAAACGTTATACGCGAGAGCTTTCGTTTAATAATTGCAAGTTGTGCAGAAAATCATCAATTTAACGTTTAAATCCCATAATACTAGAAAATACTGCTTTACGGTAATTGTTTATTTTTATCATTTTATATAAATATTTAATCAACAAAATATATTATAAAGATTGTGTTTGCCACAGGTACATAGAGTATACTTATATAGAAATAGATTAAATATAGAACAGAAAAAAGCTCAACAAATATATATTTAGGTTAAAGCAAACATTGAAAATCAATTAGCATTAACAAGAAAATTATCAGTGTGCGCGGGGAATTTAATTTCTATGATTTGATTTAAATAATAAAATAAGCAAAATTATTTGTGTGCACGAGTTTTGAATTCCCGCAGCAACATATACATACTTTTAATTTAGTTGGCCTTATAATGATTAAATTATGTATATTATGATAGATAATTTATCACAATTATGTGACAAGCTGTCGCATAATTATATTAGATTCAAATATGTCGTAAATATATTATATCACATTGTGAACAGCATGTTATTTATTTTATATATAAGTATGTAAATATATATATATATATATACATTTATATATATATATATATATATATATATATATATATATATATATATATATATATATAAATATATATATATATATATATATATATATATATATATATATATATATATATATATATATATATATATAGAACCGCATATGTCGTTCCGTTCGACGTTAATATTTAATAAAATCAATGAATATTTATATGTAAATCCTGAGGAACATAATCGAACATAAATTACACCGAGTTTTTTTTTTGCCAGTATACGATGAAAAATTATGGAAAGTGTAGAAAGATAGATAAACGCTATTCGTCTTATGTTGTTGTGTATAATCTAATTTATTACATCTAATACGTTACTAAATTGTTTGTGTGTGTATATACGTACATATATCACGCAATTTGCGGTATCTATACTTTTTATGTTTATATTCTCATAAACTTTCTACAAAATTAAGTTTAAAAATTGAAATCCTCGTTACTCAAATCGGCGTAAACCAAAAACTTCGAATATTTATCTTTAACTTAAAATCAAATCAGAATAGTTTTGGAAATTGTTAATTTTATTTTTTATTAAGGCATACACCACATATACTCAATATTTTAATTGAACTTTTCTTGTTCGATAAAACAAAATACAATCAAAAAGCACGAACCAAAGTTTTTATTAGAAAATTGGTCATTTTTCTCCTCTATATATATACGAACAGTACATACATACATACATTGTACAGATTGTCTTTTGCGGACAAAAAATCCAATTAAAATTTCCAATTCGTTATCAGAATTTTTATTTAATTTTTGTGATTTTTAGTTTTTTAATTTATCATCTAAAATTAAAACTAGAGACAGTCGTGTTAAAAAAAAAAAAAAAATTGTGCAAGACAAATTGTTGGAGTCATTTCGGGAATTGATTTATTGCATATAGTACATCTATATATAGTGTGCTGCGCGCAGCCAATCGAAACTTGCTCCACTTGCAAAAGAGTAATGTTTTCTTAATTACATGGCAACATCCAATGCTTTGTTAAACAACGACGACACCGCCCACAACATTTTTTAATCGCCTACAAACAGAATACTATTCCAATTTATCTTCTTTTTTTTTTTGTGCTGTGACCACGATTTTATACCACTAACCTCATTTTATTATGGACACAAAAAGGATGTTTATTACAAGAAAATAAATTACAGTATAATTGAATTTTATCATAATAAAACATTAATCATACATTTTTTTTATATGTTGTATGTATTCGTATAATACATGTATAATAAATATATGTGTTCGAATTTAGAAACATAGAAAATTATCTATAATAAATTATATTGGGTTATGTTGGTTTGGTAGCAACTTGGTATATCAGAGAGAATAAAAAAAAACGTAAAATTGGATGGGATAAAATCATATGAGACAAAACTATAGTAGTAGTTTCTAATCAATTACGGGAATTTAAGTTATTTTTTATTTTATTTTTTGTCTTCGTTGTCGTATCATTTTATCTCGGATAAGACCTTTTTATCGAATTGAAAAATTGTTGAGCTTAAAAATGAAATCGCATCGATACTACTACGTATATGGTATTATATTGTACATATTGGAAAATTTAATTAAATTTTTTTTTTGTTTGTTTATCGAAAAGGGTTTTAGGAACATGTCAAAGTTCAATGGTTTGTGGATATTGTGAAATCCAGTGAGCTTTGAAAAATGAATGTTCATTATATTGATGATTCTGCTGAGACAATATGTTATATATACACATATATATTGTCACCAATATCATCAAGATAATTTAGTTTAAGAAATGAAGATTTGTTTAGGAAAGTTCATCAAAATTTGGAAAAGATACATCCATCTATATTTTTAGAGAAAACGCTAATCTCGTGCTAATATTGAATATTTCAATATTATGTTCAAAATTTATTAGATTCAACTTTTTTTTTAGAAAACAAACATACCCCAGGCGTCCCATTGGTTAGATATAAATTTACACATATGTACGGTTATCCTATATATATTTGAAGTATAGCCTCAAAATAATATTGCTGTATCAATTATTAAATCCTAATCTAAAATGTCGCACATAGCATGAACTTTGTATTTACAACAATAATTGTATTAGGTAAATAATGATTTACCTTTTTTTCATGCTACCAAAAATTAATTCAACATTTTAATCTTTACCTCAAGTAACGTAGCTACGTGGTGGTCAAATCGAAACATGATCCAAGATTTTAAAAAAACGGCTTCCATAAAAAATTGTTTGATTAATATTTAAACCCTTATCTTATATGATCTTTCTAATTGGTGACTCTCTACCCGCAATTTAGATTTATTCATACTAAAATTTAAGAATTATTTTAGAATTAAAATAAAAATAAAAATTAGGACGTTGAGCAATGCAATCTATAACTTGAATTAGAAATTGTAAATAAGACAAATAGATTAAATAATATAAACAATAAAATATAATTTTGTTTGGTACGCAATCTATGTGATTGGTAGTTAGTATCAATTGAAAACAAAGCCCTAATTTTTCTTTCAACATATTCAATTTGTATAGTTATTTGTAATTTCATCAACTAACTAACTAACGTTTACTAATAAATGTCACTAATGTTTTTTTTATACTGGCGTTAATCATGGACATAAATGTGCGGGGTTGTGACCAGGGATGGGCATTTACGCGTCATCTTTTATTTTCTACGACAACCCATAGACAATGTCGAAAACGTAGACAACGTCAATAATGTAGACAATTCCTAGAATGATTTTATGAATTAGTTCTAAACTACGGTGACGAAATTTCTTTAAGATCAATGCAAAACAACGATATAATGTGTTATAAAATAGTATAAAGCGTAGAAAGAGCAGCTCATAAAAATCGCAAACATGGCACAATTATAATAAAATTCTTTAAAAGAAGATTAAAACTTACATTAAAAAATTAATTAGGCTTCAGAAAGCTTATGAGTTATTAAAAAATCAAACCGTTTTAGATATACAGTCGAACTTTGTCCGCTAAATATGCCAGACCGCTCTATTACCAAAATTTGACAAAATTTCATTAATATGTTTTGATGGATGACGAAACGTACTTGAAATTGAATTTGAAACTAGCTAGCATGTTAAAATATACATCTTGCCAAAAATCGTAATAATGCACTCCCGCTAAATATAAGTACTTCAACTTTGATAAATTTATTAAAAGAGTTTAGATGGCAAGCGAATTACTGTTGTCGACTTATGGTCAGGTTTTCTTAGTGACATTCTTCGCAGTAGCGTCGAATGGGTACATTATAGTGAAAAATATTGCCGAAAATATGCGTTTTGAATGGAACAATATTGCTGCCAAAGTCAGATCGGAAATAGTGTAGAATCTCATGGGGAGCATTGAAAACGTGTGCTTGGTTTTATCCGTTATAACAAAATAAATTTAGACCAATCCGAACTAGTGCATAAACTTTCTATAACTAAAACTTTTGGTTGTTTTATGTCAACATATATTTCCAAAGTTATAATTAGTAATGTATGTGATTCCCGATTTAATTTGAATCTTTTCTTTAATTTCTTCTTACGATTAATATCGATATATTTTTATTTCATACCTTCTTATGTTACTGCCAAATATAGTTATTGGCCCTCTATCTGTAAGGGCCACTATAAATGTGATTGCTCGATTTTCTCTGTCCCAACTATTTTGCTTGATCGCCGTTTCAAATGCTCTCGGCTTAAACTCGATCGCGTGTTCTGCCTTTGCTATTTGCTGTTCTATCTACTTTGACATATCGAAAATCCCACTCGAAGTCTAAAACTTGCTCATTCAACTTTTGAAACTCCGTTTTCAATTCTCCATTATCATCTATAAGCTCCGTCTAGAGACTTATTCTTATTATTATGAGGAGCGAAGGACAATCTTTTCTGCAGTACAGCTGGAGTAATTCCAATTCGGTAAATCGTTGCAACCAGCAACTCACGAAGTCTGATATAAATATGTATAGCATGCCCAAATATTATTTCAATCGACAAAACAAATCTGGGTGGCATCGACATAGTGAATCAAAAGTGCTTTCATAAAATCTTGAATATAAAATATATGACAAGGCTAAATCAAAATCCAGACGTTTTACAAATTCTGAAACCCAGCTGATTCAACAATTTCACCATTTTTCCAGTTAAATGTGCGCAGAAAGATTGCAGCGAGCACCGTACGGATCTGTTAAAATGTAACCTTTATACAAAATCGATTTGCAAATTTGTCTCACAAATCAAAGATATTCATTATATTGAAATTTCTGTAATTTATCTCGATGATGTCATAATTTGTGGCAAAACAACTTGACATAAAAGGCATAAACAACTTGAAATTATTCTTGAGTCGATTGAAAGGAAATGGATTTCAAAGCTGATTAGACGTATTAGAACGTATTAGCGCTTAGATTAGAAGCTTTTAACGTGGTCCAAGGCAAGGATTACCAGTTTGAATGGCGGAAACCACAAGAGACATCATTTACAAAATTAAATGCTACAATAATAAACGCAGGGCGCAGGTATACTAGCCCACTTCCGGAAAGATTACCAGACCATTAGTTCAGAATTATTAGTTTAATTGCGGACTTGCCTTAAAAATCCCATTTATATGTAGCGTGAAAGTTTTATTGGGAGTCCATTTTTGTAGCAAACATATGAATGACCTACCATCGAATAAATTACATTCAACCGGAGGATCTGGCCGAAACTAAGAGAATTTTTCACAGTTTTTAGCTTCTTTGGGTAATATATAGTTTTATCAAAACCACCGTTGCCTTCAACGATGGCCTCACCACGGCTTGGTTTTTCCAAGGATACCACTGTGAATGGGACTATATTATTCATAAGACCATTAATGTTAAGTAATCAACATTTTTATTAATTTTGGCTATATGTTTTTTTTCTACAGTGTTGAATGAAAAATTAAGAAGTTCTGAAAATTGAACAAGTTTCAATTCTTTTAGATGTCAATAATTAAGAGGTTACGTCAGACCAAAAAAGTTTAAATTTTTAATGGTGATGCCTATCTTAGAAATACCAACATTTAGGACAATTTTAAATTAAAATTGAAAATAAAATGAAAATTCCATAAGAATTTATAAAGATATCTTAAATTGAAAATTAATGAAGTAAAAATTAGGGCGTTTATTTTTATTTAAAAAAAAATTTTAAAATAAGAAAACCGATAATAGTGAATTTTATGGATTATAAATTTTAAGACATATTAACAATAATAAATTAAATAAAAAAAGTAAGAATAATTTTATTCATATTGGTTTCATTTCATATTATGAAATAAAATAACGTCTTAATATTTAAATTTAGAGTCATTCAAAAGAGTACAACCAGAATGACCGTTGTTAGCAATCGTCCGATCGCAATAATTGGGCCTTTGTCATCAAATTGGTGAATTCAATAAAATGAATTATGAGTTTTGTAAAATGATTCGAAATGCGAACAACCGTTGTTATCCCAGTACAAAATGTTCAAATGTTTTGAATTGTTGGTCGCCATTTTGGTCAATCAACTAGACACTCATAGTCTCCCAAAATTATAATTGTAACTTTTTTCATAATACATGATTACGTTATTTTTTGATTATTTTAATTCAATTCTAAAATTAGCATACACAAATATTGTATTTTAATTAATTATTTTATTATTCTAATTTGTTTATCGCTAATTACCATATATGTTTACGACTGTGATAGGGAGATGTGCAATATGAGATAATAATAATAATAATAATAATAGTGTTTGTTTTTTAATTGCAATGTGTGTACGTTCCAATCCTAAAAATTACGAAGCCGAATACTCATTTTCGATTACCATAGCGAACCATTTTCATAACGCCCGAATTAGAGTATAAAGGAATGAAGTAATATAATTCACTGAGTAATTACATATTTCAAGCTGGGTGTGACCTATTCAATTATGCCAACACTAGTTAAAGAAAATGTTAATATTTAATTTACCAATAACGATTTTAAATATAATTAAAAAAAATTATCATATACTCGTAATGTCCAGCAGCCGTTGTATATACGCTTTAAAGGACACTATAGGTCAAAACCTCGGGATAAACCGTCCCGCAATTTCGGCCGTTTTTAAGATACGTCGTTAATGCGAATAGTTAATTTATTTTGATCAATTTCGAAGTTGCTTCGTTTAATTTTATAATTTTCGTTGGAAACACACGACTAATGGCTAGCGGGGATTCCCAATTTAAATTAATTTTTTCGAACTTTATTCGGCATTTAACAGCTCGTATATTTCTGTGAACAAACAAAATTAAAAATTTTAATTTTGGAATAAAAATTGGAAATTTTAAGACGATTTCAACCTGGGTATATTCTGAAAGTACTTAAAGAAAGTACTGAAAGAGTATACCCGCTAACACAATGCGAAACATTTGGCAACCGAAATGCCAAACATATAAAAAATTGTTAAATAGCAGACATATAGATCGAAATCCAAAATCGATCCAGAATGCCATTGAACACACAAGCAGATGCAGTAAAATCTTCTGATGATCTTTAAAAGAATACGACGTCATCCAATGGAGTAACACTAAAAAAGTTTGAAGAAAACCTGCACAATATTGTACTATAAGGAGAATCTATACGCTTAGATATTTTAGCTGCCAACAAGTTTATGCCGAAGTTAACGGCGATTATCGAAGAAAGTGAAATGGTTGAAAGTAAATACGCTGAGCAAGAGTGATTTTAAATTTAAGCCTCTTCTAGCCTACTACTACGAAAATCCGTGGTCTACGACAAACCTAACGAAAAGTAATCTACCAGTTGGCCAACATGAGTAATAACAATTTTATTTAAGGACGTAGTTAACAGCAATTACTATGTAATGAAAGAATTCTGGAACAACTATATATTCTGGAACAACTATATATAACCTCATGGCCAAAGGCAATTTCAATCATTTCTGTAAAGAACCAGCTAACCTCATTTCGAAAGCAGTTTCATTACTCGTTTGTACTCTATTCCAAAAATAGTTTAAACGTGTCGGCTGAGCTTAATCCAGATATCTTTTTTTTTTTGCGTTAAAAATATTATTTCGTAGTTTTATGTTTTTCATCATATATCAAATCAACCCATCTAAGGATTTTGGATACAATATCTGTTCACCCAATAAAGCTAAATAATTTAGCCCCCTACTTACAATAGAATCAGCGAGTCGCGTTACTTAAGTGTGGTGTGAATTAAAAATGTATCTAGAGATTGGTCAATAAACTGCCTAATGAATTGATTATCTCTTGTATATATACGAGACATAAAAATAATCTATATTTGGGTCAACAGAAAATTAATTTTTATTGCCCCTAATAAAATAGAAACAGAAAACTATCATATAAATATAAGTTTGCAATAAACAGTTAGTATGGAGTAACAAAAAAAAAAACTATAGGCGTCTCCATAAATAAATATCGAGAAAAAAAACTCATAAACTTCGGAAAAATAAAATTTATTTATGACATATTCTCAATAGATTGGCTACTAACTATATTTCTACTATGTACGAAGTAGCCCACCCATTTTAAAATTTTACAGATTTTCTGTGGTGTACACAAAATGTTGTAAGAATTTTTTTATTTTTTTGCTACATCACACAGCAGTAATAAATTTTATTTCCGATAAAGACTTATTTTGTTGTTGTCTTGAGATAAATTATCATCAAATAGTTCTCCACGAAAAGTTTTCTTCGTTTGGTACATGATACTAAACAGCACATACCGTAATCGTTCCTTTTCCATCGCGCGCAGAGACTTAAAGTTTAAAATGTTCGACTTCCTGTACTATACTTTGAATGAATGTACAAGAAAGCTTTAGTTTTTTCTTTTACAAAACAAAATGGATTTTCGTGATCAAAAGCATGAAGAGTATTAAGTAAAAAAATATAAAGAATTCTTTAAACAATTTTCATTAGTACCAAGATATAAAACAAATCGCAATGTCTCATGAATTCTTATCTCGCCTACATACATAGATACATATATTTCTATAGTAGAAAACTAGGAAGAAATAACAACAACAACAAAAAATTAAACCGCACAATATGGTGGTCATGTTGAAATGTGGTTACAAAATTTATTTTTTTCAAATCTAAATAATAAACCTGGCAAAGCACACAAGTGTGGAAAATACATTTTTCTGTTTTGTTTAGCATTTATGGGTATAGATCATACGTACAAACATACACCTCACACTTTGGAATTATCCATTTACGAGCAAACACCAGAAACTAAATTCTATTTTAATTAGAAATACAAATATCTGTATGTACATAGGAATCAAGAATATAAAAGCTTTGGTACATAAAAAAAGCATATAATTTATCAAAATGTAAAAGTTTTATTGAAATTAAATTTAAAATTGTTTTCGATTTTTTTTTTGTATTGGGAAATAATTTAAAATTAAATTTCAAAAGTTCAATAACCAATTTAACCTTTTTAGTTTTTTTTGGAGAAAAGCTCTCACGCTATATTGCAGAAAATGTTCCTTCATTTATATACCATGTATGAATACATAATTTTTACAACACTTCTATGTTTTAACCCTAAACCCAAAAACAAAACTTTTTATTTTTTTTTATCTAAAATCTGATATCCTTACAATATATATGTATGTGTATTGTATATACATACATATATCCCAACCTCCTCACGAATATTTATTTTACTGTTTTACTCACAGAATATTATATAAATTAAAAGATGTGAGGATTTAGGAAATATTATTGGAATGGTATAGAAGTTGTGTGCTGTGTTTGCTTAAAAATCGTATATGTAGTTTCCATCCAATATAAAGGACTTAAACGTGGCTTCCGCACTTCCATATACATACATATACCACAAAAATTTGTGGCTTTCGTTTTTTATAAATTAAATTGAGATAATATTTAAATTTATATATCAAAATTATATCCAAGAGTGTTATATATGAATATATTTTATACAAACAGACGAAAACCAACAAATGTACTTTACGGATTATATATAAATAATTTATAAAAATAAGAAATATTTTAAATTATTTTTCATTTTATAAAATATATAAAAAAAGACAATTCTCAATTTATTTTATGATTATTACGTACTGTAAAATTTAAAAAGAAGTTTTTTATTTTTGTTTTATTCAACGAACGAGCTTTATATACGTACTTATGTATATATAGAGAGAAGGTTTAACTTTATCGTCTTACTTGAATTATTATTAAAGTGAAAAAATAATAAAGAATATATTATTATAAAAAATGTACTTACATTCATCGTGATCTTTGGCGGTGACAGTAAGCACTGTATGTTGTATATCTTCATTTTCATCAACTTCTGCTTCGTATAATGCCTTATCGAAATATGGTGGATTGTCGTTCTTATCTGCTATACCAATTCGAATGAATTTTGTCACTGAAAACGAAATAATGAAATAAATAATATTAGCTATCTTGGCGGATTAATATTGATACAAAAATTTAATAAATTTGATAATAATAAATTTGATTTCAATTATACAGTTTTATGATTTTTGTATAGCAGTTTACTATGCTTTGTTAACGTGCGTGTGTGCTGAAACATTTAAAACGACTTGAGTTTTGATTTTATTTATTTATTGCGTTCACTAAAAATGTGATACGTGACAACATCAATAGTCGGAAAAATAAGTAAAAATAAAAAAATATTTAAAACGAGAGAAAAAAATTAGGGCGTTGTTATTCAGGCGATGGGTTTTCACGCGTCATCTATTAATTTCTACGTCGACGTGTCGACAACCCACGTCGATAATGTAGACGATTGATAGAGTGATTTAGTGAAATAGTTTTAAATTACGGTCGCCAGAATTGTTTTAGGATTAATCCGATTCGGTGGGACAGTATTATAATTTTATTAAATTCATTTTTATCTCTTTTCAGTTAAGGTAAGGTTAGAAAAGTTCTAAATTGTAATATTTTCATAATCTATCTTTAGGAAATCGATATTTTATAAAATAGCTCTGTGCCTACTTTGGCTAGACCAGATAAACAAATTTTAAGGAATCCCTTAAATAAATTTTAAATTTGGAATGAGTTAGAAATAAACAAATATAGAAATCGTATTGAAACGGGTTGGACTGATCAAACCTTCAAATAATAATCTTATGAACTAACGTTAATGACCTAAACTTTAATTAAATCGAAAGCTTCTAAAACAATTAATTTTGCAAGATAATTTGGCAGATCTAGATTAAAGCTTGATGTTAGCGATTATGTTAGGTATCGTGTCAAGGGCTAGAGGCTATATACATACCAAGGGAAAATAGCAAACGAAGAACATTGGTTGAAATCGAAGGTGGTGGTAAAAACGCCCGCTTTTAAAAATGTATTTTATTTATACTTATTGGAATTTTAGTAGATATTAAACTATAATTTTGAGTGGATTTTTTTAACTGGGATTCCACGTAGATATGTACTTTGGAGTTGAGCTAAATTTTAAACGCATTTTGCAGACTTTAACGGATAGATTTCGAGAAAATTTGAGGCAATTTAAATATTAATTAAAACTCAAACATTGATTAGAAAGTAATTTTATTTTTTATTTGATTGTGATTGAGTAGAATTTGAATTTTATATTTTGTGTGGAACTTTTTAAGTTTAAAATATAGGTAATATGTACTATGAAGTTGAGATTTATAGATTATTTGAGTGCAATTTAACTTATAAATATTTACTCATATTCGAGTTTGCATAAACTTCGGAGTATATATATTTTTTGAGTGGAATTCCAGAATCGAATCCTAGAATAAATTTGAGAAGAAATCTTTAATGGTTTTCTAGATGAATTGTAAGAGTGAAAATAAAGTAATTTTTTAACAAAATTTAATTACTTTTTAAATTTTAATTTGCAAAAACTATATTGTGTTATTTGAGTTTACGTATAGATTTTGAATTATAACTTAAGGTATAAGAATTTAAGTCAAGTTTTAATTTTACTTTAGAGCGAAATTTAAGTAAATTTAAAACAAAATCTTAAGTTAAATTAAACGAGTGAATATAAATTAATGTTTCAACTGAATATGAACAAAAGTTAAGTGCAACTTTAAATTATGTTAAATCGTATTTGTATTTGGATAGCTTTTGAACTTGGTTGAGTGGATTTTCTTAAGTAAAATTCCCGTAAAAATTCTAGTAGGTATGGGCTTGGAATTAAATTTTAATTATAATTTAAAAATTATTTCAACGTAGATTTGTTACGCAATCTAAAGCGAATTTCGATGTCAAGGCCGTGGGATTGACCAGTGAGATGTCTAGTGAGACGGTTACGATTCTACAGAATTTTTTTTTACGTTCTACTACGTTCTACATTATTTGTCTGTAAAATCAGATTTAACAAAGCATGCGGAAAGTTAAATCGGCATAACGCATCATCATTGATTGGAAGTAAATTGTTAGGGGCTATGAAAAGTTGGAAAACTACGACGTTTGACCGCTTTAATTTTTGGTATGCGATTGGAGATGACAAATTAGTTTGCCCTATTGTGTTGCAGAGTCGACAACCCTTATAGACAACATAAACGATATCGACAACGTAGACATCGTCCAAAATGTTGACAATTCATGGTGTGATTTTGTAAACTACATAGTTCTAAACTACAGTCATCAGATTTCTTTTGGATAACAATACGATACGGTAATAGTTTCAATATATCATTCAAAGAATTTGGTTAGGAAAGTTTTAAATTATTTTATTTCCATAATTTAATCTGAAAAAATTTAGAATATCCATAATGCAATGTAATCTGAATGGGCTGTTTTATTATGTTAAATACATATACGGTTTTTCGAAGCTCTAATATTATTCCATAATTAAAACTAAAACTATATCGCAAGTCGTTGACGTTTTCTTAATTGTCGACGTTGACACAAAACATTGCCAAATAATCTACGTAATATTTGACCTGTCAACAACCGCGTAGATTACATTGCGTAATCTACCTCGCCCATCCCTGGTTATTATTGTAAAATTTGTATTTAATTGTTTCCTTGTAATTTAATTTATTTGTTCCACAGTCGTGAAAAAACATATATTCATCAACAGCAGGCAACTACAAATAGTATTCGATTCTGTAACCCAAAAACCAACATATGTATACGTCAAAATACTAACTTGACCGCTGGTTAATCTATTAATCTGTTAATAGGTTATTTAAAAAAAAATTGTCGT
Organism: Tipula unca; assembly: GCA_951394425.1. Taxonomy (NCBI): domain Eukaryota; kingdom Metazoa; phylum Arthropoda; class Insecta; order Diptera; family Tipulidae; genus Tipula; species Tipula unca. The sequence goes on from OX596381.1 coordinate 136,133,511, forward strand.
GCTGGCGAGAGAATGTTGAACCATTTACCTGATCCAGTTGATATCGATATCATGACGTCAAATGACCAATTAGAACAGAAACCATCGAAATAATTTTAAACATATGTATGTGATGATCAGCTTTTGAAATTCGTTCAATTAATTTATGCAAAAATCGGTTATTGAGATGTAACTTTATTATTATAGTTTCTTGAAATTAATTGAGAAAATATGTGTCATTACCGCATATCAACCAATGTTAAAATATTGTTATTAATTTGCATAAGTAATTCGATATACCAAGCAACAAGACAAACGCCATCCTAGCTATTGTTTAGCCCAACGGGGCAAAGAAGTTTATGTTTATCATATTGTTATCCAAGCTCTAAACTGAATGTCAAAATCTCATTAGCATTTTGAATTGGAAATTAGATTAGATTAATTCTAAATTCTAATCCGTTTGAAAAAAAGATCTCCAAGAGATTGAATACGAAGATAATTTTAATATAAAAAATTATAACAGAAATTCGTATTCAAAATTAAATCCATTATCAATTCGACTAAGTATTTAGTTTAAGCAAAATGCACAGACACGCAAATGAAAAATTCAAATAATACCAAAAGGGCGTTGAACTAAAATGTATTCATTTTCAGAAGGAAGAAATTCATATTTTAATTACTGACACGTTAATACAAATAATAATCCATATATTTCGTTTAACACCATTCATTTACGAAGCAAATTGCAGGATCATATTGTGTGCGCAATCTGATTCCAACCAAAATAAATAAATTTACTATCTAGATGCAACAGGAAAAGTGACAAAGCAACCTTTATGCCATAGTTATGTTGTGGATAAGAATGGTAACTTTCCCAAATTTTTTGTAGCAGATTGGGATTGGTATAGTTTTGTTTAAAAATTGAAACATTAATTGCGACAACAAACATCAAAAATGACCTAAAGGTATATAAATAATAAAGGATACGTTAAAGTCTACTTATCTGATAAATTTAGACATATTTAACAATTCAAACGAAATGGTGATAACTGATGTGGTGACAACATTTTACTAATCGTTTAAAAGTATTTTTATTATTCACTAAACATCGACACATCGCTATAAAACATTCAGAGTTTAATAGATTTTGAATGAAAAATATTCTACAGAATCAAAATGAAAAGTTTTTAACCTCAAACTGTGAACTTTAAGTTATGGTAGAAACCAAACATTTATTTTGATACCGCTTTCACTAAAACTAACATAACATGATGTAACACCAAAAAATGACAATCCTTTGGGAAACTCAAGCAATGGTCCAAATTTCAAATTTTGGTCAACCCTCAATTTATAGTGTTCCACAGTAGCCATAATTTTGCTGTCATGATATCGAGCTCGTCGTATGAGCTAATAGTATGAGCGAGATTTCTTTATTATAAGCAGGTTAAGCAGCTCCAAAACCATATTTTACCATCCATTGCTGAACATCAATCACCAAGTACCGAGCAAATAACATTTCACTACTCGATTGGTGTTCCAGTAGTTCAGATTTGTCACCAATCAAGACATTGTGAAATAAAAATAATTGCATCTTAGGATTGCTAGGATAATTGGTGAAGAAGTGCTAAAAGCTTGTGGATGCCAAGCAGAATTAAAGCTGTTATAACTAAACTAAATGGTAATCTTTGATTACAATATAAAAATACTTTAAACCAATTAACTTTGGGTTCGTAGAGATTTCATATTTTGCTTAACCTAATTTCTTTGGACAAATTTTATCGGAAACTTCACACCGGGTAAGTCAAGGTTGCTTCAAAATTATAATTGAGATCGATCATGAAAATCGAAAAAATGTTGAGAAGTTTTACAACCAAATCACGATCAGTATGTGTAATCATAACCGGTGTTAAGTTTTTACACAAAAATATAAAAATTCATGCGAGTATACATATTTGCTTAACAGTTAGTTGATTTGCGCGGTCGGATATTTGTCCCAGATTTGAGACCATAAGATAGAAATATTTTTACTTGAAATAGGATGGATGATTTTTTGGTTATGTTTGAATTTTATTTTTCGAGGCCGGATGTAAATCCGACGTCGCGACCTTCAAACAGAAAAACCAAAGAATCTTTACCATATGGACGCCAGTATGGTTGAAAAGTGGACACTTGGACTATTCAAAATTCCTATAGGACATTAATATAAAAAAGATTGGGCTCCGCTGATAAAGCTCGAAAAATGGACGCCGTTTTATTCGAGCACAAAAATATTAAAGTTTTCGCCATAAAGACCCTAGTACTTTTGAATGGTGTGCACTTAGACCTGCAGTCCAAATTGCTATAGCACATTATTATTAAAATCGGTCTGGGTTCCTCCGACAAAATATTGACAAAAACTACAAATAAAAATGTCGTTCAGGCCAAACCAATTATCATGAGTCGCATAATTTTCTACATATGATATGATTTCGGAATAGTGGACCTAGATATTTCGAAATTAGTATCAAGAATGGGTATAAAAAGGGCTGAGCACTTTTGTGAAAATTCAAAATTACACTAAATTTTATAATTTAAAGCACAAATTTCATACCGGTGTAATCATGTATTTTTCCCAGATCTTCTTTTGGCATTAAGGATTATCAATCTCTTCAGGATCAGCGACATTTGATGGCCTCCGATTTTATTTTTCAGCAATATTTAGTTGGTTGACAAAGAGATCAAGGTTTAAGTGAATGAAATTATTATATTTTCTATAAAACCAAATATTTAATTTTAAACCAAAGTTCACCCATTTATAAAATAAAATTGCGTCTTTAATCAAAAGCTTTGCCATTAAGCCTATGTATAAATCTATAAATTGGACCAATATATGTATAAGGTTAGCGAAAAAATGTATCATTGTCAGATTTTGTATAAACTTTGAACCCAGAACCAGAACACAAATAGATGTGTTATATTTTTGCTTATACAAGAGAATAACAATTTCTCATAAATTTGTCACAGTTGTTATATTTAGGTCTTGTTTTAGGACACAAGTCATAAACAATTTCATATGACGAAGCAAATGATCCATCAATGCCATAAAGTAAATAACCAAAACTCTATCTTCATAAACATTTTTATCATTAAACATTAATAGTCATGTTTACATTTCTCTATATTATATATTTATATATATTTTGTACACACACACACACATACACACCATCAAAATCAAATAATTTCCACATTTATGATTTATAGCAAGGTTTTAGTCATCTACGACATATGTATATGTATGTATATATAGGATGTACTGGGATCGTTAACATAAAATCAATAATCGAATATAAAATGTAAAAAAGTATGAAGCATTAAATACATAATGCAACCATCTTATATAGAGAGATAAAATATCCCATAAATAATTAATTAGAAAAATACATTTTAAAGTCACTCTGTATTAGGTATCTATCTATGTATATTGTAAAACTCCAGGAAACTTATCTTCGAAACATATTTTTTCTTCCACTACATTATTCCGGTATTTCTTATCAACCGGAAAGTAAAACAAAAATTTTTAAATAATAAATTTCCAATGTTTCATATTTTTTTTCTATTACATATATACCGATACACTACTCACACACACACACACACACATATACTCGAAATTTTCATTTTTAAAATTATCCCTGTTGTGTGGTAAATCGTTTGTAATATTATATTGTATCATCTATGTACATATATAGGACTGTGTGACTCGATTTTACTCGTAAAGGCAAAATGTTACGCAAACATAAATAAATCGATGAACCAAAAATTTTTGTTGTCCTTTCCGCTCGTTCGATCAATGAAATTTACATAAATAAACGTTAGAATAAATGATTTAGAAAATTTAATATGTGTAACATCATCCATATATGTACGAACATAATATGTATGTAGTAATGAATCTTAGAATTATCCTGTATACATATTTATGTAATCTCAGTTATGATTGAATGACTCTGGTTAGACAACAGAATTTTATCGATCGATCGATCGTCTTGGAAGATAATTCAAATAGTATCAACTTTTTTTTGTTTGATTTTTTATTATTTGTTTTGTGAGTTGAACGTGAATGGAATTTATCGATTTTGTGGGGGAATAATATACATGTTGACGCCAATGAACTTTTTATTTTATTAGACTATAGATATACATTTGCATAATATAACAGTCGTCAATGCAAACTAAATCACAAACATTTTTCTGTTTAAACTATCAAATTTTGCCAATCAAATCATATAAGGTAAAGGCATTCATCACCGCCAGAACCCAACTAAGGACACTCTTAAGCTTTAAAGCACCGAGGTAATTTTAGAACTCAAAAAACCGAGTGGGGTCACTTTGTTCCCCCCAGTTAGTTTATTTTTAAAAAAGCGTTCCTCATGTAACATTTGTGGGATAAGATTTACTGATCACTATCACTAGAATTTCCGTGGTGTATGACATACAATTCGGTTTTTTCGAAGACAACAGATGTACCATCCGGTTTGTTTAGGAATATATGATACCATAGAAATGATAAAAGTAATGATAAAAGTAAAAGCAAATATTGAAGAATGATCTGGTCGATTTTTGTACACTTTCAATTCATTTGGCGTATCCGTTTTATTTTTTCTTACTGTTCCAAGGAGTGTTACATTTTTGCTGAGAAGATCCAAACAGAGGTTCAGCTAGGTCCTTTACAACCCTTGCCCTTTGGTTTTTCTTTGAGATTCCACCCAGTGCCTTTCCCGTATAAACGAAAATATTATATAAATATGACGTTTTTACATCAGATGCTGCCTAAATCTTTATGCCATACTTCCCCGGTTTTGATTTTATATATTGTCGGAACGGGCATTTTCCACGAAATGTTACTTATTGTTCATCAATCGTTACCTCGCCAAAAGATATAAATGAGTTTCGGCAATTATTTACAAACATATCCCAGATTTCTCTAATGGCAGCAAGTTTGTCTGGCTGTCGTCTCGCACTTCTGGTGGTTTTGTGGTCAAATCGAAGGTATCGGGATATTGCAACAAATCTGTTACGAGATATGGATGCAGTGTTATTATTTCTAGGAATAGATTCATTAGTCGTCCACATTTCCTATAAATTTTAAATGCATCAAGCTCAGATACAGTTACTGCATTCCATTTTCTTCGCTTCTCAGGAAATATTTCATTATACCGGGTGTTTCTTTTAAACTGAGACGATCAAATATCTCAAAAAATAGCCACTCTACGGAAAAAATAACCATAATCAAAATTTAATTATACCGCTGGGGAAATACATTAGTGCAAAAGAAATAGTCCCCCACCACCGCTTTGTAGGTGGGGCGGGGGTAACGTTTAAACTAAGATAGGAAGCCATATTTTTTATTGCAGATACGGATTCTACGACTAAAAGTACGTATGATTTGAATGAAATATTTTGTTCGGTTATGATAGATGGCGTTGTAATCGACGAAATTCATTTTTTTCAATTTCTCCTTCTTAGAACACACGCATTCGATTCTGCAATACGTTTGAAATAAAAAACATCACGTTTTCATTGGAAATACTCGAAATTTGACATCAAAACAATTTATTCAGTTTTGTAAATCACATTTAACGTTTGTGTTATTTCTTATCTTCATGTTGTTCGTAATTGCAAAATAAACGACAAAATACTTTAGAATAGAGCGTTTAACTGTGCCAGAGAAAATTGTAATGGTTCTGGTTTATGGAGAAGCTGGCAGAAATCTTGAAAATGCTGTTGCTATTTACGATCAACGTTTTCCGGATAAGATTCGTTCACGTGCTTTGGCCTTACTATCAAACAATTTATTACTGATGGAAATGTTCAACCGAAAAAGAGGACCCGTAGAGCAACAGTCACTGGAGAAAATAATGAAATTGCTGTATTGGCAGCAGTGGCTCATAATCATCATATTAGTACAAGAGAAATAGTTCGCGGTGAAGGTGAAGGAAAAATTGAAAAAATTGAATTTCGTCGATTACAACGCCATCTATCATGAACCGAACAAAATATTTCATTCAAATCATACGTACTTTTAGTCGTAGAATCCGTATCTGCAATAAAAAATATGGCTTCCTATCTTAGTTTAAAAGTTACCACAAAGCGGGGGCGGGGGACTATTTTTTTTGCACTAATCTATTTCCCCCGCGGTATGATTAAATTTTGATTATGGACATTTTTTCCGTAGAGTGGCTATTTTTCGAGATATTTGATCGTCTCAGTTTAAAAGAAACACCCGGTATACCTCTCAAAAACTCGTTGGGCTTCCTCGTTAGTATGCTAAACCAATAATTCTTTCATTCTGGGTGTTATCAGATTGTTGAATATATCAATAATTTCAGGTTGCTGAACTCATATAACTGGTCACACCCGGCGTCAGGTTCAATTTATTTTTCTTTAACCGTCGCGTTTGTGTAAACGGCTTACTGGACCAAACTCGACCGGACTTTGCAACATACTGATCGGAATTCTCATAATTAATTATATCATAGCCGTCATCAATGTCAGTTGGCAAAGCATAATCAGGTTGCTCCTCTCCTATTTCAATTTCGTCATTTATTTCTGAGTCTTCTGGATCAGGTACGAACTCTGGGTCATTATCACTATCTGCATTCGCTTCAGAATCGCATTGTCCATCAATTTCACTTTCACTGTCAGACAGGGAATGAAAATATTCAACCGCATCTTCTATACTCAAATATTCACCTCGAGATGCCATTTTTACTGTAAACAAAAAATTAAATAATTGGGTGTCCAATAGTGATCACCTCTTCGAGAAATAACACGGTAAGGAAACTTTTCTTGCAAAATTGCGATTGTATAGACGTAGCGCTGTCTTGCTGAAAATAAACTTCGTCCACATCAAAATCCTCCAATTCCGGCATTAAAATAAAAGTCATTGATAATAGCTCGGTAGCGCAATCCATTCACCGTAACAGTTGCACCTGCCTCATTTTCCAAAAAGTAAGGTCCAATCACACCGCCTGACCAAAAACCGCACCAAACAGTAACACGTTGAAAATGGAGAGGCTCTTCAACAATTATTCTTGGATTTTCTGAGACCCAAATGCTACAATCCTGCTTATTAACGTAGCCTCCGAAGTGAAAATGTACTCAACACTGAAGATGATTTTTCTATGAAAACCCGGATCATTTTAATGCATTTGAAGACCGAATGCAGCGAAGATTGGACATTTATGGTGATCGATTAGCTTGAGTTCTTGTGTTAATCGAAGTTCAAAAGCATTAAGCCTAAGCCTTTATGCAAAATACGGTGTAATGTCGTTTGTGGAATGTCTAATTCCAAAGATGTCTAATTCGACAAACCTGGAGTTTCTTTAACACTACGGGTGTAACCCGCAGCAATATTCCCAGTTGTTCTTGTGCGACGCAGATGGTTTCGATTCTTCACATCACTAACTTGTCCCAACAGCTCATATTTTTCCACCTGTTTCACTATTGCCGGCCGAGAAGGTGCTTCACGAAGACCAAAACCGTGTCGATTACAAAGTTTTAATATTTTGATTTTTAGCTTATTATTTTCAACATTTAAATGATTTCTGTAAAATCCTAAAAAAAAAGAGTTTATTAATTTTATTTCGGCCCAATCACCGTTGACAAAAATGTTGTGTCGGTGAATGGAGATTTTTATGTCGGTGAAAGGCCGTTAGCACACATTTTATAATTTATAAATTTTTGAAGTTTGTAATAAGAAAACCGATTTATTTTCCGTTAATTAAGTGTCCAATATGATATAATAAACTACTTGGCATAAAGGAAATAATGCTGTTAATTGTTACGATGATAATAGGAGCACTAGTCGGTAATAGGATCGGCTTTATTTTAAATTTGGTTTATATTTCCAGTGCGATCATCAATATGTCAAAAAAATTCAATACTCAAAAGACGCAATCGAAAAAGCATTCAAAAATGTTAAAAGGGAGCCATTGTAAGTGCAGCAAACAAGAAGTTTGGAGTGCCAAGAACGACTTTATCTGACGAAGAAGCATTCCTAGTAAAGTGGATAGTTAAACTATCAAAGCTTGAATTTCCAGTTACCAAAACTCAATTGTTAGATTACGTTGCGGAGCTTACCAAAAAATTAAATAAGCTCAACAAATTTGCTGAAGGACGACCAAGCAAACATTTTTGTTTTTGTGTTCAAATCTAACAGAATTGAACTTTCGAAACTGGTTTGGAAAGATTAAGGCATATTTAAACAAAAATAACTTAAGCGATGTATAGTCCGATGTAACAAGAATATTCATTTGTGACAAGACAGTCCTAATAAATAACGGGTCAAAGTAACTATATTCTATGATGGGAAAGAGTGCATCCCTGCCTTGGTGACAATCAGAGCAAATGAAGATTTACTACCACCGATGGTGTTATTTGCATATAAACGAATTCCTCACCAAATAGCTAGAAAAATTCCGAAAACATGGGGAGTTGAAATTTCCTATAAAGATGGACGACTGCACAAACTTTTTTTGAATATGAATCTAATGTTTTCTGCCCATGGATTATTAATAACAAGATAATATTACCTGTAATTTTGTTGGTTGATGGTCACCCATCACACATAACACTTCCATTATCCGAATTTTGTGAAGAGAATAAAATAATACTGGTAGCATTCTTTCCAAAAGCAACACATATGCTGCAGCCCTGCGATGTTAGCCTTTTCCATCCACTGAAGGTTGAATGGAAGGGCACAGTCCGTAACTTCAGATGGAAATAGTGCGAAACCAAACACGAATTTAATTCTTTTAGGTTCACCGGACTTTATTCAGTACGATAAGTTATTCAAATAGGTGCAGTCACCTATAAGCTAACAGTGTTACAACCACTTAACATCAAACAAACGGTAGGTTATCCTTAAGTTATTAAATGAAGGTTTTTTTTACATACAGATTTTCGAAGTTCAGCTTGTAATTGGGAAGGTGAAATTGAACATAAAAGTCTATATTTAGATTGTGATATAACACCAAATACAATAAAAATGTATATTTGGAAAAAAGTTGTTTAAATTATGTCACTGTGATGTGACGTAGTTGACATAGACGTCTTACATGATGTTAAATTAAGGAAAATGTTTTAAGTATCCACAATTCCCCAAATGATACTAACTATCCAACACCTTTCAAACAGGCTTTGCATTGACCAGAGCTTCTTCAAAGAACCACTAACACCAAAATACATAAAAAGGTGATACCCGATGTAGTGGCTTCAAGTGGTTTCATGGATCATCTTAGGAAACGAAAAGCTTTTTTCAAATAGAATTAGTGTCTTTATTAAGAATTCTGTTCCTATACTTACTTGTACTTACTATTATTAGTATTACAAGTTATAAGTAAGTAATTTAGTTTTATACTAAAAAAAATTCTATACATATATCATATTATTTCGTTCACTAATTCACTGTACTTTATTTAAACGGTAATAGGGTCTGTTTTTGGCGGTGAAAGGATGTGAAAGAAAATACCCTGAGAGTAATACAGCAGTGTATCCATTATGGTTTTAATTACATAATTATTTACTTGATTAAATTAAGTTTAATTATAAAGTTTCACTGATAATTGATATAAATCAAAAATTTGATTGCAATCAAATTATAAACTTTACATATTCAAATCAAAAATTGCTCTTTCTAACCGTAGTATAGTTTGAGCAGAAAGCATACTCTATAGCCAAAACGATATATTCAAAAATGTTAAAAGGGAGCCATTGTAAGTGCAGCAAACAAGAAGTTTGGAGTGCCAAGAACGACTTTATCTGACGAAGAAGCATCAAATTTCTCAAAATCAAATTTTAGTCGACCATTCCAAGCAATCACATAGTAAAATACAAGAAAAATTGTGTAGCACTGATGCAAGACAATTTTTCGTGTTTTTTACTATGTAAATGCTTGGCAAGTTCGACTAAAATTTGGTTTTGAAATTTAAATATTTTATAAAAGTCCATTTACTATAATTTTACAAATTATAATGTGTCATTTTAAATGTTGTGTTTTAGTTTTTTAAAGTGGTTTTGAAGTAAAAAAAAAATCGTAAAACTAAATTTTTAAATAAAGTTTTATTGACACAATTTTTAACTAAGGTTGATATATCGATCTTATATACACAGCACACACACATAAACCATAAATAAAATTGGGAATTTGCATAACAAATTTGTTTCCCAAATCTGTTGTGGTTTTTAATTTTTTTTTTTGTCTGAAACTGACTAGCATTTCAATTCAAATAAAAACTTTTTTAATTTATAATTTTACAAAACTTTTCATTATAACAAAATATGTATACGTAAGTATGTTGGGAGCAACGAAAACCATAAAATCAAAAATTATTTCTATATATATTTATATACGCATAAATTTATGCTTCAATATTTCATAATTTATGTTTTCAAATGAAACGACGACGAAACAAAAATATTCAATTTATCGTGGTACATACTTCTCCAATTTGGTAAGACATAAAACTAATAATAATAGTAAACAGCGTATAATTATACGTATATCCATTATTTCATATTTATACGTACATATGGTTATTAGCATCCCCCCATAAATTATACCAATAATAAAACTATTATTTACAGTTAACGTATGTCGATAATAGTTTTAATATCATAAAAATCTTGCTAAATGATAATACATTAAAAAAAAAAAAACTTTTATTTTCATTTTCACCATAATATGTATACAAATTATCATCTTCTACTGTATATATGTACGTACATACTCCCATTATCCCATTATAAAAGGAAATTTCATTTTTATTATTCACATGAGAAAATGTTGTGCTTTTAGCATTTGTTTATTTTTCGGTTTGTTGTTTTTTTTTTGCACTTAATTTAAGAGAATATAATTTTTATCTATAAATAATAAAATAACTTTTAATATTTTGTTGTTGTTGTAAAAAAAAAAATGGTCAAATCGAATTTATTATGGTATACATATACAAGAGTTTAGTGCGTTATCTACGATTATAAATGCATGTCTAGCTTTGCGTGATCAACTTTTATCTAAACCAATTAAAATTCGAAATTGTACTCGTATATATGCAAATTTGGAGACACATAATACGGGTGGTTACATGTACGTATGTAGATCACAAATTTATCTAAAATCTCTATTAATAATTTAGTTTTTTTTTGTAATTTTTCCAATTTAGAATTTTATTTTATACTCGCATTTGTAGATACGTATACATATATACATATTCTGCTATCAGGAGATTAGAATAATACATTTTTATTTTATTTGTGTGATTACACACCCACATATTATTGTGGCAGAGATATATTTATGTACACAGATATTTCCTTTTTAAACCAACAAACTTTTTTTAGAAAAATAAATAACAAAAAAAATGCTAGAATTTTGAGAATACCAATTAGACGCTTTTATTTAATAATGTTATTAATAAAAAGCATTTCTGTGTTTTATATTTTGCTAGTCTATAATTATATTGTTATCTAAACAGAGAATACCATAAATTACGTCATTTGATTATTATTAATCAGAGGAAATTAGTTTAATTATACGAGTATATCGTATTTCAAAACTGACTAATTATTTTATTATAAATATACACGTTAATATACTCGTTCCAAAAACACTTAAATATAGCTGTGTATGTACTCGTATGTATGTTTGTATGAATATACAAAAAAAAATTATTTAATGTTTCCACTTCAAAGCTCCTATTGAGCGAAGTAAATAAGAAATATTCCTTCTGAGTATTGATTATAACATTTTTTTTGTATTTTTATTTCCACTTCAATAATAATTCTAACATGCTTGTTGAGCTGTATATGGGAGTATTGTTGATCTTTGTTTATAAAAATAAAAATAAAAAAACTGGAAAATAAATACAGAAATAAGTCATTAATTTGAGCAGTTTCTGTGAATGGAATTACAAAGATTAAATTTATAAGATTGGAAAGTTTTTTATATATTTTGTTTTTTTTAATAAAAGATAAAATGCGCCGAGAACAATGTAAGGCGAATGATTGATACGAAAATAATGAAAGTAAATTTTGTGTCTACGAGTATACAGATGAGAGATTTGCGTATTGATTGGTAATTTCGGTAATATATAATATGTATACAGTACAGGGTGTCCCATTGGGACGAGCCCAAACGAGGAGGGAATGTAGCTAGGGTGAATATCATGAAAAATAGTTCACTATAGATATGCCAAAAAATGTACCGTTATCCGCTTGACTAGCATTAACTCTTCTAAAAATTAAGATAAGTCAATTATTTTTAAATTATTAATTAAATTAATTTTAGAGTTTGCTATAGATTGTTATATGTAATGTAGCAATGACATTCATTTCTACGAGTTATATATATATATACTAAATTGTAATCAGATTCGGATTACTGTATTCGCCATTTTAGGATTCGTTTCAAAACGTTTTTAAGGTCGCATCCACAACTGGTAAATCATTGTCATTGTGGATTTGGCTCAGAATTACACCTACGCAATCACGTAATCACTGCAGTGGTGAGGATAGCTATTTTACCAAAACCAGGATATTGTAGTATTGGAGTCGTAAATAATTTGGATTTTAGGTGGTCAAATGCGCTTTTTCATTTTTCTGATCATTTGAATTTAAACCTCTTTCGGGTAAGTTGGTGTAGGGCGAAAGATCGTGCACAAACTACATATATTATAACATCGTTAAGGTATACAAAGCATTTCAAACCTTGTTGGCCTAGCAAGGCATTATTTATCATTCTTTGGAATATACTCTGTGAGTTCTTCATTCCAAAAGGAATTTGGAGGAATTCGAAATGGGATCCATTTGAATTTGGTGGAAATACTGTGATAGACCTAACTGATTGAATATACCATTTATGAGTGGAAGAGGGTAAGAGTCATCCATTGTAGCCTCATTTACTCTTGTAAAGTTGACGACTACTCCCCATTTTGGCTTATCATTTTGATCTGGTTTCTTAGGTACTACTAACAAAGGACTATTGAAGTTAATTGGAGGTTTGTCTAAATGATGGTGAACCTAATGACTCATACCTAGGACTATAGGGATAATTTATCACCTTCTACGTAGAATAAATCTGAATATTCGCTAATAGGTTCTAGTAATGTAATGTGGTTGACTCTTAAATGTTTAGATTCTTATCTAACATGGAAATCATTTGTCCTAAAACTATACCTTCTCTATTTTCGATTTTTGTTACTGGAACTGAACTTGGATTGATTTGAAGTATATCAAAAATGAGAGTAATGGTTTGAAATGTTTGATTATGGCTTTTGCTGGGTTACAATTAACTATGCTAATCTGGGCTACATATTGGTTGGGTTTTATGAGATAGTTACGTGAGAATACGCCTGAGAATATTCGTTATTCGTGGGAGTTGTAATTTGTACGGTTATTTCTTTCCGTGCAGGAAGATGTATTTCTGATGGGACACTAGAGAAGTTGGTTCTATTTGTTTTCTCGACTAGATTCATATCATCAATGAATCTTTCCTTTATTAAGGACATAGTATAGTACTTTCCTTCGACGTTCCTAGTTTTAGACTTATGACATCGTGAGAGAACTTATGATTAGAAACTAGATTTATTTTGAAATTATGGGAAGCAGGATTTTCTTGGGTTACTACGTTATGAACCTGTGCTGCCGTGACAAATGATCTTTTTGGTGGCCAATCATTATCATTCGGTGCAACTAGAGACCTGAGTTTTGTACTGGTCGTATACCTCGAGCTAGTATATTTCTTTACGAGGGTTATATGCACTGTTCTGTTCATTATCTGGCACGAAACTCGACGGATTACTTGTTCTGTTGCTTGCTCATTGATTTTATTATTCGATGAGGTTTTCGATGGATTTGTATTAGTGTTCGAGGAAGTTTATGAATATTCGAAAAGGTTTTCGATGGATTTAGATTATTATTCGAGGAGGTTCTCGAGGGATGACTTAAACTACTATTTGAGGAGGTTCTCGATTAGTAAAAATTGTTATTCGATGAGGTTCGCGATTCATCTAAATTGATGTTTAATTCGTGTGGATTTAATTGATTCGTAAAATGGTGAGACTGTGCTAGGATCTGGTCTGTTCGGTTTGTTACTATTGTTAATATTCAAGGGATGGCATGTTGGAAATGCGGTTGGTTAGAGGTGGATTTAATTAATATTAATGAGGAGTGGACTAGTTTGAACTACAGTTGAGTTTCCAATTGCTCGACGAGTCCCTGCTCGTTTCCCTGTGTAAACTGTAATTCGCATTCCCTTAATCATTTGTCAGTTCTTTTACGTTTGAGAATTTCTTTCTCCTTGCATCATTCGTTCTTGTGAGTATATGACCGGGTCCTGTGTCCTGTTTTTTCACGTAGTTGACATCTATTTTGTTGCATTTCTGGGTCGGAGAACTTCTGTTGTTTGGTATTTGCTGTAACTAAATTGACATAAGTTTCCTTCAGATCATAATCCAAATGTTGTGTGAAAATCTCATTTTTTATCTTCTACTTTGTACGATTTAATATGTTTATTAATTATTTTCAATTTTTGTAGGCCCTTTGTGAACAAGTTAATTATATTAGATCAAACGATTTATTGATATCACGGGGATTAAAGCGCTCAATGAATGAAAAAAAACCGTTTGAGTAAACTCTGATTTGATAAATATTTGTTTTTGTATATTGGCGCGGACCAACATAATACATACATCATGAAAAAGGAAGTTTTTAGTTTTGTAAATGTAAATTGTTTGTGTAAAGACTAATTTCACAACCATATTTTTGTGGATTACTTCGTACGAGCAACAAAAATTTATCAGCTGCTTTACACATTTCATCAATTGGCTGCAATTTTTTTTATGAAGCAATGAATGACAAAAAAATTAACTCATCGACGTTGCATTGGATTTAAACAGTAAAAAAATTAATGCTGACTGCAATTTGTGCAAGGTAAAATGATTGATAAGGAAGGTTATCATCTATCAAATGAGTTCTATGACGGATATATCAGAGGACCCTAATACCAATTAACAATCGTAGAACATGCATTAATCTTTACGATCTAATTGGTTCTATTCACATTACATTCAGAAACGATTTAAATCACATTGAAGCGACAATATCACATTATATTGTGGCAGAATTATTTTCATGTCGCGTGTATATATAACAAACGTTAAGCTTACTCAACGGGCATTAATACACGAACGTGAATTATTTCCGTAATACTTTTAATCTAACAAAAACAATCAACTTATATAAATCGATGTGTAAAACTATACGTACTATCATCACAGGCAAAAATAATCAGACGAACTAATATGAACAGTTTGTTAATTATTCATAAGTTTATAAACAAACGCGCCATTTTCAAAATGAAGGGCCGTTCTAATATAATTATCCGCCCTGGGCGAAAAGTTTTAGGTGCGGTAAGATCTTACATTTTAAATCCCGTAAATTTGGGGAGTACCAAAATTATCAAATTTCTGTAATAACTGGAAATCTTTATGCACAAACTATACATGCAAGCTTTTTATTTGAACTTCTCTAAAAGCATCCTAATAATAATATTTCCAGTAGCTGCGACAAATTAGTTTATTAGTTGAGCTTTTGTATTTATTGCGCTTAAGCCAGATAGCTTATTTAATAAAAGAAAAGTGATTAAGAATCTTAAGTCATTAAGATTTTAAATTATACTGAACGTTGAATCAACGTTTAAGAAATTTTATATTGCTTTAATTCTGATAAAAAAAAACTAGAAATTAGAATATTCCAAAGTCTTTAAGCGCTGAAAGCTTTTTTTTCAAAACGTTCAATGTATAAGCCTTTTGCTTTAATTCCTGTAAAATGACTTTTAATAATAAAATGTCCAATTAGTTCTAAAATTTATATTATTAATTAAGTTTTTATATGTACTAATTGGATTTTACTGTACTTAATAGTTAACAGCCTTCACGAATATTTTCATTAGAAAATTATAAACATTATAGAAAAGCTTCATTTAAGTCACCTAATATGCGTTCAGCAAGATTCACTTATATAGGATAATCATTTTAGATGCTACTATACAAAATAGTAATATAAATAATCTAGGAACTTCCAGTTAAGGACCGAAAAAATTAAAATGATTTATAATATTTTACAACTCATAAAGCTTTGATTAAATAAAATCATTTCATTTAATAATAAACGCTATCGTACTATAATTAATAACATTTTATGTAATTGGATGATATTTGCGAAGTCAATTGGCCACCGAGATCGTGTGATTTAACTCTGTTGGATTTCTTTTTCTAGGGTTATATCAAAAGTAAGGTCGAATTCCAACGCCAATAAGCCGTACCAACAATTCAAGAGCTAAAAGGCGAGATAATAAGGCATAGTGTTGGAATAGACGACCAATTACGCCAGAATGCTCTTAATTTGTACAAACGGAAACAACATTTGGCCGATGTTATCGTTCACATATAATTGTTATCGATCAATAAGCAGGATTCAATAAAGAAATCAAAATCAGAACAACGCAATAATATTTTATTTACTAATTCACCTGGTGACACTCTTAATCAAAAACTGTGGCAGTAATAATTACAAATACTTCATTTATTTTGCAAAACTTCGGACCAATTGTGATTTTTGGGGTTCTGGTAGTTTCGATTAATACACATTTTTACTAACAACCAAATATCTACAACGTTTCCTGGTTAAATGTAAAATTAAAAAATGTATAGTGATTTCAATTGTGATACATTAATAAAACGTATTTCCAAACTCAAATTTTACTTTCAGAAATCCTTAATTAATACACAAGTTAAGTTTGATTTAACAATTTCTGAAATTCATTTACATAATTGGAAGTAATGGTTCTAAGTTGTGGGAATATCTATACAGCTCAAGAGAACAATACAAACCAAAACGAAATACA
Source organism: Tipula unca (assembly GCA_951394425.1). Lineage (NCBI taxonomy): Eukaryota > Metazoa > Arthropoda > Insecta > Diptera > Tipulidae > Tipula > Tipula unca. Next base: position 136,150,435 of record OX596381.1, read on the forward strand.
AGATCTGTAGAATTTCAAAATAAACTGAGATTTTCATGTTTAAATATAAACAAAAAAATGTGGCAAACTGCTCCTAAAATTAAAGTTAAATATTTTTGATCATTTTGAACTATACACATTTGTTGTTAATGTGTACTTTTACGCTGACGAATTAGTTCGTTCATTTTAATTGTAGCTGAAAATAGAATTTGCTTGATTCAAAACTTCGGCTACTCATAAAGATATATCGTAATTAATGAAAAACACTACACACATCGGTCATCAAGAATTGCATAACAGAAAACTCATGTAATAGCGAACATTTCTAATAGTTCTGAAAATCCATTTGGAGATCTACTGTGCGTTCAAACCTGCAGTTATAAAATTTAGAAATACCTTACGTAAACAATTGTATGTTAAAAATATTTTTACGAAATGAATCATTATCGTTTGACGTATAGAAAATATTGAAATTTTTTAATAAATAAAAATTAAAAAACTGAGTTTTCAGTTTTGTAGTTCCAAGTCGCTAAGTTTGAAATAATATAGTGCACTCGTTTAGTGGATTTTTGGACCAGTTAAACAATAATTGGTTGCTCACTGAACTGTAAATTATGCTCCTGCTATTTGATTAAACGTTAGCGACCAAGGAAATGGGATAAACCGACGATAAGCAACCTTTTCTCAGTTATATATACTTGAAAATTGAAGAACTGATACGTAATTAAAACAGGTTCGTGAATTAAACTATATTGCAAAGAAAATATTTTATTTGAAGCAAATTGAACAATGCATTTCTTCTGTGTACATGGTGGTGCAACGTGATTTAAAAAAATGTAGACTTGGACTGGAAACAGAGCAAAGTTGATGGTTAAGATGGGTTCTTTCCGACACATTGTCTAAGTTTTGGGTACCAATTTTGTACGAATGAAAGATCGACACCTTGAAAATAAATAAATCTAATAAAAATTATACCCACTAACGTTTTACAGTTAAGATAAGATAATCAAACGGAAGATTCAGCCAAATGCTTTGATAAAATATGTATAACCATAGCACCAGCTTTGCTACCCAGCTGTTTAACAATTTCACGAAAGTAGGGATACTAGCAACCCACAAATTTTGTTTAACGAACCTGATTTTATTTATTCTATTAAATTTCAAATTAAATACCAGGTTTTTGTATATCTCTCGAAATGTCATGGTAAGATGAAGAAGGTTTTGAAATTGAACATTAAAATATATTTTCGTTAGTGTGCAGACCCAATTAGGTCCTCATTAGTAAACAATTTTTTTGAATTCGATGCAATATGACTTTATAATTTTTAGAAATCGTATGTACTAAGGATAAATTGTAAAATTTCATTTGAAACTTAATATTGGAAATTATTATCCGGAATTATAAAAACAATCATAAAATACCATTCCGTTGCCAATATATACATATATATAGACTATATTCACAATACTTGGAAGGACCAAACAAACTCGATATAATCAATTTGATTTGTAAAAGTAAACTTTTTAGTCAGAAATACTCAATACCACTAATTCAATTCGAAAAGCACAGAATATAAACGAGAAATTAAATATACGAAGCGCGGTCTATACAACAAACTAATATATATTTCCTTATCAGCTAAATCCATAAATTGCCGACAATTATCAGTATAAACCAAACCAACTTTATCTTTTCATTTTAATAATATTATAAATATCGTCGATATACAGTCGAGTCCTACCATAATATGTAAACACAACAACTTTGATTGGAAAATACAAAGCATTAAACGAACTTATCGGGAAGAGGCATGGTGAGACAGAGACATTTTTTTTTATTTAGGCTCACAAACTTTTCCAATTAAAAAAAATTATAAGCATTTCTTAAATATTATGCTACTGTCAACATCTAAACGACAATGGCGAAAAGTATACTATACATACAAAACATGTAGCAAACAAAATATCAACGACGACGTTAATATACCGGATAAAAACTGTGTGGATCGAATCATTTACGAGATTAAGTTATATTTAATATGCTAAAGAAAAATAATTCAATAAAATAAAAATTAAAATAAAAACTTTTTTCTTTTTTTTTTCTTGAGCTCCGCAACGTCTTCCTTCTTCGTAACAAAATTATGTACATGGATATATACCAACAACACTCTTGATAAGCGCAATACAACAAAAAAAGTGAAAAGATATATAAATTTTCCCTAGCTAGATAAAAATGAATTAAAAAGATAACAAAAAGTTTTGTTTTTCTACTCTGTTCTGTATAGATTTTCAAAGTGTTTCGTATACTTTTGCCTAACTTTTCTCATCTGAAATAGAATAACAGGATTTGAATAAATTATATGATAAAAAAAAAATTACGTTGTCACCTAAATTTAATATTTTTTAATAAAAAGGGTTTTTGTTACTTTTTAATGGTAACCTTTTTTTTTTTACCCCGAGACGAAAAGTTGTTCCTTCGGTTAATATTTAATAAAAAATTTAAAAAAAAAAATTCAACAAAAAACCAACAAGGATATAAATTACACAAACAACACATTCTTTTGGTAAAATGTATTATAACTCAACAAAATACCAAGATAAATTTTTATATTAAATTTAGATTAAAAAAATATCAAAAAAAAAAATCGCGGAATTAGTTAGATGCGAGATGATCTAAGATGCGCGCACAATAGAATCGCGTACACTTTACTGGTGGTGTGAATAACGCCGGGTGTTTTATGTGGCGGGAGGAATGGAATTTCGGGTATAATATAAATATATACATATGTATATACGTAACACTACGCGAAACTTTTAAATTCATCGTTTTGCAGGAAATCTTTCCCTATACACAAATCACTGCGGAAAGTGTTTTTTATTTTTTTAAAACATTGCGACAAACTTGTTTAACATTTTGTGTGGAACATGATAATTTTGTATTTCGTAAGGAAATGTGTGTCGTGTCTCAATTTGTTTTTGTATGTTTAGTTGTATGTTTAATGTTTTTTTATATGTAATTATCTATGTATGCGGTATGTGAAGCTATCGTTATTACATGTGTTTCCAACAGCTGAACATTTCTTTTACTATAGCGTTATAAATAATTTGCTGCGATTTATGTAAATTATATGTTTGAAGGGTGTTTCCGGTGGTCTGGAAATATTATGTTTTGTTGAGGTATAAAATGTATGTTTATTGATGACTTATATTGATGTGGCTATTTTCTAAATGAAAAATAATAAACCATTATTTAAGAAAAACCAATTTGGTAACAACGTTAATTGAGACTGAAATATGTGAAATGTGAACTTTTTAGTGCTATTATGATTTGTAATTGAGAATATTGAGACAAAGCCGTTTTCTTTTATCGATATATTAGAAAATTAAATTGCTTTTAAAAATACGTTTTATTTAACATATTACATGACATAACCTAACTTAAAAATGTTGATCGAGCATCTGAGAACCAAATGATTTTTTACAAAAGTTTCCATCCTTTAATGTATTTCTAAAAAACTCCACTTGTGAAAAAAAATTCCAATTTAAAATTTTATTTAACTCGAGTTTTTTTGGATAGATTTCCACAAAGAGTTATGAAAAAATCCTCCATTCTACGTAAGCATGATAAGGTTTTCTACATTCCCTAGGTCATCAAAACTCAAAGTTGCAAGGTTAAAAAATTGCAAGTTGCAAGAATGGAAGATGCATCCCCATAAGTTTGAAAATTTCTCAAACTAAATAAAACCGCAATTGAATATTCAAATTGAAAATCTGAATTATTTTGATTACGTGTCGAATGAAAAATTTAAATTTTCAAGCCTGAATATTCAAAATTTTTTAAAATCTTAAACCAAATTATAAGCCGGCATTTAAATTTAATGTGTGCTGAAATTAGTTACTCGATTTATAATCTTAAAAACCAAATTACACAATTTTACATTTTAAATCGTTTTTAGAAATTATTTATGGATTTAAAGTTGAATTCAGCATTTTAGAATTTTTCAATCTTTGAAAATCAAATTTGGCTCTGCCTTTTGAAATAAATTGGTAATTTTAAAATGCTTTTCCAGAAGGAAAAGTAAATTTCAAAGTATTGAATTTAAACTTTACAAATTCAAAATACAATTTCAAATTTAAATGAAACTTATCGAAATTTGGATTTTAAAAATCGAGTTTTAAAAAACACGGTACACTTATCCAAAATCCAAAAATTAACAAAATTTGTTTTTAACCTTTCCGGTTAAATCCCGTTATTGTCTTTAATTTCCGGAGTTAAAATAAATGCCCCTGTGGTCGGGGGGCACTCACATGTCTCGTAAATCAAAATTGCACGAACATGTTTCCCAAGAATACCACCACAGTACCCTTTGCTTGTCGTAGGAGGCGACTTAACGGTTGGATCGCTGGGCTGACGACCCGCATCCGTAAAAAAAATATAGTGTTTATAAAGTCAACAAAAAGAAAAATGGATACCGCCAAAACGACACCGGACCCCCGCTCAAGTACCCGGACACGAGATTTAGGATCGGCACGTGGAACGTGCAATCACTAAGGAAACCAGGAGCGTTAGAGGGCCTAATCACGTGCATGAAGGAGTATCGGCTGGAACTCGTTGCTCTTCAAGAAACTCGCTGGCCTAAAAGTGGAGACCATGTGTCCCAGGGCTATACGTTGTTCTACAGTGGAGATGACCTCGGAAATCTTGGAGCTGGATTTCTTCTTGGCCCGCAGGTAAAGAAGGCTGTTTTGGATTTCCAAGCAGTCAATAACCGATTGTGTAAGCTTCGCTTGCGCATGAAGTTAGCTAACCTGTCGATAATTTGTGTACATGCGCCCACAGAAGTCAGCCAGCCCCAAGATAAAGACTCATTTTACAATGACTTGGACGATCTGATGGGATCTATACCCGAACACGATGTTAGAATGGTAATTGGGGACTTTAATGCTAGAGCTGGCAGAAATCAGACCGACTTGTGTGAAAACATAGGTCCGTACTCCCGACACGAAACTGCGACCGATAATGGTGAGAGAATGATGTACTTTGCGGTTGCTCATGATCTTAGAGTAGCAAGCACATACTTCCCTCACAAACACATACATCTTGAGACATGGACACATCCTCGCGGAACTTCCCGGAGCCAAATTGACCATGTGTTAGTTTCTAAAGGACGGGCTCAGGTTGTGCAGGATGTGAGAACTTATCGGTCAGCAACCAAATACGTAGGCAGCGATCATCATTTGGTCGCTGCAAAGCTACGATGGAAGTTTTCGTACAAGTCTGGGAACACAGCGAAACGCATGGTACGTTTCGACTGTGAAGGTCTGATAAATGAAGATCAAAAGAAACGATATCAGGATCTTGTCAGCGACAACATTAATGAAGCTAATTACCAGTCTGACTGCGTGAACTCTGTCTGGGGGGTACTGAAAACTTCGGTTGTCAGTGCTGCTCAACAGACTTTAGGTATAGTGAAAGTCAGACTCAAGAATGATTGGTTTGATGACGAGTGTCGTCTTGCAGTTGAGCAACAAAATATAGCCCATAATGAAGTGCAACAACGTCTCACAATCGCGAGGAAAAACAAGGCTGCTCTTGCAAGAAGGGCAGCTAAGCGGATTTGTAGACGGAAGAAGTGAGAATGGTGGAAGGCCGAGGTTCTGAAAGTACAACAACTCAGTAATGAGCGCAGTTCGCGTAATTTCTTTAAAGGAATTACTGGACTGAACCATACTTTCAGGCCTACGTCAACCGCCATTCGGGACCGGGATGGAAACCTCTGTGTCAACATCGACGCAGTACTTGACACATGGAGTGGACACTTTACTGACCTGCTTGATGTCCATCATGCGTCACAGACTGTTGTTGAGCCACCTCTAATACAGACTGCGGAGATTTGCACTGAGGAGCCATCCCATGAGGAATTCACTAAAGCCATGCAGAGATTGAAACGAAACCGTGCACCTGGAGTGGACTGCATTAATTCGGAGCTCTTGATATTCGGAGGGGATACTTTGTGGAACTGTCTTTTCGACCTTATTCGATTAGTATGGCGAACCGAAGTTATGCCTGATGAATGGAAAGTGGCCGCGATATGCCCCATCTTCAAGAAGGGAGACCGCTTGAAGTGTGAGAATTATCGCGGTATAGCTCTCCTTTGTACAGCTTACAAGTTACTGTCATACATTGTATTGGATAGAATCACTCCTCTAGCGGAGGGCTTGGTTGGTGACTATCAAGGAGGATTTCGTCCGAATCGATCAGTCACCGATCAGGTCTTTTCGCTGCGGATGATTCTATCTAAATATTATGAGACATCCATCCCCGTACATCAGGTGTTCCTGGATTTCCGGCAGGCCTATGACTCGATCAATCGAGAGAGTTTATGGTCTGCCCTGGAATACCTAGGAATGCCAACAAAACTGGTACGACTATGTAGGATGACAGTGACGCAGTCTCAATGCTGTGTTAAAGTTGAGAACAGGCTATCGACAAGTTTTGTAGTTAACTCGGGTGTTCGGCAGGGAGATGCTCTGTCCCCGATACTCTTTAATCTCATGTTGGAGTACATCTTTCGTAAAACTGAAACACCGCAGCGTAACATCTTATATAGCCAGTCCAATCAGGTGCTTGCATATGCAGATGACATATGCGTGATTGGACTGAATAGCAGCGGAGTGAAAGAAATACTTGATCCGCTTGTAGAGTTTTCAGCTTCAGTTGGACTTCAGATCAATGAGTCCAAAACGAAATACCTGATCTCTGGTTTTAGGGACAGTGGTACACCAGATTTTAGTAGTGGCCACCACACGTTTGAGGGAGTGAGGAGGTTCAAATATTTGGGTTCTCTTATCACTCACGATAATAGTGTGGGTGAGGATATTAAAGTGCGGCTGGCAGCTGGCAGTCGTTCTTTGTATCCTCTAAGGCCACTGCTAAAATCTAAACACTTATCAAGTACCGTGAAGCTGAAGCTTTACAAAGCGTTGATCAGGCCCGTTGTTATGTTTGGATGTGAAAGTTGGGCGCTGACGGATGAATACGAGAGATGGCTCCTAACATTTGAGAGAAGAGTCATGCGTGTGATCTACGGCCCAAAACGCGAAATAGATGGTACCTACCGAGCTCTGTACAATATCGAGATCAGAGATCTGATGAAGATCCCCGATATTGTACATGAAATAAGATCTCAGCGAGTACGCTGGCTCGGTCACGTTCTGCGTGCTGATCCGGAACGAATTGTGCAGCGATCTCTGAAAGGAGAGCCACCATATGGTAGGCGCAGAGGTCGTTGCCGGCGACGATGGCTCCACGATGTAGAGAACGACTTGGCCTCTTCAGATTGTCTTAGACAGTATGAAGACCATGCTCAGGATCGAAACCGTTGGAGCCAGGTTGTTGACTCAGTAAGGGGCCAGTAATGGCCTTTAATACTGTTTATTATTATTATTAAAATAAATGAAAGTCCAAATAAATAATTAAATTTTTTACGTATAGAATATAAAATTTAAATTACAAAGCCGGAATTTTACAAATTTTTATTCTCTGAAATATAAAATTTAAATGGCTGATTTTAAATATTTGAAATATTAAATTTTTTTAATTTAATTTGAAATATCGAATAAGGTTTATATGAAATGAATCTTAAAAATTTTAATTCACCGAATTTGCACCTTATCGAATTTAACAATTTTGAATTTTAACTATCAAATTTTGAAAATATTAAACAATTGAAAATAATTAATTTTCATGTACATAAATAGTGCAAGTTTTAAACAAATTCGAGCGCATTAACTCAATTAACTTGGACACAGTGGCACTGTAAAATTCTTTATAAGAGTTTAAGACTGTTTCAGTAATTGTGGTTTGAAGAGATTTGCGTTCGTGCAGATGGTAGAATAATTGGCATGAAATTGTATATTGAGTCAGAACGAGTGAAGCAAGCTGCGACAACGAGTGGGAGGCAATGAAGCAATATCCATTATGGTGTAAACCGAATTAATTAGTTTGGTTTATTTATATACCGTCTTCACCTTTATAAATGAGATTTAATAATTATTCGTTTATCGAACTTAGTAAATATTTCGTTTAGTTTAATGTTCAGTTTGATCACAAAAATGTGGGATGGACTGATAAAAAAAAAATTCTTTTACACACAGAATAGTTAAATTTATTTAGCTATACACGATTTGTTCTTTATATTTAGGGTGTAAATCTGCTTTCTTGTAACAATACAAAACAATCTCACTAATAATGATTCAGTCACGTAATTATATTTTCAAAACTATTTATATTATTTTATAACAAATATGATGAATATAAATGCAAAACTAGTTATATATATTTTTGAATTTATATAATATTTGAAAATTTAAAACACGATGAAGATGACTGTCGCACCAATTAAAATAATTAAAATTTGGTGTATATACATAGTTAGAATAGAATATTACACAAATTCTGTTCGATATCTTTTAGAAAATCGTTCAAAGTTCAGGTTGCGATTTTAAACAGGATTTGAGTATGAATACAAAATATTTTATTGTACAAAAATGACTCTCATGGCTGTAAAAGAAACGATGATAGTGAGGGTTGTCACGTAATTAAAGTTAAAACTGACTTTAGTTTATAACCTGGACTTCCACTCGAAATTGAAGGATTCTCATATTTATCAATTCAACTATATAGTCTGAGGTCGTAGTTAATTGTACTTACTTTCCGTCGAATAAAAGAAATGAACTCGAGTAAATAGAAAAATTACCAACACCAAAATTTGTTTTCGTTTCTTTTCGAAGAATGCTTTTTGTTTGATACGAACTCGTTTGTTGGATTATTTTTGGATTTGGTTTGTTTTTTTGCCTCGTTTTTTTCAAAAACTATTCAGTCTAGACATGGTGAACACAAACACAACGTATCCTGAAAATTGTATACGAGCGCATCAAATTGAATGCACGATGGACGAAATTTTGAAAGGAATGCACATGATTCTGTATAGAGAATTGGAAAACTTAATGAAGCCGGCTACTTTTGTCGGAAACAGAAGATTAGTATGGTGACCTGATCCACTTATGTAATATTCGCTGGATTATTTAAGTGCATATACAGCTGCAATTAAAAATTCAGCTATACACATGCCATGTATATCGTGGCATTCGAAACAAAATCAATTTCATTGAAAATCAGCATTTAATATTTTAAAATCCAATTGGAATTTTTAAATATAAAATTATCAAAATTTAAATTGTGATATTTTCGATAACCTAAACGAATCATTCGTTGCCCAATAGATATCATTACATGCATGGCGTCACATGCTTTTGACATTTTACACTGATTTCTCCGATAGTGGAACATAACTAATAAGCTTTGAAGACTCAAATAGAACTTGCCTATGAATTTTGACATTGGTCTAACTGAATACCAGCGGAAAGGATTTTTTGCCTAGCTATATACTTTTAATAGCACATTCACATATCATATTTGGCAGAAACTTCAGGTTACCGTGGTTTTCACTAGCCGTTATTCTGGGTATAATTATTAAATCGAAAGATAAAAAAAAAACAAATAACTGAAAATGTAGGCCTCTATGTTAAGTTCTGGTAAAATTCTATTTTGGGCTATATAAAAATCATCTGGCAACCCTAATTTTAGGATATATGTATATACCACTGCTCGTCGTCGATTTACCGATATGTTGGAAACGTCTTAAATGAAAATTTGAAGATTATGGTAATAAAATTTTTTGAACCATGCTGAATTTGCGTATCTATAACTTAATACACGCTTTTTCAGCAAATCGAAAGTTACAATTATCTTCTCGTATATAGAATAGAAGATATTGAACTGGAAACTGTTAAAATTAAATTTAAAGTTAATTGTTAAAATATATAGACGGATGTGATCAAAACGTAGGTGTCTACCTAATAACAAAAACAAAAATGGGAATTGGAAATTAGACCTTAATAGTATAGGTCAAACTCCACCAACAAAGGAATTGGAATCTACAAGAAAAATGAATTGTTATAGGGTAATCTATAGTTCTAGTTATAAATCAAATTTCTACGTTTTATAAGTTTAATATAAAGAAAATAGAAATAAACCAACATGAGGGAGCAAAGCGGCCCAACACATTGTTTTAGGAGTTATAAGAAAAGTAAAAGAATTAAGGCAACCCACCGCAATTACTCCCGCTCATCATCAGCAAAATCCCGATATGGTTTGGAAGTGGTCAAGGAATTATTTAACGAATTGAGTACTGCTTTGTTATATGTACAGAAAAAAATATTTTTGTCTTTAAAAGCGAAATTCAAAGTAGATTCCAAATCGAGCACTGAGGTTAGAGCGAGAGCCATCTAAAAATAAGAGGACGATATGCATAGCTGACCACTAAATTAGGCTATACAAGTCTTTAGGATAAACACTGAGCACCACCCAATAGAATCGCAAGATTATATCGCTATAGCACTATTTATACATGAAAGCCAACATCGTCGGAACTAGTCCCCAAAAGCTCTTCTACATTGCCAGAATATGGCAGTACTTTTTTAGAGTTCCAAGAAAGATGTAAGATAATCTCACAACCAAGGTAACGGTCACATCTGGTAATCGGTTTACGAAAAAGAGAAGGAACGAGTAGGTCAAGATTATTCCTATGCCTATATACTTACAATTAAATCAGTTTTAGACGGATTGAAGTGCACATTTTTATCAGTGCACAAATCGCCCACAATACAGTTAAGGCATGTTGCGTTAATTCGGATTAGACATTCAAGGGTTTGCCTAAAACTATTATAACAAGATCATTATCACTTCATGGTGCGATGATGCCAAATTGCTTCAGCCGTAAACATGCAAAGCGTCATTGACGGTTTGTGCAATTAACACCAACTTTGGTATAGCCATATTAGTAATGGTATAGTGAAGGATTTTAATCAAATGATTCCACAATATCCAGGAAAGTACCTACAAGACTCTGTATTATTGAAGGATCTTTCAATCCCCGTGAAACATTAGGTCTAACTTCCATAGTACTTCTAAATTCGGTTTTAAATAAAATTAAATTCAGTCTAAATTCAATTAGGCCTAATATATCTTTTTATTTTAGTTAAGTCTCCCACAAACGAATTACCTTAGAGTCAATTTCATAGGCCCATATATATGTACATATATAGCGGAAATATGAACAAAACCCAATTCAAACGCTACAACAAAACCATAAAAAAAAATTATCACAACATTTTGTACAAGCAATTTATAAACATTATTGTTTTGCCAAAAATTAATCGAATAAAATTGCAGAAACCCCACATACTGACTGTATATAGCCCATAAAATTATAAATATCACGATGAAAATTGGAATTTGTGTTTCTTGAATATTGCACCGCAGGATCGTAAAATAACTAAAATATATAGACAATATACTAAATTATGAAAGAAAAAAAAACTATTACTGGAATCATTCCAAAACTAAATGGTTTACCCTTTAACACCAACACACAACCAACAATAGTAATAATAATAATAATAATCTGATTATTAGATTAGATAGGTTTTCAACAAAACAACAACATCTAAATAAATTGGAAATTGGATTTTTATTTTTTTTTAAATTTTTTTTTCTGGGTTAGGTGTTTGCATTTATAATCTCATACATAAATGTATACACATAGATACATATATAGATAAATAATTCCCGCCCTATACTTTATCATAATATCCAAAGTGACAACAAACGTAATAAGAAAATTTCATTGATAAACGACTTTTCTCTGTCAAACTCCAGTGTGACATATAAAAATAAATTGATGTTTTTCTTATAAATTTGTGTAATATAAAATTTTCTAATATTTTTCCTTATTTATTGACATATTTAGAATTATTAATTTTTTATTTTTTCTGAAACACAACATATCCTATAGTACGAGTATATCGCTCGAAACAGGAAACTGTATATATACATATGTATGGAAGTATGCTACAGAGAGCATCCCACAGAATAATAAATATTATATTGAACCAAACATATTTGTATATCACACCCTATGTATGATTCTAATAAAACTATACACATATATATATGTATATACATATAGACATATGAACATAATATAATCTGGCTTAGACATTCGAGAAAATTATAATTTTAATCCACCTACAAACTCCCATAAGAGTAAGAACAAATACCACAAAATTTTTCTATTTTTGGCAACTAAACTGTATATATGGTATATAGTACGTCGAGTATACGAGTACACATCCTTAATGTATTGATATTTTCTCCCAAAAAAAAATAAAATACAGGGATTAACTTAAGATGACAAAAAAATATACAAGGGAAAACTAGGGAAGAAAAACAAATATTTTTCAATTTATTGTAATACAGGCACGTATGGTGTGGCATTTTAAAGGATTTTTTTTTTCAATTCGTGTGTATTGGAATATATGTATGTAGACAGTGTATTTGTTAAAAAATATATAGCCATATATAGATGATGATGGTGACAAAATTTTGAGTTATTGTTTTTTTGATTGATTGGTTTACATTCTACAATAAGCGCGAGGAACATAATCTGGTAATTTAATTAAAATTTAACCCTACTTTCTCTTACCTTATGTTCGGCGCAACACTTAAATGGCCAACCAAATAATCAACTTGAAAAATATAAAATATTGTGCCACACTCCACACCCAGTTACATGAAAAACTGTCAACTCATTCAGTGTTACATTATATTCCCATCATAATCGTTGGCGCACAAGATAGACAAAATTACATAATTCTCTAAAGAATTTTATTTATATAATTTTCCAAAAATTTCAATTTGACAGGTCAATTTATATTTTCGTTTTTTATTTCAAAACATAATAAAAAAACAAGAAAAATTTCTTCTGGTGCAAAATTAAACATTTTATGAAAAATGGTATGTCTGTCGCCTCTGTAAATATGTATGTTTAGGGAGGGGATTGATACAGTAATGAAATTTTTTCAAGTCATATTTTTAAATTAGAAATTAATAAAGCTTTAGACGCACACCAAAAAAAAAATGTTTAGTGCCAATTTCTGGGATACAATAATAATAGATTAGATATAGTCTTCTGTCAAAATACGAAATACAAAATTTAAAAAAAAAAAAAAAACTGAACCTTTAAATGTCAAGATAAGATTCATAAAACAAAAAAAAACTGTCCTCATTTCAATTCTCGTATACATATATACATACATACTCGTATATAAGTATTCAGGCAGTTTTCCACATGGCTGAATTTTAGAACTTTTTAGTTTATTTGTGAATATTTAATGCTTGCAATAAAATGTTCGTTTTTATCACAACAATTTAATTACATTTCATGTTTGGGTATATATGTATGTATGTATAGTGGTTGGCCTGATAACATACATATATTATATATATATATCCATATAACAAACAAACAATGATATGATAAAATAAATAAACAAAAAATAAAGGACGGTTTTAGTGCAGTTGACAAGTAACTGACACATCCTACTTGAAAATGAGCTTTATTTTGCACAGTAAATTAAACATATACCGCTCATAAATTCATTGCATAATTGAGTTAGCTGTGGATATGAATGTATGCTCATCTCTTATATACATATATGTATATACGATATCATGGCAGAACGCCAATCTATTTTCTTCTATATATACGTATACAGTATAGAGGAAATTAGCAATGTTTTTATACTTTTAAATATTTGATTCGTTTAGATTGAATTTTAATGAACACAGGCAGGTGTAATAATTCACATCCGTTTCCTCATATATAGATTATCGCTTAATTATATATAATTATAACGAAAATAAAATTCTAATCTTTAAAATTATTTCAAGACCAGAACTCTTTCATTCGTATATACTAACACAAACTGTACTCCTAGATTAATATTAATGGTTTTTAGGGTTTTCAGTAAATTTATATTGTTTTACCAACTTAATATTTTGTCAAAAGTTTTTTTTTGTTAAAACTTTTTATATGTATGGCTAAGAGTTGTTATATTATGTTATGTACATACTATATACGCAAAAATGTAATTTTATGTTTATACTGGGTTTTGTTTTTGTCATTATGGGGTATACACGACATAATATTATTTCTTTTGTTGTTGAATTTTTTGAAATCTTTGTTTGTATTTTAATGATATAACCATAATAATATAAGGATACAATTTAATTTGAATGCTTTTCTTGGAATATTAAATTACGTATATACATAATAACGATTTTTGTATATTTTAGCCTCGAGTGCATTAAAATATTTAAAAGTACATAACACACAAACTAATTACATTTCAAAGTTGGATTGTCTTTCAAAATATAAATTTTATTCAGTCGTTTGTTAAAACATATATAAAGCGTAAAATATATATTGGATTATTCTGCAGTGTACATTATACATATGTATATACGTATAAATTGGAATGTGTATATAAATAAGTATTCTATTATATTCAATAAATAATGAAAATCCTTATTTATAATATCTTCATATACTCGTAATCTTTTATACGTATATACATTTATAATGACACTGCAGTTAAATGTATATAGAATAGTATAGTTGAATTTTATTACTTTACAATGAAAATTGATGGCAGCACACAAATGGTTGTTTGTTTTGAAGCTTTTGTGCTTAATATACAACATTATAAAAAAACATTGAAAGCTTGTAAGAACAGTAGATAAGCATTGTTTGCTATAAATGTACGTACGTATACATGAAACACATTTATAATGTACAGAAGATGAGTAACTATTGTAAATCACGAAAGTACATCAAATTTTTATAAATGGTATATTAGTATTGAGCTTTTGATATGGTATGTTCAATTAGAATGTTTCTACATCATAATTTAGAATGTTATATACCATAGGGAAAACCAGTTGTGGTCGATCTTCAACAACTATGTATATATAGCGCAAAGAAATCCGGTGATGGCGTCAAAATAAAATAGCTGACTTTAGTCAAATAAATGTTTAGTTATATTCATATACATATGTGCGAATATATGTTTTACTGGAAATATTTTATATTTACCTAATTGTATAGTGCAATCTCAGTAAAATGCCATCAGTACATATAGAAAGTTGCAACTCGATAGGAGTGGAACGTTTAGGTTACTTTTATTCTATTCTTAAATTATAAAATATTAAAAAGATGTCGGGTCTCTGCGCTGTCCAGTTAGTATCTTATATTTCAGTTTGTAACCAGTCACTAATGCAAGACAATTTTTCGTGTGTTTTACATACGAGTTCAGGGAAAAGGATACTAAAATTTGGTATCGAAAATATTTAATATTTTTGATTTATTATTAATGTATTGATAGGATTTTTGTATATTGTGTTAGCTACTATATTCTTTCTTCTCGGGTGATACTGCAGTCAAAGTAGAGCAGTTTCTGATCTTGTTATATAACTGATCGACTACATTTATAATTTTAACAGCAGAGTTTTTGTGATTTTTTAAAGGGTTTTACGTAGATTACGTATTATAATTAATTTATTATTATTATTATTATCTTCACAGTTTTAATAATAAATGTAAAAATTCATAAATGAAAAAGTTATATGAATATCGATTGTATTTCATTTTTCGGTTTTAATATCCAATTAGTATTAAAATGTTGCCAATTCTGGATTAAGACCCACCGGTACTGAGAATTGGTGAGACTTAATGTTGGGTTTCAACATTTAACAAAGTTTTGCGCAAAAAATATCGACCATATTAACTTCACGAAGTGTACGTTGGGCTTAACGAATCGAAAATTGCAGACTATATATACTCTGAATCGAAATAACAATTGACAGCTGTTGTAAAAAAAATAATAAAAGTGATAATAGTATTCGATTGAACTGAAGTAGTAGCTTTATTTGAAGTAACAGAAGTGGAAAGACTTCGATTTGCAATTCATTTCAGTTGAGCAACTGAATTAACCGAAGAGGTTTAAGTTTAAATAATTTATTTTATTTTTAACATTTATCTGAGTCTGAAATGAAGGGTATGAATCGAACAGGGTATGAACATTTTCTCTTTATTAGCTCATTAAGTGAAGAGAAACTCAATTCTACCCTAACGTGCGTGTAGTCTGACATATAGCTATGACACAACACGAATTTATAATTTTCAAGTCCACTTGTACTTATTCGATGAATTATAGAACACCATCAATTGGACAAATTTCAGCAAAGCATTTGATTCAATTCTCTTTGAGATACAGGGCCCATATGAAAGTCGTTTACCTTTGGATTTTCGTATAAGTTTATTAAATGGTTTATTTTGTATTTAATAAATCGAGAGCAGCATATATACTAAAAAAATTACGTATCTGAAATGGATCTTTTGTACGGATATATGTCTGAATTTTGCTTGCACTGGACCTATACGGTCACAATTGCATTGAACCTTAGCGTTTAGTTTACCAATGTTAAGATAACATACAGCCTTTATAGAATGTAAACATGAGATACACATTTTAAAACAAAAAAAATCGACAATGGATTTATCAAACTTGAAAAAAAAAACCATAGATTCCGTGTACATATACATTGTGAAAAACTAGGTTTTGCTAAACTAAATTATGATTTTCCCTTGGTAAACGGGAAATCAGTGTGGAGTTTTGAAAAGTTTTGTTTGGAAAATTCAACATAAAGTGCTAGAATTCGCTGATCTCAATTTTGCATCTATAGTTTTAGACTGGAGCGATTGGAGGTAAACAGAAAATTCCAACTTGTATTTAATATAGTTTAGCACTATTTAGACAATAATCTGCACTCAGATACTATATCTACTATGTCTATCAAGATTTGTAATTAACTGTTTATAAAGTTAATTCTATTCTCCGAGTTTTCCATGAACAGAATTAATACTTCCGAAATAAAAGTCTTAATTTTCTAAACAATTCGGGCCTAATATATTCGAATTCTTAATATAGAACAATTCCAGCAGGATCTAGTACAATTTGATCAATGAAACTCTTGAAAAGTTGTATAAGAAATCAATGTCTATGGGCGCATTTCATTTGGCCAAACTTAAATTGGTATTCATTTCGAAATCGCGGCTCCGCTATATTACGAACAAAAAAACTCTGCTAGATTTTCGTTTCGGATTCCTTTCCCCTAAAATTTCGAAATTAGTGAAAATACGCCAAACAAAATAGTATTGGAATTTAAATACCACGTGCACAGTAGGCATTAACAAACACCAAAATGATATTGAATACATGACATTGTTGTTGTAAATGGTCAAATGAGTGCATCGCCTTCGAAAAGTTTGAAAAGTTAATTATATTTTACAAGAAACTTTAAGATTCACCACATAATAAGTAATGACATATGTTAATATGTATAATTTTGCTCTTTGGTTGGTTTTCTGAAACACATATACAAGGTTGTTCAATGATATCAATTCTAATGCCAGTAATCAAAAATCAAAAATTGATTGGGAGCAAAAATTGCTTCATCGGGTATGTATAGTTAACCAACACAGCCTGAATGTCGGTCGTGCAAGGAAGGCTCAGTATATTTGCAACCATTTTATAATTCTTATAATATCAGTCCTTGCAAATTGCCCTTCCCTATTCTTTTCAAAAATACCCGAATTTTTATTTTATATTATTCTGGCGACCTCACTTATTACAATGCTAATGCTGACTAATAGAAGATTATTCCAGAATTATGTCGCAAGTAAAAATATGTTGTATTAAGTTCTTAATAGTTTCTAATCAGTTAATCAGTTTTTCTCATAACTAAAATATTATTGATGAAATTAGGTCATGGACGACGTTTTTTTATTTGATTTTGATTGTTATTAAGAATGTTTAGAAGCGTAGAAAATAATTTTAATTTCCCATTAAACTGGAGAATGATATAAGTCAGTTACTGAACTTAGAACAAACAGATCATTCTGACAGTAAAATTATAATCCGTCGCCTAAAATCAATGGTTATATCAATGGCGAACTGGATAAGGTGTATATAGAAAGTGACGAGCCAATATTGAAAAGTATGTATATTAAGCGTAACAGGTTCAAGACCTTAACATTGAATAAAATGAATTAATCATTTTATCATGTGAGGTTACAAAAAATAACTCCTTGACAACACACTAATAGCAATAGAGTTAATAAAATAGATTTAATGTCATGCTGCATGAGCTATGATAAGTTAGAAGTACCGCTAAAAAATAACATCTTAAAAATCTAAGAATTTAATGAATAGGTAACTTTGCATGATCGAAAGAGAATTCCGATAAATCAAATATTTTGGTTTGTGAAATAACCGACAAAGCGGCTCCCATAATCGAAATTTTGTATTAGTTAATGGCCAACCTTAGAGCTAATGTTCAACCAAACACCAGCATAACAGTTTATTAACAATTGTTTCCATTTAGAGGGCATACCAATTTTACGTAGCATATCCCGCCGGAATCAGCAAAATATGACATTACAATTTTGTCGACATGCGATTCGGACACCGCGTATTCGTTAAACGGGCAGATTTATACCGGTAAAATCGGTAACATTCGGAATATAAAAGAAGGCAAGCGAATTATGAATGACCTAGTATCTAAATACAAAAATACAGGCGGAAAGGAACAAAGGACAATATTAGCTAAAGAGCTATTTAGTTAAAATCTATCAATAGGCGGTACCATGAAAAAAAAAAGCGCTTCATCCATGCAGAATGCAATTGCTCAAAAATTCGGGAGGTTTTAACACCAAATGTTGGTTTTGTAGAGAACATGGTACTTTGTTCGTATGTTCCTAAAAATAGAGCAGTATAGTTTTAATCTCTACTATAAAACACAAACTAGTCATAATCCACTACTATAATCAAACCAATGTAGCTGTCGAAACGATGGACAAGATGCTATGGGTTGGTATACGATAAAAACGAAAAACCGATTGTTGGCCACTGGCGATATTTTCAATACAATTGAAACCGCAGTACTCGCGGCTTATATTTACAACAAATAATACATCAAGCAGTCAATCCGTCAAAACTGGTCAAGAGTTATGAGCTATATTTTAAAATCTATTCAAGAACTTCAGGACCGACAGAATGTACCTTTTAATCCAGACGATACAATGGATAGAGATGCAGGTGGTCGATTTTTCTAAGAAGTTCAATGTAACATATGTTACAGTGAAAGTAAAAGTAAAAGAGCTACAAAACTAGGTTGCGTTCAGTGTAAGAACCCAGGTTATCAGATTCTAAACCTGTCACATGACGAAAATTTTATTTTTTATTTTTTAATTTCTATAATTATTTCAATGAGTAGTACTATTGAAGTATAGTTACAATATTATATATAAATATACCTCTTATTGATTTTATGAGTTCCATAAATTTCAAAGTTCTTAAAGGATTTTTATTATCACAGTTTACCCACGAAAATAAAGTTGCAATATAATCCTGAATTGAAAAGTTATTTGGAAAGTTTTACAGGTAATTTTTTATTTTTTGCATAGTAATTGTATGACGATACACCTGGGTGTATTCAGTAAAGAAGATAGAAAAAACGTAAAATTTTATAAAACAAAAAAAATTATTTTATTTATACGTTTTCAAAATAAACGAAATTAAAATCCGTTAAAAGATTGCATAAATGAAAATTCAGATCTATTCTTCACCAGGTGTATAGAGTCAAGATGAAGAATAATGCGCTTCGGTCAGATCAGTACAACATAAAATATTTTATTATATTTAAACCAACATATTTCAATCAAACGCATTCTTGGATGTGATTACAGCAAATTTAATTAGTGGTTTTGGGAAATCAAAAACTAAACATTGGAGATTTAAAATTTCTTCGCAGTTGTGGATGGAAAGCAGCCAAGAAATTAATACTTAAGTTACGCTAAATAAAGTTTATGTTTACTAATAATGCGACAAATTTAAACAAATTTAAATTCAGCATACAATTCAATAAATATATAATAAATTCACAAATGTTTGAACTATGTAAAAATATCGTAGAAACAATTTTTGTTTCGTTGAATTTCATAAATAAATTCATATTCAAAATGCTTAGAAATTGTGTATAACTCGGTTATATTAAGCAAAAGTATTTTAATTGAAAATGCCTATTTCGAAAATTCACAGAAAAGCCAAGCCCTTTATACTGTGGTTCCCATTATAATAAATATAAAAATTCTGTTGGCGTATCGTTTTTGGAAATCACAAAACTAAGTATAAGAGGAAATCCCAACAAACTTTCAAACAAATTTTTCAAACTTTACAAAAAAAAAAAAAATATTTTTAAACTGGACTGCGATTGGGATAAATTGTGTTGAAAGCTTTACACAAAATTTCATATACTTTGATCCAAGCACACACTAGCCTTTCACACAAATTACACTTGTTGCAATCGTACTTATGATATACAAACATAATTATGATAAAGTTCATTATTTACCTAAATATGTACTATTTGTTAATACCCAAAATATTTTTAAAGGATCCACCATAACTTTAATAATAAAAACACATAACACTAGTCACCACCATATTACAAATAAATTACAATTATTTTTATTCAAATTATCGATATTCTTTCGTATCAAATTGAAAAGATTATTCTCTACAATCGAATACAACATGAAGCACATTTTCTAAACATAAAAACCAAATTTATTTCAAAACACAATAATATTTTTTTAATTTCGTTTTCGCACAAACAAATTTAACACAATAATAATAAATAAATATTATATGTACACTCAAAAATTCACTCAAATTAATTTTAATTTAATCCAAAAATGGACCAAATTTATCACTTATATATATATGCATATATTTGTATTTAAAAATATCACTCAAACACACGAATATTTAATTTTTTTTGTTTAATTTTTAATATTTATCAATTAAACAAATATTTTTGATACGAAACACGAAAAAGCCACTCTTATCATGGACACGCATAAATGTAAACTAACAAATAATAGGAAAAAGGGCGCACATTTTTTTTTATTCGTTAGCTTTTGCTCGAATCATAAAAAATGTTATAAAAGAGATTTTCGTTTCGCCGTATAAAATCATAAAATGAAAATATGTAGGAGAAAAGCTCTCCGCCACACTATAAATTATATCATGATGATGATTTTTAAGTAACAAAATATTGGCAATATTTTCTTTTCGCTTTTATCTCTCGAAACAGATTTTTCTTTTTATATCAATTGAAATGAAAACCTTCTTTTATTTTATTTTATTGTTATCATTATTATTTACTATAACACAGTCTTAAAAATAAAGTTAAAAGTAAAAATATTATCAGTAAAATCCAACCAAGAAAGAGAACATTTTTTGAGTGGGGAATTATTTTGTTTCCCCATCTTTGCAAAACGCGCGTGGAGCACATTTTTTCTTAGTCCTTATCAACATGGGGAATATTCTACAATCGAGAGTTCATCATTACCAGAAAACGACTATACTTTATATATACACTGTAACGTAATTATATCGTATATATACAGAAACATATGGGAACACGATGATACACATCTTGAATAATATGATTCCGAGGGCTTAATCACATACACGTATTACATTTATTACCATAGCATTAAAAATCGCGATTAGATTTACGATACGTTTTATTTCCTAAATTACATCTTATAATCTTAATCGGATTTCTATGAATTTTTTTAAACATATTCAAAGTATGTACATACATTATTATATTATTCATCAATTGTGCCGAAATCACAAAAGTAAGAATCCTTTGAGAATATGTATACTTATGTACATACATATGTATTTTATGTACAAAAGCATGAAGCATATAATATGTGTGTGATGTTGACATATTTGATTTGATTTTTTGGTAGGAAAAAATAAATAAAAAATAATTTCATTTAGTAATCAATGATTGTGATTGACATAATATTGTATAACAAAACATCGTTCGAACGTTTTTTAGAATATTTTTGTTGTATTAACTTTTATAAGAACATGACAAACGTTCTATTGGATTACTATATAGTAATACAAATATGTATGTATAGTTATAGAAAACATGTCTTTTAAAATTGGCACATTGTGTCATTTATACATAATGTATATGTATCGTGTGACACCTTTTAATGGTTTTAAAATGCAGCAGAACATGCACTATAAAAATGTAGGCCATGGAATAATATTTGATATTTCGTGTCTATATTCATCGTACTCTTAATCTAGTAACTCTACTCCATTTATCTTCAGAAAACCAGAAAAAACAAAATTGAAAATAAAAATTTCAAAAAAATAAAACAAAACTAACGCGACTACTCGATACGAAAGTCAAAGGCAACGGCGATGAATAGTTTGATTGTTTTTTTTTCTGAAGAATGCGAAGTTTTGGTGATGAGATATCAATAGGTAGGTAATTGTTATAATTTTAAATGAAAAATTGTCGATACGGAAAATCATTTTCGGAACAATATTATCTCAAACACAATTTTAGGATAATAAATCTGCAAAGTATTTCTATTCTTTGAGTGTACCTGATTTAATATTGATAAAAATACATTCACAAAATCAAAGGCACCTGGCACTTTTATCTAGCTATGATTATTTGGTTTTGACCATTTCAATGAATGTCTCTCATCTAATAATAGAATTAGGTTGCAGATGAATTAAAAAAATAGATTTTGACGGAATACGTCTTATAAATTAGGGTAGAGAAATAGGAGTAGTCCATAGTCCAGACGATCAATATCGCAAAGAGAATAAAATACGATAAAAAATAGAAATTTATGAAAAATAATGGCCATAATGTTAGAGACAGATCTGTGGCTTTAATTTTCAAAAAATAATCTTTAGAAAATTATGCATCTTTCCTTTTTCACGTAACACCGCAATTTTGGTGGATTTCCACCAGCATTGACTATTTCTATTTTCGTTTGTTCTTTAATTAAATTGTAAATTTGTGAGTGTAGATCCTATTAAAGATGATAGTCTTCTAGGCCAGACTTTTCCTTTTGGATTTTTCGCCATATAATAAAAGAAGCGCACCCTAAAAATTATGTTCGGGGAAAATACGATTTAAAATCTGAAATAATATGATTGGGGTTTAAATGTAAACTAATTTAATTATCACAAGCAATTCTTAGGCTCGGTTTTTTCGGTCATTAAGCAATAAACCAGAGGAATTATTTCACTGCATGTATCTGTCCCTACGACTGTGTATGTCAAAAAGCTGCCGTAGAATTATTTGGTACTACTTTGAACGTATCATATATAATCCAAAACTTGCAGTTTCATAAGAGACTGATATTCTCAATGGTGCCTAGGGTAATAGTACATTGGCTTTCAAATTTTTTAGTAGATAGTAAAAATAATAATCCTATCGATGATTTGCAATGTATTTCGTAAATACTTTCCCTGCTGTGCAGATATAGAAGGCAAATATTTTTTACAAAGAGCATTTTACATTCAGCAGTCACAGAAGAATCATGTGCCATGGTTTTAATACTGCCTCTATTGTCATTTGTTTTAATGAGTTATTAGCTTTAATGATGTGTGCATCATGCCAATGGACCGTGATTGTGCTCGTTAAGGATTACTTTGATTTTATGTTGCCCATTTTCATCGTTTATAATCGTAACCGTTCCTTTCCAGTAGTGTGATAGTGAATGCGTTACGAACCGAACGGAGAATAGTTTCAAATATTTATGGTTTGCCCGAAATAAAATCTAGTTTCGAAAATCATCGAAATATATGTATAGTTGCGTGCCACATACTCGCTAACATTGGTTGCAGAATGAGAATTCTTTTGAAAACATATATACAGGGTGTTTCAGTTTGGAAAACCGTTAATGGTTCATCGAACCATATACGTTATAACTTCCAAAATAATTAACGAAGAAAATCCAAACTATTTACCATTTTACAAACTGGTTTTATGAACTCTTTGGTGATGTGTTTATTTTAAATTGGTTCTCCCATTTATAGTCACTTTAGCATGGTTGTTAAAAATTGCAAAATTGTCCAAATAATTGAATTGAAAGGAATGGTTGAATTCATTGGTCTGAAAAATCCTCAGATCTACCTGTATATTACATTTTTATGATTGGGGGACGATGAATGTGCTTGTATAATTAATAGAACATATACAAAACAGCAGCTCAACTACAATAAGGGAGAATTACCACTTTTTTCTCAAAATCCTTGGAAAAATAATAAAACTCCTACAACACTGAATAGATATTAAGTTTCAATATTTTAAAAAGTGTGTTTTCGAAATCCATTTTCCTATAGAAGGGGTGTGGCGCACCTTTCAGAAATAAGAGTTTTTTAAAGGTAAAATTGAAAGATCATGTTCTAAATGTGTACCCATTTAAAATTCAATTTATTCTACCGTGCTAATGCATCTGATATTGAAGTGTGTGTTACTGTTTACGACATTCAATCGGATTCTATTGGCCTTGATAAAATTACTATATCTTATATTTATATGCTACTCGATGCAGCTTATAAATTCCTTACTAACATTTTTCTGTTTAACACGCTAAAATAAGATGTGCTAAAAGTCGTAAAATATAGCACTCCAATTAGAAATCATCACCTAAAGTAAATATCATTATTTATCAATAATAAGAAATAAAAAAAACTAAAAATGAATATTATGTACATCTAATTTAATTTAAAAACAATTCCAATTGGAACCCAATTTCCCGTATACCCGTAAAACATAAATGGGAATGTTTTGTTTTGATATCTAATCTAACTTAACAGACAATTAAACTTACTTAAACTTACCGGATTATCCCATGTTGGCACCAAAAACGTTTCAACTTACTTTTGATAAATTCAACGTCTTATTTGCCAGAATATCAATCACAATTCCGTTTTTAATTGGACACTTTTATTGTTAAATAAATTAACAAAGATTTAAATTTTCTACATATAAAACTTCAAATTACTTTTCAATTTGTGAAAATAGATCGTGCAGACGAGCTCGAAACAGTGCATCATCCCCGGATGCAAAATCTTCAGCCAAACTCGAAAGTCGTGATGGGGATTTTGATAATTTTTTTTGAAGATTTTCCAGATTCGGTAACACCATCAATTGACTTTTTTTCGTTGGGGATTACTAAATAAAATTCGCTTTAGGTTGGGACATATTGAGATTTTTATTGAGAAATTTTTTTTTTATACTTTATTGTCGTCGCAAAACAATCTAACGACATCAATTTCCTAATGCATGGAAATTTGGATTTGTTATGCTGATTAGAAAAATTACTATGCCCGACACCCTAAACGATTTCAGGCCAATCAGTATTAATGCCTGGTTTGTCTTTATCTTTAAAGTCTTAGAAAAAATTATGAAGTTACATGTACTAAACCATATTTCTACTTTTGGCTTAATAAACCCTTTCCAGTCAGAATTTCGGAAGAAATACACAGTACAACGTCTGCTCTTACCAAAGTGGTGGATGACTTGAGTGCGTCGTTACTGGAGGTAAAATTGCGTTACTTTTTCTTTTTGATTTTTCAAGAGCGTTTGATTCAGTGGACCATTGAATTTTACTCCATAAATAGTAATCGTAATTTTTTTCTCAAACTATGCTGTTCAGCTTATGTCCTCGTGTCTGACTGATATCAGATTGTGAAAGTTATGAATAATTATATTTCATGTGGCCAAATATTATTTTCTATATTTTTTATCGATGTGAAAAGATTTAGAAAATTCAATAATGGCATCCTGAATTATTAGAAAATTTATTATTTTAATAAATGTCTATATACTAAATCTACTGTTCATTTCAAAGTTGATTAATTTCACAAGAATCCGGTAACATTTTAAAAAATTTTGTTATCTTATTTTCAGTTGTCCAAATACCAAAATTGCGGTATGTGTTTACTTGATGATGATTTTTGTGTTTGATTTCTAAATATTTACTTTAAAGCTTTGTGTCGATTTTCAGTAGTCATTCAAACTTATATATACAATGTGGATGGATTGATTCATAGCGCAAATATCATGAACATAAGTGGATTTTATCAGATAAACGAAATCGAACAAGAAAATTGTTTGATGCGTGTATATAGGCACAGATAAATGTAATTTCAAAATTGTACGGGTCATGGATGGACCTGATGCTTTAATTGAGGTATAAATGGTATTCGGTGAGAAGTGTCTATAAATGTCAGGATATGCTTAAATTATTTTGAATTGGAGAAACCAATTCCAAGGGTTTCGTGTCTCGATACAAGCACGCCATTTCGTTAATCGTTTGATGGTTTAATTATGTGTCTTGTTTTGTGTTTGAAATTCGATTTTTAAAAATCATCAAAATTCATAAAAGTCAAAGAATCAAGTAATTTTTAAAAATAACTAATTCTGAATTGAATACGTATAGTGACGTTTCATTAATATAAATTCGATAAACTACTGAAAATTTCAGAAGGAGAAAAAATTATCTATTCAGTTTTGTTAAAATTTAATATTTTTGAAAATTAAAAATTATTTTTAAATTCAAAGTCTGTTAAAAGGATCTAAATTTCGACTTAAACTTAGAAAATTCAAAATTTTAATAAATTTAAAAATTGTTGGTTTTGTTTGAGACGTCTAATTTTAATGGTTTTGCAAAATCAAAGATCATTTTTTTTTTAATGGACATATGACACATTTTCTCAAGAAAAATCTCAATTTGTCCCAACCTAAATAATTATAATTGTGCTGTGTGCGAATTTTATTTAGTTAAATCCCCAACGAAAAAAGTCAACAATTCGATGAAGAAAATGTCATTCGATATTGTTACCGGATCTGGGAAATCTTCAAAAAAATTATCAAAAACCCCATCACAACTTTTGAGTTTGGCTGAAGATTTTGCATCCGGGGATGATGCACCGTTTCGTGCTCGTCTGCCGATCTATTTTCACAAATTGAAAAGAAATTTGATGTTTTATATGTAGAAAATTTAAATCTTTGTTAAATTATTTAACAATAAAAGTGTCAAATTAAAAACGGAATTGTGATTGATATTCTTGCAAATAAGACGTTGCATTTATCAAAAGTGTTTATGTACTTCATATTTGTGCGTACATAATTAGAAAAAAAATAAAAAAAGAAACAAAACGAAAAAAACAAAACTCGAAAAAAAGAGACAAATATACTGTGAATAATTTTTCCTGGACGATTAATGTATGTGTATATGACTTTCTAAATGAATGCACTTTTTCGAGAGCTGTCGTTTTCCTATAGTAGGCAAACCAAGAAAAAGGTAAACAATAGTAAATTTATAATATTGTTTTCCTTTTTCTTCCTTTGCCTACTATAGGAAAACGACCGTCGTCGAAAATCGTTGTCGAAAGTCATAGTAGGGCCCCTGGTTTATGTCTCAGATAAAACGTAAGTATAGAAACGTTTTTGGTGCCAACATGGGATAATTCGGTAAGTTTTGGACGTGACGGCAAAAAGCACGTGGCATACATTGCATAGCTCCATACAGTGACATGGAAGATGGGTCACGTCGGCTCTACATGCCAACAGAAGGTCATAGATGTTTTCAATGTAATCACCAACCCTAATCGGGAGATGCATCCCCGCCTCTGTTGGGATTCGAACCCTGTACCTCCCGATCCAAACGTCGCAGCTTTAATCACTGCGCTATATGCTCGGTTTTCAAAGAAGTTTAGAAAATTCAAATATCGCTATAAATGTTCAAAATTTCAAATTGATGCAAAATTCACATACAAAAATAGGCTCAATAAATATTCAACACAAATTAAAATTGCGAAATTAGTTAAAAGATCTAAATTTCGATATTAAACTACTAATTTTACGAAATTTCATTCGAACGGTTTAAAATTTAAAATATATTTAAAATTTAAACTTAAATTTCTTAACAATTTTAAGGGCTATAAGAATTCAAAAGTTAAGATTGAAATTTTGAAATTCATGCCTAATTCGATTTCAAAAATGTAGAATTCTGTTTATTCTTAAAACTTAATATATCAAAAAATTTGGGAAATTACAAAACTGATCGAAATTTGATATTTTTGTTCGAAAAATTTAAATGAAAGTATGAATATCGAATTTTTAAATGTGGCAGTCGTAATTTAAAATAAATCAGAGTAAATCTATAAAATTTGGTTTCAAAAACCAAACAAAATTTTCGAGTTCTGTATTTATTTTTTTCATAATTTAAAGTTACGAAACTCGAAACTATACTTTTAAATTCTGCAAATATTGAAAATTTTCAATTTAGTGTAGGTGTTCAGAAATGTTGAAGTCATTTACACACATAGAATACTTAATAGCCTTAATTTATAAAAAAAAATCTACCACCATCTATACTGTACCAAAATCATATTAAGTTTATGTTTTACTAAATTAGTAAATTTGTCTTCATCAAGTCGCGGCATACAACATTGTCTACAAAATAATTTCAAATCTCAATCAAAGTCAGGTTTTGTATTTGAATTCAGAAGGAAGATTTGTTATAAAAATTCAAGCTACGAATTCTAATCGTTAAAACACAGATAGAATATTAAATTTGATCGGTCCTACTTGCTGTGACCTTGCTGGGTTAAATATTAATATGATTGGCTTACTACATACAGCAAACAGCCGAAATGGATTTTATTTCGTTGTATTGCTGGATAAACATCAAAACTCAAGCAAGCACGTTGCAAAATGTAATCTTGTTCTGCCTACATACATCAACAAGCAATAATCTAAATTTGGCAAAGGTAACATCACGCACATTCTTGGGATTTTACACAAATATTCAATTAAATTTGACATTGACTATACTAACTCCTAAAACCTTGATATTACGCCAAATGCTTGTTTCATGAATTTGTTCCATAACAACAATTATTTTTGGCAATCCAAATAAATGAAATAAGTGAGATAATTTTTAAGCTATTTTTAATATGGAGCTGATATATACAGTCTGCTAAATTAAAAATTTGATTCAAGTGAAAAATCGGTTCTTTATCGGCAACCTATTTGTGCCATATAAAGTGAATCCTTTTACGGGATACTTGAGGAACAAATCTTTATTTAAATTGTTTATTTAATCAGTATACGTTAATTTGCTGGTCTAAACTATTTCACAGCTAAAATGGCTAAATTATTCAAACGTGGTTGATAGTCATTAGAAGATGATAAGTGCCAAGTACGGCTACTCGACGATGCCCAGGGATGGGCATTTACGCGTCATCTATTAACCTCTACGTCGACGTGTCGGCAACTCGCCGACAGTGACAATAATGTAGGTAACGTCGATAATGAAGACAACCTCCAGAATGGTGATTTGTTGGACTAGTTCAAAACTACTATGATCCAATTTTTGTAGAGTGAATTTGATACTTTGATGGGATATAAAATTCTCGTACAAAAATTATATATATTTTCATAAATATTTTGTATTTCTGAATAATATCTGAAAAAGTGAATATATCGACAAGCTGTTTGATATTTTATATAACAATATATGAATCAATGGACTTTGCTGAGAAATTGTACAAATAAAACTTTCCGAGTGCTACTATATTTGGAAATACCAACTTATGAATAAAATCACACATAAGGCGCGTACTGTCGAGTATCGAGTACCCGGATATTTTTCTGTTTTTGCTTTTAAATTATTCATACAATGTTACCATGAAACATATGTCTGAACAGCTTTTAATGCGTTTATATCCGAGTCAAAATAATAAGGGAATGACCATGGACAACACAAACTTTTCGGATGCGGTGAAACGAAATCAAATATTGGACAATTTAGAAGTGCTTCTTAAAAAAAATCCTATACATCAACAGCCAACGAACAGGTATTTTTAGTGGCGAAAAATATATTTACAACAAATACGAGTCAGCTTGTTTCTTGTTCGCTAGTTCTTTATCAGATTGATCAGATCGAATTTTTGGAATTGCGAACATCTACACCGATTTCTCACATTGATTTTAGTTTCATTAACCAATTTAATGTTAAACGCAAATGAGTTTAAATTACTAACTTCTGTGCGATTTCTTCGCACACAACATGCGATCTTGATAATGCTTTAAAAAGGATTTAATGGATTAGAATTTGATTGACAACGCCAACCATTTTCTCAGAATAATCAAGTATGATGATTTTCAAAATGCCTTTATTTAAAATGGAGGTAACCAAATCCAATTTATTCAGCTTGTGAAATTGCGTTCATACCAGACGTAGCTGATTTGTGGTTGTCAATAAATATACCTGACATCTCCAATAGTCCGAAGATGTGGTAAAAATTCTGATGTGTGCATCATATTACCTTATCACACAAACGTGTCTAGACGGAGGTACATTTTTCGTTGCTCGCCAAATATTTTAGAATTTTCAAGAGACAATGACTCTCTGTGAACTGTGAATTTGATAGAGCTGTTAAAACTGAATAATCTAAATTTTTAAAAAATCCTCTGAATGTATAATTTATTTAGGCCAAAATCAATTTATAATTTTTAAATATAAAAACGCGATTCCAATGAAAATTTAATTAATAATTTTTATGATTGATCAAAACATGTGTACCACTATATTGCTTATAAAAATACGTTTCATTTGATGTATCACATATAACATAATCAAATTGTTGACCCGTCGTCCAGCATCTATGCGGTCCAAGCGATTTTATCCAGAACTTTCTGTCCTCCAATCTATTTCTACAAACTCTACGAATGTTTTGTGTTTTATTTCACAAGTATTCGTGGAGTTTTGTAAATTGGATTAGAGGATACAAAATTTAGTATAAATCATTTGGTGAGCAACGAGAACAAAACCTCCTTTGCCGCTCTCGTTGGTACAGCTAGTGCTTGCTGTGGTATTCGAGGGCCTCGGGATCGTTTCCCAATTGTGACGAAAAATCACGGTTGGGTGTTTTTAATGTGTAAGTATATGTGTTTGTTCAGTTATTGCACCAATTTTAATTTTAACCTCCTTGTAGTCACGTTTGTGTGATAATGTCATGTGACGCACATATCAGAATTTTTTCATATAGCTTAATGTAAGCGATCTTTTTATTAAACATAAAATTGATGTTGTCGACATGACGATGAATATTACCACGTAATACTTTACGTGTCGACTACCGCGTAAATGACTTGGCGTAGTCTACATCACCTATCCCTGGTCATCACCCACGACAAAGTAATTTTAGACTCAAGGGAATATTAGTGAATTAGCAAAAAGGTTAAATTTACTTTTGGCAGTGCATTTTCGGAAAATTCATGAAAATTTGCACCTATCAAAAGTGAGTGCCCCACACTCGAAACAAATTTTAAATTTCAATCAAATCGATCCTGATAATTTTATAAACAGCATGAGGGATAAAACATGGATTCGAGGGACCGCACAATTACAGGCTGTTACTATGCAGAACTTTTGAGAAAACTAAAGAATGCAAAGATTAAATGCGTGACTAAAATTACAAGTACAATTGCTTCTTCACAACAACACTCCAGTTCATAACGTCACTGTTATTCAGGGAGCACGTGAGTGCGGCTTTGAAGAATTGCGTCACCTACCAGATTTGGCACCTAGCGATAATTTTTTATTTCCAAATTTGAAGAAATCTCTAAAAATTAAAGTTGGGCGGAATAAATTCCAGCACTCAATGCCACTAATGGGCCCACGGTACAATACCCGGACAAACACATATACTTACACATTAAAAACACCCAACCTTGATTTTTGGTCACCACCGGGAACCGAACCCGAGACCCCTCGAATAACAAGGCAAGGAAGCTACTTACTGTGCCAACGAGGGCGGCTAAAATCTCTAAAGGAAATCAATTTCGAGTAATTCCGAAGACATGAATGCCATAAACGAGTATTTTTTAGACCAACCGAAAATAATTTTTTTAACGGTTTATGTAAATTATTAAACAGATGTGATAAATGCATTATTGTTGGAGGAGATTAAAAGTAAAAATTGTGGCTCTTTCATATCGATTCTACGAATATATTGATTTTTCCTCATAGGTCATTAGGAAAGCTAATCATATTTTTAATAAAATATGTTATGTTTAATTGACGAGCGTCACCAATTATACTAAACAAAAACAGCAACTTGGCCAAAAGACCATCAGCTGACAGTCAGCAGAAAACAACACGAATAATTTTAAAAGTACCTATTCGATAAAAATAGTGATCATCGACGATGATGACTAACACATCTTAAAGAGCTCGTTAAAGTGCATAACTATAAATGAAATGTTTTGGCATGTTTTGATTAAGTTAATATTTTAAAGCCGATGATGATTCAGTCATAAAATACAACTCTGCTGCTTGTTCTTTTTAATAATATAAATGATATAAAGAAATTAGCAGGTACGATTTTTAATGTCTCTAAAATGAAGTTGAGGTCCCATAATTCAGGACCCCTTCGTCATAATCGTTGTAACTATGATTTATTCTCGAGAGCATCTATATTAACATGCAGAATAGTTCAATTTCCCATCGTATGTAGTTTTTGAATTGAATTAAACACAGAGGTGTAAAGTTGAAGCCTCGTGGTACAAATTAACAAACAATTTTTGTCAAGTTTCTATTTTTTTTAAATAATTAATAATTGACTATTGTATAAAGTATGGTTAACCGTATCTTGGGACCAACATACATAGGAGTACAATATATCTACCAAAATTTTCCAAGAAATTTCTAAATTCAATTCAATTATCCTCCACTTTTTTCTAGAATTATATGAATATACAATGATACAAAGCGTTTATTATATTCTCTATACACAACAAATATGCCAATGACACTCGTATTTATAACAAAACCACAATAAAGATGATCATAAAATAGTTTAATTTTGTTGTTAAGTAAAAAATCAAAATTTTAATATCGTTCCCATGTAACCAAAATAGCAAAATGGTTCCATCTAAATATTAAATTATTTAAAATATATTTTCTCTGTATATATATACCAACCATATTCAAGAGAATATGAAAAGCTTGTCACATCTTCCAACAAAATCTGTTTTAAAAAAATAACAAAAGAAATATGTATTTCTTAATTTTATTTTCTATTTATCTAAAAACTAACAATAAGAACAATAATGGTTATGTTGGCAAACAATTCGAAATAATTTTTTTTTTGTGATTTTCAATTTTTTGGAATTTTTATTCTTTTAAATAATTTCTGTGATAAATTTATTATAAATTTCATTTTCTACATACACACACACAGACAGACAAAACAAATATCAAATACTACCATTTCTGGTTATGATTGTTTGTAAATGTTACAGCAATAATTATACATATAACTATACTGCATGAAATAGCAAAAAAAAAACTTTGATTTATATTATGAAATATATAGTACATAGACATTAGAAAGGAGGACAATATTATTTTGAATGACAACATAAACTACATGCATTTAGTGTTATATATACATACATACTATAAATACTTATGTCTATACGTTTAGTACTTGCACATATAGAATTATGTTTTCAAATTCAATCAAAACTAATTAAATAGAATTAAACAATTTATAACAACTAAAGTTTGATGCATTTCTCAAGTTTAGAATATAATCTAATATCATTAGAAAAAAAATATATAAATTTATATAAATTAAAAGAGTTTTGGATTTATAGCACAAAAACTTAATTCAACAACTTTTTTTTTAAATTGTTCGTGTTGTATAATAAAAACAGAAAAAGTTCTGGAGAAGGAATTAAACACGAACTAATTTTGTGGTGCAGTCATAATGAAACAGACTATAACATCATAAATCGTAACAGATATCCTTCCTGTTGGCTGGCAATATATTTAGTAGCATATACGGTGTAAATTAATAACATCGCACCTTCCTCAATAAAATTTCAAAGTGTATGGATATTTTTTTTTTATATGTGCACGCTTGAAAAAATAAAAATATTTTTCATTTTAAAAATTAAAAACAAAAGAAAATTAAATTCACATGTTTCCATCATATCCACATATAATTACTTCACTATCCGGCTTTTACAATTTTTCTTGATTTTTCCACCTTTTTCTGTGCATACACATATAATATAGTCATATATGCATGTGAAAGTGTTTAATAACACATTGTGATTTCCGCCATTTTCAATATACATACATACATATATATTCATACCTACATCATATATACAAGTTTTGTACGATGAAAGAATATTTTCCGTTTGAGTGCATAAAATTAACTTGATGCGATGTTTAGTGGAAAAATCAACCAAAGTTAGATTTACTTTTTCGTTTACACAAAAAAAGAAAAAGAAAATGCAGAAAATATTAAATTACTGAATCAGATAAAACGTGCGATGTATGTAGGTCAATGAGTTTGAAAACTAAATTTTAAGGTACATATATGTATATTCTGGTATAAATGTATATATGAACACAATTGAAACAAAGACCATTAGGAGCAAAGGTAAAAATATTTACAAGAATACTATTAACAATTTATGTAAGAAAATCTATCATATTGATCCAGATGGGAGAGGTATATACAATAAACGATAATATTCCAAATAAATCTAGTAGTCCAATTTCATAAAATTCCGGGTAGAAGCAAAATATTATTTAATTTTTTCTAAGCAAATGTTTTGAACATTGTTTCATTGTAACGACAAATAAAAACAAATAAAATCAAACCTTCTTTGACTCACCAA
Source organism: Tipula unca (assembly GCA_951394425.1). NCBI lineage: Eukaryota > Metazoa > Arthropoda > Insecta > Diptera > Tipulidae > Tipula > Tipula unca. The sequence continues at coordinate 136,185,053 of OX596381.1, forward strand.
ACAAATTAAAACAAATAATGCCTTTTCATTTCAATTAATTTAATTAGTCTTGTTTTACATTACAATTACCTCCGTAATTTCTAATTATAAAGCAAAACCCTTAAGAAGATGTTGTACCGGTACTTTGGAAGAGGTGCATTCACTCGTTCACTCGCATTACCAGAACCGTACAAAATATCTCGACAAACTGCCTCAACAAAGTTCAATTAGTAAATTAATTAAATTAGTGTTTGGTGTAATGACTAATGATTCGGAAATAAATAAATTTAGTGTTATCTAGAATTTAAATTGGTTGTTTTATTCACAGTCATCAAACATTGTTTGACAAGGCAAAAACGTAACATTAATTTAACCTCTTCGTGGAGGTTGGTTTTCGTTTTAATTATAATTTTACATAATCAAAGTCTGCTGAAAACTGAACTCAAGACACTTTTCATCAAACTTAAAATTCTTAAGTTTACAAAGGCTCATCAGTTATTTAAATTTTCTAGTCTAGTCTCTAATTTATTGAAGCAACGTGTGATGTTTCGAAATTATATTATTCAAATTAAGCAAATTCGATTTTAACTGCCGTGCGGTTTAGACTTGAAATCGATGCACGTGATAAAATTTAAACCAATTTATTTCTGCAAAATATGACGATGCTTTCTTCAACTAAAGAAAATCTAACATCAATTACAATCATTCACGTGAATTTTAACCTAAATCGGTTCTAAAAACAATTTTAGGATTTTTTAAAACAAAATTCACAATTCCATATAGACTAAGATTGTTCTAAATCCCGATTATGTGACTTTTTTATAACTCATATATGTCGTATAAATAAATTCCAAATTTTCTTGGGAAACCCCTAGAAAGCACCATAATGACGTATATTTCAAGATGTCATTGGGTCTAAGCTATCCGAAAAATATTTCAATTTGGGAATAAGTAGTGGAATTTTGACGTTTCGGATAAACATGTTTGCTATGACCTCATATAGAAATATATCGAATAGATGTTTTTTTCTGTTAGCTTAAACCGAAAGACATCTTAGCTTCCTAGGATTTTTCCTAGAAAATTCAGAAAATCATGTCGTACCAAATTTTGTTGTCCTAATGATAAAAAGAAGTGTAAATCTTATAAGACCAACGACCTCTGAAGTCTGAACAAGCAAATAAAGTGCTATATATTTCGCCAAATGCACAGCTTGTTGTGAGGAAGGATCAAAAGAAAGATCGCCTTCAATATACTTATAGAAACCACCATTCAGACAAAACGTAGCTGTGCTTACTGAACAATCGAACGGAAAATATTTTATTGCCCAAATTAAAATCATTTTCTATAATTATCTATATTATTTTTAAGATCATCTCTACATAGATGAATTTTAACATCTATGTAGAGATGATCTTAAAAATTATAATATCCATCTAATCCTAATTTAAAATTGTGTAAATCGTTGTCATTTTCAAATTTTTTAAATACTCTGAAAGCGCCTACAACTTTAATCCATAATTGATATTTCATTAAATAATTCCAACTCTCCAAATTATCTCAAAACTGATTGATTGATACAGTCCATCCATGATATATTTTCCTGATGGAGGACATTTTTGTCCTCGTAGAGGATGGAGGAAATTTCTTATAAAAGGGGGACTGTCCTTCACAAAGGAGGGACTGTCACTCCCATTTATTGGGAAAAATATTCCATATTCTGGAATACCGTTGCAAGGAATATAAGAAATATGGCTTCAGTTGTTTGGTGCATCTCCTCATTTTAGAGGAGCTTCTCGGAAACAATTAGATTTAATGTTTTCGAATAAATGGATCGGAAGGCGTGGTCCTACTTCTTTACTCGCACGATCACCAGATATAACTCGTATAGATTTTTATTTATGGGTAAAAGTGAAAAGCTTAGCATATTTTGATTGTTCTGTCACTGCAGAAGATATGAAACCAAGAATTAAAGAAATTTACAGAAAAAATATATCAGAAACTTGGGGGCAGTTCACACTAATTTTGTAAGACGGATAGCAAAATGTTTAGAATTAAATGGTAGACATTTTGAACACTTACTAAAACAACAAATATTTCTAATGAAACCACGCACGTTTTCTCTGTATTTATTCCATTTTTATTTAATTTTAGTAATACCTAAATTAAAAATTTGCTTAATGAAGCAAAAAACAATTGAAGTATTTTCTTTATTTTTGCTTTTATAATGAAACTTAGAGAATATTCTTTTGCTGTAATGCAGATCAGTTTCTGCTAAGAAACCACAGAGATAAGAAACCACATATTTTTAAAAAAATGTTGTTTAAACCAAAAGTATTTGGTACACCCCATGGTCATGTTTTGTTTTAAAATAATTTAAAACAAAACATGACCAAATTTCAGAAATTTTTTCTCGTCAAAAATAAAGTTCATTGAAAACGTTACCCGCGATATGATGTGAAAAAAGTTATTTATTGTAAAATGCGCCAGAAGTAACATAATTACTGCCGGCCATGTTTGCAACGTAAAAGCTTGTATTTTCGATATTTGGAACTGCTGTTGGAACTTAATGTTATGTATGTATATAGGCTAATCTTGAAAGTAGGTCAATATCATGACAGAGGATAGTCCCGTCCCGAGTGATGAAGCTAGGAATTTCAATTTTTTTTTTAAATTAGGTTTAACGATAATGCAATTTTTAAAATCATTAAAAAATGCATCATATTCAGACCGTTTTACCGTGTTTTTGAAGTCCAATTCAAAATTGCAATCTGAAAAATATTTATAGTATTTGATCGTTAACCTGAATGCTCTTTTTATTTTTAGCGTAAGTGGAAGTATATGACTTTGAACGATTATCTAGATGTCTGCATTCTAAATTCAGCAAAATAAAACAAATGTTTAGGCATAGAACAATAAAAAGGCCATTATGATTAGACATTGTATCACAAAAAGTATTAAAAATATTAAAATAAGCGTAGCTACGAGCATATGTATATATGATACACGAAATCCATGTCTAAAATCATGATTTCTGTTTTTGGAAATTATTGATTTATATAAAATGTGAAATTATTGAGCCTTAAGTATTTTTATGAAATCGGTCATTTGAGTGGTTTTATACCGGGATTTTTCTGGAGATGAGTTGATGTTGCAGCCCAGAACTAAGAATAATCGCCCAGATGTCCAGAAAAAGAAAATTTATCGATTATTTTTAGTGTTAAAAAATAAAATATCGTGTAACAAATATGATATCAGCGGTAGGCAAACCAGACTAGGTTAAATACTTGGAGGACGAGAATTTGTTTTATCTGGAAAATCATTCAATTATGAAAAAATAGTTATTTTAGGAACATGTACCAATTTAAAGTCTACAAAGTTTTCAAAATTTTATAGCCACATTATGGATCATTATTGAATTTTTTACATCTTGTCAATAATTTTTAGACAGTTGTCGCGATTATTGAGGAACTGAAAGCTTCTCAACTCATTATAACTAATTTTGCTTTGGAATTGTTTCCGGATTTGGAGAGAAATCCGAAAGCTTGGGCGTACTAAAAAAATGCGGCATATCAGAAGAATTGTCGCTAAAAATAAGAATTCTTAAAATGTTGGCAGTTTTACGTCCCAACTGTATTCCTCGATATTTTAAAGAATTTGAGCGCACTCATTAATGACGATGATGTGAAGAACCCTGCTAAAAAGTTTAAACAAGATTGCATTTCCGAAAAGCTATAAACTATAATCCAGATTTTTAGTCAGTGAACGATTCAATCAAAACCAATTATCCAAAAGCTTTTTTTATAACCAAATTACACACTCTTTGCGGTGTCGCACAAGATCCAATAACGATACTGCCACATATTAATTATACCTTTGTATTCGAACACATTTGGGTCACTGTGGAATTGAAATCGTTGAGTGTACGTGCGGCTAACAAAACGATTTTCAAGTTTTGCAAATTTAATTACTGCAGAATCCAATTCTAACAGAGACAAGTAATTAGAGAACCAGCCTCAACACCACCTAACAAGGATCGGAAATTTGTTTGTATGTAAAACAAATGAAGAAGTTGGTTAAAAAATTGTAAATATATGTTTGTCCAATCCAGCTCCGTACAAACAGCTCATTTTCTTAGTTCTCCATCCTCATTTTACGAATAAAGTACTTTTGTCCTGAATAATGTGTTTGAGCCAGGGAAAGAGCTGCAAGTGAAAGTTTCATAAGAAAACCTGACTTGGCGGTTGGCGGGAGGTTGGGTCAAATAATTTTAGACAATAAACTCAAAATTCAAAATATTTTAAAGACATTTGACGGAAAGCTGTAAATTATACAGAATATTTACAAATTTCAACCTATTCTTTTATTCGTTTGTGAACATTCAGAAGGCTGCCAGAAATCCGGTTTTGAAAAAGACTTGCTGTCTTTAGAAGATTCTGTCTTTTTCGAAAACAATGGCCAGTTTAGTTTCCAGTTTTAAAATAGTTAGATAATTAAACTACTTTTCTTAAAACAAACTATGTATGTATATATATTTTTAAATCAAGATTGATCTTTGATGTGCGATTGGTAAATTTTTGAAATGTTAAATCAAGAACAGATAGAAATCGGGTCGCTATATTTGGGCATTTTAAAAGAAGCAAATGTACCATTTAGAGTTTAAATCGTCTTAGAAATAGAGAAATAGCTAGCGCAACTTTTGAGTAAATCACTACGCAATTGTGTGGGCCTCAAAATATATTAATATATTCAGTTGAAGTTTTAATTAAATTCTTGATAAATGATTCGCATATCTGGAGTGCTAGAAATTCGCAATCTATAGTGAGAAATACGAGTTGGAAACCAAGAAAATTGATTTTTTTTTAGATTCAGTTGAAATTTTAATGAAATCCTTCGTGCATTTGAAGTTCAGAGAATTTTGTGTTTTGAAGCACATGGGATCTATAAGAAAATTGAAATATGCTTGCACATTGGAGAGCCTTGAAATTCATAGCAATTATGTAATTTGAAGCAATTTCTTTTTACTGGTTTAGAAAAGACGCACGCGGGATAAAAAAATATGAGTTGGCAACAAAAAAAAAAAATTTCTAGATTCAGTTCAAGTTAAAAATAATTCTTTCGTAACTCTTTGACATCTCAAACCTCAGGGGATTTTTTTTTTTTAAATAAAAATAACTGGGGTTTTAGTTAGAAAATGGTAATTTTCTGAATTTACCTAAAATTGCAGCTTAACTTTGAAGGGGCTTGAGGGTTTGAAACATCCACAGTATCCGGCGCTCATTGCAGCTATTTATACTCGTATCTGTGTTTATTTAATTTTTTTGTTAATTTTCTTTATGTAAAATGTAACTCCCTGTCATTCTGGAAATAAAAATAATCCCGAAATGTCTCTTTTTACTCACGTGAAATTTAATTTATAACTTTACGAACCTAGCCTAACCTATTTTGAAAACAGATTGAAATGCACTAGAATAGATTGTAAAACTGATTCTAGTTTAGAACTAGTTCATTAAATCATTCCATCATTTATCTAAATTATCGACGTTTTTTACAATTATCTACATTGTCTACGATATCCTGTCTAACAGTTGTACTTTTGAATTAAAAATAATATTTGGGATACAATTTTCCTTTTAAAGATGCCAATATGTCATGCAATTCGGTGGCCCTTACCATTTTCGTTTTGCACATTTAAAAGATTATAGGAAAGTTTTCTGAAAGCTGTCATACAAAACTTTACAAATTAATATTTCAAAATTAATTGAGAGATTAAGCGAGATTTTTTACAAAATTATCGAATAACATTTTTTTGAGGAAAACATAAACTCAAACGTTAATTCGAATTTTAAATATTAATTATAACGTTGGTTCGAATTTCTAATTTAACGATACAAATATATTAATGCCAAATATTTGCAAAAATCTATATACCGAACAAACATAAAAATAAAAATCTTAAAATATTTGCAAACCCATGGGGAGTTTAACTTAAATTAAAAAATGTCTTAAATAAATTTGAAAAAAAAAAAACAAACCGAAAAATCTAATTATTTTAACAATTATCTCTAAGAAACCATGAGCTCGCTCTTATATACGAAATATAATTTTCTATAACAAAAACAAAAAATTTGTAAAAAAAAAACGACAAAAATTATATAATTTCTCTTCATTTTTTAATTAAAATTTAAAAAAAATAAAACAAAAATTTAAACATGACAATATAATTAGTGAAATTTTCATGTTTCGTTGAAATAAAAAAAGTTTTATATTACATTTTATTAATTTTGTTTATGCCGTTTTATGTTATAATGTTGTGTGTGTAAGTTAATCAAATTGTCATCACAGAAGGTTTTTTTTATATGTATACAGATTTTTAAATAAAGTTAATTAATAAGTAAAAAAAAACATTAAATGGGAAATTAAATAAATCATGCGATGATAGATTTTCATCTCTATATATATTCATATATTCAATCAAGTTACATAACGAACTGTATATTATGTTATACTTCATACAGGTAAAAAAAGGAAGCATTACCGGAATACAATTTTATGCAAATGACAAATTAATGTTACAACAGAATATAAATATTCTCGTTTCGTACATGAAAAAACATTAAAACCAGAATTTATCACTTAGTCGTTGTGTTTTTGTTTTAATGAATCAGATGCTAGTTCCGACGTTTATGTGTACAGTGTGTACACCTCGACGAGAACTAAAATAAATTTTACATTTTTATCGTGTGGACAAAACAATCGTACATCTAGCAACAAAACAAAAAATTGTTAATCGTTGTGTGTGCTAATTGATATTCGCTCAAAAATTTTAATTCGTTTCGTTTCAAAGCTTTTAGTTTTCTCTATATAGAGCTATGCGTTGTTGATCCATTTACACGACAGACATGTCAAATTAATAAACAAAAATAAAATAAACTCGGCCTATTGTTATCTCGTTAAATAATTAAAATCAATATATACCAATAAATATTTAAATTATTACAATAAATAAATCAATAAAACTGTCATCAACACTACATATAGATATGTATATGTACGTATATGCACACAAAATCGGTTCGTTTTTATTTTATCATCACCGCGAAAATATGCAAAATAAATAAATAAGCAAATATGTGCACTCACAAAAAAAAAATCATATGCAAAAAATTGGGTGTACTGGTTGGTTGTGTTTAAATAACTTTTAGCTGTATGTAAAAAAGATTGATTGAGCCCCAAATAATACAAACAATAAAAAATAATTTTTTGGGGGTTTAAATTAATAATCTCTCACTGTGATGTTTTATTTGAGTTAACAATAAAAAAATTCGATAAAAAAATAAATCCTAAATTTTTTTTGCCTCGGTATTCAAACAACACCCAATGAATAAAAGCTTTCGCATAACACAAATTGAACAAACAAAACAAAAATGTACTTCAATTATGTTTTTAGCCAGCACACCCGAAACTAGGTTAACGGTTATACAGATAACCGAATAGAAGCTTTTTTTTATATTAAACCATCGTGGACACACATTCACTATAAAATTACAAATAGCTCAATCTGATTTATATATACGGTTGATGTCTTCACTATCATGTAGTTTGTACAAATTTCACTAGAAAGCGCATACATTTAAAATAAAAGGAGGTAAGCCATCTATGTAGAGACATCTATTTGGTTTAAAATGAAATTGTATAAAAGCTTCCGAAAGCTTTAGTGTGGCGGCGCTAGCTTTGAATAATATAACTTCCACAAACTTGTAGGACGAATGTGTCACGACTGCCATAAAAATAATAAAATAACAACTTTTTACTTATCTTGGAAACTTTGTTAATTTCTCCGTCGATTGGATAAGTGTGGCAACATTTCTTAAAGGTTATTAAGGATGTTTTTCTTACCTGAAAAGATACAAGGAAAAATAAAAATTATGTATATTGTATATATAGTATGGAAATTGTTGAGGTAGAAGACTTATTATTTATGTTATGTTTTTAAAAACAATATTCTTTTGATATTTTTTACAAAAAGGATGGTTCCCTATGTATTATATTTAATTAGGGATTGTAAGGAAAACAGCAATAAATTATGATAATAATATTAATTACAATGATGGATATGCTGTACTACAACATAAGATAAAGCTTTAAGATAAAATACTATATAGTTTTGCTAATAAGTTTTGCTTCAAGCAATCTGATTAACCTCCTAAAATTGCTCTTATCATTGCTAACCAAACCACTATTTTAAAAAGTATTACTAATTTTATTATTTAATTATTCGGTGCTGCGCTACATTTCAAAATATTCAAAATCAGGTTTATTGATAAATAGGCTTGGACGCGAAAGATACGAAATAAGCCAAACATAAGGCGAACAACGTGTTTTCTAATGTGCCCCTAAGTTACATTTTAGCTGAATGATTTTTTTTTTTAGAAAAGTGTTCTATCAATCTATCACTGGTTCGTTCCCCTCAGATATAATATATTATGGAAATCAATTTTGGATTTGCGTATTTTTGATTAGCTCGTTGACCCATACTTCCTAATTTCCCCTTCTTAACTAAATTTTTACAATTTTAAAATTGCAATATTTTTAAATTTCATAATTCCTAAGACTTCTTTATAATTTCCAAATTGGTTAATCCCTCAAATCGAAATATGTGTATTTTTGATTATTTCCAAATTTCCAAAATTCTTCCAACTGCCACGCTACATACTATACTTGTAAATTTCAACATTGTCAAAAAATCAGAAAATAGCAAAATTTTTAAATTTCGAAATTTCTCAAAATGTCGGTCTATTTTTACTGGTTTAAAATCATAATTTCAAAATTGCTTATTTCCGTAAATTGAAATTTGTGTATTTTTGATTAGTATCTAAACAAATTTTTCAAATTTTTGTAATTCCCGGGTTTTTAACCTAAATTTAATATTTATTAAATTGGATAAGTCTTTTGCTAAACGGTACTAAATTTCCCAATTTTAAAATTTTTAAATTTCGGAGTTCCAAATTTCATAATATTTTTAAAAAATCTAAACTTATAATTTCATAATTCATTACTTCCTTAAAGTTTGATTTCAAATTTTCAAAATTTCTCCAACACACAGAGTTCACAACTAAATTTCCCAATTTAAAAAAGGTTAAAGTTCTTGAATTTCGCGATTCCCAAAATTTCTTAAATTTTTTATAACGAAATAGGCCCCTGTGGTCGGGGGGCACTCACATGTCTCGTAAACCTAAATTGCACGAACATGTTTCCCAAGAATACCACCACAGTATCCTTTGCTTGTCGTAGGAAAGCGACTAAATGGTTGGATCGCTGGGCTGACGACCCGCATCCGTAAAAAAAATAATAAATAATAATAAACAGTATTAAAGGCCATTACTGGCCCCTTACTGAGTCAACAACCCGGCTCCAACGGTTTCGATCCTGAGCATGGTCTTCATACTGTCTAAGACAATCTGAAGAGGCCAAGTCGTTCTCTACATCGTGGAGCCATCGTCGCCGGCAACGACCTCTGCGCCTACCATATGGTGGCTCTCCTTTCAGAGATCGCTGCACAATTCGTTCCGGATCAGCACGCAGAACGTGACCGAGCCAGCGTACTCGCTGAGATCTTATTTCATGTACAATATCGGGGATCTTCATCAGATCTCTAATCTCGATATTGTACAGAGCTCGGTAGGTACCATTTATTTCGCGTTTTGGGCCGTAGATCACACGCATGACTCTTCTCTCAAATGTTAGGAGCCATCTCTCGTATTCATCCGTCAGCGCCCAACTTTCACATCCAAACATAACAACGGGCCTGATCAACGCTTTGTAAAGCTTCAGCTTCACGGCACTTGATAAGTGTTTAGATTTTAGCAGTGGCCTTAGAGGATACAGAGAACGACTGCCAGCTGCCAGCCGCATTTTAATATCCTCACCCACACTATTATCGTGAGTGATAAGAGAACCCAAATATTTGAACCTCCTCACTCCCTCAAACGTGTGGTGGCCACTACTAAAATCTGGTGTGCCACTGTCCCTAAAACCTGAGATCAGGTATTTCGTTTTGGACTCATTGATCTGAAGTCCAACAGAAGCTGAAAACTCTACAAGCGGATCAAGTATTTCTTTCACTCCGTTGCTATTCAGTCCAATCACGCATATGTCATCTGCATATGCAAGCACCTGATTGGACTGGCGATATAAGATGTTACGCTGCGGTGTTTCAGTTTTACGAAAGATGTACTCCAACATGAGATTAAAGAGTATCGGGGACAGAGCATCTCCCTGCCGAACACCCGAGTTAACTACAAAACTTGTCGATAGCCTGTTCTCAACTTTAACACAGCATTGAGACTGCGTCACTGTCATCCTACATAGTCGTACCAGTTTTGTTGGCATTCCTAGGTATTCCAGGGCAGACCATAGACTCTCTCGATTGATCGAGTCATAGGCCTGCCGGAAATCCAGGAACACCTGATGTACGGGGATGGATGTCTCATAATATTTAGATAGAATCATCCGCAGCGAAAAGACCTGATCGGTGACTGATCGATTCGGACGAAATCCTCCTTGATAGTCACCAACCAAGCCCTCCGCCAGAGGAGTGATTCTATCCAATACAATGTATGACAGTAACTTGTAAGCTGTGCAAAGGAGAGCTATACCGCGATAATTCTCACACTTCAAGCGGTCTCCCTTCTTGAAGATGGGGCATATCGCGGCCACTTTCCATTCGTCAGGCATAACTTCGGTTCGCCATACTAATCGAATAAGGTCGAAAAGACAGTTCAACAAAGTATCCCCTCCGAATATCAAGAGCTCCGAATTAATGCAGTCCACTCCAGGTGCACGGTTTCGTTTCAATCTCTGCATGGCTTTAGTGAATTCCTCATGGGATGGCTCCTCAGTGCAAATCTCCGCAGTCTGTATTAGAGGTGGCTCAACAACAGTCTGTGACGCATGATGGACATCAAGCAGGTCAGTAAAGTGTCCACTCCATGCGTCAAGTACTGCGTCGATGTTGACACAGAGGTTTCCATCCCGGTCCCGAATGGCGGTTGACGTAGGCCTGAAAGTATGGTTCAGTCCAGTAATTCCTTTAAAGAGATTACGCGAACTGCGCTCATTACTGAGTTGTTGTACTTTCAGAACCTCGTCCTTCCACCATTCTCGCTTCTTCCGTCTACAAATCCGCTTAGCTGCCCTTCTTGCAAGAGCAGCCTTGTTTTTCCTCGCGATTGTGAGACGTTGTTGCACTTCATTATGGGCTATATTTTGTTGCTCAACTGCAAGACGACACTCGTCATCAAACCAATCATTCTTGGGTCTGACTTTCACTATACCTAAAGTCTGTTGAGCAGCACTGACAACCGAAGTTTTCAATACCCCCCAGACAGAGTTCACGCAGTCAGACTGGTAATTAGCTTCATTAATGTTGTCGCTGACAAGATCCTGATATCGTTTCTTTTGATCTTCATTTATCAGACCTTCACAGTCGAAACGTACCATGCGTTTCGCTGTGTTCCCAGACTTGTACGAAAACTTCCATCGTAGCTTTGCAGCGACCAAATGATGATCGCTGCCTACGTATTTGGTTGCTGACCGATAAGTTCTCACATCCTGCACAACCTGAGCCCGTCCTTTAGAAACTAACACATGGTCAATTTGGCTGCGGGAAGTTCCGCGAGGATGTGTCCATGTCTCAAGATGTATGTGTTTGTGAGGGAAGAATGTGCTTGCTACTCTAAGATCATGAGCAACCGCAAAGTACATCATTCTCTCACCATTATCGGTCGCAGTTTCGTGTCGGGAGTACGGACCTATGTTTTCACTCAAGTCGGTCTGATTTCTGCCAGCTCTAGCATTAAAGTCCCCAATTACCATTCTAACATCGTGTTCGGGTATAGATCCCATCAGATCGTCCAAGTCATTGTAAAATGAGTCTTTATCTTGGGGCTGGCTGACCTCTGTGGGCGCATGTACACAAATTATCGACAGGTTAGCTAACTTCATGCGCAAGCGAAGCTTACACAATCGGTTATTAACGGCTTGGAAATCCAAAACAGCCTTCTTTACCTGCGGCCCAAGAAGAAATCCAGCTCCAAGATTTCCGAGGTCATCTCCACTGTAGAACAACGTATAGCCCTGGGACACATGGTCTCCACTTTTAGGCCAGCGAGTTTCTTGAAGAGCAACGAGTTCCAGCCGATACTCCTTCATGCACGTGATTAGGCCCTCTAACGCTCCTGGTTTCCTTAGTGATTGCACGTTCCACGTGCCGATCCTAAATCTCGTGTCCGGGTACTTGAGCGGGGGTCCGGTGTTGTTTTGGCGGTATCCATTTTTCTTTTTGTTGACTTTATAAACACTATATTTTTTTACGGATGCGGGTCGTCAGCCCAGCGATCCAACCGTTTAGTCGCCTCCTACGACAAGCAAAGGATACTGTGGTGGTATTCTTGGGAAACATGTTCGTGCAATTTTGATTTACGAGACATGTTAGTGCCCCCCGACCACAGTAAAAAAAATAAAATGTTTATAAAATCAACAAAAAGAAAAATGGATACCGCCAAATAAACACCGGACCCCCGCTCAAGTACCCGGATACGAGATTTAGGATCGGCACGTGGAACGTGCAATCACTTAGATCCCAGCGAGTGCGCTGGCTCGGTCACGTTCTGCGTGCTGATCCGGAACGAATTGTGCAGCGATCTCTGAAAGGAGAGCCACCATATGGTAGGCGCAGAGGTCGTTGCAGGCGACGATGGCTCCACGATGTAGAGAACGACTTGGCCTCTTCTGATTGTCTTAGACAGTATGAAGACCAAGCTCAGGATCAAAACCGTTGGAGCCAAATTGTTGATTCAGTAAGGGGCCAGTAATGGCCTTTAACACTGTTAATTATTATAACGAAATTATAGCTACTTAATTCAATATTTCCCCAAATCGAAATTTTTGCATTTTTGATTATTTCTCTTAATCCTCAATATCAAATTTCTAAAATTTGTTAAAAACTCTCAGGTTTCCTAACTAAATACCCCAATTATTAAATTTCACATTGTTATATTTTGAAAATTATCAAATTTCAAAATTCTCTAAAATTGTTGAATCGTCCAAAAATATAATTTGAGCATATTTGAATACCTACGTAAAAGTTAATTCGAAATGTGCAAACAACCTCTGGTTTCTCAACTAAATTTTCTAAATTTTTTCTGAAATGTATTCAACATTTTTAAATTTTGAAAAATATCGAATTTTTGAATTTCGGAATCACTAAAAAGCTCTCAAAACATTTAAAGACTTGGAATTTTGCTAATCGCAATTTGGGTTCTAAAAATTCTCAGTGGAATTTCAAGAATTTCACAGTTTTGCTGAATTTTCCTTGAAATTTGTACAAAAGTCTCAAAAATTTAAGAATTGGTACAGAAGTCGCAAGAATTTCATTATTTACCAAATCTTTGTAGGATTTTGGAATTCGCACCAAATCTTCAAGACTGTTTATAATAGGACTTGAAATTAAATTCTTATAATTTGGAAAATTTTCTTAAAATTTTCTAAACGTCTAAAATCATAATTTCGAAATGGTTTAATTCATATATTGGACAATAATTCCTACGTCTAATACAAATTAAATTTCAAAATTTTAATATAAAATTTTAAAACTTCTTTAAATAAATTTTGAGTATTTTTAAAATTGCAAATTTACTTAACAGAAATCTTCCTTGATTTTAGTTTAAAGATTTGCTATTTTTCAAAAACGAAATTTAATACAGGATTTGGTATTTTGATTCAAAATTTGAATATTTTCAACTTCACATATTTCTAATTTCAAAATTTAACAGAAATTCAGAATTTTGTGGCCACGATTTGTTTGAACTTTGAATTTTTGGAAATCTGAAATTGGAGTTTATGGAAATATAAAATTATGCAAATCTTTAAATATTTCGAAGTATTTGGTTTTTCTGAAAATTAAAATTTTGAAAAAATTATTATTTTGATTTATGCTACCTATTTTCCACCCTTATGAGATGTAAACATCTTATTCATTTATCGTTCACTACAAAGTGCTATCATCGATGTTGATTTTTAGCCTAGAGTACATATTAAATAAAAAGCTTTCCGTAAAGTTTAGTATATGTACTTAGATAGTAATTAAGTGGGCCTGTGGGTCTTAAATCAGAACAATCAACATACTGTAGCCAAAATGATAAACCACAATCAACACAATAATAATAAACAAAAAATATTAAAACGTGCCGATATTAAATTTTATTCGAACTTTTTAGCACTCACATATACGTATGTAGTAAAATGTACAAAAAATTATCTTGTATGTGTGCACAATTATCTTGTGCCATACAATCTCACAACCTTGTGAAACTGGGTTAGGTCGACTAAAATTTGGTATCGAATTATTTTTTTTTTAAATAAAAATTCTTGTTTTTCTTCTTATTTTAAATAAAAACACCAAATTTTCATCGACCTTTTCACGTGCTCATATAAAAACACACGAAAAATAGTCTTGCATCAAAGCTAGACAGTTTTTCGTGTATTTTACTATGTGAGTGCTTGGGAAAGTGGGCTAAAAATTTGTAGCGAAATTTAATTTTGTTATAAATTTCCATTTGTAATAATTAACATTTTTGTAAATACAATTTTTCTTGGTTAGTTACAATCCCCAATATAACGGGCCGCATCAAAATAAGTATAATCAAAAATACACGAACATTTGTTAATGATTTTATTTAACATTTTGTTTGCTAGAAAAATTTAATTTAAAAAATAATACTTTGTGGAGTTAAAGGTAATTTTTTATTTTTTGCAGCTGCCTTGCCTGCCTATGCTTAAAACCACCACTGGAGCCAGGTCTTTGTCACATCCTAAACAGTAACGTTGAATAGATACATAAAAGAATAAATACAGAAACGTATTTTGCCTATAATTCGTTGACACGATTTAGCAGTAAAGTTTTGGCCTGATTAAACTAGTTTACACTACTCTAAAGACGCAATAAATTGGTACGAGGCTAATCCAAATCAATGTTATCTTCAAGTATCTAAGCCAACCGACGGATACGATAACCTTACTGAATGGAATAATAGTACTCCCAAATACACATTGGAAGTTATGTAGAATCTCACGGAGAACATCGAACCACATTTGCTTGACTTTATCCGTCATAAAAAAATTTGAAATCTAGATTAATCCGAACGGTTAAACGATTTAATTTGAATCATTCTTTAGTTTCTTCTTACGGCTTACTGGGATCGCCCTTTTACAAAATAAAACTGGGAACCGACACATTTTATTTCAAATCGCTAATATATCGTAGGTTGTTGACATTGACTTAACTGTCGACATCCACAAAAAATACTGCCAAGTAATCTACGTAATATTTTCCGTGTCGACAACCACGTAGGTTATACGGTGTAATCAGGGATGGGCGAGGTAGATTACACCGTGTAATATACGCGGTTGTCGACACGTAAAACTAGTTGCGATCAGTTGCATTATCGCTTATCCGTGACAGACTGTCAGCGACAACATTACCTGTACAATATATTGAATGTCCGTTGAAAACTGCGAAATAAATTCCAAATGACGAGCTTGTCGTGAGCTTCTTCTAGTTTGGGTCATATCAAGGTTAGGTGTAAATCGTAAATTCTCAACCATCTACAAAATATCGTAAATGTTTAACCACTAAGTTTATAGCGTGTAATTCTCTGTCAAATGCTGAATATTTCGTTTCGGCTGTTTGTAACTTTTTGGAGATATGCTAGAGAGTCCTTCCATCCATTTTTGAGTTGCTGTAAGACGGCTCCGATTGCGGTATTCGAGGAACAGTAGTAATACTGAACACTGCATCATATAAAGGATCAACAATAGTGTTGCTTGAGCAAGCGCACTTTTATTCTAAGCCAATGTTGCCATGAATTAACCATTAGCCATTAGAAATACCGATATATGTAGCTTCAACCTTTCTTCGAATGGGAATGTTCACTTAGGGGTTTTGTGACTTAGAAAATTTAGAGCATTAACACCATTGATATCAAAATCGACCAGCCTTTTAAACAGAAGCTACAAGAATATCATCAATGTATCCAAACACGAAGTCCAGTCCTCTCACTACCTCGTTCTTAAACCTTTGAAATGTCTGAGTAGCGTTGCGTTAACCTAGAGGCATTCGCGTGAATTCGAATAAGCCAGACGGAATGATAATTGCTGTCTTAGCAATATCTTCTGTAGCAACAGGTATTAAATGATAAGCTCTGGCTAGGTCAATATAGGTTAGAGAATATAGAATAACCGGTTAAATTCATAGAGAAATGTTGTATGTGGGGTATAGGGTAACGGTCAGGAACGGTGGCGGTGTTTAATCTTCTATAATTATTACAAGGTCTCCAATCAAGTTGTTCCTTTTATCTAACCATATTTGCAGAGGACTAGACACTGAAGGACAAGATGGTTTTCCCAATTCTACAGCCAGGCATGGGCGGGGTAGATTACGCCATGCAATTTACGCGATTGTCGCGACGGTTGTTCGAATATAACGGATTTTAGACTTTATGATTTCGCTAAGTTAGGTGCTACTTTAAGATATTTCTCGGTTCCAAATGTGATAAAATCGGATGCTGTCTTAAAAATTATTGCTAGAAGATGCTATATGTTATGCTATTTAAATTTAAGAGGATGTGAAGCTGTTAGTTACTAGATTCAAATAAGTCGTAGGACAAATAATAATTTGACACGTATGTGAAATTTATCTTAAATCTGTCCTCTAAAGCAACAAAAATAATTTCCAAACTAACACCGTAATACTTGCACCATAGGCCTTTATGACATTGAGCGCGGAATCCTCGTGGGTTCCTACCAATTCAAAATTGAAATATTTTTCGGTTAGCTTTGACCCATAATGACATATTGGAATATTCAGCATTATGATGTAAGTAAGTTAGCTGCCTAGGATTTTCCCAAGAAAAACCGGAAACATCATTCAATCGACATACTAAACTTGGTTGTCCTAAACCCCCTAGTCCCCAATTGTTTCTAAAATAAATTTTTTTTCGGATATCTTAGACCAAATAACATCTTGAAATATACGTCATTATGATGTTAGGTTCCTAGGGATTTCCCAAGAAATTTTGGAAATTGACCTGCATAAGTTGTAGGAAATTCACATAATTGGTTAAATTGTAAGATTTATGGATTTATCCGAATAAATTTCTCACTTGCACATGTAAACATTTTTAGGGTTTAGGACAAACTTTGTGATATTTGCCCTAAAAAAAATCCCCATTTTTTTTAGACACATTTAAGGCAAAATCAAGTGTACTAATTTGACTGGTTTATATATTTTATATGACTGGTTTATATTATTAAACTGAAGCCATCTGTATCGCATGAAACCTAAGGAAATCGGGCATGGCGTTACTTGAGCTAGATATTTTGCTGAATTTTGGAACTATGCATGCTGAAAATGACTATACTTAGAGAATAGTCTACGTTGTCTAATTAACAGTCTCAGCAGTTACCTCAATTCTTTGAAAAGTCTCGGCCATCCTACATCTCATTGGGATGACCTAATTGTTTATATGGTATTGCAAATGCATTTACGATAACCAAATGAGAGGATGAATGTCCGCACGATAGATTAGCCAGGTTAAATGAACTTTTGTTCTTTTTGCATAAACGATCTCACATTTTGGAAGGAATTAGTATATAGTGAAGAGCATACTAATCAACTAACCAATGCAGTTTCTTTCATTAATATAAAATAAAAAAATAAAACAAATAAAAAAATTTTTATCACGAGCGAACGATTTTTTTTTCAAATTCCTTGTGTCTGAGTCTGCCGCAAGTTGAGAAACACCAACTTTGATATTGGTTATGTTTATGATTAGAAATAAAATTTAAACGTTATGTAAAGAACAAGAATTTCAAGATCTGTATAGTTTTGTTATACATAGTTGTGATGTTGATGTCTTTCTACATATGAAAAAAATTCTTCAATTCCTCAGACACAATGTATAATACGAGTAAGAGATACGAGTAAAAAACTAATTAATAATAATAATATTGTTGCCTTGGGCTAAAATGTCCTTATAATAATTACACGATTTATTTACTCATCATGTACTATAGTATATATATGTAGTATATATGGCAGAATTCAGAATAAGAGATGCAAAAATACACACAACACATAATCCGTATTTAATATAATTTTAAATCTCCATTTATATATAATATTTGTCTTTTCCGTATATTAAAAAAAAAGCACACAATGATATGAGAATTTAAAAGCACACATAATATCCTTTTTTGTTTTAAAAAAAGGACATTACTTAAATAGCAGAAAAAAAAATACAAAATGAGAAATAGCAGCAGCAGCAGTAGTAGCAGCAGCAGCAGCAGCAGCAGTATATGAGAGATTTCTTCTTTGCTTATTTTGTGCTGTACACATACACAGACATATACGATACATATAAACACAAAATTGTCAGTTCAAGAAATTAAATGGGGTTTTAAATGTGGATAACCGGATGAACGTAATGTATATAAATGTATATTACTAATGGCCACATCGTTTAAAATACTATTTAGAAATTATTTAAATATATATAAATGTGTATATATACGTTTATTACTTACCAATAATTAATCGTATTAGACTACAAGCATTCATCGGAAGTTCCTGTTGAAATCCCATTCGATTACTCGAATGAGTTGTATAAAAATTTGTTCTCTATAGTGTTCTGGTTGATTGAAATAAGCTTTGTGTGCGCTTAAGAAGAATTTAAAAATTGATATTGATTTTAATTTGTTTTTGTATTTTTTTGATTATTTCTTTCCACTTCTTATTTCATTTTATTTCTTGAAAAGCTTTTCATTTTTAAGACGTTTTTTTTTGTACAAGCTTTTTCTTGTATTTCTTTCCGACTCTCTTGGTTAAGTCATGTTTTAAAAAAAATCAAAGTCATCTCTAAATCGAAAAATAATTTGATGGTATTTCTTCTTCATTTCGTTTTTGTTTTGTTACAAAAAAAACAAACAACCAAACAATTCCTCGGTCTCATTTTGAATGGAAAATATTTTTCAAGTTGAAAGCTTTCCCATACACATACACAAACACACGTAGACAGAACAATTATATAATTTATAAAAATAAATTGTTAAGATTATAGTGTACGAAAATAGGTTTGGGTCGAAAATGTAATTGTCATTACTGTGAATAGGTACTACATATAGGGAGTGTGGGTATATGCAAATTTTTCGAAAATTATTTGGTTTTTTTTTAATTTGTGTACACAAAAAAAATGTTGTTTGCTACAAGCCAAAATAACAACACAGTATATAGAAAAAAAAAATCAACGAGAAATATAGCAAAACCAAAACATTTTGTACATACAAATATTATGTCAACCACATGTTGTGACATATCACCAGATACAAAAAAATAATGTAACAAATTATATCTAAATAAATATTTGTTGTTGTATATAGTACAGAATTTATGTATTTAATATTTTATGTACATCCTACGATACTCTAGCTATGTACACGTAAATTAAAAATTAAAGAGTTTTTGATGAGAATTTGTTTTTAAATTAAAATTAATTCCGGTATTTTTGTGCGTTTATTTCGAAATTTATTAATGTTTCAAAAGAAAAAAATTGTTCTATACAACTTATTGTTATATATTGTACTCAAAGGATTTCCGAGTTTCATACCAAAAATGTTTAGCTTGGGGATGAAAAAAAATAAATAAATTTAACTTTGAAAGATATTATATCAAACACGATAGAAGATAATGCTTTTCGTTAATGTATACAGTCGTATATATAGATGAATTGAAATAAACTGGGCCACATAAATAATTAGACACGAATTATAGTTCGTATTGTTATCTCCATTTAAATATTTAATTGAATATATTTTTCATTTACAACCACCAAATTTGGTGCAACCGAAAGAAAAACCACGCCCACCAATAAATATTGTGAGCGTAACCAGTTATCCAGAAATTCAGTCAGTGATGAAATCGGATACTGACAAAGAGCATAAGGTAACAGCGCTTAACAATGACGTTTAGAAAATTAATACTCTGGACTCAGATATGCTGAAAAGTATCATTGGTTAACCTATGAGGACAAACAGGCTCGATCTATAAAAGTTATTGCAAGTGGTTTACATCACACTTACTCAAGCAAACAAATAATGGAAGACTTACAAAATAAAGGTCTTAAAATACTAGATGCTGTGAATATTGATTAAAAACAACAGAACAGAAAACCAGGAAGGAATCCCAACTTTTAGTAAAAAAGGAATTTGATAACAAAGAGAATGTTCAAAACCTTTACGATATAAAAGGAATTCTTCATATGAAGGTAAAAATTGAACCAATGAGGAGAACCACTACACGTGTACCCCACAGCAAAAAATGTCAGTGATTTAATCACATCGAAAGATGTTGCAGTAGGGATCCGTGATGTGTGAAATTCTCAGTTAAACATATTACCCAGGCATGTACAATAGGGAGAGATGTACCAGCCAAGTGTATAAGTTGCTGACCAACTACAAACAATAAGAGATAAACGAAGAAATCAACCGCAAAATCAGAAGATTCAAACATCAAATCAGATCGATCAAAATTCACATCCAAGCAACGCAGGGCAAAGGAAAACATTTTCTCCGGTAGTGAAAGGTTCGGGATCAACCAAATCTATATGGGCTCTGAAAATAACAGAATTACGGAAAACATTATGAACAGCATTGAAGCTATTAGAAAGTGGCTAGATGCCCATGATATTTGATCAACTGCAAAAAATGAAACTCCGCAACGCAATTGAATAAAAAATGTTAGGTAAATTAAGTACACAACTTTCAGAATAGCAATCTGGAATGCGAATAGGATTGGCATATTCCAGAAATAAAAATATTTTTAAATAGACAAAAAATCGAGATTTTCTTAATAACTAAAAGCGACTTTGTTAAATCTTCGTTTGTTAAAATCCGGGGAAGATAGAAAATATACAACACCAAGTAAAAACAAATATCGAAGAAGAAACAATGCAAGTAACTACTGTATAAAGATACACATTAAACACAGACATGTTACGGTCCCTGAAATATACTGTCCTCCACGGCATAATTTGAAAAGGGAGGACTACATTAAACTATTTAAATCGGTAGGACGTGATTTTACTATACATATATTACGACGTCAAATGGTAAAAGAATATATTACGACGTCAAATGGTAAAAGAAATGTTTCAAGCAGAGCAGACATCAAAATGTGAATTTTACTCTGGTGATTCCCCAACAAACTGGCCCAATGACGAAGCTTAGATTCCGGACTTTATAGACTTTATGAATACTATACATTCCCACAGAGGGTCATTGATGTTTTCAATTTAATCACCGATCGTAATCGGGAGATGCCTCCTTTTAAATAGGATGATGGAACCAGGGGCAATAGGTCCCAAAGAGAAGGCTGATCTGTTTGCGGAGTATCTTCAGGAAACCTTCCAACCACTACCAAGACAAACTGCCAACGAAAATATAATGTCAATTCACAAGCTATATGAGTTTGACATACGCACAGTACCTCTCAAATAATTAAAAAAGGAAGTGAAGGCTCTACCTATTAACAGATTTCATTAGCTATTACACATAATCAATGCGCCTTTTCGGTTAAAAAAAGTTCCACGGCAATGGAAAGTAGCAGAAATAATCATGATAGCAAAAATCATACAGGCCAATTTCTTTGCTGCCAATTATGTTAAAAACATTTGAAAAATTATTACTAAATAGACTTAAACCAATAATTGAGGTCCGACAACGAATTCGTCCACATCAATTTGGTTTCAAAGGAAAGCATTCTACAATTGACAGGTTCATAAAATCACAAACATACTTGAAAGAACGTTAGAAAGTAAAAAAGTATGCTCAAGCATATTCCTGGACATCGCTTAAGCATTCGATAAAGTTTGGCACAGTGGTCTAGAATACAAGCTGCATAGATATCTGCCGAGTCAATTCTATGCCATACTAAGATTTAATTTATTTAATAGACATTTTCGTGTGCACTATGAGAATAAATACACCGAATTAAAGAAAATCTCTGCCGTAGTCCGGCCGGGGAGTGTCTTAAAACCAAGCATATTAACTTTACATATCAAATTGCTTACCTTACAGCATCATGACCCTCGATGCCAAGCTTAAGTGCAGAGAGGATGGTTCATAGGTAGAGGCTCTGAGTTTACAATTCACAACAAGCTGCTACTAAAAAACTGAATACATCAAAGATGAAATAAAAATGCGTATGCCGCCAAACACGAAAAAAGGCTCCAGGAACACGGAATCAATTATAGAACTAACCAATTGGATTACACTCCAAGAAATTAGTATTTCATAAGAAATGTAAATGCTGTATTCGAAAGATAAATTGCTAGATGAGCATAGTAAAATAAATAGATAACAATTTGCAACCACTGCTGAATTATCTGCGGATTACATTACTCAATTTGTAAGAATTTCCACTCATTACGAAGGATAGTTCAAAAGTTATGTCTTACAATTTTTAATTAAAAGTGGATGAAAATCAAAATTAGGACGTTATTTTAATTTCATAACAACAAATGAAAAAGTGAAAAGTCCCAACCATTTTAAATATTTATTGATCATCGATTTGATTATAAACTAAAAATAACGCCCTAATTTTTATTTTGTTTTTCATGAGAGTTCGAGTTATATTTTTAAAAGAAAACGACGGACTTGATTATGGTTTACGGATAATTCACTGACGTAATCTCAGCGTCATCTATTATTTTCTACGTCGACGTGTCGACAATCTGTAGACAACGTAAATAACGTGTCGATAAAATATCGATAATGTAGACGGTTGATTGATAGAGTGATTTAGTGAACTAGTTCTAAACTACGGTAGCCAGATTTTTTTAAATCTGTCTCTAACGTAATCGAGTGAATATAAATTAAAATTTCAACTGAATATGAGCATAAACTGAGTGCATTTTAAATTATATTTAATTGTGTTTGTATTAGAATAGCTTTTGAACTATGTAAGATTCCCTTAAGTAAAATTCCAGCTACAATTTTAGTATGGGCTTAAGTAGATTTTTAATTATTATTGTTTAGAAGTAAATTTTTGATGGCTACAACAAGTTGAGAACGCATTCGACCGCATTAATATTTCGTGTAGGATTCTAGACGACAAATTTGTGTGTTCTATTGTAGTGCAGCATCGACATAGACAACGTTGATAATGTAGACAGTTCATAGTGTGATTTTGAAAACTAGTTCTAAACTTCGTTGAACAGATTTCTTTGGCATATCAATGCGACACGGACGGTGACAGTTTAAAAATATCCTTCAATGCACTTTAATCTAACTTATCCTCTCTGCAGAGAACTAAGTTGGGTTAGAAAAGTTTTAAATTATTGTATGTCCATAATTCATCACTAAAACATAGAATTTCATAGTTTTATTATCTGTTACATATACATATACTGTTTTTCGAAGATCTGTCATTATTCCCTAACTATAGAGGAGATTTATTAAGATTGCTTAATGTCAATTTCTAACGTTAGTTCTAATATTGTGTAGGGATGTCATAAATTTAAAAAATATATTTGTTAATAAACTAGTTCAAAAGTTATAAATCTTACCATTTTAAATTATAAGATCAAAATTAGGGCGTTGTTTTTATTTCATAATAGCAAATAAAAAAGTGAAAGGAGCCGACCATTTTTAACCATTATGGATCATCGATTTAATTGAATATAAGTAAAAAAAACGACAAGCAAAAATACAATAAAGTTTTGATATTATGACCTGAAAATAAAGCCCTAATTTTTATTTTATTTTATATTAGAAATCAAATGGTATTTAAAAAAACAATTACGAACTTCATTATAGTATTCGGATAATTCGGTCAAGTTTTCAAATATTTTAATTTAAGATTGGCAGTTGTTATCTTCTTGTGCCACAAACTGTTTCTTGGTTGATGATTTAAGAGGTTAACAAAAAGTTACGTATCGCAATATTTTCTAATTTATTGCTATTGATCTCTAAACTCATAATGCAAATACACGACAAACCTTAACTACATCGTATTATAATAAAGAAATAGGTAACTCCCATAAACGATACTTAAATTAAAATGGCGATACAAGCGAACTCTGTTGATGAAGTTGACAAAACTTTAACATATTTGGTTTGATTTGTATTACAAATTGTTTACTCATTGAATCGGATAAGGCGATCCCAATTAATACATTTTGTTAAATATATTCGATATGCATTAAATCTACTAATTCTCATTAAAATTTAATTTAAAAATTCAAATTTAAAAAGTACAAGTCGAATTTGAATTGAAAATCTCCTTTATTTTGAATTTAAAAGTTTTTGTAATTTGTAGTTTTGGAATCAAAAATCTCTCATTTTTTGAATAACACACCTCCATAATGCATACATTTGTATTAGTGTGGATGGTGGTTTATTCAAGTATTTATTAACTGTCCCCGTCTGTTGATATGTTTTGTCCATTCTAAAGGTTATTAGTTTCATTAAAATTGGGTCAGTTTTTTTAAAATAATTCCAAGCTTTTAACTCAGAAACGGTGTGCAAGATATAGAAACAAATTGTAGATGATGAAAATTATTAAGTGTTGACCTAATTTTGGAGAAATAGACAAAATCAAACTTATTGACAAACACAATTTTGCGTAATTTGTTTAGTTTTATTGTCCATTAAAACTAAAGAATTTTTGCTAAGTTTACTATGCTTCACTATAACAACAAAAACAAATAAATAGCATCAGTTGTTCTTTGATTCAATACTTAAATTTTTAATGTACTCCGTTGATAATAAAAAAAATAATGCATTTTGCAATTTAATTAATTCAACTAGTGTTGATTTGGAATTACGCTGAATGATATTCACATTACCGGCCCTTTGAAAATGGTGTATTAAAACTTAATATATAATAATAAAACAAAAGTTTGATTCCAAATTTTAGTCAAATTTGTCAAGCACTCACATAGCAAAACACTCGAAACATTGTCTAGAACTGATGCATCATCATTTGTAGTGTGTTTTACTATATGAGCGATGGAAAAGTCGACTCTATTTAGGTATCGAGAAATAACAATATTGGTATATCGCTTTGGCTATCAAATTTCTTCTATTCAGACGTAGCCCAAAATTACCTCTAGTGATAGTAGACAAAATGAATGATTCGTATGCCAATGTTTTAGAAGACGATTATTGTTTAGACTGTGTCCGAAACCTGTGATAAAAAATCGTGAATTAATTATTTGACATTTACTTCAAAATACCGAACACACCCAAATTATTCGCGTGTGTTACTATAATAATTTTAATAACATGTGCAACGTGTGATTTAT
Source organism: Tipula unca (assembly GCA_951394425.1). NCBI lineage: Eukaryota > Metazoa > Arthropoda > Insecta > Diptera > Tipulidae > Tipula > Tipula unca. Next base: position 136,210,450 of record OX596381.1, read on the forward strand.
ACATATGTATACATAATAATAAATTTTAAAATTATTAATACATATAATAATAATAACGTGACATTAAAAGGATTATCGCATCCATTATTTAAATATAAATTTTTGTAAATTTTCTGTGCAATTAATTAGTTGTCACAGAAAATTTGAGGTTATGGAAACTAAAATTGACATACATGACGTGGGGAAAAAACTTAAGAGGTGGGGAGATTTATTACATTTCTCGGATAGCATATTAAAAAATCGTGAATGTAGGAGAATAATTATCAAACAGATGTAAAACAATTAATTCACGATTTTTTATCACATAGGTTTGAACATAGTCTTAGAAACCTAAAGCTCCAAAATATGCTACTCATGCACATCAGATAAGTGCGACCAATATAATAAAGGTATGGGAAGAAGATAAGACGTCGTTATAGATGTTGGCGAAGATAATAAAAAAGATAATATGGATGATGGTTTATCGGAAGATCACGCCGAATTTGCATTGTTCACTGTCGTTTGAATCCTCCAATTTCATTGGGATGAGGATAAAGCGTCAAATACACGTCAAATATTTTTAAACTAAGGATTGTTTTTAGTACTTTAGATTACACCAATTTCAAAATAAAGATAAAAAAAAACGTTTTAAAGATAATATATAGAATGGTACTTCTTGAAAAACAATCATTTTTTAATCAAGCATATACTGAGAAACAAATATTGACTTCACGCACACTTACCGATTCATCTTCTTTAGTAGTCAACATGAACATTCGGACAGCGGAGAATACAACAACAAAATTCATATCATTCATGAACCAGAATTTAGCATTGAAAATATTTTTGACATTGATACAGGTAAGCACATATTGTATATATCAATAACACTTCGAAATATAAGGTATTTTTCATAAATTAAATGCTGTTCCAATGGTTGAAATTTTTCTCTTTTAAAAGGATAATATTGATTTCGGCTCATATACTAATTAAGAATATCACATAAACAAACCTTAAGATTTATTATATGAACGAGCCACAGACAGAGTATTGTTCAAATACGAAAAATATTAAATGTTGGGCATAAAGTATATGTCGCTATAGCGGACTTTGGAATGGACAAATTTGACAGTATAGTGAACAAATTGTTTTCGATTTTATTTTATATCTCAGAGAATAAAGTGTAGCTGGACGTTCCAGATAAGCTAAGTTGGAGGAAAGCGATTCACGGTAAATTAATTGAAATTATATTAGTATTTCAATTTGGATGGGTCCTAAGTATACGGTTGAAAATAGCGATTATTTGATCATCAATATTTGTTTGTTAATTATACCACGTTTACAAGATAAACCAGATACTTTATATAAAATAATAAACCTACAACCAATTCAATAATTTAAAAAAAAATCTTGTTCTGCCGGTGTATTCAAGCTCTGCAACCTAGGGAGGGATATGCCTGAAAATTTGAATTCCACATTGAAAAACTTAAGTGGATTAATATTGTTTTTCAAATCAGCAGAGGATTAGCAATATGTGCGGCGAAAATGCGCTACACGGCATTTAACGAATATTAAGTGCCAGTTATATCTGAAACCCCGGTGGCCTGGAATGAAAATTAAATGAAAGGGGTAACACGATTTAAAAAAATGGGATATTAGAAACAGTACTTCGACAAACCTTCAAACTTTCAATAAAAATAACAACGAGCCAGGAATTGTAACCTTACTGAATAATGACAAATCAAAAGTTTATTAACTTACTTAAAAAAATATCTACCAGCACAGGAGTATTTCGAACTGAAGTTGCATAAATTCTTCGATGAAATTCCAGAGTCAACGGCAAATATGAACGCAAGAACAGACATATAAGTCATACACAATTGCACAGTGCAACTATGTATATATAAATTTGATACACCCACAAGAAAATTTCTATAATCATATATTTTAACGCAGAAGACCACAGAATATGGAGAATTGTTGGTACTTTGCCCCGAACGGTTGAGTGAAGATATTAATCTCGACGTAGTAACAGATAACACTTTCAAAAGTGATTACAAAAGCAATTAGGCAAACTTAGCAAACAGTGACAATGAGATAGAAACAACTCACTCAGCTGACACCTTAGACGAGTATTTCATTCTCTTCTCAGACAGACAATAATTTTTAAAATTTCCAATATCGAGACAATTATTTCGGAACAAATATTTCAAAATCCAGGAAATTACATGAACAAGTTGCACAATGGCAAACAGTCGAGTCTCATGAAATATTCAATTACATTAAAAACTTGCACAGTGGCAAACAGTCGATAATTCTAGTACCAGAAATGCTGTACCAAAAAATCCATGAGGTATACCGAGAAATTAAATTATTGTCTCAGATCACGAGACAACATTTCAATTCAAATAATATTTAATTAAACTTAACGTTGAATTGGAATAATCTTCGTCCAAATAGCATGGACATTTAATAGGCTCATTAAACTATGATTGAGATTTTCAACACAATTTGGTTCATTGTAACAAAACTGAAATACATATACCGAAGAATCTGAATTTTTTCGAGTATTTCTAATAAGGGGCCATCATAGCCGAAAAATGATTGAATAGGTGTGGATCTGGTCTAATGGAAAACACCTCAGATTTTCCAAAATATAGGCTTTCAGGTACTTGGCTTAGACAATTTTGGTTCATAGTACCAAAAGTGAAATATATGTACATATGTATATATCGAAGTGTCCGAATTTTTTCGAGTGTTTCTAATAAGCGGCCATATTAACCTAAAATCGAATAGGTCTGGGTGTTGTCTCACATAAAATCAATGTGATTTCCCAAATATAGGTTTTCAGGTATTTACGGCTGGACAGTTTTATTTCTTAGTAATCGAACTGAAATATATCGATTTCTCTTAATATTTTCATTACAATTAGCGGCCAATTGGATCGGGATAAGAAGCGCTCAAAACTACTACTTTTTTAATCTGTTCTTTAATTGAATATTGATTAATTCAAATACAAAAACAGACGATTTACATACGAATTACTTGTTTACCTTACTTGTTTAAGTTTTGAGGAATGCTACTTAGACATTAGTAGCAGATCTCGAATTAAATGTGAAACCGTATGGATCCACAATGAGTTAATAAAACAATGAGTTAATATAAATTAAAAATAGTGTAGGCCCAAGCACAGAGCCTTGAGGAACTCCATAATCAATACTAAATATATCACTATAGGAGATATCTATTCTAACCTTGTATGGCCTATTACTATGATATTACTCAAACCGCAGTTTAACGATATTTCTCTGAATCCAAGTGACCATAACTTATGCAACAATATTTTGTGATCAACCATATCGAACGCTCTTCTAATATCAACGAAGACTACAGCAACATTTTTTTTTTCATTTAAATTTATATGACTCATTTAACGCTGTCTCAGCACTTTTCCCTGCCATAAACCCATGCTGATTATAACTTAAGACGTTAAGTTTCTCCGAATATGAGATCCGTGATTTAATTGTTTTTTCGAGAATTTTTAGAATGGTAGGTTGGATAGCAATAGGGCGAAAGTTATCCATAATTGTTTCTTTGCCCTTTACATATAACGGAATAATAATTGCTACTTTTAGAGAACCTCCCATTTCACTAAAATGGGAATTATAACATTAACGGAAGATTTTATCATATTGGAAGTAAGACCCAAAACATCAATAATGCTACTACTCTCCAACTTATAAATTACACTAATAATTTCGGTGTCATCGACGGGATTCACAAAAAAACTATCAGCGAAATAATTAGAATAGCATGATTCATATGAAGACACAAAATTATTAGATGCTCTTAAATACAATACAATTTGAGAGTAATATTTACCAAATTCATTGGCTATTGCATCTGAGCCAGTCAAAAGTATTGAATAGACAGACAATATCTTATCAATCGATTGTTTGGAACCATTCCCCAACACATCATTAACAACCGACCAGGTCAGCTTGATATCACTGCCGCATTTACTTAAATCTATTAGCCTCCAAAAATTTTTTTCTAATCAATAATGCATATAATTAAACCGATTTATGCATTGAAATTCGTTTCTAGTAAATCCTTTACACTTGCATAATCTTACAGGTAGCACTTATATACCAGTGATAAAATCTGAAAATTCCTCAACAGCAAATGTACTCAAACTTTTCCATCCCGAATGATGAAAGCATTATTACTTACTTTGAACGCAATCGTGGCTCATCGAAGAGAATCACGTTGATAATTTAAGACTCGTCATGCGTCAGACCGTTATATTTCCTATTATAGGCATTATAGATATAACTTGAATGCACATACTTGAAATATTGACGGCACTGCCATAGAAAATAAAGTATATACTCAAATTCAACTCATTGCACAAGTCCAAATACAATTTATAATTTTTAATTAAGAAAATCCACTCAACATAGTTAAAAAGCTATTCAAATGCAGAAACGATTAAACCTAATTTAAAATGCACTCAATTTTTGTTCATATCCAGTTGAAATATTAATTTATAATATATATTCAGTCGTTTAAATTAACTAAAGATTTTATTTCAAATTTACTTAAATTTCGAAGTTAGAACTTGACACAAATTATAATTAAAATTCTATACGCAAGCTCGATTGACAAAATACTCTGGTCAACTCAATGTTTGATTTTTAACTCAATACTAAATTTAAAATGCACTCAAATTTTAAAGTGAAATATTACCTTTTTTTTCATTCAGCCAATTGATCTAAAAACTCATTAAAGGATTTAGCCCAAACTTATACTCGAATTCCACCTGGAATTTCACTTTGGCAAATCCACTCAAAAAATGTATATGTATGTACTTCGAATTCTATGCCAACTCAAATTTATTATTTTCTAATCAATGTTTGAGTTCAAACAAATTTTGTTGAAATATATAAGTTAAGCCGCCCTCGATAGCACAGTAAGTAGCGTGCTTGCCTTGTTATTCGAGGGTCTGGGGTTCGATTCCCGGTGGTGACCAAAAATCACGGTTGGGTGTTTTTAATGTGTAAGTATTTGTGTTTGTCCGGGTATTGCACCGTGGGCCCATTGTGGCATTGAGTGCTGGACTAATCCGCCCAATTTTAATTTTTTTTAAGTTAAGAACTCTTTAAAACCCGTTTAAAATTTAACTCAACTCCATAGTACAATTCTACCTTGAAATTCACTTTAAAAAATCCACTCAAAATATATAAGTTAAAACGACTAAAATTTTGAAAAGCGGGCATTTTCACCCCCAACTTCGATTCCAAGCAATGTTTTTCATATTCATATGTTAGTTTTCCTCGGTATCATGTGCTCGGTATTCTAGGCAACCGTTATAGAGTAAATGTAGTCTCTTATGTGCCATTGACAAGGAATTTAACGCAGTTGCTTATGAGATGCTCATTGCTTTCCCAATATATTTTAATATTTTAAAGCAAATTTAAAAATTCAGCAGTATCGCTAGCATCAAGCTTAATTCTATATCTGCCGAATTGTCTAGCAAAATTAGTTGTTTTAAATTCTTTTAATTTTATTTATTGCTTAGGTCATTAACGCTAGTTCATAAGATTATTATTTGAAGATTTGATCTTTCTAATCCATAACAGTTTCAATACGATTTCTAAATCAGTTGGTAAGATTTTGCAATGAATCTTGTTTTTAGTTTGAACCGATGTTACTTACATTTAAAAATGTCTGGTCCAGCCAAGCAGGAGCAAAGCACTGCGAGCAAACGTAGTACGCATGCAAAACGCTGACATCGTACACTATTTTGATCGCTAATAACATTATAAGAATTTAGGAGTGTATTTCTTTTGGCGGCCACTAGGCGAGGCGTAGAGTATTACTTAGTATTCTTACTGGGCAATATTTATTGTCGATGCCAACAGTTGAAATAACACAGATCAATCACCTACGATATTTTGGCATGTTGAAATTGAATGTTTACAGTTACAGTAATTTGACCGCCCTAGTTTTAATTGTATCTTTTCTATAGTTGGGAAATCCAAAAAATGTATAACAGATGTACAGACAAAACTAATTTTGAGAACATTTAGATTACAATGTACATACATAATTCTAAATTTCTTAAAAATAGATTATGAAAATATTTTAATTTACAACTTTCCTAATCTAACCTAAATTGAAAAGAAATAAAAATGCATTGAAAAGGATTCTAATACTGTCCCATACGAATTGCATTAAACCTAAAAAAAAATCTGACCACCGGAGTTTAGAACTAGTTCTCTCAATCGCTCTATCAATCGTCTATATTATAAACGGTTTCTATGAATATAGTATAGACACGTTGTCTACGATATCTACGTTGCTTCTTTGTTGTCTACGGGTTGTCGCGTAAAAAATATTAGATGACGCGTAAATACCCATCCTTGCTTCCTATACTTAAAAATGATCAAATTGAGATTTCTTATGTTGTAAAGCATGAGATAAAGCATTAAAATCATGAAACTAAAACTCTTTAGTTTTTTATGCCATTTTTAAGATGTGATAAATAATGTCGGCGATTAATATTCCTATTTGCGAATTGCGTCTAAAAATAATTCGGAATTGTGTTTTATTTGCGTTTTAAATAATCCTAATTAGGAACTGTGTTAATTTTGTGTGAAAAATTCTTTAATTATTCTGCGGTGAAAAATCTGTTTTTTTTATTCTACGGTCCTCGTCGCTAAATGGAAGAGCAATACACTTTTGAGATGGCCTCAACACGTAAGTATACATTTTTTAGATATATTGATGGTCTAATCCTAACTCAACATCATCAGAAAATTAGAGTTATTCAGATTGTGTAGATTAGGCAATAGCCAATACGTTGGTCGAGGGGGCAATTAGAAGTACAATTCACCAACTTAAGTGACACTGAAACAGAAGAGTTGTAAGTTAAACAATGTTTTAGTTTTAATAACAGTAGTTTCAATAAATAATTTTTATTTACATCTGCAGCAAATACAACAAAATAAAAGAAGTAGGAAACGGGCGATATTTAGAACGAATCAACAAAATTTCAACGAGATGTTTAAAAACGAAGCTGTGACAAATTCGGAGTCAACTATCTCGAACAAGTTACTAAAAGAGGTCTCCCGTTATTTATGTTAACTTTCAATAACAAAGAAAACATAGAAGCCATCTTTAATATAAGAGATATTTTAAATATGAGAGTTAAAATAGAAGCACTACGGAAATCCACTGGGCTTGGAGTGCAATGCAAGAAGTGCCAAGGTTTTAACCATACGCAAAAATACTGCAATAGAGAGCGAAGATGTGTAAAGTGCCTTGGAAGACATCCTGCTCAGGCATGTCCACTAGATAGAAATTCCCCTCCAACATGAGTGAACTGCAAAGAGCAACATACTGCAAATTACAGAGGGTGCATAGTAGCTAAAGAACTATTAAAAATTAGAGATAAATCACGGCAAGGTCCATCATATAAAACGCCGATAGCCAATAGCGTAAACACCAACCTAGGAAACTTTACCACATCTATATCGAGTAAAGTAAGTGATCGCAAGTCGTTTTCACAAGTGGTGGCATCCGGGCTACAAAGAGTAGCCACACAAATCAGTAAATTTCAAAAACTCCAAAGATACATCTATGCTTGAAAAAATATTTAAAAGCATCGAAGCGCTAAATACACGGCTTATAAGACAAGAGAGATCCATAGATGCTTTGAACAGGCGACTAGATAGCCGAGAAACAGTGGATGTAATAACATCCATATTATACTAAACTAATATGATAAATAAAACATTAAGAATTGTAATCTGGAATGCAATCCAACATATTCCAGAGTTAAAAATCTTTTTAAATACAAAAAAAATTGATATATGTATGTTTAATATCAGAAAGCCATCTTACTAGAACCTCATACACCAAAATACGTGGTTACGTTATCACGCTTTACATCCAGTAGAAAGAGCAAGAGGGGGATCAACAATATTTGTGAAAGAAAATATTCAACATCATGAGGGAATAAAAATTGAAGAAAAACGTATGCAGGTAGCTATTACCAGCATTCAACTTAACAATAAAAAAATATTCAATGTCTGTTCAATCTATTGTCCACCAAGACATAATTTAAATAAAGAGGATTATAAAAAGTTATTGAACCAGCTAGGATTTAATTTTATCATTGGAGGTAATTTTAATGCAAAAAATACTTTCTGGGGGTCAAGATTAACAACTCCAAAGGGTAGAGAACTACACCCCGCTGGTCGAGCTTACAATTGCGAATTTCATTCAGGAGGAAAACCAACGTACTGGCCTACTGACACAAGGAATATTCCGGATCTAATTGATTTCTACATTACAAGAGGTATATCCGAAAATCACATTTTTCTAGAAAATAGTGAAAGTCACTGTTAGTTTCACGATTGTTAACAAGGAAAATCCACCTAGACTAACAAATAACAAAACCAATTGGGAATTATTTAGGAAATTGGTTGAAGATAACACCGATCTTCTTGTACCAATCAAGGATCCGGTTCAATTAGAAAATGAAGTGGAACTATTAATCAATAATATACAACAAGCAGCATGGGATAGCACCCCTGTAATCCAAAACAAGGAGCGTAATAATTTCATTTATCCCGTCGAGATCAGGGACTTGGTTAATGAAAAACGGAAAGCAAGGAAAACATGGCAGAGAAACCGAGCACCACAAAGCAAAATAATTTTTAATTACCTCTGCAATAAGCTTAAGCAAAGAATTAGAGAACTAAAAAATGAATCGGTCACCAGTTATCTTCGTAGTCTTACAGACACTAAAGAAACTGAGTATTCTCTATGGAAAGCTACGTTCGCATTTCATCTTGAAGAAACGTTCCAACCATATGCTAGACAATCAGCGGATGAAAATATAATACCAGTGCACAAGGAGGATTGTAGGAAAATATCACCTGTAACTCTACGAGAGTTGAAAAATGAAATTAACCATAACATAAATACGAAAAAATCTCCTGGCTATGATTTAATTACAGGTGAAATAGTGAAGGCACTTCCTGAGAAAGGGGTGCGAAAACTTCTTCATCTAATCAACGCTTCATTTCGACTGAAACATGTACCTCTGCAATGGAAAGTAGCAGAAATAATTATGATACCAAAGCCGAACAAACCATCTAATAATAAAAAGTCATATAGGCCAATTTCTCTGCTTAGTTAACTGGATACCAATAGAACTAAATTCCAAACAAGTTCCCTATGCTAACACAGCCAAGTATCTTGGCATGACTCTCGATGCTAAGTTAAAATGGAAAGAGCACATTAAAAAGAAAAAAAAGGAACTACACATTAAATTTAGAAATATGTATTGGCTAATTGGAAGGTATTCAGAGCTGTCAATACCTAATAAGTTGCTACTATACCAACAAGTTTTAAAACCTATATGGACTTATAGTATTCAGCTTTGGGGCTGTACTAAGAAAACCAATATTAAAATAATACCAGCTTTTCAAAATAAAGTGTTACGTGGAATAGTGAACGCTCCTTGGTACATAAGAAACGATAACCTAAATAGGGACCTCCGGATGGAAAACGTCAGCGAAGAGATAACAATTCATGCAAAGAAACACATACAACGGCTTGGTCAACATGAAAATGTTGAGGTACGTGGTATGCTGAGTAACACAATTGGAGTACGAAGGCTCCAAAGAAAGAAACCGCTGGAATTGGGAAGACTACAATAGGGTGGCCAAATTTTTAGTGACTAACTAATGGGTTATATCTCTGCAAATTGAACATAAGAAAGATAGACAAATTACTAGATGATTTATAGTTGTAATATTTAAAATAATAAAAAAATAAAAAACTAACTCGAACATGGCAAACGAAACTTCCGAAATCGAGAATAATTTCGTAACAAATGATGTGAGTCAGCAAGAGGTGGTCGTGAATATGAGCAGCAAGGAGATTATTCACTGGTTCGAAATTGTTTAATTCACATGTTGTAGTGAATTTGCACTGTGTCAAAAATGAGCTATTTTGCAAACTCTTTAGACGCAAAGATTACTTTGGGTGTTTTGCTTGATTCTAGATAACAATAATAATACAGTTTTAAAGGCCATTACTGGCCCCCCTTACTGCGTCAACAATTTGGCTCCAACGGTTTCGATCCTGGGCTTGGTCTTCATACTGTCCTAGACAATCTGAAGAAGCCAAGTCATTCTCTACACCGTGAAGCCATCGTCGCCTGCAACGACCTCTGCGCCTACCATATGGTGGCTTTCCTTTCAGAGATCGCTGCATAATTCGTTCCGGATCAGATCAGCACGCGGAACGTGACCGAGCCAGCGTACTCGCTGAGATCTTATTTCATGCACAATATCGGGGATCTTCATCAGATCTATGATCTCGAAATTGTACAGAGTTCGGTATGTGCCATCTATTCCGCGTTTTCTAAATAGGAATATTCCTAAAAACGAATTGTTACCTATCGAGAGTGTAAAATAATTCTAATTAGGAAGCAATTTAGGTAACAGCGATGTAATTAGCGTAGTCGCCAATGACAAAAGAAACATTAGGTCGCAAAATGTTACTTGGGAAGGATCAATACAAGTGGCAGTGTTACTAGTTACCCACGTAGGGACGTTAATTTTCGATTGGAAAGTAGTCATATTGTAAACAAAAAAAATATATTTCATTATATCATTTATCACGGATATACCTGTTACTCAAATAATAAATTACTAAAAATTTCCGTAAATTAATTTGTAACAAAATCTCTAACGTCAATCACATTTTGTAACGAAAATATCTTTTTATTAACCATAAATATAATATAAACAACAAATTTATTATTTTTAATTAACACAAAAAATAAAATAATAAACCATAAATTATGAAATAATTATGTACGTTGGTACACACAAAAGAAAAGTAGCAAATAAAAGTTTATAAATCATAATTTTCATGACAAATTATAATCTAATAATCTTAATTAACAAAAACAAAAACTTTTCATCAAAATGTGTACGGTTACTGTATATATACTCGTATAATAAATAACATTACAATGCAAAAATATACGAGTAAATTGTAAATAAAATTAAATAATTTTAATTTGTGTGCCATATTCTTTTAACTTTTCAAGACAAAACAAAAACTTTCATAAGCTTTATTTATACTGTGTAGACGAGCTTTTTTATTATTAACTTAATAATAAACTGTATTAAAATTTATTTACAAGTAGACATTTTTTGCTCATAATAATAATAATAATTATTATTATTATTATTATTGTTATTAATATTATTAGTAATAATAATAATAAAAAAAATAACAATACAAAGTGAATTCTCTGGTTTATGTGTATATATGGATGATGATGACGATGATGTTGGTGGTTTTGTTACTGGGAAATGGAAAATATTGTCGTAAAAATTTAATGGAGTGAAATTTAATTTTTTGTACATTTCTATTTTTATTTTCTGTTGCCTTTCTTGCGAAGATATTAAATTTTATGTTTTAACATGTATGTTAGATAAGGATTGACATAAATCATATATTGTCGGAGAGGAACAACAACGTTTTCGAGACAAATGTGCTTGCATGTATATGACATTTTTAAAATATTTTTTTGCTTGAGGCTTTAAAATGTATATACGTTTATGTATTTACATATATTTTGACTTGATTACCAGCATCACTGTAATTGAATACTTGGAAGGCAATAAGTATTGTGAGAAAACACAGTGTTACTTGTTGGTAATCCGCAGCCTTAACAACCAAGTCGCACTCAAAAAATTATCTTACATATTTCAAAAACCTCTTTAAAATCCCATATCAAATTTCATTCTATGAGGAAAGTTAAAAAATAAATATTTATATCAATCATAATTTATGATATAAAAGAAAGCTTGTTAATGTAAAAAAAATTTGTTTTTAAAATAAGAAAACTTAAGATAATTGCTTGTTTCTACGAACGTTATTTTTTTTTTTTTTTTTGTATGCGAGCAACATTAAATGTCAATTTTTATTATTTTGTGTACACATTATAGAAATAAAATAATAATTTGTTTTCTTGTAACGGAACTGGTAACTTGTCAAAATCATATTTTTGTTTTGAAAAATTCGAAAAGATACATTTTTGTTTAAGAACATTTTTTCTCCTGTCAGACATAACAAAAATTGGGGAATGGTAAAATTTTCGATAAAATGTCTTCTTATCTATAAAACTGTATACGGAAACAGTCGAATTTAATTTTACCTGTTTATCCGATCAAGATTGGTCGATAAGTTTAGAAAATATGTTCTCGATACTCATGTATGTCGCTGTCTGTTTATAAGCATAAAAAAAAAACTTCCAATCTAATCTAACACATATGAACATACATGGATATATATGTACGTATTTATTTATTTTTTCTCGTCTTGTTATGTGTTGTAAATATTTGAAATTGAAATTTTAAGAAAAACACCTGGAAATTTATGATTTTTTTTTAATATAACAGTAAAGCAACAAAATAATCGTACATTTGGGTGGGGTGTGTACAATAGATTGAAATTTGGGTATTACAAATTCCACCTCATTTCTTTGTTATTATTTTCTTCGCCGTGTGTCCTTGTTTACGAGAATGGTGAATTTTGTTGGTGTTGTTGCTATTTTTACGATTTGATAGATAATAGAAAATTGTATTACTAAATAAAATCACATATTCAGGCTTCTAACATATGTATATATATATATATATATATATATATATATATATATATATATATATATATATATATATATATATATATATACATAATATATATTATTCAGCTTAGTTTTGTTTATAATGTTGAAATTCAATAAAAATTGCTTCGTTCTCAATTTTGTGTGTGTGTTGTTGTCTTGTTGTCTTGCTATAAATAAAACCAGAAGTGATGGAAATTTTTTTCCCATTCTTATCCCGCCATATATATACATACATACACTTTATACTTTAAAATGTAATGCAAGTAAGACGTTTTTATTCGCGTTTATATTTCTCTCTTTATATATGTATATGTATTACATACATACATAATATTGTTACAAAATTGTTTTGGTTTAAAATTTCTTAGACGTGACTTCTTGCATAATGATAATTCACAACTATGTATATGTACATACATAATACGAGTATACAGATGATGTAGTCACAGTATAAAACAATTTTTTTATATTGTTATCGTAAAAAGTGGATCGTAAATAATTTCTTTTATTTTCTTGGTTTTTGGTTTTTGTTTTAAATTAAAATAACCGAATATTTCTAACCTATCAAAATTCCTAAATCATATTTCAACCCTCATAAATTTTAAGATGGATAATCTGCTGCTAGAAAAAGAGAAATGTTTTATAATCTACATATAAATAAAACAATTCTTATACTATGTATATATCTAAGTATATATGTGGAGTTAAAGAGGTTTGCAGAAAATAAAATATATGTTTTAAAAGGGCTTATGTCCTTTAGGCATGACATATAATGGTTTAAAATAGATCCACTGCTTCGTATTAATTTATATCGATTGTAAATATTTCATTTGTTAGTGACGTATAGCTAATAAAAGGGTAAACGTTGCTATATGAACTTGAATATCCTTTTGCTGCAAAACTTTTTCTTATATATAGATAAATAAATTGAAACTGAAAGAACTTCACAATCCGTTAAATATTGTAAATTTTATACAAATTTTTGTTCAAATTTAAATTAGTTTTTTCATGGCAAGTGTGATCCGTGCCTATCTAAAGCAGAGATGCGTATAGGTAAGTTACGAGGTTCAATAGATCATTACGCAGCGAATAACCCTTTGATCATCGTTTTGAAGACGCTGAACTGTGTTTTAAAGGATTTTCTGTCACAGTGATTAAATTTGGTTTGTTTGATGAAAATAGAATTATATCCATCCATTGATAACGGCTTGAAATTGATAAAATTTTGTGTGGTAGCATTCTTTAATAATGAATTTTTGTAATTTTTTTATTTTTATGTTAGTTAGCCATCCGACTTTTTAGAATTAAATACTTAACCGGCCGTTAATACTATTTTGATTTTGACTTTTTATTTTATAGTTGGAAAATTTCCAAGTAAAGTGCAAAAAAGTAAAAATAAAACTGAATTGAATTTCAGTTGTGAAATGAAAAACAATTTTTGCATTTAACAGCTTGACAGCTAAATTCCAGTTAAATATTTTCGTGTAACCGGGCATAAATAGTACAATATTTCATAACAAGTCATAAACAATATTTAAAGAATTTTACCAACAAAATTTATTTGAAGTTGACAATTTGGAGCAATGGATGTGAATCAGATTTCAGAAAAACGGATGCAACAAAATTTCTTTATAGATTTATAGTTTCATACCTATTCTGGCTTTATCATTATGATAGTGTCTCAAAACCAAATGTTGATGGACGGTGAAATATCTTCATAAAATTATTCATCATAAATATCATAACATACAATGGAACAGTTACGTGAAGGAAAATTACATTTAATAGTAATCTATTGTTTCTAATGTATACCTCCAAATGAAGTATGTATTTAAAAAGTGATTTACTTGAAGACAAATCCCCTATTTTAATGGAGCACATATTTTATTATATCAAATGAAGGAAACTGAAATTTTACTAAATTAAGGGATTTATTTATAGTTGATCAAATAACAGCCTAGTTCCGATACAGTTGGTCATATTCCAGAATTTATCGAAAAATAATTTTATAATCCCATTTCATCCAACACACCGTGTTTCATTATGAGCAGTCAACGAATGGCCTTAGGTTAAAAATATTCTAGAACTTCACCCCAAAACTATTTTATAACCAATTTCAATCCAAAATGTCGAATTTCATCATAATCGACCCTAGAAATGACTAATTCCGTTTACATATGTTGGCCATATTCTATTTCATACCTGATGCTATATCATAATAATAATCCCTGATTGAGACAGAGACAGAGTACTTCACTTAACATCGAAATACCGAATATAACTCTAGCTCATGTTTTTTTAAGAAGATGATAGATTGTTTGACATTTAGATTCAATAGAAAGTTTTCATATTCTTTGTTGTATTTACCGAAGTTTGGATAGAGCTCGGTTGATCGCTCGATTGTAAAATTAAACCTCTATAGACAACATAAAGCTTATTATGTCGGTTAGTAAGATCCTTACAGAAAACGAAAACGGAGATAGGCCTCAACTATAACAAATAATAAAACAAGCTGGTTACTTTTTGAGCATCTAGTAGAAGAAAATACTGAACTCTATAAGTTCTAATCAAGCGCGAAAATGAAATGGAACATATATATCATACAATCGACTGTTCGGGAAAGCACCCCAAAACTGTTATCCCGAAAAGACAAATCAGTAATACATAATGAATCCGCAATTTAGAGAACTAATCCAGGAAAAACGAACAGCACGTTAAAAATGGCAAAGTAGTCGTAACACCCTTAAGATATTCATAAAAAAGAAGAACAATGAAACAATCGCGAAATTGATTAGTACTTTAACTGCAACTAAACATATGGACTGACTACTCGCTCTGGAAAGCAGTAAAATAATTAAAACGACTAAACACAGGTTACCCTCAATCAAGTCGTTGGTAGAAGTGACAAAGTAAAAGCTTATATATTTGCTGTAAACCTCGAAGAAACTTCCCAACCATTAAACCAACAGGTTATGAAATTTTTTCAATTTTTGGCACAATTAGTGTCGCTCTCATTGGCACAGTTAGTAGCGTACTTGATGTGGTATTCGAGAGTCTCGGGTTCGGTTTCTGATGGTGAATCAGAAAAACACCCAACCTTGAAAAAATCAAGGTTGGGTGTTTTTAATGTGTAAGTATATGTGTGTTTGTCCGAGTATTGCACCGTGGCCCGTTTGTCATTGAGTACTGGAGTGATCCGCCCAATTTTAACTTTTTTTTATTTTTAAGTTAGTAAAGTCAACGAGAAATACCAAAAAAGTCGATTTTATCACCTAATAAATTATTACAGGTGAATTTTATCGACATTTTGGTATTTTTCTTTGAATTTCAGTAGGTTTTTATTAAAATAAGATGAATTTACACAAAATAATTAAATTACACCACTTCACGCAGTGTATGTATACCGTATATTGTAAACAATATCGAAATTTATCCAAAATATGGTGGCGGTCTGGTGTAATAAATTATTACAGGTGATAAAATCGACTTTTTTGGTATTTTTCGTTGACTTGAAATAGACTTTACAAAAAATAATTATAAATCACTACTTTACAAGGTATATATGTACCGTATAGTGTAAACAACATCCAGTTCTATCTAAAATATGGTGGCGGTCTGGTGTAATAAATTATTACAGGTGATCTTTATCGACATTTTGATATTTTCCTTTGAATTTCAGTAGGTTTTTATTAAAATTAGATGATTTTTACACAAAATAATTACATTTTATTTTTCGGTGACTTACCAGTGAACTGTAATTAATTTGTAATAAATTCTGGCCCAAGTTTCTCTCGATATCACAATTATATCAAAAGTTACAAAGTGGCGGTGCAGGTTCAATTTGATGTTACTCCACCCACGATTTTCTCGCGAACGGCAAGTATAATAAAATCGGGACCTGGTGTAATAAATTGTAATAAATTTGTAATAAATTCTGGCCCAAGTCCCATCTTGATATCATAATTACATCAAAAGTTACAAAGTGGCGGTGTAGGTTCAATTTGAAGTTACACCGCCCACGGATTTCTCGCGAACGGCAACTGTAATAAAATCGGGACTTGGTGTAATAAATTGTAATAAATTATGGGCTAGGTTTCATTGTGGCGGGCTGATTTGGCTGGTGCAGCTTCAAGGCACTAATTTATTTTAGGATTTTGTATCTCGTTGAAATTTCTATTTCTATTGAAACATTTTGTATGAAGTATCGGATTGATTTTTTTCAGAGTTGAAAAATACGAAAATACAATTACCGTCAAATAAACAAAAAAAGACTTTTGAAGTTTATTAAAAACGATTTTCTAAAATTATTTTTAATTCGTTCTATTTCTATTTTATAACAATAAAATAATTACTGTAAAACATTCAAATCTTTTAAGATTATGAGCCTACATATTTGAGGCTAAGTTTTTGATATCGTCTCATGTGAGGTCAACTTTTTTCAGAAAAATTTTATTATCGTGTTGTAGATGCGTTTGTATCGGAGTCAGCCGTGAATAGTATCCAAAAAAAAAAAAAATCGCCTTAAATTTTAAAAGAACATCCCAAAAATTTAAAAAACCATTTACGCCTTTACAAAAATTCAAATTTTTTATTTACCAAATAAATCATAAATGTGCTTCTATAACAGGAGAAGGCCATAAAGATTTGAAATAAAAGATTAATACCGTCTATTGTTATATGGTAAAATCCATTATTATCTGTAATTTAACTAAAAATATAAATACTCTTAGACATTTTATTATTTTATTGATGCAAAAATACAATTTTCCAAAACTTTAGAAAAAAATTTCACCGAAATTTGTTAACAGACATTTTTATACAAAAATAACCAGAAATTCAAACGAAAACGATTTCTGAAAATCATATGCGTTTGAAATGTTATGTGTTAAACACATCGGTAGTATTAATCGATAACTGATCCCACTCAACACAACACGTTCCATAATAAATATTAAACTGCTGTAATGAAATTGTGTAATGCAATTAATACACCTTATCTTTCCGCAAGTCATCCCAAAAATCGGTTACTATTTTCGAAATTAGAAATTTCGGTATGAATTAAAATGCAATACTGCAATTTAGTTAGATGTTGATTATGAAGCAGTACACAAAATTATTTAAGGCAGATTACGTGCAGCGATACTTCAGGTTTCATAGTTTTCAAATAGTCTTAAATATCGAGGATTCCGTAATGAACATATACAATTACTATAACTCGGATATTTATCAAAATATGTAAAACTCTTCGGTATTGGCCTTATCAATATATCTACCCATTTCCATATAAACAATCTAATTTAAGCCTATATGCTCTCCATATAAGAAGAGGAACGCAATCACGAATATTCATACATATTTGCATGAAATAATGATACGATATTTTATAATTTTTGATTTCCGACCTATATTTGACCATTCTCATTTTTACAAATATAATATGTATATAATATATCCACTCTATTATATGCAAATCATATATTTTATTTTATACATACATATATAGCTTCATAACACTCATCAAACCGATCAACGTAATACTTGATCAGGACCACTGTGTTATTGTGACAAACAAAAATTCAAATCGAGAATTGTATTTTAAAAAAAATCAATTTATGAATCACAATTCATACCCATACAATTCATATTATTTTCTTATAAACTATGAAATGCATATACAACATACCTACATACATATGTATATGTATACAACCACAACTGTGCCAAAATTAAATTTTTTCCTTTAAATTTTCTATTATTAATGAAAAAAACAAACCCGTTTATAAAATATACATATCTATCTACCTGATGTTTCTCTACATTTCAATATAATATTTTTCTATGTATACTAAATTTTGTTGAAAAGATTTTTATTCGCCACGTGCTTCATAAAAATCTTTTGCAAAAGACTGATATTGTTTTTCGAGTCTCATTTAATCATTTGCAAACGACTGATATATTTTTTGATGTTATTTTAGTCCTTACACATAGACTGATATTTTATTTTGAGTTTATATCACTCTTTGGTGATCGATTTTTATTTTTTTTTCGTATCTCTCTTTTGGTGATGATTTTTTTTCTATCAAATAATAGTTACTATCGCATAACAGTTATTTTGTTTTAGAAAATATTAATCACGAAAGAGAGACAAAAAGATATTTTGAGAGTTATTTTCAAACCCTGCATAATACTATATGAATATTTATTTAATATTTAGCTGACCCTTCTATCACCACTCTAGCTAGTATTTTTTTAATTTAATTTTATTCTCGACCTGTTCTCAGGCTCAAGACACTTCCGATTCTTTCGCTCGTTGCGTATTTGCGTTTAAACAAACTATTTTGGACATATTATGTTAACAAAGAATTAAAAGTGCAGGTAACATTTCATCACCAACACCAGTTGTAAATTATGTTTTGAATAGGCTGAATAAGTAAACATTTTTGATCATTATAGAGTTAAATTTAAACTCTCGAGCAATAATTATACAATTCAAATATGAAGTTGATTTTTTTTATCAAAATCTTAGAAAAATGTCGGTACATACAAGTCAGAAATTAATAAATATACATAAAAAGTTAAATTCTAATGAAATAGTAATAAATAATAAATAATCTAAGTTTACGACATCCCCATCCGAAATTTTAAAAGCTCTAAATCTTTGTGTATAATACCTTTATAATTATAGAATCTGTCATTAAAATAGAAAATTCTTAAAACCAAATCTTTAGTGAAACCATAATACTTGTGTCTTTCCATAATATTATCTCAATATCTTAAACATTATTATTTAAATTAACAACAACAAAAAAAAAAGGTTGAGAAGATTTATGAAAACTTAAATATTTAAATGAAAGTAATTTAACCATATTTGTATATATTTAATGTTATCAATCTAATTTCTAGGAAAAACTAAATTCGTTTACTTTACGTTTTGTTTAGTTAAAATGAAAAGTATTTGAACAAACTTTTAGTTTAATTTAATTTACGTAACGTAAAACTAAAACTGTTTCTTATATGCCACGCGAGTGTCATTAAACTGAAGTTAATTTCCATCCCATCCACTCGTACTACATTAAGTACTATATTAAGTAAAATTCAATAATTGTTTATAACTAAATGACATATGCGGATAAAACTATGAATATTTATATTCATAAATGCATTAATTAATTTTGTGCGCGGGTAGGGTAAACCAAATTATTTGTTTTAAATTTGAAATTATTAATGCATGTACATACATATGTATGAATGTAATTTTAATCAATAATTTCAATTAATAACAGTATACATATATGTATGTACACATATTTATATATACTTATGTTTAATGCATGTCAAACAATAATAATAAATATGTACTACCACAAATTATTTGTTAATAAAATTTATAATAAAAACCAAACAAATATTGATATTTACATGCATTTAACCAACAAATAAAAAATTAAAATCAACTCTTGTCTCTCTTTCTGTGTTTTATGCTAAAAATCCGATTAAAATTTATTTAATTTTAAAATCAGTTAAAATTAATAAAATGTTTTTTTTTTGTTTAAATAAATTAAAATATTTTATTTTTTTATAAATGTTATTAATTTTATTTACTACACGTCACATATGAATATATTAAATAAATGACCTTATTTAATTACAATAATTAGTGCAGATATTAAATATGATCATGTGCCCAATTTATACACAAAATGTTTTTGTGTAAATTACTCGTGGCCAGAATTAGCGCTGAATTTAATTTACATATAAAAAAAAAAAAAAAATTTGTTCAAAACACCGCAGTAGTCTCTGAGGTACGATTGCTCTCTTTTGTTAAATTGTTTCACGATTTCTGTTTTTTGTATGTAATTTAAAAACAATTGCTTTACTTGCAAGACCTATTGCATAAAATTGTATTTGTGATTATGTGCGATCTTCGATCGTAAAATTACAAGGAACCGAAAATTACCATATTTGGTCGCCATATTGGCATGCCCTAAGGGTGGGACGAAAAGAATTTTATTTTTTTAATGGTTCGTAGTAGCGCGAAAAATTGTTTTATGATTCTAAAAAGACGCGGAAAACCAAATTTAATTTTTTTTAAACGTTTTGGGGTGCGGCTTTTTTTTAAATCTATAGTTGTCCGGTTAATTTTACAAATATGTACTTATCTTTTAACTTTTAAATTTTATTTAATTTTTGGGTATAATGACAAACTTTCCAATTAGATAATTCAGGTACAATAAAGACATGAAAATAGTGTGTAATTTTTAGAAGCACAGGAATTTAGTGGTTTGTTATATTATTTACCCACGCGTGAAGACCTAATGAAGTTTAATTTCTGGGTTGGTCAAAAGTCAAGTCCCAATAAATCAGGTAAAGAACCTACTTTTGGCGCAATTCGTGAAGTTAGTGCCAAAAACTTACATGGCCCAAGGCATCTATTCCGCTTGTGTGCTTAAACTATTTAAAAACAAATGCTACCGTGAAGGTCTCAGTCACTCCAATTGAAAACCTTTAAAGAAAGTGCTTAGCAGTTTTTTGTTTTAATTCAAATTTTGATTCGTAACAATTTTAGAAGACAAATGAGAGTTTCAGAGAATTGAATGAGAGAATTGATTAGCAGCCGACAACTTTTGCCTTAATTGGTTAGAGCCAAAAGCAAATGAGGAAACTGAAACATGGGACTCAGATTTGTCAATTGAAATACGAGAACTGGAAAAAAAGTAAATGACCTAACAACACCAAACGCTTTAACTAAAATTAGCGACAGCTTGTGGTCGTACTAGTTTATCAGACAGAAGTGATGTAATCGCTAGTGTTCTTGATGATATTGTCCTTATTATACAAGAAAACAAAACCTGTTGTACTTTTACGATCGCAAAGTTAAAATTGAAACACAAGAAATGATTGGAAATAAAAAGTATCGAAAAAGCAAAATAAAGACGATACAAGATCTATATATATAGATCATATTTCTCCCTGTTTTGGTACAGCTGAATCAATTAGTAGGAGTATTATCGAGTTTATTGTTGCTCAAAGCATCGATACGATTGGAATCGATGTCGTGCATTACCGTGGTTTGTCTGTCAATTACACGCCATATTATGTGCATTATTTCGAGGGACCCATAATCATAAATATAAAAGATGATTTTCTCTTAGTGCAAATGATTTTTTTCGAATGATTTGAACACAGACCAGCAATATTTAATTGCAGATTTGCCATGCAATTAAATAAGGTGAATGTTTCACAGATTAAGCGCAAACGAATCCCGGAACAAAGCGGCAAAGTGCAATTAAATTTTATTTGCCAAACATTTCTGGAAAACTATCCAATATAATCGATGTATCAGTGCAGATTTGCGGAAAGTAATTGATCCTGTAATTCAACGCAATGGATATTTTGGTTATCCAGAAAATATTCTTTTGAATATGATTACCGTTAATCGGGAGCATATTAGAGAACTTGGAATTAGAAGAATAGTGAAGGCCAGATCTCAACATAATTTTAATATCTACTCCCTTATGTCATCTGTCACTTGTCGTCGTTTTTAAGTGATAAACATCATAAATTTTAGATAAAAACGGAGGCAAACGAAACGAATGAGATGATGATTTTAGTTGGCTTTGATTTTCGTTCCAAGCAGTTGTTTGTTGTTTTGTTTTTTAAATTTAGATTATTATTTTCATAATTTAATTTCTTTACAGTGGATATAAATTTGTGTATTTTGTACCGTACTAATATTTCCCAAGCACAGTGCCACGAGCTGAGGAAGAAACTAGATAAAACAATAATCCGATTGGCTTGAAGATAATGTTTGCTTGAAGAATTACTCGTATTGGTTGAGAATATACAATAGTTCCAGCTATTCTCGACTAAATAATTTTGCACCATAGCCATAAGGAGAAGTTGCAATGATAGACTAAGTGTTTCAGAAAGTTCAAAACATGATAACGGAACGACAATCACAAGGTGGTGTTGTCGTGACTGCAAAATGCCACCTCCGATAATGACTCATGGTAATGAGTGTTGGTATCCAATGGAGGTGCAACCTGTTGTCGAGAAGGAACGGATTATCACGGTAAAACGAGGTGGGACGGTGTCGGATCCATTATTTGGGGTTAAAACCACTGAAGCAATTTCGGTTTTTCTGAGCGCCCCGGAATTTGTGTCCGGGGAAACAAATCATCTTCTCGTGTTCATACTTATTATCGCTATGTACTCAAAAGGGTTGTGTCGACGTCCGTCGACCCTGTATGGCGTTTTCTTGGTGGTAATGATACTCTTAACGGGTGTCCATGGGCCGAGTTGGAGGGATCTGATTTGTTATTCGGCATACTCTGTTTCATTAGCATTGAATCCATCGCCCTGGGCTTGTATGTATGTGTGGTTCGCTTCAGTGTCAGGCCATGGAGGTTTTTATGCCCTAGGATTCGTCCTCGCAAGGAATGTGTGATTCAGTGTGAGAGGAATACTCCAGAGCCTGGTGATAGGGAAGGTTTTGATGATGGTTGCCCGATTGATCCCACTCTCCCCAGGGTTAGAGAAGCTGAAAGGTTCATTCTCTGAACATGGAGTCACAATTTGTGGCCATGAGGGTGACAGGTATGGAGGTGACTTAACGCTGTGGGTCATTGGTTTGGCAATGTTGACCCAGATAAGTTTACCTTTAGCTGTAGCTGCTGGGTTCTGGGTTCTGTTATTTAAAAAAGATTTGCTCGTCCAGGGTGTTTGGATTTTCATTGGTTCAATTTTCTCGTTGTCAACATTCTGGGTATTTTCTCAATCCAACATACGATCGAATGAATTCTTTGGCTCATATTCTGAGGTACATGACGACGATTTACAATCCACTTTTGATCATCTTCAAAAACGTTTTCCACACGTTGCACCATGTAACTCGAGGCTCCGTGATCACATATGGAGGCAAAAAACATTACATGACACAGGGTAACACCATCTATGATGTAGCGGCGTATGGAGGTTTATGGCAGTTGCCACAGACAAAAGGTAATGTTGGACAGTTAGCATCTATGGAGCCAGATGGAACAATTAAAAGAATTACACATGTTCTGGGTGAGGTTGCCATGGAGAATCAGACTTTCAAATCTATTGAAGTTGATCGCCCTAGGGGAACATCTGGTTCACCAATCATATCTGAAGAGGGTGTCATCATGGGTCTTTATGGGTTTGGTTGTGCTTTCAAAGGGGGGTATGTGTCGTTGGTGGTTAATGTATCAAAAAACGACATGGTTCCAACAACAGAAATCTTTGATGAAGAGGATTACATAAGCACAGTTTTGGAAAAGAAAGGACCTGTGCGCGAAATCGTTGCATGGCATCCAGGAAAGGGGAAAACTAGAAAGGTCATAAAAAGAATTGCACTCGCCAAATCAACTGAGAGGAAAACAGTTTTGGTCTTGACCCCAACTCGAGTAGTAATGCATGAAGTCAAAGAGGCTTTGGCAAATGCGGGATATTTTTTCCTTGACAAATCACCAGTTTCACAAGGTTACTGTGGCTTGCCACGCGACTTTCACTGACTATGTTTTACGAAATGGAATTAGCAAAGTGAATGTAAATGTGATAATCATGGACGAATGTCATTTCTTGGACCCACGGTCTATAGCGGCAAAGGGCATCATGGAACATTTGCATGAAAAACGCAATGTTGATTTGTGGTTCCTTAGCGCGACTCCCCCAGGTGTTATGGGTGATCGTGGCTCAAATTTCGAAATAACCGACGAGGAGAGGAACCTTGAAACAATTTCCATAGATGATCTGAATGCCATGGGCAAGAATGTAATCATATTCAAGGCTTCCATGCGGGAATGTGAGGAACTTAAAGCCAAGCTAGCTGATGCCATGATACTGTCGAGAAGTACTTTTGACAGGAACTATAGTCAAATAGCGAAACGCGATCCAAGGTTCGTGATCACGACTGACATCAGTGAAATGGGGGCAAACTTCATGGCAGACACAGTTGTTGATTTTCGTGATACTATCAAGCACAGGTTAGATATCGATCGAGTTACATTAACAAGGAGTGGAATAACTGAGGCATCCACGATACAACGACGTGGCCGGATAGGCAGAACAATGCCCGGCACATATATCTACGAAAAAAAGGCTCTGGACACTGAACCGGAAAAACTAGTGTGTTGGGTTGAGGCTCAGATGTTGCTTGATCAGTTAGGTTGTAAACCCATGATAGAGGAGGCGTCCATGTTCCAGCACCAAGGTACTTTCAAGTTACCTTCGCCATCTGTTGTTGATACATTCTTGGGCATCATAAATGATAGGGAGGTTGAAGTACCAATTTGGCTGGCTTGGAACTGGTCCACCAAGAGGGGTGAATTTCTTGATATGATGACCCGAGGGAATAAACGGGGGGAAAAAATCACTTTCAAAGTTGGAGGATCTGAGCAGCATGAATATATGTAAGCCGAAAATAATTGATGAACGGTTTGAAACTTCCTCCATGTTGAACATCCAGTTGGCTTTAAGTCGATTCAAAGGAATGCACATGAAGCGCTCATTATTTGGGATTGATCCATATTTGCTCGTCATGGGTTTAAAATTTGTGTATGATGAAGGATTGGTGAGTTGCAGAAGAATTATTGACCAGTGCAGATAAGTCGTGGAACATTCGTCGATAATAATATTTATTTGTTGTGGAAACCAGTCATTATTTTAATAATAATATTACTAATTTGTTGTGGAAACTTTCGTATAATAATAAAACATTTTAATTAATTATTGTGATAGAATCGTATGTTTTATTGTTTATTTATTGTTTATTTATTGGGAAATTTGGCGCGTCTTCCATTTGTGGTATCGAAACGGAAGCTTCGCGAAAAATATACGGCCTAAATATAATACCCGTATTCATGGTTTCTAACATCGGAATGCTAAACATTAAATCAAACTCTAGTGGTGAATATTTTAAAAATTCTTTGACACTTTTGTATTAGATTTTAATCAATTTTTACATTCTCAAAACGTAGATCCCAATATAACTGTATGTGATCAAAATACAACCGGTACAGTTCCTACTAGTTCACGGAATTCTAATCAGAAAACGCTTAGCTACTTGAGACAGAAAAACTATAAGATATACATATTTATACGAATGCCTGATAAATCAATTAACTTTTGAGCGTATGGATGGAGTTGATATGTTTGAAAAACAATTGCAAATGTTGTATTTTGTAAATAAATGAATTTCAATAATCTAGCGCAAAACTTACATTTGTTTTCCAATGTCTATGTGAGTGATTTTTTTTTTAATCTAAAGGAAATCTACACATAACATGGCTCAGAAAGAAATTTCAACGGACTTAAAAGTTATATCGGATTTATCCAAATTCTAAATGAATTAATAAATTGTCGTTTGGTTTGTTGTATAACATCTCAAAATCTGGTTCATTGGGATATTGTATAAATCTAAACGATTTATTAGGATCATTTAGGAAGTAATCCAACGTGATACAGGGAAAAATCGACTGTGAGGCTGTGAATTAATTAGAGCTTTTCTACTAAAATACTTTCAAAACTGAAATATTTGTGATAATGAGACCTTCACACTATAACACAAATATATTTGCTGTTTTCATTTTAGGATATACTTAGGACAAAACTGGCCATATGAGCTTGTCTTGTGGAACTGACATAATGATTTCTATCAAGCACCAATCACACAGTTATCGATGCAATCCCAAACAGTCAGGCGAGCACGAAACGGTCACGCCTACTTGGAGTTATTGGAGCAATATAAAGTTTACACTGCCTAAGATATTTAAAATTTTTGGCAGAGCTCTTTAGCAGAAGCCAACCAATTTATGTTTATGTATGTTCTACTCTGTTGGCAGTACTCCAATTATAAAAAGTAATGAGACCCTTAGAAAGTGAAGATCTCATTTGAATTGCTGCAACATCAACAATGCAAAAGAAGCGGAATTTTTGAATGAGTATTACACATTTTTTTTTTGGTATTCAAATTGTCAGTCCAGATACCTTTGAATTTAAATGTATATTGAATTTTGTTTGTATCCGCGTTATAAGTACATCGAAATACATCGAAAAAGCTAGGATGACTAGATTGGTGGTAAAATCCCGACGAATTATTTTGGTTAGTTTAAACCAAAAGTTCAATTTTATAAAGATTTTTAGACCTTTAGAAACTCCGAGAATTGTAACCTTTGATCTTGGTCTGCATTGAAGATTTTGGAGAGGAGGGAAAGTTGATGTTTGCACCTTACCAAATATCCATCCAAAGTGTTCTCTTATCATCAAGACTATTTACAATATCGCTTCTACGTTTTATAATTTATGATTCCTTTGGGTTTTAGTAATACGAACGACATTTTTAGCACGATTGAGAGAATTGCTATTAAAGATGAAATTTTATGTTGGCCTGCAATGGCAACTTTATTTAAATTTCGTATAAGTACGGATTGAAATGTAAGGAGTTATGTGTTTTAACAGCGACAGTGTTATAGTGAATAAAAATCGAATGAGTTAAAAGTATTTAAAGTGAAGTAATTATTTTGAAATAAGTGAATTTGTGTTTTGTGGATTAAATCGAAAATAAATAAATTTGTGTTATCTAGAATTAAATTAATTGTTTTAGTCACAATCCAGTAATCAAATTTAGATTTACAAGGCCATTTATACAAGAAAGATAGCAGTCATTTGGTCAATTTACTAAGGAAATTGAACAATCAAAGGATTCTCGGAGTTGGAGGACTTTGAGAAAGCGCTTCGATACGTCAAAAGCAGTATACACGAGATGAAATTTAAGATGAAATTAAAGATGGCAGTAAGATCGTGAACATTAAACAAGTCGGGTCACATCTGACGGCGGTTGCCGCGAAACAAGATGGAGACGCCAAATGTCATG
Source organism: Tipula unca (assembly GCA_951394425.1). Classification (NCBI taxonomy): domain Eukaryota; kingdom Metazoa; phylum Arthropoda; class Insecta; order Diptera; family Tipulidae; genus Tipula; species Tipula unca. Next base: position 136,238,049 of record OX596381.1, read on the forward strand.
AATTAATAATTTGTTAGAATCATCATATGTACACAAGCCTTATAAAAAACCACAAATAAATGGTTATAATATGTAAAAAAACATTCCCAAAAATAAAAGATTTATGTAAATTAACGCGCCGTTAATAAAATCAAATTAAATAAAATCAAAATTTATTGTATAACGCCTACACATGATTATACATATTTAACTCCTGAAACCCCCCAAACAAAAAAAACAGCCTATATCCATAGATCTGACAACACGTTAAAAATAAAAACGTACGTATATTTGAGAAATCTGAAACATTTAATTTTCCACCTTTTCAATCATGATTGGCAGTAATATTATTTGATTTTCAGTTGAACCATTCCTCAAACCCTCGGGATTTATTTATTTTGTTTTTTTTAAACATTTTATCAGTTAATTTGAAAATTTTTATTCGATATAACCGAAAAGAAAAAAATTTGATTAACATTTCATTGTTCATTGACTTCGATTTTGTTCCTTATTACAACCATCCTAAGTTACTATACACAAACTCGTATTATTAGAGGCATAAGAATTTTTCCAATATAAATTTTCGTGTCATTTTCGTCGTTGATTTTTTATATACATATCTTGAAAAGTAACTATATGTTGTTATATATATTATATACTCGTATATAGTATATAGAGGATAGACAGAGACGAGAGAAATAAGTCCCCAATGAACTGATTCTGTTAAATTTACTACGTGAATTGAATTTCAAAATATACATAGCTATGTAATATATTTTTGTGTGTTGTTGTATCGCGCGCACACAAATAATACACAAAATGTTAATAAAATTCTAGAACAAAGAAACGGCAAAAAGAAAAAAGCTTCACAAAAAAAATAAGCGAGAGCTTTTTATGTTAATTAAAATATTTTGTTTTGTGCTTTTCCGTTGTCAGACAAAATCTTAATCATATTTACACCAAAAATTTTAACATCTGATCATTCTTCAACCATATTTCATTCTATTTTTGAGGAATTCTACTCTTAGCAAGTATCTCATATTTCGGTTGTATACATACGTACATTGTATATGTACATCCAATACAAGACACAAAAATTTTAATTTCGTTTTTTTTGTGTTCGGTTGTAGAGAAATGTACCTTGCAGGTATTCCAAAAGTCTTATGTTAAACATTTTTCGTGTGTACTATACATACATATATATATAATATTTATGACATTTTAAGATTATTTAATTTCTATTTATAAGTATTTGATAAAAACAAAATGCTTTGTATATGTATATGTTATTGACTTTTGTGCATGAGTGATAAGTTCAAATAGCTTTCGGGCATTATACTATAATATATTATATCGAAATAATTATCAGCAGTAATTAATGTCATGAATATTATATTTATATTGATGATTTATAAATGTATATATAGAGTGTGGTTATTTCAGAATTTATGTTTGGTGCATATTTGCATATGTAGTGGTTTTACTTAAATTAAATCCTGTTAAATAAATAAGAAAGAAGTTTGATGGCAAAATTCAGATTGAAATAAATTTCTAATACACTCTCTAACAACGATTATTTTTAATTAGTTTCGAATACACTGCATACAAAGCTCGATTCTTAATGCGGTTTTGGTTTCGTATGTACATAAAACTAAAATGCAATGTTTTTTGTATATTTACAATGGTACATGCTTTATCTATATATCCGAGAATAAATAAAAAAAAAATTCAATTACATTAGTATTATTCTATAAATGTATTATTTACTTGATGTATTCGTATAGTGATAAGAGTACAACCAGCAAATATACGAGTATGTATGTACTAATGATAAGAAAATTTTGAGAATTGTATTACTTTTCAATTTATCGCACCACCACCATATACGCCACCAGCAGCACAGCACCATCATCCGACAAGCGAAAAATATGTATGTACATGATCGGAATATTAAAATCATATTTTCTGCATATAAATTCTGGTGTGCGCTCTCTCTATATATATACATACATATATAATGTAATCTAAAGGAACGTCTTATGGCGTCTTGTCTTTGTCTTAACACAATAAAAATTGTTCACGTTTAGATTTTCTTATTAAACATAATTTTCTAATTTTATTATTTTTATTTATTTTTGCCATTTAGACTGAACGATGACGATGACACATGCGGGCGAAGACAAATTACAGCGATTTTTTTTTATTACGTTTCAATGCGATTTGTATATCATATTTGGCCGTGCGCGAAGGTCATATTTTTCTATTCGAGTGTATACTGTGTATACACGACCTCACCAAACGTGATAGCCACAGTAATTTCTTTATCATTCTTTCTGATTAAGAAAAAACAGAATATTAGGAAAGCCATAATATTTAAAATTGTCTTTTAAATATTCTAATAAACATTAGAAAAGAAATAAAGAGTGTGTGGTACGGTTAAATAAAATAAAAATAATTGACATTGATTACAAAACGATTATCGATATATAGTGGAACCCCTATTTTGAAACTGCTCAAATTCTGTTCAATTTCCTCAAATGCTCTAAAAAATTTATTACACACCGGAAGCTAAAAACCCAAACATTTTTAAATGGTTTGCTGTTTTTTTTAGTTTTAAAGGTTAATCAAAATTTTTTTTTAAGTTAAAAGTTTAAAAAAATAATTAAAAACATTAAAAATTTCTGATATTGTTAAATTCTAAGTTCGAATTCTGAACCTGAAATTTTATTATAAACCAAATTTTGAATTTTGAAATTAAAATTTTAAGAACTTAGTTTACAATATTTCGAATACGGGAAATTTTAATTAAATTAGTTTCTTTTAGTTAAAATTATTTATAGAAGAAATATTTATTTTAAATAATAACTTTTTATGAAGCAAAAAATAGTTGGTTAATTCTTTAAGATTAAGAGATTACCTAAATTAATTTTTTTTAATTAGGAAAAATTAGAAATTTAAAAAAAGTTTAGATAATCTACTAACCTCAAAGAATTAATCAACAATTTTTGAATTTAAAAATGTAGAAATAACAAGTTATAAAAATATAGATTTCATTTAAAATTTTGAAATGTTAAGTTTTGAATAAGATTTAAATGTTTAGGATATATTTTTAGCTATAATCAATAATATAAAATTAAAATTTAGAATCGAAAATTAAACTTTCTCAATTCCAACTAGGAATTTAAAACTTTTAAATTTTACACAATTTTGTTTCTTAATTTTTTAGAATTGGACCTTTAAAATTTATTAATTTATTAATTAAATTTTTACAGATTCATTGTATTTTATAATTCAGTATAGAGAAATAAAATTTTTAAATTGGCATCGAAACTCTCCGCTCCAATTTTTAGGATTTGGTGTTATTTACTAATATTTTAGTAATTCAAATATTTTGTTACAGAATTTATCAACTTTAGATTTTTATTTTAACTTAATTAGTTCTTAGAAATTCCATGTGTGTTAATCTAATATTTTTAAAATTGGGTATTTCGATCCTAAAATTTATAATATGTGTTGGCAAGTTTAGTATTAAACTTTTGAACTTTTGAATTGGCACAAAAATTGAGCAACGGGCACACAATTTTCAATTTTTAATTAGAAAGTGGGAGGGTTTATTTTCTTGCCAAAAATAATTTATTTTTAGTTGATCACATTAAACTGGGAAGCAATGCAAGTTTATGTCGTCGCTGATTAAATGAAAAAATGTTTAGAGAGTAGCTGCTCTAAGCTTATTGTATTTGGAAGGTAGGCGTATTCCCTCGAAATTCACAAACCAATATTATTCGGATTTCATACAGAACTTCTGAATAACCTACACATTTTTTTATTTGCACCCCAAATATGTGTTGTGTTGTTGATATTCCATTGTGTATACATTACAGTGCATACAATAGAATGCACCAACACAATAGCTTTACAGACACCAACGTCACAAAGTCACTATAATGGCCTTGAAATTTAATGGGCCAGAACTAACGTTGTTTCATTCTTCAAGGTCCTTACAAAGATATGACCAACATTATCTTTAACAGAAAAAACCTACATTTTTATTTTCATTGTGGTGTGAGTGTGAAAGCTACTGCGCATGACATGGATTCACTTGGGATATTATTTTTAAAATTTCGTCAGAATTGATATCGATGAGCGTAACCGCAATATATCTTTGGTGCTCTAAAAAATTAGATTTTCTTGCCTATATTAGAACCAAAATGTTCATTCGATATTGCGTCTAAAATCAAGAAATTAAAGAATAAGTTCTCCCAAAACTATTGACCAAAACTATACATCCGGACTTCCATCAAATTCAAGAAAGATAAATTATGAAAATAAAGAAAGACATGGCAATTTGAGTGGTGAATTCGATGGTTCTAATTATTCCTCAATAGTTCATGGTATCGTTGTTGATACTGGTGAACATGTACAGGTGACTATAGTGAAGTAAATTTTGACCGAGAAAATGATTCATCAGACGGATCTAAACCAACTACCTGATTTGTAGAATTTATATTATACTTTTGATGAATAACAACCAGCTATTGTTGTCAAAAATCGCGTTTGGCGATAATTGAAAACAAAGATTACATCGAGTGTGGAGTATGTTTTAGGAAAATTGTTTGGGTCATTTCAAATCATCCAGAGATCCCCAATAAAAGCAAGAAATACCATATATCCATTGGCAGTAGACGTGTAAGTAAACACATAGTATTCCTCATGAATACTGATTCTGTCAACCACAACATTATTTCGACAATCTATAGCTTTTTCACAAGTTTTCTATTAGCATTTTGGTTATTTTGAAGATAGACAGCCCTAATCGGCACCAGCGGGCCAGCCAAGCGGAATTAACGAAATAGTTAACGGATGCTGTACAGAACGTCTTTGGAACAATTCTGTTTTTTTCTGTGAGCATGTGTCTTACCAGCTACGTTAGCAAAACCAAACAAACCTTTAACTCTAATGTACAGATACAGATCAAAAGATAACTGACTTTACTTACTACGTTGTTTTATAACATGTTGTAGGATGTTAATCGATTTTTGATCTAACGTTATCTACCTTCAAAGATGAAAGAGATTTCTAATAATATAGGTTACGATAATTTCAGAAATTAAGGATAAAACTGCTGCCGTTTGTGACTTCAGAAGTTTAAATTCAATTCATAAACAAATTCTGAAAATTCTTGAATTTTAAATATTCTGAAATCATTCAAAATTCACATCTTTGGCAATTTACTAAATTATCTGATTTATGCAAATTTGGAATTATTTCTCAACCTTATAAAATACTGAAATTGTGAATTTTGGTGAGTTTTTCTAATTTTTGATACAATACTGCAAATGAATGTTAAATAAGGGAACTTCCCAAAAATTTGGAAAATCTTTATATGTTAACATTCTTAATTCAAATTACCGAAATTTTTGACTTCCCGGATACCATGACAGTCCATGATGCAAACCCGTAAGCAATAGTGCACCTTAGTGAAATATTTCCCAAATAATGAAAAACCTGTGTACGTGTGTGGACACAAATAGTATTGATTCAGGCGAATGGATGCCTTTTATGAAACAAAAATGATGCACAGAAATACCAAAACGGTTTAAAACCAAATCAGAATCAAAACACACTAAAATCAGAAGATTGACATGCGGGTAGCTATTTTGGAACGCATATTTGCTAAAATAAAAAAAATGATGCAAGCATATCAGTATTTTCATGCGGGTTACCTAGAGAGACAATCACATGTATCTTCAAATCGTCATTCTCTAGGTCGATCACATTCAAGGCTATGAATATGCAGTGACGTCTCAATCACAATTTTAAGAATCACTGTTTCAAATCAAACCTCGCATTTCTAATCAAAATCGTTCAATCTTATACAAACAATATATACTCCAAAATGAATATTTGGTTTTCCACCCCGGGTCTGACAGCAAATCAAAAACCTTTTATATATTTACAAAATCATATTTTTAAAATATGTATCATCCCTTCTTGCCAAAAAATTCGTATACATATTGAATATAAACAGTAAAAGATTAATAAATAACAAAAAAAAAAAATATTTATGGGAAATAAATATTCCCCGAATGTATGCAAATATGTAAGAAGCTTTTAAAATTTCAAACTTTTTCCAAATAAAACATTTTTTTTAATTTTTTTTTTAGGCAAAAAGAAAAACTCAGCCGTTCTAAGCGTGTACACACATTAAAAATACGAGACGAATTTCATAAACAATAAGACAAGAATTTTTTTATTATTTTTTGTCATCATACGTGAGCTTTTATTTATTTCTGTTATATTATTGTTATTTTTATATATACGCATTTATATATATAGACGTTTGTTGTTCTAAATCTTCAAACTTATAATAAAGCTTTTATATGTAACAAAAATCTTCTCAAATTCTGTCATCAATTGCTTTGTTGCCAAACAAAGCATAAAAAAAAATTTCTATTCGTTTATTACGATTTTACGTAACGGCAAAAAATATAAAGATATTTTTTTTGCTTTAGTGTGCGTATGTGCTTCCCACCCCGCGATACTATATAAATGAAACATACATTTTTTTGGGGAGGTAGGTATACAAACATGTATAAACAACTAAAAAACATACACAGACAAAGTGAATTTTACTTGTTCTCACATACATAATAGAATTTTAAATACAACAAAAAAAACGGAAAAGCTTTCTCTTTAAAATGCAAATTTTTTTTATTCGAAAGTGGTTGTGTACATAAAGTCGAATTCTTGTGAGAAGTCACCTCGGGTCATAAACGTGTGTGTGATTTTTTTTGTTTTTCGATATCAATCGGTGGATATACACAGTTGGGAAGTTGCCATAAATTATAACACGAAAAAGCTTTGTTTGTATTTTTTTAACCTTTTCTCCATCATTAACATAATATATCCAAGAAAAAAAATGTTTTTTTTTGTTTTTTGATAACACAGTGGATTTTGATGAGTGTGGAAAATTATTACGTAATAATTTTTGTGCTTGGACGATGATGATGGTCATAAAAGTAAAGTGATACCACTTTTTCGGTATTTTAAAACGCAAAAGTTAATTAAATACAAAAAGCTCTTTTTTATGTTTTAAGGTATAAATTATAAATTTACATACGCTTTGCTTTAAACTATAACGGATAGTGTAAATAAATATTTAATTGCAGTGAAACCGAATAATATAAAGTTCCTTAGATGTGTGGGGGATGCGACCTAATTATTTTAATCCCTTAAACAAATTACAATAAATTTAAAGAAGTTTTTCGTTTTGTTTTGCGCGAAGAACTGAAAATCAATTTTCCAGTAAGGAGACCCGTATATCACAGTGTCAGCTGGATATTTTGGTCGTAAAATGTAAATTTTAAAGATAAATGTTAATGGTTTTTGTATCCTTTCTCGTGTAGTAAATAAAATATAAAACGTTTTGATTTTTATCTTATCGCTTAATGATTTCAAATTGATTCCTACAAAAAAATAATGTAGCATGATATGCCAAATTTTTTTTTTATGTATGTATGTATACACAAATGTAATTAAACTTGTTTTTGAAAATATTTTAATTTAAAAAGTTTGCATATAAAATCATGTAATGTGAGATAGTTGCTTAAAGCACATACGTATGTACGTATATACACATACGAGTATACAGTTTTATCAACATTATTTTTTTTATTTTTTTTATAATCAAAATAGTTTATTTGTATAGAGTAGCGAATTTGTGTTGTGGACAAGTTAATCTGAAACCATAAAACTTTTAAATTAGAAATTGTATCTTAAATAAAAACGTTAAGAATTTAAGATGTTATATATGAAGACAAACGGTATATAATTTGTTTATTATATACACAATAAACCGTGATAGTAAAACTTTTAGTTTATTTACACTATATATACGTATTTATGTTACAATATATACATATACTTGAGTGTATACTTGAACAGCAAAAAATATTTTCCCACTTTTTTTCGGGCGAAAAATATTAAAAATTATTATAAATACAACGCCCCCCCGAAAACAACAACATACCCCCTATACACCATCAGCATAAAAAACTATTTATTTATTTTGTTTTGTTAAGTAACATAAAACTAGAAAATAAAGTAAAAAAGCCATTTCGAACATATACTCGTTCGTATATACAAAAATCAGCAACAGCAACGAACGAAAATAGCGAAAGAGCTTAATTTCAAAAATATATAGATACATGTGGAAAATAATTTCTTAAGCAAGTATGTGTGTGTATGATGTATATTGTAAAACTATTGCATGAGGCAAATAAAATAGAAAAAAAATTACTCAACTACTAAGAACCAAAATACTATAATAACAAAAAATTAAAATAACAATTTTTTTTGTTTATTATTTTTGTGCTAAATTGAAAGAAAAACTTTATTGAAAATTTAAACAAGTATTTTGTAAGAATTTTCAAGATTCTGCTGAGTATGCAATTTTAAAAAGTTTTAATTTTTATTTTTTTATTACTTATTTACAAGGAAAAATGTTGTCTTCCGCATAAAATAATTTATGCAATTCACGGATTTTTTTTTTGATTTTTTTTTTGTGTGCAAATGTATAGCATTTAAAATTACAGCAAATTAATGAACGCTTAATTATTAAGGAAAATCGGTTTTTATTATAAGAGTATAGTATGTATATGGTACACATCTAATAGAAAGAATAATGAGAATTAAATAAAATTGATAAGAGATTGTAAAACACTATCGTGGTAAACCAAAAGCATGTAAATTTCTGTATTGATTATTTTTTGAGATTCTTCAAATTTCAAGGCTAAAGAATCCAATTTGTAAATATTACTCAGGCCATTCTTCAATCATGAACACTTAAGGGTGCTGGTTTACCAGAGCATTCTTTCATTGAAACAAATGTTCTCGATAATCTTAACATTTTCGTATAGTTATTATTCACTTTGTTTTTTTATGGTCAGGTTTTTACTGTCACTATCACTCTCACTTTATCTTGCATCTTCGCACAAGTGATCATGGTACCTCCTCATTTTGACAGCTGGTAACTAGACTGCTGCTTTATTAGCTTCTATAGTTTAAAACAAGGCCTTAAAGGAGTCAACCTTAAATAAGTTACTGGGCTGGGCTTAGGTGTTAACCGTACCGTGGCTAATAAACGACCAAAGTGGAAACCCAGCATGAAATAATAGCTCAGTTGCAAATGGTGGATACGATCGGTAACTGGCGCCCTTCGGAGGGCTACGAAATGTCATGTCGATTAGACGTGCGTTTTTGGTCTCCTACATTATAAATTAATTTTAAATAGTTTTGAGCATAATTAATCAGTATGGTTCGTGTTAATATTTAATTAAAGTGTAGTTCTTTCAGTTTGTTAAATTATTTAATAATAAAATTGTAAATTAAAAACAGAATTGTGATTGATATTCTTGCAAATAAGACATTATTTTATCAAAAGTATTTATGTACTTCATATTTGTGCGTACATAATTACAAAAAAAAGAAACAACGAAAAAAAACAAAACTCGAATAAAAGAGACAAATATACTGTGAAAAATTTTTAGTGGACGATTAATGTATGTGTATTGTGTATATGACTTTATAAATGAATATTATTTTTTTGAAGTGGTGTCAAATTGGAAAAGGAATCTGGTAAATGTCTCAAATAAAACATAAGTAGAAACGTTTTTAGTGCCAAAACGGGATAATTCGGTAAGTTTAAGTAAGTTAAATTATCTGTTAAGTTAGGTTAGATATCGAAACAAAACATTCCCATTTATGGATATACGGGAATATGTGTTCCAATTGGAATTGTTTTTATATTAAATTAGATTTACAGTGAGAAGTCACAAATAGTATCAATTGATACGGATATCGGTATCTAGATGGTGCGTTAGGTGGAATGATTTTATATATAATATTCATTTTTATTTTATTTCTTATTAAGTAATCAATAATGATATTTACTTTAGGTAATGATTTCTAATTGGAGAGCTATATTTTACGACTTTTAACACATCTTATTTTAGTGTGTTAAACAGAAAAAAAAAGTTAAAATTTTATTATAAATGTATAAATATGAACAAATGTATGAATGTATTATACAGTGTTCTTATCTAAATTATATATTACATTAGAACAATAGGAAAACAACACAACAAATGGATAGGAAATCAACTGACAAATTTATTTTTTTGCATGTCAGTTCAGATTTGAAAATGATTTTATATTTCAATTTTCAATTAATATAATTTAAATTGTAGTAATACAGAAGTCAAATATTCAACATGATTTGCTGAAATTATTTATTTGAAACCGAAGAACTTCTTTTAAGGACTATTCTTGGTTGTATTTATTTTATATGTTATTTTATTAAATTTATTTCATCTAGTAATATGTACATAATTTTATTTCATCTAGTATTTGTATATCCGCATTTATATGGAGTTTTAATGAATTAGATTTAAAATTAATGAATTGCAGTTAAGCATGCAGAATATAATAAATTGAAACTAATTTAAATTATTTTCAGAAGCATCTTAAAAGTCACATCCAATAAATTTTGCTAAACTAGTGCAGTTTTTGTTTTAATAAATCATAAAAGTAGATTACAAACGTATTGTAAAATACATATAAAGTAGTTTGAATTTTGCAGTGATAGAGGCGAAGAGAACGTGAACGAGTATTAAACGCAAATGGCGGCAGTGTTTACACTAATTATTATTCATTACAGGTCTACCACAGATCAAATATGGAATTAATAATAATAAATTGAACTAAATTATAGGTTCTCTGCCACTTAAATTTTAATTGATTAATTATAGCTTTGAATTCAGATTATAGTAAATTGGAACTAATTTGAATTGATTTTCAGAAGTATCTCATAATTTTGATCCAGTAAACTAATAAATTTTATTACAGAGCTCAGTTTTGCGGTCAAAAATTGATAGGTGAAATGTTATTACTAAACTAATTATCATTCATTGTACAGTGTCTTCACAGCTCAAATATATGGAATTAATAATAATAAAATGTTTTAAATTTCAGGATCTCTGCCAGTTAAACTTAAATTTAAATTAATTAATTAAAGGTTGGAATGCAGAATAAAATAAATCGGAACTAATTTGAGTTAAATTTTCAGAAGTATCTCATAAGTCTGACCCAGCAAACTAATAAATTTTCTTTCAGAGCCCAGTGATGCTGTTAAAAATTAACTAAGTAGATTAGAACTGTATCGTCCTGTGTTACTAACTATTGGCTATACCAGGTGTCTGTAACCGAGTCAATTTCTGTCATACTAACTGAACCCATCCAAATCCTCTTTATGTTATGTGTAAACGGGTGTTCGGTGAGGCCCGGCCATCTCCGGGAGATCCTGCTTAATGCTTGGTCGAACATTCCAATCAAATCAAATCAAATCAAGTAGAGCAAGGCAAATCGAGAAGATATCCACATCAGAGAGCCGATCATGTCACGGAATTTGGCGAAATCTTAACTTTAATATTGCAAAGGGAAAACTGTGGAGACAGTTTTTCATTGCTTTATACTCTTCATCGGAAATCTGTGGAGTATACACAAGTAATATGTAATGGTAACCTTTCTATCCGTTTAGGTTTAGCAGCGTGATACCGGTGGCAGTAATTCAGGTTCTTTGAGATCTAGGAGTGTATGGGATCGCTCAGATTTTGGATAGATCAAATGATAAGAGGCAGGATCATAAATGCCAGTATGAAAGAGTCTGCCGCAAGAAGATTTATAAGTAGAGGAACAACACAGGGTGGCATTGTGTCCTCCTTACTTTGGAATTTGGTCATCAACAATCTGTAGGAAAGACTGGAGATCAGTGGCCTCAAAGGAATTACTAGCCCCAACGAGCTAGTACCGAGCTAAGTGCAAACCCACACAAAACTGAACTGGTCTTCTTCTCCAGGAAATACAAACATCCTCACATAGATCCTCCTACTTTAAACGGCTTTCAATGAAAAATGTTGTAAGCTTCCTTAGTCCACCGAAACACGCTATTAAGAAAAATATTCAAATATGTTGAGACCTGAATCATTCTTGGTGGGGATTCTAATGCAAAACATGATTGGGCCAGAAACGATAAACTAAAAGCGTTATCCAAAAAAAAAGCTTCTCAATATGATTTAATAACAGATTAAATCTTGAAAGAATTCCCGACAGTAGCTTTAACAAAATTTATTAATTTGAATAATAGATCATTTAGGCTCAAGCATGTACTGCAACTGTGGAAAGTGATTGAAGTCATCAAGATAGTTAAGCCAGGAAACCCACTGCATGTAACAGCATCAGACCAATACCATTATATCACCGATAATGTCAAAAATATTCGAGCCGCTGTCATTGAAAAGGTGAAAACCTATAATCGATATAAGCGGAATTTTATTCCAAATCATCAATTTGGATTCCGCATTAAACATTCTACAATCGATTAAGTACAAATACATCATATCACAAATATTATTGAAAAAGCACTGGAAGAGAAGAAAGTCTCGACTATTTTCTTGGATGTGGTGCAGGCCTTTGATAAAGTGAGACATGATGGTTCAATACAATATACAGAAAAACTACAGTCATACATAACAGATAGGTATTTCAGAGTCAAATAGGGTGATGAATATGCTAAACTGAAAAAAATTAAAGCACCAGCTCATCAAGGAAGTGCACTCGGACCAGTCCGTTATCTATTGTATACTTGTAATCTACCTATGGTAAAAAATATGGTTTGTGGATGCCACTGCAATAATGATGACTCAACAGAAAAATTACAAATAACCATATGACGAGTACATAACTGGACTGAGAGATGGCGTTATAAATTGAATGAGACCAAATCTATACACGTTAATGAAATCAAACTAACACAAGAATCGAATACACACTAGTTTATATTAGTTTAGTCAAACACAACGAAATACTTAGGCATGACACCTGATGCCACCTACGCTAAGGTGGAAGAAAGCAACAAGCAATATAATTCAACACTTTCGAAACAAGGTTCGCAATGACATATAAGGACTTGAAAATTGACCTCATCAAGAACTAAATTACAAAAAATGCTCAAAGTTATAAACACAAACTATACCAGCTCCTTCACAGCGACAAGATAGTAAGAAGGCTTAAAATAGCAAAATCTATTTACCTCGTTGTGAAGAATAACGAATAAATAAAATAAAATTTACCTAAAACGGTATCAATGGATAAGTTAGATAGTTAAATCAAATTTTGGCAAATTACTCGATAGTTTTTCTCGTAATTAGAATGTAATGGTATAAATGAATAATAAAAAAAAATCTTTAATTTACGAATTCATACTGAGGCCACTAAACTCAAAGCGAACAAGTTGATTTTGATATACTTTCAATCAATATTCAAGATTATTTTAATCAATGGAACGAAACCGAATTCTAGTAATTCTCATTATCTAAAAACGCGCCTACATGGCGTAATCTGGAAGTTCAATTTTTGATCACCCTTCCCAGTATTTCTGGCCGTATATCTGGTTTAACAGTGTAGACAAGTGATTTCAAATATCTCCAAAGAAAATAGTCCAGCGGTGTTAAATCGAACGAATGCGGTTGCCAGTTGACAGGTTCATTTTTCAATATTAATCGTTCAACAAATGTTCGTCTTGTTGCAACTACATTCCTCTAATGCCAATACGATCCAATTGAGGCAAATGAAAATTAGTAATAAAGTCTCTATACCGGTTTCCGTTGACTGTAACGTTTTCACTAGCATCATTAATGAACATAAATGAACCGATGATTCTTTAGGCCCATAAAACACACCAAACGGTAGTTTTGGAGATGGTTTGGTTATAGTTTTTGAACATTGGCTCGTTGATTATGCAACATTCCTGCTTTTTGGCATAGCTATTCATCGAATTAGGAGCGCAAACGAGGGTTGTATAGTTTTAATACCTACACAAATTGAATTTTGTAACCATGTAAACCAAGATGCTTACGCAAACTCCTCCATAAATATGTTGGATCAAGTCCAACTTATTGTGCACGATTACGAATTAATTCATTTGGATCCTCTTCAATACTAAGCACTACAGCTGCCTGCTCAGTGCATGCCGTATAGGGTCTTACGGGATGCGTATTATCATTTAGAGTAAATATGGTGCGGAAGCGAACCATTATGTCGTCAATAAATGGATATACCGTGCTTCCCAAACTGAACCATTATTTTCAAAGTAAATTTGAACAATTTGCAACCGTTGTTCTGGCATTCATTGTGAAATGGCATACCAAACTCACCAGATGTCAAATCGGCTGCTAACTTAAAGTTAACCTCGAAACATTCTTAACAAATAAAGATCTTTGTCTGTTTTATTTTTTGTAGGAGTTGCTGAGCAAGTGCTGAACTTAAGCTTAAGTTAATTTTACAATTTTTTTCTTATTTTTTTTTTTTTTTATTAGGTTGCGTATACGTCCACTGCCGGACGTTCAACAGAGGATTCCGAAGAATCATATTATTTGAGCTTTGAATGGCCAATAAGACTTTTTTGTAAGATTTTAATTTCTCTAACGTAGCTCGCAACTGTAAGTACTTTGTGCCGATTTTACTCATCGGTTCATTGAGTCTTATCAACGAAAGCACCCTTTTCACATTGGCTTCTTGGTAATGCTGCTAGAAATAAAATATAATTTCGAGGCAATCAAAATTACGAAGATTATTAATTAAAAGTTCGACTGAATCCAAAAAATTTGAATTTTCTTTATTCTCAAGTCGTAATCGTCTCTGGGCTGTCAACTCTTTTCTTCACAGGAAAATGGAAAATGTACGACGGTTTTAATCAAAAGTTATGAAACCGATAAATTTCAATTTTTTGTTCCCATCTCGTGAATTGCCAACTCTTTTCAGGTCTTTCAGGAAATGGAAATTTCTTTCTTTCTTCCTGGTATAACAATCCTAAATTGTTCTCATGATATATTTGTTCCTTTTTTATATGTACAAATATTGTGGTGAATCATTTTCTATCTGTACTTTTTAATATTTCTCCAATTTTTCAGTAAAATAACTCGAGAGTTCATTCAAGAGTTGAGTTTGTAGAAATTTATTTTCGTATTATGGTTTTTGGGAACATATTTTTAAAAGTAATACATAGTTTTTTTAATTGGAATACTTTAGTTTTCAAAAGATTTAAAAAAGAACAGAAAACAATATTTACGGAAAAAACAAGTTGTTCCAAAGTCGGAGTTTGTTCTTCTCAAATGGCACATCGAGCATCCTTAATTTAGGCAAGGAATTTAAAAAAATATGAAGGTTTACGAAGGCCCACTCAAAAGTTCATCATTTTTTCGATTGCAAAAAATAATTCTAGAGCCCTACTATGCAATTCGACTACTATTTCCAACGGCTATCATTTTACAATCGAAAGCAAAGGAAGAAAAAGTTAAATCATAATAAATTTGGAAAGAGATCAACTCTCTTTTAAAGAGACCATCTGGCCTCCCTAGTTGCCGATGACGTACTTGTGTCATATTCTTCGGATGGAAGAATGATAAATATGGTACTTGTGTCATATTTTCCAAAAACATAATATGTAAACATTTGAAAATTTATTAAAATTCAGCCTCTAAAGTGTTATGTCTGAAGATGGTTTGATTTGAAGTGTTTTCATAATGCTAGAAAATTAGTTTAGTCCAAGTTTCAAGTGGGGATTCTGGGAAATTTAGATTTTCCATGATATTGGAAATAATTGAAAATTTATAAAAATTTAGCCTCTAGAGTATTATGTCTGGAGACGGCTTCATTTAAAGTGTTTTTCAATAGCTATGACTAGAAAATTATGTCAGTCCAAGCTTCATGTGGGGGTCTTGGGAAATTTAGATTTTCCAAAATCATATGTAAACAGTTGAATATTTTTAATTCAGTCTCTAGAGTGTTAAGTTTGTAGACGGCTTGATTTGAAGTGTTTTTCAATAGCTATGACTAAAAGATTATTTTAGTCCAAGCTTCATCTGGGGATCCTGAGAAATTTAGACTTTCCAAAATCAAATGAAAATAATTGAAAATTTATTAAAACTTCCTAGGATCCCCACATGTAACTTGGACTAAAATAATTTTCTATTGACAGTTATTGAAAAACACACCAAATCAAGCCGTCTCCAGACATAACACTCTGGAGGCTGAAATTTTATAAATTTTCAAGAAACAAGAAACCTTTCCTCCCGGTATTAATAAAATTTTAAATCGTATCTGTTTTATTCAAGAATTAAAGAGCAGAGCGTCTTTATCGATATATAACGGCTGGAAATTATCGATAATACATCGGGAGAATTTAAAATAGTATAATTCCCGGTCTCTCGATCAATCAAATCACTTAAAATGATATAAGCCCCTCCTACTTTTTCCATACTCGAGTTAAAAAAATTCTATCATTGAGCAAAATGATCCGCCAATTAAAACATTATGAGCAATTTTTTGAATAATGACAAAAGGAGCAAGCTGAAATACGCAGTCTAATATAAATGTACTGCATATTATAGTTTGCTCTTTTTGAATTTTGACCATTTATTTGATTTGATTTTTCGATTTCGTGTCACCGATAATTTTCGTGTATATTGTTTTAATTATATTTCGTGTAGTTATTTAAGTTTATTATAAAATTATGTAATATTATAATAAAATTTGATTTTTATATAATATAATTATTACATATTGTCAATTAAAATAAATGATTTTCAGTAGGAATTGTGAATTTGTGAATATCCGAAATAAACTGTAGTAGAGATAATAATCCGTCATAGTGATGAGAATCGTTTTGTCCGACGGTACACCGATCTAACAGAAATCACCTTTCGTCATTTGATTATTATTGATACTTGTCAGTAAAAAGTGCAATACATTTCCAAAATGTCTCCGTTTAATTTGGAACTGTGTTTTGTTGTTTAGTCAGTAAATTAGTCCCAATATGGCCATATCCATATTTTGCTCCATTTCGTTGAATTTATTTGTTATTTAAAATCACCGCTAGAATTAATAAATTAAAAAATCTAAAACAAGACACGTTATCTCAAAACGCACAATAATAAACAATTTGATATTGACTCAGCCAATCCCAAATTGATAATGAAAAATTTAGCAAGTCTAACAAAATGGTCTAAATTTTGAGCGAAACCATTAGCGTCTAACTTCAACTCAATACTATGGTAAATTCTCCCGATGTTATGTACGCTGCTTGATAGAAAGAGAAAATATAAATATTTCAACTCTAATGTTCAATTCAAAACAAAAAATTATCTTCATTATTGATTTTCTTCGGCTGGAAACTATCGGCTAACTTTAATAGGGTCCAACACTGGTGCCTGCAATGGATTTGTATCGTTTAAGGGACGACGTATCTGAAATAATTTAAAAACTTTTTCGGTTCTAAAACCATTTTTTTAAATTTGGGTACTCACTCCATATATGTACATGAATTCACAGTGGAAATGTTCATACATAGTAATACAAAATTAATTTTTAATTATTAATTTATAATTCTTTCTGGGAAATTAAAAGTACGCACACAAAACAAGTAATGTATTATACAACGAACTATATATTCTAAATTAAATTATTTCTTTGTACTATTGTTGTTGATGAAGAGACGAGAATATACAAAATAGTTTTTTGCTCTATAATTTAATATTAAAATTGTTGTAAATATTCCTTTTGTTTTTACTTTGTTAATAGCTTTTTGTTATTATTTATTTATTTAAGTTGGATAATTAAAAATTTTTGATCACAAAATGTTCGTATTGTTCGTTTCATTAAAAAAATGTAATTGTGTTTACGTCCTGCTTGAGTTTGTAATTGTAATACAGCTGTATCTGGGAAATAATCATCATCTATCCATTTTTATTTTATTTTTTATAAATATAAATCATAAAAGATCATCGAATCATGCGGTAATGATTTTATTTTGCATAAAATTCGCTTATTATGTATGTATATTTCGGGTGCCTATCTATCATGCGTTCGTTCATATTTCAAGATTTTATCAAAAACCTATATATAGATAATATACACACTTTCCTATTTGGTGTGTTGAGACGGCACAATAATACATTTTTTGGCATAAATATAATAATACTTCGTATTATGATATGTACGAGTATATATGTATATTCATATAACAAATAATCCCGTTTTATTATCATCTTCATTCACATATTCAATTCATCTTAATATTTATGAAAGCTTACAAAAAAAAAATTATAATAATAATATATTTTAACTTGAAGCTATAAGTTTTGTTGTCGATGTTGGTTTTTGAATGAATTGTATAGGTACATTATACATATATCACTATGTGACGAAAATGTTTATAGACGCATATCAAGTTAAGGTCAAACGTGCGTATGTAATATATGCCTACAACCGAATTAAATGTATACACTGTCCTCAGAGTATAAGATCTGTGTATACACAAAACGTAATATTAATTATTTTAAAATCCCTAATTCCCAAGTATCAGATTAACGTTTAAACAAAAACAAAAAAATGATAAAATGAAAAGTTTTTTAATGAAATTATTTTAATATAAAATGTACGAAACTTTCAAGTATTTTTGTATACATACGTATATACCTACATAAATTACAAGAAGACTTGTACAAAAAAAAAGCTTTTTGATACTGCAAGGTATGGGGGTACATCATGATGAATTTATTAAAACTGGGAATTTACTTGGTCGTCTCTCGCTATAGTAAAATGTTCGTTTTTAATTGGTTCTGTAAATTAATAATGCGCATACTTAGGTACATAACGTTAATTAATTACTAATCGCCGGCCAGTGCGGAAAATTTTATATAATATTTAAATGGTATATAATGCAATTGTATAACTAAAACCGAATATATATACATTTGTTTTAGCTATCAAACATTGTTGACCATAAAGCACACCAGTGGTGTGTTTTGCAAAAAAATAAATACATTACGCTGTATAAAAGCACTTAATCATAACACACAGACACACAATGAGAGAATGTTCCCACATGCATTCAACATGAAAACCTTTTGCCAATTGACATAAATATTCAGAACAATTTTTTTTTCTGGTATGTCACATTAAGACATTTATTAATTTTTCACTTTGCGCTCTTGTATTATAATTTATGAATATTTTTATTTCGGTTGAAAGCTTTTTTTTTTTGCTATACCCCATGTTTGAACACGAGTATGTGTATACACAGTCATGCTATTGTTATGGTTTTTCACTTGAAGTAGATTAATATCTGTGTATACACACATTTTCTTACATGATTGATGATATTGACCTGTTTCGAGCAATTTTTTATACACGTATGTGTACATAGTGTAGAGCTTTTTCCGATAAATTTTACACCTAATTAATCCTATATACGTCGTCCCACTACGATTTTAAATCTCGCACCAATAAAAAAAAAAACTTTGTGATTTTTATTGCAGAAACGTGATTATTGATTTCATCACCATCAGAAATGAAAACAAGTCGAGAGACTATTACAATATATCATATACGTAAATTGCCCCAGAAAAGAAATTGCTCGAATATATTTATGCATATGTACATACATATGTATATATGTAATGTTTGTGTGTGTTCCGCATCTGTTGCCCGATTTTAATATTAAAATAATAATATTGTGAAATTCAATATAAATAAATTTTCCATCTGTACATTTTCACGTATATGTCCACACATCGGGAATTTTTTTTTTTTTTTTGGTTCCATACAAATGTTTTTCGTGGATATATTTTTTTACGTTATCATTATTATTGTTATGATATTAATAAAAAATATGTATACAAAACGCAAGTATGTGTAATAAATTTTCATCATTATTTACCATCCCATATCATCAATCCATGATGTACTAACTATATGTATGTACATAGTATATACACTGTTGTGTACAATTTTCGGTTGAGAAAAAAAAATTAAAAAAGAAAAATGGATTTTGTTTCATGGAATTTATTTATAATTTAAGAAGTAAAACTTATATAAGTATTTATATATTGTTACATTACTTGCTTGCTTGCGTTGTTGTATATCCTTATTGTAATCTTAGAGATTAGTTTCGTTTACTAAAAGATTTGTGTGACTTTTTTTTTGTTCGGGTTTTTTTTTATTATTTTTTATTAGGGTTTTATTTCATAGAAGATTAGGGGAATAATTGCCTGATCTTTGCGGGATATTTTGGGTGATGTGGAAGTGTAGAAAGTAATAGTCTCTTTCAAAAATTATAGGTTAACAAAAGACTCGGTCTGTTGAAAAATTCAATTTGGTGCGAAAATTCATTTCACAGATTTTTGGTTATTTAGACCATCTCGTGACCTTTGATAGTCAGTAAAAGAATCATATCAAATTGGAACATTAATATATTGAATATATATTCAATCTTGAAAACCTACTTTAAATTGAAATGCTTAAAAGAGCTACTTTTTAGGATAAAAAATGAACAAAATCTATTATTGATCTTTACAAGCTGGTTTGCAACGCCTATGTCCTATTAGAAAGCTGCTCACACCGTTCATTTTATCATCCAAGCAAGCATTTATTTATACAAACATAAATCTACCCTAGAGCCAGGGATAAACGATGTAGATTACTTGGCAGTGTTTTTTGTCAACGTCAACAATTAAAATAATGTCAACAATCTACGATATTTTAGCGATTTGAAATGCGCCAGTTCGCGTGAGTATTTTGTAATGAGTTCATCTAGAGGTGATTTTTTCATTTATTTTTTGTTGACCAATGACCCATGAACAGTTTCAAACTGTCATCGTGTTTTTATTTATTCAGTATTATTTGCCATTTGATCATGGAAAGACTGAGCCCGGCAAAGCGTATAAATATTTTTCAGCTTTATTACGACGTCAGTGTTCTGTGAGGAATATGTTTCGTGCGCTTTTACCAAGTTACGGTTGACAAAATCGGCCTGTCGAGACCACTATTTGGAATACCATCGAAAAGTTTGAATCGCAGTTTACAGTATTGGATGTATACGCGACTAAATAAACGGTTTGGATTGATTTATGCGCCTGTGAAATCAATCGTCCATATTTTTTTAAAAAAGAAGACGGTCTGAACGTACCTAGTGCTCGTTTTGCGCCATGATAACGGAATATTTGCTGCCTGAAATTAAAGCCCGACCTCGACGACATTTGGTTCCTAGAAGTCGGCGCTATTTGCCATATAGCACACGAAGCTATGTACTTATTGAAAAATCATGTTGGCGAGCAATTAATTTCACGGTTCGGATCATTTTGTTGGCTATTTAGATATTGTGTGTGACCTCTTGACTCTTTTATTTGGGACTACACAAAGTCCAAATTATATTTGAATAAACCATTCGATATTCTGGAACGCGTCTTCTTAAATTGGACTTTGAGAAAGGACCATCGCAATTGTGGCGAAATTAAATCAAAATAAATAAACTTTCGAAACGATTAAATTGAATTCTTTCAGTTTTTTAATTTTTGCACAAATCACCTCTATAGATTTCGTTATTACGAATAAAATCACACCCATGTTGTTTGATGCTCCCTATTCTGGCATAACTGCCGGTGCGATTTTTGCACTTCAGCACTCTTTCCACTATAGCCTAAAATTTTTCTATACATCGAAAACCTGTGGGCTCTTTGAGATGACATTTATTTGATTATTCTCTAAATTGCCAAAACTTTACTACTGAATCGTGTTGAAGAATTAGTGGCAAAATAGGTCGTTATGAAAACTGTGACAAAAACCTGGCTCCACAACTGTAAATTGTTGGCCAAATCATACATTTTTTTGAATGTATTTAACTTAAAGTGTTTCAAAACCAATTTCATGTACGTTTCGTCATCCTTCAAAACACATGCACTAAATTTTGAGAAAATTTTGTCATCTGGCACATAATTTATCGAACAAGTGTTGGTTATCTGAACGATTTGTCTTTTTAATAACTCGGTAGCACTCATAGCCTTCCTGAACTCGAATTCGGTTTACCATAGAGTGGGATGTGTTAAATTTTATGGTACGGTCATAGTTAAAGTTCCCCGGATTATTCTTAATGAAACTTATAACCTTTTTGTCTGACATTTTTGTGAGCCATTTTTTCTGATTTCTCTGCGAGCTGTTCTATACCGTTCCACCGTTTTGGGTCAATTTAATAAATTTGAAATGGATAAAAATGACGCTGAAGTAGATGTATGGTATTTGATCACGGTTAGTTTTAAATTCTGCTCTTTTTGAAAAGAGATTTCAATGCATTGACGGACATTCAATTAAACTATCACCAATAACGAATTGTTCCTAAAGAAATTTGGTCACCCTTTGGTTTAGAACTAATTGACAAAACCACTCTAGGAATTATCTACATTATCGACGTTATCTACGGGTTGTCTATACGTCAATGGAGAAAATAATAGATAACGCCCATCCCTGCCTAGAACCGAATCTATATAATAATTGTTCGAATGGTTTACTATGTCAGTGCTGGAAAGATTCATTAAAATCTGGTTTCGAGAATTTTTTAGTTTTTAAATTATGATTTATGGAATTTTATAAAAAAAAAAATGTTGATACTAAATTTTAGTCAACCTTGCCAAGCGCCCATGTAGCAAAACACACAAAAATTGGCCTAGCACTGATGCAAGACCATTTTTTGTGTGTTTTACTATGTGAAGGCTTGAAAAGGTCGACTATTGTTTTAACTACCGTATTTCTTCTTCTTACGCGATACTCCAGTTAAAGTAGAGCAGTTTGTGATTTGTATATATATGAATTTTCTGATTGGTGAAATTGATAATTTGAATTTCATAAGATTCCATAAGTAACCGTTTTTAAACGAAATACACAAACCGGGTCGGTTGAACCTGGTGTCCTGGTATGCATATCTGATTTGATTTGTCACGAGACGGAAAAGAAAGAAAAATTGAGAAAACGTCCTTTTGAATTAGAGAACCGATAGTCATCAGCAGCCATTTTTGGCTACTAAATATTTCAGTTCTAACAATTATAAATATTCGGAAAATGTTTGAATTTAATTTCAATAAAAATGCTTAATTTATTAATATTAAGATATAATATCAATTTATAAAAATTTTAATTTGATTAATTCATTCTGTAAATTTTAAAAACAAATTTAATTACAAAAACTGTAAAATCACATTAAAATAAAAAATAAAAATTCACCATAAAATCTATATTTAAAACTAAAGAGTTTCATATTTAAAAATTCTTTAAAGATTTCTAATAAATTCTTTAATATACGAATTTTTTTTAAATGTATGCCAAATTCTTTAAATTCAAATATCGTATAATCCTAACGTGTTTTAGAATTGTTATCCGATTTAAAACCTTATTAAAACAATTAAAATATTCAATTAATCCGTTATTTAAAATTGCATAATGTAACATATGTTAAATCGAATTATTTTATAAATTACAAACATTTCGATTTAAACTAAATAGTAAATCTTATTCTCAAAATTTTGAAACAAAAATAAATTCTGTAGTTCTTAGAATTCTTAATTCCTATTTTTTTTAACAACGCTTATGCGGATTCGTATAAATTATAAAAAAAAAGATAAATCATAAATTATATTTGATCACTTTATATTAACCGGATTAACTGATAAGATAAAATATTTGAAAAATCAGAATTCAAATACAATTGTTGAATTGATAGAACAAATATTGTTTTGTAAATGTATAAATTGTCTATAGAAATTAAATTGACTTAAATTTTACTTAAAGCTTATATTCTTATTAAGAAAAATTCTATAAATGTTAAATTGAAACCAGAGGTTCAAAACAATTTTAAAGCGCCATTTGAATTAAATTTTAGGCAGTCAACTAAAGTCAATTTATTGGAACCGTGAAAGACGCCGCGAAATTTGATTTATGTACTCTCGGGCTTAATCGGTGAGTATTGTCTATCGCTGTTACAACCAATACTCTCGAAATTTGAGGATCTACGGTATTTATCATACCATGTTTTGTTTCATGTAAAATGAGCGCATCAATGTGCAAGTTTGACTTCATCGAAACTGAATAAATCGAAAAATACATTTACCCCAATCAGATCGTCGATTATTCGCGAAAAATAAAATTTTGAATCAGCCACGATAAAGTTGGATGGAATATCTCATGACATCAATATTAATTACTGGTTGATGTGATAATTGGCACAATAAAACATCACGAATTCCGTCGGAAAACTTGGCCACTTACTAGATGGACTAATATGGACTATCGACTAATTTTTGAAATTATTTTAAAACAACAAACTACATGCAAAAAGTCACAAATGTCATTGGAAACCTAAGAAACCTGAGAGAAAAATTAAATTTAAGTTCATTCGAACTCCTCTCGGAAAATATGTAGAGACAAGATGTGCTCCACTATGGTCAATGAAATCACCCACCGGTAGGTAAATCGGATCGCGTCATCATGTTCTTTTCACAAAAATATAATAACTGTTGGTTATCTTATGGAATTCTTTTGTTTTCTATATACATAATAAATAAAACAATTTTTTTGGATGCGAGAAGGCGTTGTAAAATGGCATTATTCATTTGTTTCTGAATTCTAACAATAGCATAAACGAAATGTATTAAAATGAAACTAATTTTAATATTTGCAAAACTATTTGTAAGTTTTTAATGTGTCTGTGAGGTTTTATAATCATGGATTCAGCGTAACGAGACTACCTCAAGGTGTATCATTATACTTAGCGAAGGGTATGTACGAAACACATTCAAACCACATCATAACGAGTAAATTTCAACCATGCAAATACACTTTCAACGATTTAAAGAGATTGAACTTTGTAAAAAGTGACGAGATAATGATCCCTCGAATTTGTAATTGCGAACATTCAACTTATCTAGCTTATTGCAGGAGAAGAATAGTCCTTTGAATTTTAAATGTTATTCTCACTGGGATTTAGTGCAATATGTATATATCAGATCCATTTAAACCCTCTTATGTGCTTTCGTCTTATATGAGAAACTGTGTTGTACTCAAATATATGTCAACAACAGATCCGTTGTTTACTGACCATCTGCACACTGCACCCCAGATCGTCAGAAATGTTTTTAATTTAATTACTGATCGTAATCGAGAGATAAAATATACAATTTGCATCCTGTTGGGATTTGACCCCGGTAACTCCCGTCACATTTTTAACCGTTGCGCTTCAAACTATAAAATATATTCTATTTATAGAAACATTAAAATTAAAGTTTAAGACTATATTTAGAACTTTTAGAATTTTAAGATTTATAGAATTTTATTAATTTTACTTTTATTAAAAATTATAGAATTTAAAGAATTTATAGAATTTATATAATTTATAGAACTTATAGAATTTATTGAATTTGTGACATTTATAAATTAAATAAATGTCTAATTTATGGGAACCACTTGTTTACACGTGTGTTTAATATTTTTATATTCGACCCCGGATTTTATTACTACGGTATAAAATTTGATAATCTCAAATTTGTATTCTTCTTTCTTTTAAGTATCAGAGTAGTACCACATGGAATCTCGTAAGAATTAAGATTGAAAAATCTATTTCAAACTATTCAGAACTATCTAGAAATACACAATAATTTGTGGATGTATTATGAAAAATTAGTAGTTTCTAATTGACTGCTTTTGAAGCTTTGAATTTTAACTAACGGAAATGTACTGTACATAAATTAAAAAACAAAAAGTCAATATTACATTGTTTACAATTTACAGAAAACAGAGGAATAAATAAACATAACATGAATTAGCGACGTATCAAAAAGGATAGGCTCACCTAACTTTTAGGGGCGCCTCCTGTAGTATTCTCCATTTTTAGAAATACAAATGAATCACCTACCAAACGGTTTTGGATTGTTGACGATCTCTATTTTCATCAGAATCGATGTCTACCTGCCACACATGCAGGAAGACAACTAGTGCTGTTTTTGTCTAAATTGCGAACTTTTCTAAATAGTGGATTAGTCAATCATTCAAAGATAAAACTAGTATTAGTTTTAATAAATTATGATTCTTAATTTAATGAATTACGAAATATGTAAAATTCCAATTTTTGTTGTCTAACCCAAATTTGATAACTATTCTGCATCACTTTATCTGTCCTCTTAATCCCCAATTATTTAATTGAAAATATGATTATCATATAGGAAGTTAACATTTGTGTACCGTACCGGACAATGATTGTTTAATACCCTAATGTATACCCTAAACAACATGTCGCATATATGGTAATATTATTCCGGCCTATTAACCCCAACATTGTCCATATACAAAATTCCTTATTGTCCAGTTGTTTACAATAATTATTAGTTTCAAATAATTATTTTCATTAAATCCTCTATAAAAAAATAAGGTTTTTAGGTTCGTAACATGAAATAAACAAAAGACGAAAAATTTCTACGTCCATTTGGTTGTCCAGTATTGACAATGTGTACGGAATCGAATACCCTAAATTTGGTTAGAGTTAATCAAAAAATCAAATGTTAATGAAATGAGGTGGACATTTTTTTTTTAAAACATAGTTTTGTTAGTAATTTGTTTGTACAGTTTTCATTTTGAACACATTTATTTGAAGGATAAATAAATAAAATTATGAAAGATTTAAAACTAAAATTAAAGTTTCTAGAAAAGAAAATCAAGAATAGATAGTTCTTAAAGATTCATAAAGTAACATTGCAAACAATGCAATAAGTATTTGTTTTGTTCAATTGCTGTTGAAAAACTATTTATAAATAAGACGGTAAAGTGTTCAAGACCATAAAATTAAAATAATAAACGTAACAGAACAGATGAAAAAATATATTCAACTTTTAACGATGAGAAAGCTGAAGATGAATATTAAAAAAGAAACATATTACCCAACATCATGGCACGAACTATATACACCATTTAAAATTCAAGCTAACTAAAAAAAATTGAGGTAATTCATCAATTTGTAAGACATGGTAAGTCGGCTATCAAATTTACGGAGAGGAAAAATTTTAAAGTGGGGAGAAAGCCAGAAGAAACCCAGAGCCATTCGGAAAAGAAGAAATTATTTTTGTTGTATATGAAGGTAAGTACATTTAGAAGAATCTACAAAATTTTATTTCATTAAATATTGTATTGCAAAATATTTCAAAAAGCTATAAACCATTAATTTGTTGACCGAACCGAAGGGAAAGTCATGTACAATTGACTATAGTACTGATGCAAGATAATTTTTCGTGGGAGTGTTTTCCATGGGCAATCAAAATTTGGTTTCGAAAAAAAAAAAATTTTGTTTTATGCTCACCAAAGCTACACACTATGTGCATAAATTTGTTTCTATTGACTATCTTATAATTTATTTGTACAGTGTAAGTAACCCTAAAACCATTTTAATAAAACCCCATAATTCCATTTTAGCTATACATACTCTCATTAACAAATCATTTGAGGAAAATCAAGTGGAGAGCAAATCATTTGCCTGCAACTGTCGACTGCACTAACATCTGTTATATCAAAGTTAGTTAAAAGAAATTATGGGTGGATTAAGTGATATATAGAAAACCATAGATAATTTGTGAGCTTTGAAAATAAATTGGGGTGATTTCCACAGTTAGTTGACGAACCATGGAATTTTAGATGTTCTAAAATTACATTTTTCTTTTAAATTGGAAGAAGTAATATTGGCACTCCCGACAAAAATTTGAGTTTCAATCAGCAGGCATTTTCAAACGAAAAATTAGCTTTTAGCTTTCTCATACCATCAGTTAAGTGTGTCCATCGAAACTATAGTAAGAAAATATGCAAATGCTCCGTGATTCCGGGATCGAATGGTACCAAAAATGTAAACAGCTCAAGACGTACAACAAGATACAATATTTAAAATAAAAAATTATGGAAGCTGCTTGACCTCGTCAAATTGTAACTCTCTATAATTTTTAAAGAAATAAAAATGGGCCCAACAATTGGGATTATAATCCGGGTTTAAGGGTCTATTGAACCCGAACTCCGATTATTTATATGTACCATAATGGTAATGGTCGGTTCGATGCAATAATTTGATGTAGAAATTGAAAAAATTTTTAGACAGAGACATAGACGCATTTTCTAATTATTTAAAAGTGAATAAAATCGAAGATGTAGGAAAAGCGTATTTTTTTTATACTTGCGTGTTATGACGCATCGGAAAGCCATAACAATAATTTCTTTATTCAAGGACATAAGCCACACGCGTGGAGGCATATTATTCGTTTTGGTAATTAGCTCACATCAGAACAGACGCGAGAACAGTAAGCACCAATCTATAATCGGTATTGGATCTTATCCTTAAAAATCTGGAAAATGAAAAATTATGAAAAAAGCAGTACTATACGATCCTGGAAAGAAAACTGTTAATGTAGATGGATTGTGAGAGTTTCCATTCGAGTATAATTCAAATGGTAGAGCACGGAGCATAAATTATTTCAAATTTATATTCAAATTTGTGATTCTAATTTTTTTACCAGAAAACACTAAATTTGATTATTCAACAACTGCTCGATAAGTTTTTACAGCACCATAGGAATAATCCATTCATTTCTACATTAGAAATTCAGAATTTTACTAGATTCATTTGTAAGAAGAAAGACAGGTTTAATCTAATCAATAAGGAAAATTTTAAAGCCAGTTGAAAAGTACTTAGCAAAAAGATTAATTCTAGTGAAATTGGAGTCAGTCATAAAAATATTCTTTTAAAATTTTTTTAAGAAGATGGAAAATAAAAACTATACAACCTACCAAGTTCAAAGATGAGAACAAGATGGTTCAGTGATTCGGACATCATCATTATAAAAAAATCAATAAGAAGGATGCCAGATCGATTAAATTATGACCGTTTTTAAGAAATAGTATATAGAATTTATTATTCTTTAATTAATCCGACTTATACGGTAATTTATGTTCATTTGGTATAGCTGCCACACAAGGATTGTCATTCTTTGAAACAATTTCTTCTTCCTGAAAAAAATGATTTCTAGGAACATAGTGATAAATAGAACTCTTTTTTGGATCATAGTGACAAATGGTTTACTTTTGGGTCTGAAGAAAGTGGGTAGAGTGATTGCTTTATGCAGATAGAAAATATGAAATCTCGGTAGTTTCTCCTACCATAAACGAAACTAAGGCGAAATGTCTGGGCGTTTTCTTAGACAATATGCTTTGTTGGAAGCCTAACGTTTTTGTACGAGTAAATAAGGCTACTATATGTAGCTATATACTAATGCAGGAACGGTTATAGGTGAGGTCTGAAACTAGAGCATACACAGGATCTACACCACCGTAGTGAGACCTATACTTATGTACATGGAGTCAGTATTTAAGAAATAAGAGAGATAAGGTGTACAGAACGGGTTGTATGGTTATAAATGGGTGGTGAAAAGCGTACACGCATCTCTTAACGCGATTAATGAGCATTTTAATATCCGTATAGTGAGGGATCCTTGTCACTTGAACGTCGTGGCCAATTGAGAGGCGGATGAACTCGCTAGGCACGGCACAAGTCTGATAAACCTATGACAATGTTTAAATTTGTGCACAAGCAAATAACTTCTCTAGAAGCTACGTGGATGCGAAGTTATACAATAAGCTATTCTTAAGTATAAGCTGAGTCTAAAATATATGCAACTGGAAAATTGGAGGAATATTAAAACAAAAATACTAAAATTTGCTAAAGTCAGTTGAATTTTGTTATTTCAAATAACTATCATGTTCTGACCCAGAGAACAGGACTCTGAAGGAAATACGAGCTAAGCAAGAAAATTTGTAATTTTTTGAATAATTATTGTCAGTTAGTTTATTGTTTATTTAGTCCTTGTAAATTGTCCTGCCTAAATTAAGCGAAACTCCGAGTTCAGTATTCCATGACGTTCAGTGTTGCATTCCTCAGCCTAATAAAATAAAAAACTAAACTTTCTTTAAAAAATAAGAAAAGGCCATTAAATTTTTTTTGTACTGTTAATTGGAATTATGATTTAAGGATAATTCCACAAAATGAAAAGCTCTAATGAACATTCTAACGTTAAGAAGTTAAGTCCAACAATTTCATAACATAGGAGTCGACGAATGCTCTTAAAATCACACGTTTTTTTTAATTTTCCTGGGAAATGAAAAAAAGCTCTAATGAGCTTTATTAAATTAGGAAGTTCAAACCAACAACTCTCAAGATAGATGATCTAATTTATTCTAATCATAAGTCATGTTCCTGTATATGTATATTCATACATATAAACACATAAAATCATAACAAAAACACATTGTGTGCACACACATTCCCTGTGCCAACAAAAAATCCCCGTTATGAATAATAAATAGACGAGAAAAATGAAAATTATTATTACGATTTTCCTCCCATATTGTTATGTTTATTTTTGATGGTTTCTATTTATTATTTACTTCGGCAGTTGTGTGTGTGTGTGTGTGGATATATTTTTATACATAGTATTTGAACTTTTTGGAATTCTTAAAGTTTTCCTAAACGAAACGAATCTTGTATACATATACATACAAGTATACATTTTAATAAAGAAATAACCGTTTTGTTCTATCGCGGTTCATTATTCATTCCTTGTTAATATACAAACAGAAGCAACCAAGAACACCAAAAACGAAAAAAGCACATAAAACTTTCATCTTTTTTAAGATGAAACGCTGTAAAAAAAACTTTCGGGTTGAATAAGTATAACAAACAACAACAACAACAAAAGTGTAAGGATAAAATAAGTTAATTTTCAATCATTAGTCGAAAGATGTTGGATATTAAATACTGTGTTTCTCATTTGGAAATTTAAAGAGGCTATTCGAAAACATATACATATATACATACGTATGTACATACATATACAACATACAAAGTATAAAAGGAAAATATACAACACAAACAAACAACTATACAAACAAAATTTGGCGAGGATTACAAAAAATTAAGTTGATTCGTAAATTTTGTAACGAGGCGAATTGACCCAACTCGTTATAATTTTTTTGTCCAAAACTTTCTGTAATAAATTTATCCCCATTCATTTTCGATGCTGTCGTAATTTTAAAATTGATGGATTTCAAACAGAGTACGAGTGAAAAAGCTGCCCCCGATGCGTGTGCGTATATATATAGATGATCTCAAAAAAATGTTACCTGAAACGAGATAATGAAAGTAAAAGAAAATTAATTATTTTGTTTTAAAAAAATTTTTGTACACATAATTGGATAATAATTATATAATATAATGATGCGACATAAATAAGGTATTCGAATATAAGTGCGGCGACGCATCTAATGTCATCACACCCCGTCACATGAATGGACCAACCAACATTAAATCCTAATTTAAATCCCAAACTTTTATAATGAAAATCTAATTAGTATATATGTATGTATGTATGTATTTAGAAATAATTTTACATTTTGATTTTACGGTATTTAAAGTAAAAAACAAATTTGCATGTCAAATTACGAATCCTAGACTTTAATTAGTAATTATGTATATAACTGTTGGGTTTTCCGTTAAATATAAGATTATTTAATTTCTTAATTTTTTTTGTTCTGTGGGTTAATGAATGATTAAGTTAAATAGCTGACCTTTTTTGTTTGTTGGTATATAATATTTCGGACAAAATTCATTTTTAATTAAGAATTAAAAATTTAAAAAAAAAAAAAAAATAAAATGCCTCAACCAAATTTTATTCCGCATATCATCAATACAATTTATTCTCTAATCCTGTTCGAAATGGTATATACGAGTATATATTCTATGTAATCACCATTATATTATGAAGTCACGAATTTCAAATTAAAAATGTATTGTCTTTGAATAAAAATATTTTGGACCGTACAATTTTCAAATCAAATATGTTAACCCTCTGGATACCACAAATAAAAAATACCGTCATCACAATAAAGCCACAATAAAATATCGCGCAGACACTCAACAAAAAACTGTCTTTAACATTAAAAATAAACTTTTTTGTGCTTTCACTTAAATATACAATTTTTGTATAACGAAGGTAAGAAATTTCGCCATGTCGTAAAAAAAATGTAATTTATTCACCAAGTCGTCGTCGGGTATATAAGTATCATACAGAAACCGGCGAATTATAGTTTTCATATGTATGTATGTATATAAAGAGGTCTAGAATACACGAAGCTTATTCAATGAACATGATTGATATTCAATATATTATTTTTACCCAACTTTGGGCTGTTTTTGATTACAAATGACAGGGGCTGTGTTGTTTTATTTAATAAATTATACGTAAAGTAGAAAATAAGCAATTTTATCTTGAATTTGTACGTAAAGTTTGTTTGCAAGAAGGGAAAACGAGCAACAACAACAACAAAACGAAAAAGTTCCTTAAAACTTTTTAATATTTTTTTTTAACAAGTTTTTTTTATAAAGGTATTAATTTGAATAGGGGCGCAAAGTTTTTTTTTTATCTTAAAACGAAAAATTGGTGACAAATATTATTATTTTGGGTTAAGTTTTTTGGTTGGTTGCGGCTATTTGTCGCGGCGTAACACGAATTAAATTTCAACGAGAATTACTGACTGATACTATTTATTGAATTTGTATTTTATTATGTGGCAACACTGTACTATATAGATTGTGCTAACACATCCTTAAAGTATTCCATTTTAATTCGAATGAAATTCCTCAAAGTTTGTTTTTTTTAATAAAAAGTATAGGCTAAACAAAACAGAAAACTGGATGATAAATTCAGGTGTAGAATATCTGATTTTTCATATACATATTCTATTCTATTTAAAAGTTGTTTGTACAAAAGTTTGTTCAGCAAATAAAATAAGAATTCATCTGCATTTTATATTGTAATGAAATCAAATTTTAGACGGAAAACTTTTACTATTATACTCAACTCATATCATTCTTAATAAATTAACATAATGAAAAGTTAAAATGATAAATATTATTATTTAAAGTATTAAGAAGAAAAGTAAAGATGAAAACATACTTATATACAGACAAATAAAATCATATATATACATATATTGACAGAAAAGCTTTTATAATTAAATGGAGATGCACTCCATAATTAAAATTTACAGGTGTACCATCCAAATCCAACATTTTAAATTAAATAGAATAAAAAGAAGAAAACCGAGATCTTTTTGAATTAATAATTCAAAATAACCTAATGTGTACATACATACATATTTATCTACTGAACTGTATTTATCTCTTACTATAATTCTTAAAGTTTGGAGTTCCGTCCCAACTCCTCCTAGACGGAGCGTAGTAGGAAGGTGACCTTGGACTTTTTGGAAAGGTCTCCCGATTTCTAGGTCAACGCAACTATTTTCAGCTCTTTAAATTGAGTCCTAAGGAGTTACGGACATTTGAATTTTCTAAGAAACGTCAACACCTTTAATTTTAATTTTTAAAAAAGGAAAGTTATTCTTCGTAGTATAATGTGAAGGAAAATGTCTGTTAGTAAACAGTCAACTCATTAAAAATAAAATAAGAAAAAACGAAA
This sequence comes from Tipula unca, assembly GCA_951394425.1. Classification (NCBI taxonomy): domain Eukaryota; kingdom Metazoa; phylum Arthropoda; class Insecta; order Diptera; family Tipulidae; genus Tipula; species Tipula unca. The sequence goes on from OX596381.1 coordinate 136,271,522, forward strand.
AATGCCCAGGAAGCGACGTGCCGTGTTTAATTCAACCCGTATTGATACGAAAAAAGTATCACGCGAAAATGCTGCAGAAGCTCTGAAAGAAAAAGAGCTTGAAGCAGACAGACGTAGAAAACAAACCTCATCTCAAAACGAAGAAAACCTTATCTATTGAAGAAAAGTCCGACCGTCTGGAAGCAAATAGACAAAGGAACATAAAGTCACGGCAAATCGAAGCACCTGATATTACTCATGTCCGCCTACAAATCCAAAAATTGAGAGCTAACAACTTGCTTTACCTTAAAGAAGACAAATTTCATTATGATCCGTCATTGGAATACATGAATTTTCCGCAAGTTCTTATTGGTACGATGGACAATAAGTGTAATTTCTGTGGAGAACTCAAATTTAAAGGAGAAACACCCGGTTTACGTTGTTCCAACAGAAAAGTCAAGTTGCCAAATACGACAAGTTACCAGAGCAATTAAACAGTCTGATGAATGGTGGTCATCAAAAATCAAAGGAGTTTCTCAATCTTATACGGAAATAAAATTCAAGTTTTAAAATGTCTTCTTTCGGTGCATCCGTACCAATGTATATAAACAAAGGGTTCATGGCAACCTTTCCTATACAGATTTACTTTTTGAGTGATGAAGAAGCAGAAGCTCAACGTCGTTGCTCCGTTATACCTGGGATCGATATAAAATTAATCATATCACTTCAGAAGATGTTACATGAACACAATCGAATCACTACGTGAGGACATTCAAAACTGCATTACACGAAAATATACAAGATGTCAAGAAAATATTGATCAAAACAGTTAATTTTGACTTTTGACTAATGATTTTGAAAACAGAGATATTGTCTTGAAAATGAGATGAGCTTAAGAGAATCAGCGAAACGCACATATCTTATGATGCAGCGCAATATTTGCTCATGTTTCCAAGAGGAGATTACGGTTATGCAATAAACATTAGCCAAGTTATTCCCGGAATAAATAATACTGTCAGCAAAACTATATCAACCATGTCTTACTACTCTTACCGTTTAATGGTGAGGCAAAATCAAATAAATCATCTTCTACTCTACCGGCAACTACTTCATCAGTATCTGGTGGATATGTATGCGAAAATGAAAGATGAACGGCTGTTCAACATTCGCCTCAACCAAAAGAAACCGCGTGTCGATGAGTATATTCACTTAAAGGATGCAGTAGGAAATGATGGAGTTACTACTAATCACCGAAAAATATGGTGATACTTCTTTCAAAATACACTGGGGGACCACGAAATATGCACGAATATGCCCAAGACTTAAAATCATACGTTCGACATGGAGGTAAGCCATCTCTTTTCTTTACTTTCACATTCAATCCGAATTGCCAGGAAATGCAGGAACATTTAATTAACGGCCAATTAAGAACGGACCGTCGCGGTTTGGTTGCAAGAATTTTCCGACAAAAAGCAATTAAATTTGTAAATACACTTATTAAAGGTGAAGTCTGCGGAACCGTCAAATACTGGCATTAGTCAATTGAATGGCAAAAGAGAGGTCTGCCACATGCTCATATTTTAATATGGTTATTGAAAGAATTAAATCCAAATCAAATCGATCAACTTATCTCAGCTGAAATCCCCAATCCACATTAAAATAAAAAAATTTAATATAAATTAAAATTCGGATTCCAATTTTATTTAAACATTATCCAATATTATTTACAGAAACTCCAATACGTATTGAATGACTTAAATCATAAATAAATCGTCTTAAAATAACGAAAAATCGTACGCCTAAAATAAAATATGTTGATAAAAATTAAAATTGTGCATGCACGTATTTCTTTACACATTGTTCAGTTTTATTTACAATTAATTCTTAATGTTTTGAATAATTGTTACTTTCGGTCATACGAAAAATCGTCCAAGTAAAATAAAAAATGTAAATTGATATTTAATTTGTGCGACTAATTTTATTTTAAAATAGTGAATTAAATAAAATAAAAATCATCGTTAGTGGTACGAAAACTCGTCCGAACTGATAAATTAAAATTTTGCGCTGAATTTTATTTATGAAAATAACTACAAGCTTAAAAAAAAATCGTCTTAGAAAGTACGAATCGTACGCGTAAAATAAAAAATTCTGTTAAAAATTAAAATTGTGCATACAATTGTTTATTTAAACATGGTTCAGTTTTAGTTACAATTGGTCCATAATATTTTGTATAATGACTAAAATTAAAAGTAAATCTTCTTAGATGGTACCGAAAGTGGCAAGTAAAATAAAAAATGTTGTTATAAATTAAAATTGTACGTTTGATTTTATTTAAATATTGTGCAATTTAATTTACAAAACGTCAAATATAGATCGTTTAAGTGGTACGTTCCAAGTAAAATATAAATTATTGGTATTAATTGAAATTATGCCTTTAATTATATTTGAAAATTGGCCAATTTCAATTGTCAGAAAATTCTAAATGTTTTAAATAATGACTAAAATCTAGAATAATAATAAAAAAGCAGTATGAAAAATCGTCTGAATAAAATAAAAATTGTAGATCTAAATTAAAACGCATCCAATATTATTTAAACATTATCCAATTTTATTTACAAAAAGTTCAACATTTTTGAATGATAATAATTAAAATCAAAAATTTTTAGTCTTAATTAGTACGAAAAATCGTTCGTGTCAAAATTAAAATGTTGAATTAAAATTAAAATTATTAGTCTATTTATATTTGTACATTTGTCCAATTTTGTTTACGTTCAAGTAAATTAAAAATTTTGAATTTAAATCTAAATTTTTCGTGCAATTATATTTAAAAAATTTTCAACGAGTCTATCAATAACTCAAGTGGTACGATAAAAAGTCCAAGGGAAATAAAAAGTTATGAATTAAAACCATTAAGTTCAACTCTCTTTGCAAATCAAGCAATAATTGTATTATGTTCAAAAATAATTCGTCTAAAGTCGAAAAATTCTAAACGAATAACAATTGACTTAAAATTTTAATTAAAAAATGAATGGTCATCTTTATTTAAACATTGTCTAATCTTATTTACAAAAATTTAAAAATATTGAGTAATAAATAAATCAAAAATAAATCGTCTTTGAAAAATAAAAAATGTTAATATTTAATTAAAATTGTGCGTTTTTAATTTACGTAGAAAACATTTTAAATGATGTCTTAATTCAAAAATAAATCATAACATCACCAGTTAAGGTACGAAAAATCGTTTGAGTATAACAAAAAAAGTTGAGTTAACTATAAATTGTGCGTCCAATATTATTTAAACATTAAACGTTCAAAAACTTTTAAATAATAACACATTTAAATAATTTGGTAATTAATCAACAATTAACTGAAGGTAATAAAATTAATAATAAAACATCAGTCATTTGAAAGTTCTCACTTTAACGATTCTAAAAATATTTTTAAATTAATTTTTTTGATGAGTTTTCGATAGCAAAAAATATATAAATTTCACAAATTATGAACGGAGAATATGTACATACCTAGCTACATTTTTAAATCACAAACAATATTAATTCTAAAACAAATTTTTATTTTATTAACTTAGTTACTAGAATTCTGAATTAGTATGATACATTAAAAATTTGGCATTAACGATCTTGAGATTTTTAAGACAGTAAAACTTACAAATATTTTAAATTTAAATTTTCTCAAAATTTATATTTATAAATTTTATATTTTGAGTATATAACTCTTTTGAGTTAAAGTAGTTTTATTAATTTTGATCTATATTTTTATTCAGACTAGGTATCTTTCTAAAATTATGAAAGCTTTAAAATTATATTTAGTAGTTTTGTTCGATGTTTCTCAAACTAACTGGAAATTCGAGTTGCCTTAATTAATAAAGGGCAAAATATTTTAAAAATAAATAGTGTGACGTTAGCCCAAATAAAATAACTGTACACGAAGTTAGTAAGCCTAATACATATACACAATAGTTGGTCACAATATTTCAAATGTTTTATAAAAACAAATACAAAATTGCAAAAGCCAATTTAAAAACATATTATCTCAAACAACAATGACATGCAACTATATTAACCAATAGATCGACTACAACCATAAATGCAATTGAACCGATAACAAAAGGAGAAATATTATTAGGTTTTCGAAGGGTCAACTTGATGGATTAAATGAAAGCACCACAACAAAAACTGGATTAGAGTCGGTATGCTTCAGATCCAACGAACCTGCTTATCTGTTAAGTTACGATGGAAGCTAAAATGTAGACGACAATTTTAAAACCAGAAAATAATCTAATCTGATTGACTAATCTTCGAAGGGAAATGCTTTCGATGTTTATTCAATCCAAATTTTATAGTAGAGCTATAGATGAATAATTTTCAGCGCCAATATTGGATAACGAACAAATAATTTTGTCTCAGTTTCATTTTTCAGAAGAATAAATGTCATTGCGGTTCTAAAGAGCTCGCACCTATGCAGTGATTTTTACAAACCTGTTGTAAAGAACTATACATGAGCCAAATTTATACGCCATTTTAAACCTATCAGGAATTTTAATTTTTATCAATCGCCAATATTGGATATCCAAAAATGATCCATTCCTTTGACAATGTTCCAAACCACCATAATTATTTCAAGGTATGATAAGAAAAGTCATTGCCAATGTTAAATTGTAGATTTCTCTGTTTTGTGACGTCGATTCTAAAGATTTATACATGGTCTCGACTATTCACGGGTATTCATTTATTTTTTCGACCAAGTATAATTTTTGTGCTCACGGAGTCGCCCTTTAGAAATTTCGTGATTCTATGTTACATCTTTGTTAATAAAATTCGCAGTATTTTGCAAATAGAATTAGGTCTTTAAATAAAATTAGCCGAACAATTTTATTTTAATCCAATTTTTGTTTTCATTTGGACGAATTTTCGTACAACTTGAAACGATTTATTTTTGTAAATAATATTTTCAGTATTATGCATATTAAATTGGATGCAATTTTAAATTACATATAATTATACGCCAAATATTAATTTATATCACGATTTTTTATTTTACCCGAACAATTTTTCGAAACGATTTATTTTTAATTTAATTTTATTACTATACTCAAGATTGTTTCATAATGTTTCAGACGATTTATTGATTTTTTCAAACGTTTTGAAAAAAATGTTTTGGCCACCAAAATTTAATGACCTGAAATATTGGAGGTAACAATATACAATCGTCAAAGCGAGCATTGGACGGTGCCCTTGGAAAAGCTGTTTTCAGCCGGTTTTTTCGATTGATATAGTATGGTAAGATTTGTAATTTGCTCAAAATGTATGTAATTCAAAGAAATGCATATTTAATTTTTTTTTTCAGAAATCTATAAAGTAGATTAAAAATCGTCTGTAAACAAAAAAAAAAACTCACAATTTCATGATTATTATGTTCATCCTCAATCATTTGTAATATTATTGTAGCATATTTTAATACTACACGAGTGTTTTGGGCAAAAAAAGTCGAAGAGGATTATTTTCTAAGAATACATCATCGTGTGCGTATACTCGTATGTACTCGTACATCTCGAAAAAAAATCGTGTCTAAAGAATTAAAAGGCGTAATGTGTAAGCAATCCTGTTTTATATCTAAAAGTGTAATTTCATATTTTTGGAAATTTCTTAGAATTTTAATTTATTTAATTCAACTCATGTGCGTCTAATATTTTGTACATATACATATGTAGAGTTTAGTAGAAAAATCCCAAACTACCTATAATTATATATAGTGTCATATCTAATTTATTCCCCAAAACTTCTGTAATTAGAAAATATATCAAATTAATTTTTTTTTTGTTTTGTTTATTCTTCTAACAACTAGGCTAATGATATCACCAAAAACCAAAATACTCTTGACAGAAACAAAAAGGAAAAAAAATCGATTTAATTAAATCGAACAAAATACAAAACTAGATTTACAATCATTATCGTATTATAATTTAGTATAGCTATATGTATAGATATATACAGGGCCTGTGTGTGATAATGTACGGATATTCGAATCAAACACAAAATACAATTATTTTCAGTCAATTAATTTATTTTTGTGCTCTTTCGACTTTGAGACAAGACATTAGTGATTTTTATCATGCGTATTTAGTCAGTTAGTAAATATATATCTTATTTGCGATATCATTAGTAAATCAAATGAATTTCTAAATGGTTTTGACAAAAACGAAATTGATTTTTTTATAAATCAATAATTTTTAGGTTTTTAATTACAAATTATGTGTACATATTTTTATATGTATATATACATAGATATCATATACATATATACATATATATATGTATGTATGACGTACACAACATATGGTAATAATATCATGTTAACATTTAAAAATCAACACAACAAGAGAACATATTTTCATATATATTTTTATTAACAATATACATTTTGCAATTTTATCTTAGATAGTTGTACCAAGTACAACATGTGTTTTTTAACTTTAAGACTTTAATAAAAGCTGGATGAAGAAAGAATATAAAATGTGAAAACTAATTTTTTTTTTTTTTGGTATATAAGGCAAATACTTATGTAAAATCAGCATTTGAACCATCTGTGTAGATGATATTTCTTAATTCTCATACTCCGATCTGCTATTTTTTTTGTGTGTGTTGCCAATTATTGTCTTAATGTAGTAATCTTAGTTCGACTGAATAAGAAAAAAAAAATTACTTATTAAAGAGATTGCGTCTTAACACATTCTTAACAATATTGGGTGATGAAGATTGTGTAAATGATTTGAATGACATTTTTGTTTATGTATGTACTGTGTTTTGAAATTAAATTAAATCTTGTCTTATCCGTAAATGAATCAAAACCCAATATACCCAATACAATAAACATAAATACAGTAATTCCATCATATATACGTTGTTCAAATTCGGAATTATTTCCAATCAATTGTTTTCGATATCAAAAAGTTTCTAATTTTGTTGTATTATTCAAACTTGTGAATAGCAGCCTAAAAATCGAAAAATGAACAATACGAAAATTATTGCAGACATTTATGGTTTTATATTGATCAGGTAGGCAGTATTGAAATGCCTCAAGAATATCACAGATATGTAGAAAAGTTCAATTCAACAAAACGAATGGTCAATGTATACGAATGTGGGCCACATTAAAACATTATTCAGGGCAATCTCCAGTAAATTCGTCGCAGAAGTACGATGAACTTAGTTGAAAAAGGAGCTAGAATTGAAACGGCTGCAACGTCCATTCCGTCAGTTTCGTTTGGGGTCAAATCGGTACATTCCAAAGAAAACGCGGGATTGATGATAAATTTATCTGAAAGTGAAGCCTATTTGTTGGCCACGTTGATCAGAGACTCGCCGAAAACCACTTTGATTCGATTTGCCTGCAGGACAATTCGCCAATGCTGTAAATTAAACGTTGTGACCAGCTGGAGTGCTATAATAAAAGAATTCGAATTCAGACTATACGCCGTCAAAATTATCGAATAATGAGCCTGGCATACACCTTCTTTAACTTACAAGAACTGATCACTTTGATATTGGTCCCGTTTTGTTTCCAAAACGTAAACCGGATGCATTGAAAGCTGTAAAGATCAATAACAACCGCAAACCTTCAAAGAGAAGTTCTTATTGCAGCCAAATCTTCTTTATATCGAATCAAATTGTTTCTGGTTTCAAGTCATCGCTGGAATCGGTTTGTGTAATTGTATTTATCCTTAATTACTACTTATAATGACAGCTTACACCCAACCTCCAAATATATATATATATATATATATATATATATATATATATATATATATATATATATATATATATATATATATATATATATATATATATATATATATATATATATATATATATATATATATATATATATACATGCAGTGGAATCATAAACGTCATAAGAGACATATTTTTTATCTCAGATCGTATTTAATCTTATATTCAAATTAATAAGACTCCTCAACCTCATAACGAATATACGCTGGGTACCTTAACACCTTCATGTAGCCTGCATGTGTGACTAACAGTCTATCGTTAAATGTAAATTCAAGGAGTGGTTTTTGCCATAGATAGTAGAATAATACCCTTAAGGAAGGAAGTGATAAATGACGAGTTGAAAGGGAACGAAGGCCATCTCAATGAATACTCTCATATATACGGTAACCTAAGGGTATTGTCGCCAATGGAGTCTTCGTTAGTCATTAAAAGCAGATTGATGAGTGCCTCAATTGTGCTGGCTAATAAGAATGATGGCTCAAAAAAATATTGCGTCAATTACCGAAGGTTGAATGTAGTGGTGTTGTGATCAGCGATCGTGAAGCGCCTACTATATTGATCGATGATCAGATACGCACCAGCGGGGCAAAGTCACAAAAAAGAGGATCCTATTCTACTCAAGGTGATTCAAAACGTATCTATATAGTGAATACCAACCTACTAGAAAAAGTGCGACGAATACTCTACTCTATATTTTGATGAAAATGACCAAGAAAGGCATAAGCCCGCGGTGAGTAGAAGATAACGTTGATATAAATATAAAATGTAGGAGAGGCGGAAACTAAATTAAATGCAAAAAATTAATTAAATCTTGATGAACGCACTCGCATAAATGAATTGGATCTAAATATTTCAGATAAACATATATTGTATTTCATTGACAACAAATACAAGTGGATTCTGTCTGTACATATGTTTACACATTGCCAAACCTTAATGATATGACTCCATTTTGAAGGAATCGTATTAATGGTGGGTATTGCATTAATACGATTAGTTGACAAAATATTGGTTTTCAAAATCTTCGTTTTCAAAACAAAGAATATGTAAGGTATTCGTACCAGGAATCCCATAGGTTTACTTAAAGGACGAAAAGCAATCGTTAGTTAAATTATTCGTGCTTAAAATGATAGTAATGGTGATAAAAGAGTTATTTCAAAAGAGTTGTTATTCGCATAAATATTATTGGAGCAGCGTTAAATTTTTATTATAAAAATCAACATTGTGATCAAATAAGGACAAGCAATGAATTTGCGCCGATGCAAAATCCCTATAATACAACTGAGGAGTATGGTTACCATAATTTCAAATGATTTCCATATAGTCAAAAATGGCCAATCCAACCATACTAATGATCCTGCCCCTTATGTAAAACCAATATTTGAATGAATTGAAAAATGACACAGTAAAGTTCCACACTGTTGCCTTCTCAAATGACACAGTAAACTCAACACTGTTGCCTTCTCGGGTTTACTTCCCCAGCAAACAGCCTCAAAAGCAAATAATCACTAGAGGCAGGTCTACTGCTGTAAAATAACCTGATATAGGATTTTAAATATAGGAATCCCGGAACAATTAAAATATTTAGAAGGAGAACTATTTGATAATCAAAAAATCATTCTGTTAGGGACACAAGCAAGCCTTAAACTCCTTGGAGAGGCGGTATATTTGCCTTACCAAAATTCGGAGCCTACTCATGTACATACAAATAAATAAACAAATGAACAAAAATTTACAAATTTATTAGTATTTTTTCTAAGGTAGCCTAGTTTAATACTTTTTTATGACAGTGAAATTCAATACTAAAAAAATAACAAAAATTTACACTGTTAAATTTGGCAATTTTTCCAATTGGAATTTTATTTATATGAACATTTGAATTTGAGCTGTTTTGTAAATTGTATACTGCCGATTCTAGAAATAATTACATATTCTCGAGTATATATTCGGTTAGCTTAGAGCAACTGCCACCTTTGTGTCCATAGGAATTAAGTTAGATTGATCGGTTAGATTTTCATAGAATTTTGAAGTTTTGTGATTTTAAACCAATTTTAATCATATTTACTTCGCGTCTTAGAGAATTCCACGGGTACTCATCTATATTTCCGGATAGTTTGGATCACCTAGGATTTTTGTGATCAATCAGATTAAATTCTGATGAGCTTTTCTATTTGTTTATGGAATTTAAAATTTTTTGATTTTGATTGATTTTTAAAATTTAGTACAGCCGAACCTAGAGATGTCCATGAGTACTGCTCTACATTTTCAGATAGATTAGGCTATTTTGAATCTGTGCGATCAAGACAATTTAATTCTGATGAACTTTACTATTTATTTTTCATCATTTAGAAATTACGTAAACGATTTTTAATAATTTGTATCGCCGAACCTAGAGATGTTCACGAGTATTGACCTATATTTCCAAAGAGTTTGGGTCATTTAGAACCTTCGTAATCAAAAAAATATAATTCTGATGAAGTTTACTATTTGTTTTACACCATTTAGAAGTTACGTAAACGATTTCATTTTACACGATTTTTAATAATTTTTACCGCTGATCCTAGAGATGTTCACGGATACTGGCCTATATTACCAAATAGTTTGGATCATTTAAGATCTTCATGGGCAAAAAAATTTAATTCTGATGGACTTTACTATTTATTTTGCATCATTTAGAATTTCAGTGTTTTGAATAATCGTTTACAACCGGAAAAGTTTATTTCCTATCAAAAATTGTAACGCCCATCAGAATTGAGTCGCCTTGACCACAATTAGATATTAGTATTCGAAAATGTAAACGACAACCTGTAGACATCTCTACAATTTTGGTTATTTTATTATTTTAAGTTGCCGATTTTATCGCCTATTTAAGCTTGCCAAAAATAACATAAAATTCAATAGAGAAAATGAAAAAAATTATTCAAAATACTGAAATTCTAAATGATGAAAAATAAATAATAAAGTTCATCAGAACTTAATTTTCTTGATCATACAGATTCAAAATAGGCTAAACTATTTGAAAAGATAGACCAGTATCTGGATACATCTCTGGGATCGGCGGTACAAAATTTTAAAAATCAATCAAAAACTTTTAAATATCATAAACCAATAGAAAAGTTCATCAGATTTTAATCTGATTGATCACTAAAATCCTAGGTAGTCCAAACTATCCGGAAATATACATGAGTACCCGTGGAAATCTTACGCAGTAAACATGATTAAAATTGGTTTAAAATCATGAAACTTCAAAATTCTGTGAATATCTAACCGCTCAATCTAATTTAATTCCTATGGACGCAAAGGTGGCAGTTGCTCTCAGCTAAGCGAATGTATACTCGACAGTATGTAATTATTTCTAGAATCGGCAGTATACAATTTACAAAACAACTCAAATTAAAATTTTCGTATAAATAAAATTCCAATTGGAAAAATTGCCAAATTTAACAGTGTGATTTTTGTTATTTTTTTTAGGTAGAATATCATTGTCATACTTTTTTTTGTATACCACGTACCTATATTGGAGGATTACTGTATGTAATGTTTCCTATTTAAACATAAATAAAATTTTCATTTCACGAAAACTCAATCAAACAATTTACTATATACTATACTATAGTTAGTGCATTGTACATTTATTATTTTATATTCTATTGATGATGAAGAAATACCAAAACTAAATATAAAAAAGAAAATATTCCAAAAGTTTCTTATAATATAACAACAACACAACTACGCACAATTAAACTTGAAAACAAGAGAATATAAAAAAATTGTCTTCGGCTTTTATACATGTATTTGTATGTACTCGTATGTATCTGGGCACCAAAATCTAAAAAGGATAATCGAATTGAAACGAATTGAGGAAAAAATTATTGAATTATTGAATTTTATTTTTGGGGCCAAACACAAAAAATGGTTGAATGAAAAACTGTCGTCAAGTTTTTCCACCCCTTCTTCCACCTCCGTCTTTCGGCCTAAAAATTGAAAACACAAAACTTAAATTAGAGCACACGTATTTAAGGAACATTATGTTGTTTACCTGGGCACATCAATATTATTTTATATATAGTTGTTTGTTTTATACCGGAAATTGGATCTGCTAAATAGATTTAAATTTATTGGATATTTTAGTTTTGATAAAGGTATTTTTGGTATATATATACATTATAGACGGAATGCAATAAGTTTTTAAAACTTAATTTTCAATTGAATACAAAAAAACTCGAATTTCCACTTTAGAACAAAACAACAAAAAAAAAGTTAAAAATTCCCTTTATATAGTGTTTCTTATATATAAAAAAAAAATAATTTGAACGTGATAAATAAGTTGTGAGTGTATAGAAAAAAGCTATATTTCGATCCAAGAACTTATTCAGGTGAAAATTATTGTTGTTGTAAGTTTTCTTCCAAGAAAAAAAATTTTTTTTTTTTTTGCTTTCATGTCGTTATATTATAGGATATGACAAATTTTTGATTTATACTTGAACAAGTATAGTTTATTACGATTATCAATTTTCCCCATTGTTTTCGAGAGTGTATACATACATACATATATATGTATACGCAAAAAAATTGAAAAATTATTTTCGTATTTTCCGGTAGTTTGAAATAATCGATCTGGAAATAATCGGGAGCGTTTTTTATATTGTACTTTGGTTGGTTTGAAAATTTCAATTTGGATGATTCCTGATTAAATTTTTGATTTATATTTTGATTTATAATTTACTAACTATCTCTCTCACTCACTCTCTTTTGAAATAAATACTATGCTGATAATAATAATAAATGGATATCGGTTAGATTTCGATCGAGTGGAAATGTAAAAAAAACACTTTAAAATCCGATCAATGGCTGTTGAGTAAATCTATCTATATATGTATGCTATATATAGTTTAGTTGTAATGGAAAATATTTATCCCAATTCAAATATTTTGTGCATCTATTGAAAACGATTTTTTTGTTGTTGAATCTACTACGAGTATATATACGATTGGAATGGAAAATATTTTGGTTATTTTTCTATTGTATATACGATATAGAAACCAATAAAACCATACATTCCTCATAATTATGTCCACCCTAATCCTTATATGTATGTATAAATAAAAAAATATATTAAAAAATTATATTGACATGTAAATCCTATTACCAGACTGTATTGAATAAAACAAATTTTTAAAATAATTGCCCATCTACCCAAAATATACATTCATATAGGAAGAGGACACAATACATATTATTCCAAATTGAACATACACAGTGGCTAAATAATTTATTGAGTTTTCTAATTGACATTTCTAAATGCAATATACACGTAGAATAGATACATATAGATACAAAAAAATAATAATATTTTAATTCGAAAAATTAATTGGTTTTCCTTTCCAAACGATATTTTCATTAAATATATTCTTATATGTATATATATATATATACGTATGTATATACAGGTGAAATTCACTCCAATTTGATTGACAATTGAATGAGATTTAATTGGAAAATCGATGACGTGGATATTTTTTTTTTTCGTTCTAAACAATTTAATAATAATAGAACGTAATTAATTATAGGGTATAGATGTCTAAAAATCGCGTGATTCGTTTATTTTGAACTTCTATCAGGTATACAAAGTATAAAAATAATATTTGCAAATATTAATTATCTGTGGGTGTTGTAGCTCTATTAATTAACTTGAAACGATATTTTCATTTGCAAAAACATTCTATATATTTACAAATCACTGTTTTTGTAATTTGGCAGTTGGCACACGTTGCGTGCGATGATACGTAAAATACAAGTGCTGGACTTGGGATACTTTGAAAATGTCTTATTTCACAACTAACATTGTTGAAATATTATAAACTTTATAAAACTCTTAAAATTTGAAAATAAGCATTCAAAATTAGATAGACTAATAATAAATTCAAAATTAGATAGACTAGTTCTTTGTCATCATAATTTTGAATAATTTTTCTAAATTTTCGATTATGCCATGGTTTTTCAAGGTTTTGAACTAACTATATATATTTACGATACAGAATCTTGAAATTGGAATTTTCACAACATTCCAAATTTTTTAAGTATTTTAGTCGAGTTATATCAAAAACTCAAGATTCGAAAAGCTCATTCATTTTATTTGCAATATTCTGATAAATGAAGCGTTCAAAATTCTGAACTTTGGACGTAAGATCTCAGAACTTAATTTGAGTTTTTAAAATGCCCAAGAACTATAAAAATGTTAATTTTATAAAGCATGTAAATTTTTAAAAATGTATTTTCAAAATTTAATTTTTATTTTTAACCCAGAAATTGAGGAATTCGGTTTCAAAAGTTAAATAAGATACTCAAATTTCGTTCCCAGAATTTTCTAAAAATGAAATTCCAATTTTATCGAAGTTTACACCAATATTTATCAAATTTTCAGAATTATCTAATAAAATTTAGATTTTGCTATTATTAATTAATATTATTGCAAATAACCTTTTTTTGGGTCGCGGACTAAAAGTCAGCGGAAATTGATTTCGCGAAAATATAATTTGTAATTTGTTCAGTTCTCGGTACTCATATAAAATAAATTAAATGATTTGACAAAGTTGACGAACAATTCCTGGTAGCCTGGCAGAGAATATTTTGTACAATCATTTAGAATTAAATGCTTCAAACTTTCAACAGGTGTTGTTCCGATTATTAAAGGTGGTAATATAGAACAGATCCATATAGTCCTATAAGTCTGCTATATAAATCTGAATACGGAAATCACACGATTGAATATGTTATATGACGTTGATGTAGACTATCGAAATTCAAACTAAACTCGAGTAAAACCAACCCTGATATTTTGATGAAAATGTTAAACCTAAAATTTATTTAATCTCCCTCATAACTGTGTAGACTCCGTAGTTCCATAGGAGCCTCCATTAAATATCTTGGGATAAAACTTACTAAAAGGTTAACTTTTTCTAAACAAATAACTACCAAGTATATCAAAATGTTGAATAATCCGTTGAATAGGCAATCAACCACAACGTCGTCATTTATATTCAGATCATATTGGCTTACGAGTGTATGGAGAAATTGCGCCCACATCATATATACTCCACAACCAGCCTCCACTAACTTAACAACATTGAAACAATAGATAGATATAACTAATCTAGTATTTAAGATTTAGAACAAATTAGTGAGATTAAAAAAAATGTCCCTAGACTTTAAAAAATCAATTATTCAAAACATAAAGTTCATAAATTTCAAAACCAAAATTTAAAAACATTAATTATATAAATATCAAATTCTAAAATTTGGGTGTGTGATAAAAACAAATGTGGCTTCTAGAAATAATAATCTTGGTACTTAAATTTTGTTTAAACTTAAAAATTCTAGATTCCAAACTCTGAAAAAGATTGCATCAACATTTTTGTTAATTTAAAAATTTTCTAATTTTGTCAAGACAAAGTAAAACAAAATTCTAAAATTTGGACGAGACTTTAAATTTGGCCATAGAAATCTATAGCATTTGAGGAAAATGAATAATTTTTTAATTACGAAATGCGGTTCGTGGATCAAATTCAAATTTCAATATCAAATTTCTATCCTGGAATTCCTCAAAGCTAAGCCAGACTTTAATCCCAGGAAAATTAAAAGTTACCTCTAACAATTCGAGCAGAAATATCGCAGTAAGGTCTGGAATGAATACAATTCAGGATTGAATAAATTGGGATACATTTGGTTTTGCTAGGGGTAGTTTTTAAGTTTTCCTGGAATACAAGTCTGGCATAATTTCGAGACAGGAACTTATTTAATTTTTTAATGGTTTTTTTACTCTTCTTTAAAAATTTGAAATTATGTTTTGACCCTACAATGATGATTAAAAGAGCAAAGTTGATCAAAGTTAATGCTAGTGTCAAAGCCAGCTAAAGTCTGTTTTTTTATGTTTCAATATCTTATTCATTCTAACATACAATTTAAAACAAAATATTTAGTAATGTAATTTCAAAGTTACCCATTGTTTTGCTTCAATTACAAATTGTTTACTGGAATGTTATGCTTACAGCTCCTATAATTGCTAACATTACTTACATGTTTATTAAATGTAAATTATGAATTGTTACCGTTTGTTTACACCACAAAGAAACTTAGACAATTTTGTGTGAGATTATGCTTTTTAATGTTAGTACTACTTTTGTTATATTATGAGAATAAGCCGCCTAATTAAACTTAGTTGGAAAGAAGTCGCTTAATGTCATTATGGGTATTCTTGGTGTAAACTTATAGGTATCAAACTATCTGGGTGATATCCTAATTCACATACTGTATCTTTAGCAAACTAGAATGGTCATACAAATGAGATTCTTAACCGGCCCTGTTCTCGTATAATCGGTGAAAAATACCCTTATCGTTCATAAAATTAAAATACACGATAATTCAAGTATGTAGGTCAAGTATTTTAAAGAGATTGATCATTTATGCCTTAATCCATACTCAAACCTCAATTCTTTATACCTGAATTACTGTTGTTAAAATATAAGTTGTCTGCGGCTGCCATATGACCGTCCCTTTATTTTTAGAAGAAATAAGATTTTATAATCCATCAGCAATTTGGAAGCGTACAAACAAATATTTAACAATTGGTTGAAAAACTATGCAATGAGCACCCAGACTGCATAACGATCACAGGTAATATAAAGTGCATAAAGTTTCTGTTAAAATTATTACCTTTTTCAAAATATAGGATACAAAAAATAGATGCATTTCTTCAATATCTTAATGATGCTTATGATTTTCAGATTCACAATATAAGTTCACGAGAGCACACACTTTCATTAAAACTTGGTCTCGTGATACTCAACTCACTTTGAAATGATTCGATCAGTATTATATTATGTACCATTGTTTTTCTCGAACTTATTGATGAAGTACTGTAAAAATAATGTATTATTGAATCATCTGGTTTTGCACAAATATTATGCTCAAAATTATAAAACTATTTCAAAATTATGGTATATAGTCAACGATCAGACCATACGTCCAACTGTTGTAAAAGAAATTATTTCCTACGTAGGAGCGAAAACTGATATTTTGTGAGCAATACAATTTATTGCGAAGAATTATTGGGTTGATTATTAAATCGATGTTGAAAACTTTAACAGCGCCGTTTCATTTGATTTGGTATTGAAATAATTGTATAAGCTCACCAAAAAGCGGCTTTGTTGAAGATGATTCCATCAACTATCGAACTTTGTTTGATTTCAAAAATCCGCATCAACTAACAACACTTCACAATTCTATTTTGTACACGCCCATATGTTGTCATTGTCAAAATACTCATAATATTTTTTTTTACATTCAAAACTCATGGTACGGGCTCTGGGCTGATTACGTAATGCGTTGATTTTAACCTCATTCACATCATGTGTATATTGATAATCTATAAGTTATCATTGTTTTATTTTGAATAATCCAAACTTTAACAGAACTGTCAACTCGAAATTTATTTATTTAAACTTTAAATTCAATTACATCCGGACTAAAATTTTCTGGACTTTAAATAAAGAAAACTTTATTTGTTCAATCTGTTTAGTTTTTTAAATTATAATCCCTAAAGTTTAAATATATCATTCTTCGAACTCTTATCGATAATCCTCACATTCAAAATTCCTTTTCTATTGCCTCCAAATTTGATATATTTTTACCTACATACTCGTATATATAGACGCCATCCCAACTTCAAGATATGCACCACTTCAAATTAAAATCTAATTTTGCAAATTTTACTTCCTTGGTCCTAGAATCTAATCTTCAAGTTCTAATATTTAGACTTCATAAGTTCCAATTTTCACATTTCACATTTAAATTTGCAGACTCCGAATGTCGATCTTCATACTCTAAATTACAAACACTTGACGGTGAATTATAATCTTTAGAGCTTAAAGTTAAATCTGTATAGACCTTAGATAGTTTACATTTCAAAAATGATTACGAAAACAATCGATAAGGCCGAAAAAAAAAATTAAATTCAATATCAACTAGTACTCGAAGATCTGAACAAAATTCAAATTTTTCCATCTAGTACTCGTTTTAAATATATTGATGTTACATTTTATTTTTTGTTTCTTTCAATAATTCAGTTACAGACATGACGTTGACCAAAGAGTAACAGACTGTCAATTTTAAATTTTTCAAAAAATAATAGTTTTTCTGGGATACAAAAAAATAGTATAAATATCAAAATGTTCGTATGTCGCGTAAGACGATTAGTGCATAGCGAGCGATTCAAAAGATATTAAATGTATGGTGAAAGATTATTTTTTAAAAGTGAAGTCACATTGACGAATTATTTACGATTATTTGCGAAAAAACAAATAAGATCAAAAAATCAGAGTTTTGGTTAGATATTTTATCTACCAAAATTCGGTTGAAAAAAATTCTGGGGTGAAATCTTAAAAGGTATAAATAGACAAATATAGTTGGATACAGTTTATTGATTTTATGTCTTGTAATGTCGCTAAATTTTTTGAGGTTTTATTGATTATGTCGAAATGCTAAAATAGACTATATGTGACAAGATTTTTCAAACACCAAATCAATAATAAACGTATTATTGTTGATGTATTGCAAAGTGCAAATTAAATCACTATAATGCAGGCGCATTGGTTTTCAATACTAACATTAGGAGTTTACTTTCTGTAGCTTAACACTAGTGGATGATGAGCTGCTAATCTTTTAACAGAAACCCCAATTATAAATTCAATTTTTTGAGTCGCAGTGTAAAATTGGTTGTTCATATTGCTCATGCCTAAATTGCTTTAATTTTCTTAAGCGTGGTTGTAAAATAATTATTATTTAAATTTCAGCAATAATTTTATATCTGCATTTAGCTTTCGATTCAAAATAGGCTTTTACAAAAAATTAATTTGTATTTGAAAAATTAAACTGAAATCAGCATTAGAAATGAAATAGAAATGAAATAAATTTGGTAGGTATATATCCAATTCCATTTTTTAACATAATTCGAAGTTAGGTAATATTTTAGTTACGGCATTATGAGTTCAATAAAAAATTTCTAATTTCCAAAAAATCTTTGGAAAGTTCACAAATGGGATCTTAACTGTTTGAACAATTATTTGTCAGCTTCGAAGTTGACTGTTTTTATTAAAATTGTATGTTTGTCTCTAGACTATGTCACTGTGGCCATAATAAAGACTGTAGAGGAACTTATTATCTGCTTGCGAGCAAAATTTAGTATATAGAACTAAAAATGTTTATCCGTACTAATGCTTATCATACCATTAATTTTATATCTCTTATGGAACATTTATTTAATTTTTTTTCCGGTCAAAAAAATATGATTCGCGAAAATTGGATTATTTAAAATTAGAATGAATTTTAATAAAATATAAATTTCGCTGATCTCATCATATACAAAGACATATACCCTTTAAACTTTATAGTTTCTAAGAACTCCTATAACTTTATTATCATATCGATGACAGTTCGATTTTTTTCTTTTGTTATATCTCGAAATCTTATATACACGACATTTGGTTAAATCATTAAAAACGAAAATCCACTGCGATTAGTCATATGTACATATATATAAAATGGAACTGTTGCTACACCAGCAACATTTTCATAAGACATAATATATTTTCGAAGACATATTTTTTTTTTGTGCTTCTGTTTTGATTAAAATCGACATAAAAACCATAAAATCCAATCTTAATTTTGAAAAATTGTAACAAAAGGGAAAAGCTCTCTGTAAAGGATATATAAAGTATATGTATGTATGTATGTATGTACGGTACATAAGACATAAAACCAATGTGTTTTTTAAGTCTGATTGATTAAGTGATTTTATCATCAATCTTATTTTGATTTGAATGTTTAGTTTCGCTTTGTTTCGAAGTGTGCTCTCTCTCGGTGTGCTTATATACGTATATACATATTGTGATGTCAAATTGGAAAATAAAACTTTTTGCCGTAAAATAACAAATTTTTCTTGTTCGTTCGGTTCCGGTTTTTTTTGTTACCTATCAGTCAATAATATCTTAAATGCTGTGTATATATGTATGTATGTATATAACAAAGAAAAGTTAAATGAAAATAGAAAATCCTTTTTTTTTTTCCAATTTTTGTGGTTTTATGAAATGGGCTAATAAAAATTTATTGTACGACTACTTAGTGGTAATTGTGTTTTATTTCCAAAAGCATTAAGGTTTATATATGGCACATATAGGGACAGTTTATATAAAGGCATAACAAAAATTGATAAAAATGGGCTTAAGAAATTATAATTCCTTATAGATTGAGATTGATTTTGAGTTTCATTGTCCATCTATATATAAATGTGTATATACGCATTTAAAAAGTCGTAGCAGTGTCTCTCACACTAAATATAACCTTATGTTATGTAAACCCGAATTTTATTATATTGTTGCTTCGGTATATCGGTTGTTAGATGACGTGTGCACGTTGGTTAAAAAAAGAAACTTGAAGTGGATATAGTAGTATATGTACAGTAGTATTATTGTATCCAAACTTAATTGATTACGAAAACCTAATATACTACGATGTTTTCGTTTATCAAAAGCTTTCAAATATAGATTAATTTAATTCATTTATCTTGTTTTTAGTTGTTCACTTTATCTATTCATTTTCCGAAAGTAGTATTTTTAGTGGAAATAAATTTACCAAAAAATTTATAAAAGATTACTCTTACGTATATATGTATATATGTATATACCAAACGAAATCTCTAGTTTATATATTTTTGTATACGTATAGAAAAATTGAAATTAATTGCCGCAAAAAATGTAAAAAGGATGAGATCTTATAATAAACTCGAGCCTATATACAATGGAGTGGCATAATTACATTATTTTTTTATTTTGATAAAATTACGAACATTTTCGAAAAAGCACGCTAAGCAGTCGTACATAATTCTAAATTAAACAATTTAGCAACATTGTCCTCGCTCAAGTACTAAACTACACTATACGTATATACATAAACTGCATGAATAAGAAATATTAATTTTCCAGCATCTGGCACAGCACAACATACATACGGACGCACACATTAATAAAAGCTAAAATTAATAAAGAACAAAAAGTGTAATTATTGTTATTAATTTAGTTTTTCATTTTATTTTATATCTACAATGCTGATTTTTATTTTTGTCTGGACATTAAACGGTCAATGTACCACCACCATCATCATCACACATAGCGTATATGTATGTACAGGAATAAATACTTTTTCATATTTCACATACACCATATACACGTGAAATAAAACAAGGATATAAAAAAAAATAGTTGGGAAAATTTCCACATGTTTCGGGAAAAAACTGTATAGTATCCTACTGACAGAATATTTTTGTTCTATTGTATAAAAATTAAAAAAATATTTGTATGCATAATACCCTTGTACCTTGAGTTATTTTATAAATATTCAGAGGATTGGAAAGCATCAAAGTTTTTTTCTCGATATAATATGAACAAATCCATTGAACAGGTTTACTAAAATAAAATAAAAATTCCATATTTTCGTACGTATTACGTTCACGCGATAATTTTTTATTCAGCATTCGAAATTGAAATGGCAAATTATGTACTAAATTGCATAACTCACACTTAGAGCTGGCCTTCTGTCCGTCTTGGTATTTTTATGCTGTTATAAGTAAAACAGACCAACCACCAATGTATTGTGTATAAGCTCGTATAAATAAATAAACAAATGCAGATAATTTATTATGTGAAGCAAACAGTTGCCATATTATAAGATGATAGTCTAACTATATTATGTGAAAAGTATATCACGTACTTGTATATGTGTATAGTGTTTTGTTGGTATTTTATTGTTCTACTGTTAATTTAATAGTTTTTCAGTATATTTATCCTTATGTATACACTTACGTACATATAAATCTTTTAATTTATTCTAAAACACTATAGCAAATCCAAAACGAACAATGTTTAAGGACGTAGACATGACATAACATCTTAGATTTATACGAATATGTGATGTCTTTATGCATTACTAGGTTTTTAGAGAGACAGAAATTTGTTCAAAACTATACATAAATCCATTTAAAAGTTTAGAGCTTGTGGTAAATTATGTTGTACATGGTAAAATGTTCGTGTGAAAAATATTTGTATGTATGTGATATTCACACATACACGTAAAAGTATTGTGACCAGAATTTTTATTATTGCTTGTGGGATAGATATAGTCTAAATTACATTAAATCTTTATTATAGTTTGACATATTATTCAAAATCAAAAAATTCCAGAAACTGAACTGAGTTTATTCGTACAACAAGTCAAATTGAGAAGTTCTTAGTATACTGGGACATAACTGCACCAAGCTTTGTTTGAAAAGATTTGAATGAAGCACCTGAAATCGGTTCATATTTCTAATATACAGAGGTCGAAACAAATTCCAAAGAATTCTTAACTCATGAATTACCTTCATTAATTGTACAACCTCGGTCGATATTCAAATTTCGAATCTTCGGAGCAATAGGGAAATTATGTGAAAGTCAAGTGTTTATAATTATAATTTACAAATGCGATTAACATATCCACTGTGTTTGCTTTGTTTGGAGAAACCCAAAAAAATTACAGAACAAACGTTATCCCGTCCTGAAATCGTTATAGCAGGTTATTTGAATGTGTTGGTGAATGTCCACGCTAAGTCCAGTAAATTCTACTACACGAATCATAATATTTTATTTTCTGGTTTCCAATATTGCAACTCAATTGAGTTCAATCAGTTTTCCAAAGGGCTATTTGTTGTGATGCATTCGATAGATTTTCAAGAATGTCTACTTGTTCTTTAGAAATTGCGTCCCTATACGGATTTTTTGAAAAATTGGTTATGCTGTTCAAATTATCAAAAAGCGAGTTGAGCCAACCAATAAAGTTGCAGTACATTTCTCCTCGTCTGTCAAAAATTTATTAGCGATTGCAGCAAAAAGACCCATAGAAACACCTTTGCTAAAGACTTAAATATACCTAATTTCACGGATAACTTTTCAAACGCATTTGGGCGAATATGCTCTCTCGTCAATTTATAAAAAAATTTAATTGTAATTTCATAAAACTGATACGTGTGTATCAGCGCTAATTAGTCTATTTCTGATACTTTTAATTAGAAGTGGCACATCATATAAAAGAAATATTTTTGTTTGATCAACGCAAAAAAGGCTTTGATATATACCTCAGCATAAACCATGAAACCCAGCCGCGTGATTTGAGAAATGCAGTTTGTAATAATTTTATACAAGTCCATTACCTTTGACAATCCCAATATAGATTCGCAAAGTTTGTTTCCCATTGCTGTTTAAACCACATAACATAACAATTTAGGGCAAGTGTTGCAATTATATTGTTTCGACCTAAATGACCGTGATCTAAAAATCCTTAAATCACATCTTCCAAAGTGTTATGTTCTAATTCAGGCTTAATTGGCATTTCATCAAACAACAAAACAACTGTAACACTCTTCATTAATACGGGAGAGAAAAGAATATTTGAGTGCCATTTTCGAATCTTTGACACTGCAGGCAATGCAAATTTGAGTTCTAAAGGTATTTGTAAAGCGCAGGAGACTTGTAGAAAAATTTCAAGTGTAAATCCCTTTCATTGCTTTGCCGCTGAGAATTATTCTTTTGGTGCAACTGAGAATCATTTTCGTTCAAATTTGTTAAGTAAATCTTTCTTAAACGATTTGAATATACTTTTAAATTTGGACCGGCGGGTGGTAGATTTCCTTTCAATGACAAATAATGTTTTTCAAGAAATGGTGAAATCGTTTGAGAATCTGCTTTATACCCTTCAGAAACAATTATTTGGGTCGCACATGCAAACATTTAGAAACGAAATTGGATAAACATGAAAAAAACTTTTGTACCTGAAACGCGAATATCGTTATCAACCAAGTGATTCTCGCAAAATTTTAGGCACGTCTTTGAATTTCCTGCAGTTATTTTCTAAACTAAAAACTAAAAAAAAGATAAAATACTTCCACTACGGCATATACAAGTATTTAAGCAGTCTTCGTAAACGCAAGGGCATGATGACATAATTACAAAAAAGGCATACAAAAATATAACACATAAACACAATACACTCGTATTTTATCTATAATTTCTAAATTTGATTTAATTATGTATTTATTTAATTTCCGTTCATGGATGTAAAGTTATTTTTTATTAGAACCCGTAAAATCAATGTACCTAAGCTTGAAACTAATGATTCGGAAATCATATTTCAAATAACGTAGAAATCAAAACACATATGAGAAGGTACACATGTAAAATAAATATCCCGCTACGGCTAAGGTATATAATCTTAGCTGAAATATTTTTGTTTTGAGTATCATTTGAACTTTTGTGCACAAAAAGTTAGAAAAAAATTCAAAATCTTGTATATGTAACGCTATTGAGGTAACATTGTAGATCCGCAGATCTAGCAATTAATTCTTGTTTTTCTCCGTAGAACGAACAAAGTCAAAATGTATGTTAAATTCGTTTAAAAATGTTTAAAATGCTAGCCTACATCGAACTTTCAAATTCTTCCCTCTCATCGCCTGCTTAATGTTGTGAAAAGTGTATTATGGTTACTTGTTACTTAAATGAAAACTAAAAAATTTTTATTTAAAAAAAATGTTTAGAGGAACAACAACCGCAATGCAAAAAAGCAGCAATAACAATCACAACCAAAATAATAAAAATATCAGATAATGCTACAACAATAATAACAACAACAACAAAAACCTCAAACCAATACAACATCAGCATAAATTAAATTTTCAACCACCAGAAACACACAATGTGAATACATATCGAGTAGGTCATGGCATTAGGAATTAATCGTTTTTGTACCAACTCAAATAGGTCTCAGCCATAGATGCGAAATTCTTATCCAAACATACTTGAGTGCACCGTTTGGAACTGGACGCAATACTTCTTTGGTATGGAATGAAATCGACCATTGGTATTTGAGCAATTCGATTTCAGAATGGTCAGATGAGTCAGAGACTACATATTCAAATTCTCCATCGAATAGCGTGGGGAAAAGTGTGGAGGCTGAGGATAAATTATTTACGGTTACATAACTAAAATTAGAATGGTATTGAAACCAAATTATCGTTTGCATCAAATAAAATAAAATCGATGCATTTCTGTAGAATGTCCAGGTGCACGTGTATCGCGGTTTTTACCACCAATAGCTATTTATGATTTTAGATGCTCGGTTGAAATTTTGAGAATACAACACTATTTCACAAATTTGATAGACTATTACCTGAGTCTCGATTCAGCTCGGGTCTATGTGTCTAACATCAGAAACACAAGAATTGGTTAAAAAGTATTTCACTCACCACGATGTGGGCATGAAGGGATACCTGAAAATGACAAGCTGAGCCAAATATGCAGCCGATGTAAGCTAAATAGAGCAAAAATGTCAATTTAACTCAAATTTTAGTGCAATTGAATTGAATTTGTGTTGCATTTTCAAATTTCAAGCAAAACAGTTGTGGAAAAAAAAATTATTTTGATTGGAAAGTTAATAATTTTTTAAACCTTAATAACAATCGCCTATTTAACAAAATTTATAAATAATAATAATTCCCGAGATCAATTAACGAAATTTATAAACAATTTGGTTTTATTTCGATTTCTAGTTATTATGTTTAACAGTAGTTTTTCTTTCCATAAGTTCTTGCCGTAAAATCGATGAAAACTAACTAAAATCGTATTATTAATTAAATTTGGATAAAAATGTCACAAAGTTTTAACGTTTTTAATGATATTTATGGTATGATATGAATTTCACTTCTAATAAAAAAATTTAAATTAGAATAGAAAATTTGAGTTAGTTAAAAATTTTAGATAGATTGCGGTTTTGATTATTTAATCTCAATTTGCTCAAGTATTAGACGATTTCAAATAAATTTTTAAGTCTAATTTGACAAAAAATTTAAAACAGTACATAGAATTTGAAGCAACATCAAATTAAGTTTTTGAGTTTTTTAATTTCAATGTTTTGAGAAATTCGTAATCTTATTTAAATCAGTTTGATTATTAAAATTTCAACATTGGCTGGAATAATTTCAACTAAGATGTTCATAAAAATTCTTGATTTGAAATATACCGGGTGTTTTTTTTAAACTGAGACGATCAAATATCTCGAAAAATAGCCACTCTACGGAAAAAATGTCCATAATCAAAATTTAATCATACCGCGGGGGAAATACATTAGTGCAAAAAAAAAAGTCCCCCCACCCCCGCTTTGTAGGCGGGGCGGGGGTAACTTTTAAACTAAGATAGGAAGCCATATTTTTTATTGCAGATACGGATTCTACGACTAAAAGTACGTATGATTTGAATAAAATATTTTGTTCGGTTCATGATAGATGGCGTTGTAATCGACGAAATTCAATTTTCAATTTCTCCTTCTTAGAACACACGCATTCGATTCTGCAATACGTTTGAAATAAAAAACATCACAGTTTTAATTGGAAATACTCGAAATTCGTCATCAAAACAATTTATTCAGTTTTGTAAATCTAAATAAGTGTTCAAAATTAATTTCAAGTTTTATTATTAAATATCAAAAATACATAATTCAGGCCATCATTTTGAACACTTATTTAGATTTACAAAACTGAATATATTGTTTTGATGACGAATTTCGAGTATTTCCAATTAAAACTGTGATGTTTTTTATTTCAAACGTATTGCAGAATCGAATGCGTGTGTTCTAAGAAGGAGAAATTGAAAATTGAATTTCGTCGATTACAACGCCATCTATCATGAACCGAACAAAATATTTTATTCAAATCATACGTACTTTTAGTCGTAGAATCCGTATCTGCAATAAAAAATATGGCTTCCTATCTTAGTTTAAAAGTTACCCCCGCCCCACCTACAAAGCGGGGGTGGGGGGACTTTTTTTTTTGCACTAATGTATTTCCCCCGCGGTATGATTAAATTTTGATTATGGACATTTTTTCCGTAGAGTGGCTATTTTTCGAGATATTTGATCGTCTCAGTTTAAAATAAACACGGTATAATCCTATAACGAAATTTATATCTCTGACAGTTATATGTAATCAATTTTATTACATCTATGCAAAATATCAGAGATTTTAGACTCGCCATTCAAAACTCTTATAATTTTATAAAACCTTAAATTATTTCAGGTATTTCGACTACCAAAATTACGAAATTAAATTTACAAATTTTTACACCAAATTCACCATACTCTAAATTTTAGTTTCACAATGCTGGAATATAAAAAAATCCCTGAATTATTATTAAAGCCAAGTTTGAGAAGCTTTAAGCAAAATTTTAAATTCGACAATACAAGTAATAATTTTCGAAAAATAATTTCAAAACTAAATTCCAAACTATAAAAATAAAATAAAAAACAATTAATTCCATTCCGCAAGCTCAAAAAATTTTTGAAACAGTAGATTTAAAAAATTTTATTTTCTAATTTTTAAATTTTATTTGAAATTAGATTTTAAAGTTTTATAAACAAAATGTAAAAATTAATATTCTCAATTCGAAATATTTAAATTCTTCTCTAATCCTTGTTAAGAATCTAATTTAGATCTAGGCTCAAGACATTGAAAATTCTCGCGACCAACTTAATCTTTATTTTAAAATTCCAGATATAGAATTCTGAATTCTTCGTTTTAAATTTCATAAATTCTAGTTCTAAAATATTGGCTTAAAATTAAAAAATTGAGAATTATGAATAATCTTTAAAAGCTTCTTTTTTATACTATTAAAATTTGTCAATTATTCGGCAGAACTCAAAATTTTGGAGAATAACCATAGAAATTATATACAAACGATTTAATAGTTGTAAATTTGAATAAACCTAAAATACAAAAATTATGGCATTTGATTAAAATGAATGAAAATTTAATAATTTCTAAGAACTATCTAAGTTTTAAAATCAACGTTGGGAGAAATTAAATTACAAATCTTACACTTATCGAAAATTAATTAAATAAATTTGGTCAAATGAAATACAACAGATTACTACACATCTGCAAAGCTGTATGATACCTCAGTCAGTCATGCAAACAAATTGTAAATTCCTATTTCTTAATTGTTTAACATTGTAAATCAGGTGAAATATGACAAGAAAACGTATTGGCAACGCAGATTTGAT
The DNA here is from genome assembly GCA_951394425.1 of Tipula unca. Classification (NCBI taxonomy): domain Eukaryota; kingdom Metazoa; phylum Arthropoda; class Insecta; order Diptera; family Tipulidae; genus Tipula; species Tipula unca. The sequence goes on from OX596381.1 coordinate 136,299,499, forward strand.
GCATTAGTAAAAAAATCAAAACTTTAAAATTTAGATTTCTTAAGATTTCTTTTTAATCTAAATTTTTTGAGAAGTTTTTAGTAATTTATTGAACCTTGGTATTTATGATTTGATATATTTTGAAAATTAAAATAATTTAGATTAATACAAAATTTCAGAACTTGGAATATTAGTATTTGATATGTTTTCAAGATTCGTCAGATTATTATTTAAAAATTTCATAATCATAACATGTTTCTTTTTTAGAATTTAAAACAAATTAATTTCAAAATTATTATTTGATTTAAATATTAATGAGGAATATAGAGGAAAAAAATTTTTGTTTGGATAAATTTCAGAATTTTCAATTTTCAAATTCGTCGAATATTTTATGATTCGAACATCAGGATTAATATTTCATAATAAATTATAACCACAAAATGTGTATCAGAAATTCTAATTAGGCAATAAATGTAAATACAATTCAACGAAATAATTCGAAAATTTTGGATATTTGTGAGTTGGATGAAATTTGATATTTTCCGATTTGGAGATTATCTATGGAAATAAATTACAAAATATAAAATAAAAAAAATATTCTGATATTTACAAACTGCAAAATATAAGAATATGTTTTGAGAAATTTTGGAAATTCATTTCAGAATTTGAAAAAATTTTATTATTAAAAGTTTGTTAAAACTTGATTGGAGATTTGGAGGAATTGGAGATTTTCTATGAAAATGAAATTCATTTGAATTGTATAAATGTTCAAATTTAAAAAAATTTAGATTTTTACAAAATTTTCAAATATTTGAATATTTTGTTTTTGATATTTTTTCAAAATTTGTCATGTAACAGCGATTTCAAAATTTTTACCGTAAACATTTTGAGAATTTTGAAAATTTGTAAGTGTTCAACAAACTCATAGATTCAAATTAAAATAAAACCATATTTTTTCAAATTTTCGGAATATTCGAACATGGGTGCATAGTATTCGATATTTTTTCAATAATGAGATATTAGATTAATATTTTGTAAGCGATTCCTCCATAGATTGTAAACTTTAAACCTGAAAACTGTATAATTTAAAGAAATCAATTTCGGAGTTTTTTACTTACAATTTTTGTGTTTTGATTTTTTGATTGTTTTGGTAATTTGTGAGGTTGGTAAAACTTGATAATTAAGGAATTGGAGAGTATTTTCGAAATGTAATTCAGTTTGATAAATTTCTAAAGTTAGAAAGAATGGAAATTTTTTTTAAAACTAATTTCAGAATTTGGAAATTTTCAATGTTTAAAAAATTCAGAATATATTAATTATTCTTTCAACTTGAGTAAGATTAATTTTTCAGAATTTTTAAAGCAAAATTCCAAAGTTTATCCATAACTTTTAACAATTTGACAAAAAATTGAAAACTTCAGAATTTAAAATAATTTGAGATTTTAAGATTTGAAAATTTTCTTTGAATGTATTTTTGAATTTGGGTAATTTTCAAAATCAAATTAATTTTTTTCAAATTTTCAGGATATTCTAACATTGAGGTTTCATATTTTCTCAGATTTCAAAATTTCATAACAATGATTTCAATTGGACAAAGAATTGCAAATTTTAGTTAAGAATTAAAGTCAGTCAAAGCCAAATTTTTTAATTTTAATTTAGTTTTAGAGTTTGATGAAATTTTAAAATTAATTCTAATTTGACTAAAAATTCAAAGTTGAAGATTTTGAAAAAATACACTTCCGAATGTTTTTTTGTGAATTTTTTGAATTTCAATGTTTCTGAGAATTTTGGTAACTTGTGAGTTTCTTGAAAGATGGGATTTTACGACTTGGAGAATTTATTTGGAGCTCAGAATTTGATAATGAATAGGATTTCAAAATTTCATAACCACGATTTTCAATTCAAAACTGTTTTTTAATTTTAATGACTTGATAATTTTAATAATTTGTGTGTACATTTTAAGATTTAGAAAAACATTTTGGAAATTAATTTTACAATTTGAAAAACATAGAATTTGATATATTTTTTAACATTCTTAAACCACGATTCCAAAGTTTGTATCATATCTAATTTTGATAAAAAATTGTGATTCAAAAAAATTAAAACTGTAAAGATTTGTAGAATTTCTAAAATAAAATTTGATATAATTCGAAAGTGAAAAAATATACAATATTTTATAACCACGCTGCCAAAGTTTGTGTCTTAACTAAACAAAAAAATTCAAAACTATTGATTTTATAGAAAGTGTTGAGATTTAAAGATATTTTTGAAAGTATTCTAAACCTCAGATTAATCTATCAAAACTCTGTCAACCACGATTCGAAAGATTGTATTATAATTTTAATTGACAAAAACCTGAAAGCTGCCAAATGGAATTTTGTTTTTTTTTTCAAATTTTTATAATTTGTGAGGTTTTGGAACTTGAAACATTAAAATTGAGTTTTTTTAATGTATTTGTATTTTGCATGTTATTATTAAATCAATGCCATTTACTGAAAATCCAAACTAATACTCACTGACCTAATTTAAAAAAACACGCAACATTGTTTAAATCAGTTTAATTTGTAATTTTTATTATATTGGATGGCTTCATTTTGTAGCGACCGATACAATTAATACCGATTACAATTGGAAATCGCCTTAATTTGAATTGTATCGGAATCACTACAATTTCGCTTTTGCCCATGTTCACTTTGTCCATTTTCTATATACAACTCATACTCTTGTTATGTATATAAAACATTTTGCATTTTCGTATTCGACAATTTCTGTATACAACATTATTTTACATTATTTTCATACTATGTATATAGAAATATTTTTTACACTCTCGAAACCTATGATCACAATAATTACGCACGAAATTTTACTTTTATTCTATAATTGATAATTATGATTTTGCGCGCGTACAGGCCGACACGCACATAAACATATTTGAGCATCCTCTCGGTTCATACATTTATTTCCCTTGCTCATCTTTATATAATACTTAAGTGTATGTATATAAATATATGCCAGAATTCGCTCTCGCCCTATTTATCGCCGGTTCCATTTTTTGAACATGCACTTCTACTTTTACTTATCGATTTCAACTTTTGTGCACAGCACATATTAATATCATAAAAATATTCTGTTTTTCGATACTTAATCGTGGTGGTGAAAATAATAAATAAATATATATAATAAAGTTATAGAGTTAAAATTTAGAAATTAATGTAAATAAATAAAATAATAAATTAGTTATATACTCGTATAATAATAATTATAGAGTTTATATAAATCAATTAACTTGAATAAATAAAATAATATAATATATGAATTAATAAATTAATTAAATAAATAAATTAAATTAATTAATTAACTAAATTAATTAAATAAGTAAATAAATTAGTAAACTAAATTATAAGGTGTGTTTTTAATCAAAAAATCCGGACCAGAACTTAAACCAACAATTTCTATACACAATTTTCTTTAAAAAGCTTGTTTTGAAATAAATAGTTTAACCATTATTGTAATTAGGTTTCAATTTTTTTTTTACCCATAATTTAGCCTATATTTTAATCAACGCTTTCTTATATTTTGTATTTTCATTTTTTTTGTTGTACCTTGAGCTGATGATATTATTCGTGGAAACAAGTTTATATAAAACAAAATATTTCTATAAAAACATTACGCACCCAATTGGAAAGATACGCAATGAAAATAATTTAAATTTGTCACCCCATATTTTTTGCTTGTAAATATATTCATTCTCGATTTAAAAAAAAAAAAAAACAAATTTAAAATTATTACTCTAGCGAATTATATACGTACATATATACTCGTACATACACACATTTGTCAGATGTGATTTCTGAGATGAATTACGAACGAAAAAAAAACATAGTCATTAAAACGTAATTAATCTAACTTTATGTGACTAAATAGTCGAAAGGTATTCTTATATACGTATATACCGTAATAAATATTATTTGCACACTAATTTTGTATTCTGTTTATATACAAAAGACTTCTTATTTTTTTATTCGTTCGATACTTCTTAGATCAAATATACTTCAATGAATTTATCTTTTTCGAAGAGATAAGCAAAAAATAAATAAAATCTTCAATTGGATTTCCTACTTTTGTTATTCTTATTAAAAACTTTTGTTATATGAGCGTATGGTTTTCTTATAAATTTTATCTACACATACGTATACACAGATAAGGGGAGGAAACCGGAAAAAATCAATAAATTCAAGATTATCCTGCCTATGTTGAGAGTGCGGTAATTATTACACAATACAAATATGTATATATGTACACATACACTTTTGGGTTTGTTCGATAAATTAAAATATCGAATATCATATCACTATAGTTAGTTGAACATTTACCTGAATTTGACTAGCAACTCGTTTTGTTAATTTATTACAAAAATATATTCTTTATTTATATTCTCTTTGATGTATTTTAATTTTTAAATAAAATTAATTTTTCATTCGAATTTTAGAAATCGATACATAATTTGAAATTTGAATGTAATAATTTGTTTAACACTCTTGACGGAAATCGACTATTTTACTTCTTGCGCCAGGACGCACAAATTGACCACCATACGAACTTTTATTTCTCCACTGTGAATTATTGTGAAGTTTTGAATAATTTAAAAAATTTTACGTTTTTCATTGTACAAAATAATTCTATTTTGCAAAAATACTTAATAAATAACAATAAAAAGAATTTATTTATTTATAACAAAAAAGAGTAAATTGTTTTTTATACAAACCATTAAAAAAAATAAAACGATGATAACAAACAAACAAAAATAAAATGAAATAAAAAACGCAAAAAGCTTCAGGGAAAAGTTAAAAGTTAATATTTTTTATTTAATTTAATATTTTTTATGTTGTTCCTTGTGTACAAAATAAAAAATTACATAAATAAAAAAAACATTCTAAGTAAATATGTACGTATATATGTATATACAATGTGCATATATAGCGAAGATAAAAAGTAAACAAAACAAAGTTCATTTTAACACACAACAAATCTTAAAAGAAATAACATTAACACATTAAAAGTTGGGAATAAAATATTTTTCCATCTTTATTGAAAATAAGCTCCTAACTAGTTTATGTATGTATATGATGATGATGATGATGATGATGAGTGAATGAAATTTAAAAAAAAAAAAAAATATTAAATTCTCAGAAGGATTTTTAAGCGAAACATGAATTTTTATGGTTTCAAAAAGAGTTCCTTTTATGTAAATAATGGTTTTGTTTATTTGCCGGAGAGGAGGGGCGTGCAGTAGAGCTTTAAGAAATACATATAATCATTTGTTTCGATAGGCACCGAGAAACGTTTAGTCAACGAGAATTTAGAAAAATAAATGCATACTTTACTCCATCCACCGTAAAGCAAAGTATATCATCGTTTCAAGACAAGCATTAACAATTCGCTTTGAACTTTGTTCATCGTTTTGCGGTGAATTTAATCAAAGAACGACAAAAAATATATGTATAATGTTGAACATAGTTTCTATGTATATATATACATACATATGTATGTACGTATATATTGCGAATTAATAATGTACCGAGATTAAATATTTTAAAACATCGTCTGTAAATATTTACAAAACTTTTTACTGGAGGAGCGCAGATAAAAATTAATATTTTAAAATGTATTTTGTATAATATAATATAAAGATCGTCTCGAACCAAACTCATCAAATTTTTGGTTTACCACCAGTACCATTAATTTAATTTTTTTTTTAATAATAAAATTAATTTTATCCAGTGAGTACATGTATACGCACGCATTAAAAATTATTTAATTTTTCTAATTAAAATTATTTTATGTCTCTTTATGATATTCTTAAGGAATTAATTTTATAATTTTTATGTATGTATGTATATTATACACTTTTCACAAACTCTCTCGTATGTATAAAAAAAAAAATGGAAATTAAATAAAATTTGTTTAGAGAACATCTTAAATGTTGAGCACACAATAGCTGTACGTATCCATCCAAAAACATAAATTTAATTTTTTCCTTTTTTTTTTCCTTTTACTTTCAATTACATAAAATTTATGATATGGTTATAAAACTTTATATGACTCCTTTGGTAAAGATTTATAATAAATAATCCGAGCATCAGTAAAAAAAAACCAAAAAAAAAAAAAGGAAAATTTTATGTACCAAGATGAAGACGCAGTGTATCATGGTATCATGGTTAAAACGGGGAAAAATATGTTTGCATGATGATGGAAATTTTTTTTTATATTATTTTCCCTGTTTCCACATTTTTCTTATATTAAATCATGGATTTTTCATGCTGCCTATAAATTCTATGATACTTTTTTTTTCGATACACAAGCTTATACAGCTATATATGTTTATGGCAATATACAACCAAAAAAAATTATAATTTTCCAATCAAAATTTAGTTGTATTTTGTCTTGTATATGAATATTGTATAATAGAGTATAAATATTTAAGACTGCTATTGAACATGGAAATATCAAAAATGAAGATTCATTTTGGGTAAATTTAAAACTAAAAACTCGATGAAGACATAAATTTAATTCTCCAAACTAACCAAAATACATTCAATCACTATTTCAGACAATGCCAAAGATTCACTTAGTAAATATCCACTAAATATGACGATTTCCTAATCAAAAAATTTGATAGTTATCTTGATGTAGCGGCCAAATGTTTACGACGGTCAATTAAGCTACATATATGCAATTCCAATGCGCGAAATTGGTCTAAGAGTTCATATTTCAGATGAAGCCAAAATTTCTAAACTATTTATCGACAAAATTGTTGTTTTTGAACCTAACAAGTAAATGGATAAAGAGATAACTCACTTGTTCTTAAAAATAGCTATAATTAGACCAATAATCTAAAATGCACGATCACATGATTCCATATCATTGACGTTGGCAAATAACACGTATTTGGCAAGTTTCTCTCAAAGGTGAATACAGTAAAATTGAAATATTTAATAAGAGTCTAGGTCCTAGCCTAATTTAAAATTAACATTATTGGTTTAGCAGCAGTAAAACTCTATGCATCACAAATGGCAATTCGTCACCGAATTCGACAATTCGAACCGGTAAAATCAAGCAATTCAGCATCGAATATCGGAGAGTGAATGATGTTGTTAAAAAAGAGAAATGTTCAAATTTTTGATTAAAGTTGAGATCATCAAATTCTAGAATGTCAGATATTTGTAAGAATATTTCGAAAATCACCAATGAAATTTACGATAAATTCACTTTTCCAAAAAACGTCAAATACTTTAGAATTGTTTAGAACTTTATGCCAAGATATCTTTTGAGAAAATAAAGGAAGTTCTACTTATGTATGTATCCTGTTTTAAAGATTTATTGTATAGCAGCGGAAAGAGAACTTCATATACAAATGTTTCAAAGATTGGTATCGATGTGCGATACCTATATTCAACAATGGAGTTCGTTAGGCTGGCCAATAATTTATGACGTATCTCACGTTTAATTATCAAGAAACCATTCTGATAAGATCTAGCATTACAGAGCTAAATAATGAAGAAGAAATTCCAAACTTTAGTTGTGCAGCGTTCTATTCAAACGCGGCTAGTCTAACGTCATCAATATAAAGTTCTTAAAATCTCGTAATGACACATTAAAAAAATCTATGGCGTCATATACCGTTGAACTTGAAGTTACGGTTTAGGGGCGTTTATTCTAATGAATCTGGGTTACTGGACCTGTATTACTATAGCTAATGCTAACCGGTCAACTTCATTATGGACTTGAAGCACGAAAGTGGTTTATAACGTTTTAAGTGAGAATGATATTTGCAAATTTTTAGACGTAGAATGCCTTTTTCTGCTCAACTCAAACCTATCCATGGAGAAAAGAGCGTTCCATCTTTGCATAACGATATAATACAAATTAACACGTGGTTTCCATTTCAAAATAACCAATGAAGTAAAAAAAAAGGTTATACTGACTTAAATTTGAATTAAAACCCAAAAGATTATTAATTTGAATTAATATCAAACAATAATCCAGCCATATGCAACCTGAGGCGCCAAACCATATTGTGATATGCTTTTTTCAGGATAAATTAAACAAATAATTGAAGTGTGAATTCAAGTTAAAACACAAAATAAAATAAAATAATTTTGTTTGGTACGACTGTTTTTTCTACTTCATTGGTTACCAATAATACCAGTTTTTAAATGCCATTACTGGCCCCTTATTGCAACAACAATTTGACTCCAACGGTTCGAACCTGAGCATGGTCTTCATACTGCCTTAGGCCATCTGAAGAAGTCAAGTGATTCTCCACACCCTGCAGCGACATTTGCGCCTACCATATGGTGGCTCTCCTTTCTGAGATCGCTGCACAATTCGTTCCGGTTCAGCACGCAGAATGTGACCGAGCCAGCGTACTCGCTGAGACTTACTTTCTGTACAATATCGGTGATCTTTATCAGATCTCTAATCTTTATATTGTACAGAGCTCGGTATGTACCATCTACTTCACGTTTTGGGCCGTAAATTACTCGCATGATTCTTCCCTCAAATGAAAGTAGTCAACTCTCGTACCCTTCCCGTCAGCGGCCAACTTGCACATCCAAACATAACAACGGGCCTGATCAACGCTTTGTAAGGCTTCAGCTTGTTGGCACTTGATAGGTGTTTAGATTTTAGCAGTAGCCTTGAGGATACAAAGCACGACTACCAGCCGCTAGTCACGCATTAATATCCTCACCCACACTTGAACTTCCTCACTCTTTTAAACGTGTAGTGGCCACTACTAAAACCTGGTGTGCCATTGCCCCTATTACCTATCATGTATTTTTTTTTGGAGTCATTGATCTGGAGTCCAACAGAAGCTGAAAACTTTACAAGCGAATCAATATTTCCTTCGCTATTCGGTCCAATCTCGGATATGTCATTTGCATATGCAAGCACCTGATTACTGGCTCAATGGATATTACGAAATAAAAACAACGCCCTAAGCAGGATCAATTAAAAAATTAATAAATAAACAAAATGTACATAAAAATGTACATTTTGTTTATTTATTAATTTTTTAATCGATCCGGCTCAGTTTTATAATTTTTATAATTGTCGGGTACCTAAAAAACAATTCACAAAGCTTAAGGTTTTATAAGTCACAAAAAATTAATGAAAATATGGAAGAAGAAACAGGCAGAAACATCATGGATTTCATCAGCATTAAATAGGTTTGATCCAGGTGCTAAAAAAATTGGAATAAGACGCCGACAAACCAAAACGTTGCTTTTGAATAAACCTTAATGTTTTTTAAGAACGGTCGGAAAATGTTAAGATCAAAACGAGATGTGATTTATTGACAACTACCAGTGCTATAAATATGAAATTGTATGATATTGGGTGGTATGATAATGATACTAAGTGATGAGTTCGAGAAGAGACAATTTTCGTATATTCTAGAACCTACAACAGTTCTAGAATATATGAAAATTTGGATGACGTTACAAATTAGGGCGTTGTTAAAATTTAATGAAGTAGAAAAGAGCATGTTCTATGGGTTTATTTATAGTTTTCACCGCTTATGCCCTTTTTTACTTCATTGAATTAAAACAACGCATTAATTTTTATCGTCATCCAAATTTTAATATATTCTAGAATTGTTACAGGTTCTCGAAGATCACAAGGAGATGATTAGTTTGTAATTTACTCGCCTATATAGAAGGAGGAAGTTTTTCCTAAACTGTATTAACTTTTTATTTATCTAAATGTATTAGTGTTGATAATAAATAAATTGCACACATTCAGGTGGATACATTTTAACCATTTAAAAGTTCTGTCCATATTTAATATTCAAAGGTTAGTATTTAACCTTACATTAAAAAATTACTATTCTTGCACCAAACAGTTATTATTATTATTGTGCAAGACAAATTATCAATAAAGCACAAAAAAACAGTTTTCCGATTAAAATACAAAATACAATTAATTTAATTTTAAGGCCATTGTGTTCTCCATTTTCTGGCCGCACAACAGATTTTTAACTTGGATATTCCTTATAACTTGAATATTCCATATCCAAATATGTAAAAAAGACCGAGAAAGCTCAAATTTTGTAAGAAGTCGGCAGTTTATGGAATAATTTTTATTGAAATTGGCCCCAGTTGGGTTAGTGTTTCTTAGTTGGGCCATTGTGTTCGCCATTTTCTGGCCGCATAACAGATTTTTAGCTTCGGAATTTCATATCCAAATATGCAAAAAAATATTTTGCATAGCTCAAATTTCGCGATAGCTCGAATTTCGTAAGAAGTGGGACAGTTTGTGGAATATTTTTTAATGAAATTGGCCGTAATCGCACTTGGGCTGATATTTTTTAGTTAGGCCAATGTGTTCTCCATTTTCTGGCCGCATAACAGATTTTTAACTTAAATATTCCTTTTAACTTGAATATTGATCCATATCCAAATATGCAGAAATATCTGAGAAAGCTTGAATTTCGTAAGAAGTGGCAGTTTTAGGAATAAATTTTAATATAATTGGCCGTGACTGCAGTTGAGCTAAAATTTTTTAGTTAGGCCATTGAGTTCACCATTTTCTGGCTACCCAACAGATTTTTAACTTGAATATTTCTTTTAATTCGGATATTCCATATCCAGTTTATGGATCGCACTTGGGCTGATATTCTGTTGTTAGGCCATTGTGTTGTTCATTTTCTGGCCGCATAATAGAAGTTTTATGAAAATAAAGCGTGTCACAATTATACCGCCTATTTTGAAATTTAAAGAAAATCCAGTGCTTATTTGAATTATTCTAATGTTTTTGTTGTAATGAAGAGTGTAGACATGGCGAGGTTATATATGGAACACAATATCCAATAAATGGCCGTCTCGTGACTGATGGCACTCGTTTAATGTTTTGACGAAATTTTTGATAACATTTTGGCATAGTGCCAGCTTAATTTTATCAACGACTCGTCGAATCTCGTCTTTCAGTTCAGGAATTGATCTTGGGCTATTAGTACACATCACATGTTACAAAAAACACCAAGGAAAGCAATCCAACGGCGTCAAATCGCAAGAGAACACCAGAAAAGCAAACATCCGAAACAACCGTTTCATATAAACCTCGAATCGAAGGAGGAGGACTATCTCTCCAAAAAATTATTAAGATACAACTTAATTTTTTAAATGGAAAAGTTTGATATATTTTGTTAATATGACAAGACTGCTTCGAAATATAACAAATTAATTTTTAACGTACTACACAAATGGCAAATACCAAACTACACTTTCCAGGAATGGTCTTATAGGAAATTATATAAAAAAATCATTGGTATGAAAAGTCGAATTCAAAAAAATGAAAGTTGGCAAATTCAACAAGGCTATAACTCTATGTCGCCACCAAAACCAATGATACCGATCACAAAATGTAGGAACCAAAAAATAGGGATATTAACAATATGTTAGTTTAGTAAAAATTTCCACATCGTTATATTTGTTATTATTTAATGTTCTACTGTTAAACTGTAATCGTGGATCAGGCCGGTTGTTATGTATATGGATGTGAAAGTTGGACGCCGATGAACGATTACGAGAGATAGCTCTTTACATTTAGAGAGGAATCATGCGTGTAATTTACGGCCCAAAACGCGAAGTTCATACCGAGCTCCGTACAATGTCGAGCGATTAATCAGAGCTCAGATGACGATCCCCGATATTGTACATGAAGTAAGATCTCCGTGAGTACGCTGGCTCGGTTACGTCCAGTGTGCTGATCCGGAACGAATTGAAAGTAGGGCCACCATATGGTACCAAAAACCAACGATGTTTTAGCGATTTGAGTAGCGTCAAACTGTCATAGTATTTTTATTCAGTATTGTTTGTCATTTCACCAAAGAAAGACTTAGCCCAGCACAGGTTCTACAAATTGTTCATTTTTATTGCGAAAATCAGCGTTCTGTGAGGAAGTGTTTCGTGCGCTTAGAGCAAGTTACGGTTGACAGTATCGGCCTATCGAGACCACTATTTGGAATACCATCTAAAAGTTTGGACCAAAGTTTACGACCAAATAGACAGTTTGGTGCGGTTATTACGTGAAATCATCGCATAAAATTATGCGCACATGTTGTTTGATGCTCCCTGTTTCTGGCACAACTACCGCACTTTTGCACCAAAATGGTTCTACTAACACATCCACCATTCTTTTTCAGCACTCTTTCCGCTATAGTCCAATATTTTTCGATAGGTCGAAAACCTGTGGACTCAGCTTCTTTGAGATAACAGGTTTGATTAATCTCATACAAATTTATTGCTTCTTTAGAGTCTTGTGAACTACCTAAATGGCCAAACACGTCATTATTAAAAACGTGACAAAAATCTGGCTCCACAGCTGCAAATTGCTGGCCAAATCATACGTTTTTTTGCAAATGTATCCAACTTGTAATGTTTGTACTAATTAAATGTTTAAAAACCATTATCACGTACGTTTCGTCATCTATCAAAACACATTCACTAAATTTGTGTTGGTTATCTGAACTATTTCGATTCTTAATATAACTTGATAGCTCTTATAGCCTTCCTGGGTGTTAAATTTTATGGCACGGTCATACTCAAAGCTTCCCGGATTATTTTTAATGAAAGTTATAACCTTTTTCGATAGATTTCTATCAGTTGTGCCATATTTCTGATTTTTGTGAGCCGTTTTGTGCGACGTTGTCTACGGATTTTCGACACGTCAATGTAGAAGATTATAGATGACGAGTGAACGCCCATCCCTGAATCTTAACCTGGATACTTAATATTTTAACTTAACATGTTTGTTTACAAAAAAGTGCATAGTCACTTGCACAGATTCACTGTATATACTGTACATACAAAACAAACATAAATTATAATATTTTGTTCTTCTTGTTAATTGGTGGCTTATTAATTGATGTCCACATCATGAAGAGTATGTATTGCTTGTCATCGCCCAGAGAGCGAGATCACTGTATTTATGTATAGAATACTGTGTATATGAGCTTTAAACCGTTTTTTCTGTGTCACAGAGCTTTTCAAATATTTTATTTCAATTTGTATTTACAAATTAACGTTCTCACATTGTATTTTTCATATAATATGGTATACATACACTATTTTTAGAACTAGTTTTAAATTTACACAAAACATATAACATATATATTAGGTGTTGAACTATTGAGATTGATTTTAGAATCCAATAAATAACGAGAAAAATACAGTTTTTTTCTAACAAACCATGTATATGCGATAGTAAAGCTTTATATAGTGTTTTGAACCATGGTATTTTTATATAGAGACGTCAATTTCACACATAAAATCCATTATTACGTAAGATTTCAAAAATACATTATGGTAGTCGTATATATATATGTACATAATACATAACCAGTAACTACAAAATTTATTTTGATTATCTGAAAATAAATAATTTACTTTTTGTAAATAAATAAAAAAATTCAAAATCCTCATGGACTAAAATAAAATTTCACAATATGGTGGTAGTAAGTAAGGTAGCATCAGATTTTCATATTTTCATTTGGGGTTAAAATCTGTATCGCATACTTTGTGCTCTATATACATATACTCGTACTCGTAACCCATAATATAGGAATGAGTTTGAAAATAATTGATGAATATAGATTTGAATACACGGATTATATAATTAATAACTCTAATCAATATACGTAATAATTTTTGTTTTTGTGCTGCTGTGCTGCTGGGTACCTAAAATCTAATTATTTTGACTATAATAAATGTTTATTCAAAGAAAAATGTAAATATAAATTTGTTGTTCTAAATATATACGGGATAATGCTATATAGAATTTTCAGAATTTTAAGTGAAAAATTAGAATTTATTGGTTATAGAGACGGCAATTTTTTAAAATCTATTGTAATATAGTAATTTAGTTGGTTTATAGAGATAAGTAAAATATTTAACAAAAGTATATGCCTATTATATAGGTATGTATGTACCTAAATAGCTTATGCCACATAAAAATAAATAATTAATATTCAACACAGTTGGAAAAACGATGAAATAGATCAGAAAATTATCTCTAGAATCTAGATTAATTATATATAATTTGATATTTATATATTTGCTTAGCAGCAACGTATACACACACACACATACACATCCTAACAAATAATCAGATAACAAGAAGTAAGATAAATAAATATTTCCTTTTGGTCTATAATTTCATTTCTTATTTCATCATCATCATCATCATCATTGCATGATCCGAATGAAAAAATACAATTCACGTAGCAAAAGCAGAAGCACACACAACATCACAAAAATATATAAAAAAAAAAAGTTTATTAAGGTTTCAATTCGCCGTATATGAGTATGTACATATACACATATATAGAGTATGTTGTCTTAGTTTCTATTGTAAATAACAAAAATGAGAACAAAATGAAATCTAGCACACAGCATACACAAGCACAACAGATGAAAATTATAAAAATTGTTTGAGATAAGTATACGAGATGTATATTTATATAGTTAGAGATATAGATCGAAGAAACAAGTACGTGTATTAAGAAAATTAAATTATTTCATTTTTACTTTACCGTCGTCGTCGTCATCGTCGTCATCATACATACATTTTTTACGTATATGTATATATACATATTTACATATTTATTCGAAAAATATGAAGCGAAACTAAAATATATAGTTATGTATGTATGTATGTATATATAGTTCTATAGGATGTGATGGGGTGTGTGCGGTTGCTGTTATCATTTAGATCTAGAAGCTAAAGTTTTAATTATATGAACATTAAATAGCTTGTTACCATGAATGCGACATACACAAAAAAAGCTTGCGTATTTTTGTTTGCTATACATAATATGTTAGTTCATATAAACATAATACTCGTGTCTTCCTAATCACAAATCTGTTAATGAGAATAATTCAACAACACAAGCAATTATTATTGTAAATATATAAGCATTATATGCCACTCATGCTGGTATAATATACAACAAAATTGCACATTCATATACATATATACTTATGTACATACATAAATTAATTATCAGTATGATTTTATTGTCAAATTCAGGCAATCATATATATGTATGTATAAAATTAAATTTTTGAATAATGCATTAATGTCAACATAATATATGTTAAATTAACATGAATTTTTAAAATCGGATATCGTAATTATATAGGATGTGGATGACAGTTTTTTTTGGTTGGTTTTGTTGGTAACGATATATACAGGAAGTCAAGAGATAATTTGTATATATGTGACATCGTTCTTATAATCAAATTTTCAACCGTGGACGGTGATGGATTCATTGAGTTTATACAACATAAAAATAAAATTAATCCATCATCAGAAATATTTGGGGAAAAAAACAAAACAAATTAATGAATAACAATGTAGTTTTAGACGCCGGTGAAATGAGTCCTATATATGAAATATAATTTAATATTGTAATATCAACTAATATCTATAGTCCCATACCGATGGACTACTATTCACAAGTAGAGAGTTAAGATCAAATTAAATCACAACAAATTTGCTGTTAAAATTATCAATGTTACTAATCAGTTTGAAAATGTATACATAAATATCAAAAAGGGCACCACTCTCAACTGAAGCATCGCTTGAGTAGACGGAATACAGTAGCCAAAAAGATAAGATATTTATAAAAAAAATTTAAAATTTATTGATATTAAATTTTAGTCGATATTTCCAAACACTCACATAGTAAAACACACGAAAAGTCGTCCTACATCGTCCGAAATCGACAACCAGGGGAAATAGTGACACAAAATTTATAAAAAAAAGCTCAAATCCCAATTTTTATAAAACAAACTTGCCGATTTGGAAAAAATAACAAAGTTTCAAAGATTATGTTTTAGAATTAATCTCAGTATAAACTTCACACTCTTGTGACTCATGAATAATGTTGCAGTATAAAACCGAGACCAGACCAGAGTGTTTTTTTGAACGTTTTCTAGATTTGCCCTAGCACGGCGCCTCTTAATTGAACATTGAAGTATATAGTCCTCATCAATGAAACCTTTAGAAAATAATGTAGCATTTTTTAAGGACTCGGAATTAGCTTCCAACATAAGTAATGTGGTCAATGGCGACGAAAAAGCCTCGCTCGTATGTGCAGACCGTCGCGGAATCTGCGATTAAAAAGTTCTGTGTTCGAGAGAACAATCCAGATATCTCTCTTGATGAGAAGAAATTAGGTGTTTTCCGGCTCGAACTTAGTCGTCGAGTTCTTGACTCGGCTAAATCGTCAGGGTTTGTACCGCAGATGCTTGGGTGCTATCTTTCAGATCGTGTCTTCATTTGCAGGTGCAACAATGACGAGACCTACAAGTGGTTTTGTGAGATAATCTCCAAAATGAAAGATGTTTGGAGTGGTTGTCAACTATTGGTTGGCGACCCCCCAAAACCACTTCTTTTACTAACTTGGATTCCTGGTCCGCCTGAGGATCCATGTGTGGTAACCACTAACATCAAGCTGATGAATCCAGCTATTGCAAATGAAGGATGGAAGGTTGTCCGATGCAAACGTGAGGCAAGTGAGGCAGTACGTTCTGGAGAGGATCTCTTTCAAGATTATCTCTGGTCCGTAGGGAACTTTTATTCTTCTTTTTGCCCAACTCTACAATGTCGTCCATCCTTAGAGTAAAACAGATCAACTTGCAACACAGTATGTCTGCTTCTTTTGAGTTAAGGAAGTTGCTTTCTGTAATGCATACAGATATTTGTCTAATCCAGGAACCATATCTTCTTGATAATGTTGTCTCTGGATTGAACTTATTTAATGGCAGAATCTTCTGTAAGAATTCTGTCAATAAAACTCGAGCGTGCATTTTTATTGGCAATAATATCAATGCAGTTCTTATTCACGAGTGTAGCTCGGCCGATATTACGGCTGTTCTTATTACTCTGGTATCCGCTAATTCCTGCATTAAACTGGTCATCGCCACAGTTTATTTGCCGTATGACTCTTCTTCCCCTCCTCCCTCTGAGGAACTCACTAATCTTGTGACATGGTGTAAGAACAAGCGTAGCCCTTTGGTGATCGGTTGTGATGCTAATGCTCATCACTCGATTTGGGGTAGTACGAACATTAATCACAGGGGTTCTTCGCTGTTTAATTATATAAGCTCCTCTGAGCTTGAGATTCTCAATACTGGAAGTGAGCCTACTTTTGTCAACTCTATCCGGCAGGAGGTGATTGACATTAGTTTATGCTCCATGTCCATTATTGATTTAATTTTAGACTGGAGAGTGACGGATGACATCCTCACCTCTGATCACAGGTGTATTTCGTTTAATATCAACCTTAAACGACCACCTCTTAAACCTTACCGCAATCAGAAATTAACCGATTGGAGTCTTTTCTATCTCGAGCTAGGTTCTTTACTTGCGCCACCGAGAGTTATTCGGTCGAGGAAGGACATTGAGGATCAAGCATCGTCACTTGCATTGGCAATTACGATAGCCTTTGAAAAATCATGTCCTCTTATCACTAATCAAAAGATTCGGAACAAACCTTTTTGGAACTCTGACCTTAAGATATTAAGGAAATCTACTAGGAAACTGAAGAACAAAGCAAAAAAGTCTAAGCAACAGATTGACTGGGATAACTTCTTGTTAGCTCAAAAAGAATATAAAAAAAGTCTAAGATCCGCTCAAAAAGCCGCGTGGTTGAACTTCTGTGAGGAAATCAACAGTCTTTCTGCTTTCGCTGGACTCAATACAGCTTTAGCTAAGAACAGTACGTGTAAACTGGATTCACTTCGTCTACCGGACGGACAGCTTACCTACTCCAACAAGGAAATTGGTGAGCTGCTCCTTTCGGCTCATTTTCCTGGTTGTGATATCGTCAACTCGGATGATGTTGCAGCCGATCTCACTAGGACGTCTGCTGCGAGTCCCGATTGGAGTTTGGCTCACAAGCTGATCAATCATGATGTCTTGCGATGGAGCCTATTTTCCTTTGCATCTTATAAGGCTGGCGGTCCTGATGGTATCTTTCCTGCTGAACTACAGCGGGGTTTTCCTCAAATTCAGGATCATTTGCTTCACCTTTTTCAAGCGTGCATTGCTTTTAGCACTGTTCCAAATTCTTGGAGCAGAAGTAGAGTGGTTTTTATCCCGAAAGCTGGTAAGTCCGATTATACGGATCCTAAGTCCTTTCGGCCTATTAGTCTATCCTCAACTTTTCTTAAAGCTCTAGAAAGAATTGTCGATAGATTCATTAGAGATCATTTTCTAATCACATCCCCACTCAGTAACATGCAGCATGCTTATAGAGTAGGTAAGTCCTGTGAAACCGCCCTACATGAACTTGTAATCAGGATTGAAAAACCCCTTTATAATAAGGAGTTTCTTGTGGGTACTTTCCTGGATATTGCGGGAGCTTTCGATAGCACTTCGTTTGCTACGATCACTAACTGCCTGTATACCAATTTTGGTATTGATCGCACCATTACCCTATGGATTGAATCCATGCTTAAGTCTCGCACTGTGGAGGCGGAGGAGCTGGATGGGGTGTAGTTTCTGTTAAGGTCACCAAAGGCTGTCCTCAGGGAGGTGTGCTCTCACCTCTGCTTTGGCTTTTGGTCATTGACGAATTGCTTGTGAAGCTGCAGCAATCTGGCTACATTGTTCAGAGCTACGCTGATGATCTTGTTCTGACAGTCTCAGGCAAACATCTCAGTATTTTATCCGACCTAACTCAACATGCTTTAACTATTGTGGAGGCATGGTGTGTTGAGAAGGGTCTTCACGTCAACCCTTCTAAAACTGATTTAATTGTCTTTACAAAGAAGAGGAATACTCTTGAATTTTCTGTTCCCTCCCTTTTTGGGAGAACGATCACAAAATGTAACCACGTCAAGGACCTTGGTGTTATCCTGGATAGTAAACTTTCCTGGAAGAATCACCTGGACTACAAGCTTCAAAAAGCTACTGCCATTTTTTGGCAATGTAGAGGAGCCTTTGTGAAATCTTGGGGCTTAAGCTCTAGGATGCTTTGTTTTATCTATAAACCACTGGTCCTACCGCTACTATCGTATGCCTCTATTGTGTGGTGGCCAGTAGTTGACCTGAGGGCTTCTGTAGCCAAGCTTAATGGTCTACAAAATCTTGCTTGTAGAGCCATAACGGGGGCTACATCCTCGACTCCACTTCTTGCTATGGAATCCATTCTTTCCTTGCCTCAGTTACGCACCTTTATTCTAGGAACAGCCTGTTCTGCAGCTTATCGTCTGAGGTGCATTGGGGCATGGAATCTCTTCGGTTCTATCGTGGGACATCGACAAATTTTTAGTAATTATTCTTCATGTTTACCAGAAATCGATATGGTTAACGACAGACTACTACCCGAATCCCATTTCTCAAATCTTTTCTCGGTGGCTTATCCCTCAAGAGATTTGTGGAGTTCGCATGTTTTTCTTAATAAATTAGATGAGTCCATTGTCTTTTATTCCGATGGCTCTCGTTCTAACCTCAGTGCAGGCTTTGGAATCTATTGTCCTTGGACGGATCTGAGACTTTGCGGTAGTCTTGGTTCGCATTGTACCGTTTTTCAGGCGGAACTAATAGCGCTGACACGTAGTGTTATTGAGGCTTTGAATTTTGCTGTTAAAAACAAAAGTATTCTACTGTGTACAGATAGTAAGGCTGTACTTAACTCTTTAAGAAATCCCTTGACTGTTTCTAAACTCGTCAAGGAATGCAAACAATTCATGAACCTTCTTTGTTGTAACAATAAAGTTACGGTCATGTGGGTTCCGGCTCATTTTGACATCATAGGCAATGAGATCGCGGATTGTTTAGCCAAAGCTTGCTCCCAATCAACTTTAATTGGTCCTGAACCAGCTTCTCCTATATCTTTCAACTACCGGAAGAAAGTTATTAAGGATTACGCTTTGAAAGACTTAAAGTCTCAGTGACTTGCGAGTTTTGGTTGTCGTAAGGCGAAGTACTTCATTGGGGAGCCCAATTTGAGGTCCATGAAGTATGCTTTATCTTTAAAAAAGAGCCAGTTAAGAGTCTTGGTAGCGATTCTTACGGGACATGGCCGTTTTAAAGATCATCTACATCGTATGCGTTTAGCTCATGATGTTATTTGCGAGGACTGCCTTGAGGAGGATGACGACTCCCTCCACTTAGTGTGCAGTTGTCTTGCGTTCAGTTCTATACGAGTTCGGGTATTCAAGGTCTTTAGGTCTTTGAATTTAGATCAGTTGTCCTCTCTGCCTTGGTCTAAACTTGTTCAGTTTGCGAAGGCAGAAGTGCGCGTTTGCGAATTGGGATAGAATCCTGGGTTTGCACCATGGGCCTTTGTGGCATTGAGTGCGGAATCCTCGTGGGTTCCGGCCAATTTTAATAATAATAATGTGGCCAAAGCACTATTATAAATTAAACCAAAAATTCCAGGAGATTTATAAGATGTATTTATAGAGATGAACATTTCAACATTATGATATTCCATTTCATGCTTGTAACAATAAAATAATTTTCACACGTGGATATATCTGTTAAATGTCCTTTACAAACTCAATTAATATTTTGCCGTGCATGTATATTCGACGTGCAACCAAAAACGATATTCTTGAATCGATCGGAATTTTTTATTCTTCATCCTTAACTTAACTTAAGTTCACCACTGTTAATTATGCGGAAATCATCAATCTTTAAAATTTCGATTTCAACGAGATTCAGCTATGTGTACGATATTTAAAAATTCCTGGACACTAAACAATATTATTACAACGCAAACTGAAAATTGATTATTTTATTAAACTCAACAGGAATTCCGGAGATCTTAAATTTTGTAATCAAATTTATTAAAACCAAATTACAACCGTACAATTCTGAATTTTTAATTATAATTTTATTTATCGGAATTTAGCAAATTTTGGTTTTTGTCCAACATTAAAATTTGGCGTTTACGAACGTTAAGACTAATATTACGTTACCAAAATTTTGAGAACTGACATCCACAAATAGTTGCTTGTCAAGTTTATCATGCCAAAATTAAAAATATTAATTAATTTAGAAAAATTAAATGATTTATTCGTACAGCTAATTTTCAAATTTTACCAGTTTTGTGAAGTATATGCGTTTAAATTTAAAATTTGTATCAATTAGTATACCTTTCCCCAAAATGTGGTAAAATTGTCATAGCAAAATTGTTCAATACTATTGGTATACAATTAATAAAAGGAACAAATTGCTTCGCTTCTTGCAGCGCTAAAGATCAGTTGTAAAGATATATTTTTACGAATTTCGACACCATTTCATGTAGAACAAGAAGTTGTTCAACATTGCGATAGCCACATTATTCGAAAAAAATATACTGTGCTTTTTGACATAATAGTGTTTCAGTTTATCGAATTAGTTTAATTTGGATTTAGAATCCAGCATTGATTCAATTAAATTTAATTACTTTATTTAATTAAATAAAAAAAATTCACTATACCAAATTTTAGTTGACCTTTTTATGCAAGCACATAGTAAAACACACGGAAAATTGTCTTGTAACAGTGTTAGACCGGTTCCCGTGTGTTTTACTATGTGGATTCTTCACAAGATTAACTAAAATTTGAATCGAGAATTTACATATTTTTTTTTTTTAAATTATCTTTACAAATCAACCCTGTGGTCGGGGGGCACACATGTCTCGTAAACCCAAATTGCACGAACATGTTTTCCAAGAATACCCCCACAGTATCCGTCGCTTGTCGTATGAGGCGACTAAACGGTTGAATCGCTGGGCTGCCGACCCGTATCCGTAAAAAAATCAATTGTTTACAAAGTCCACAAAAAGAAAAATGGATACTGCCAAAAAACACAGGACCCCCTGTGCACGTACCCGGATGCGAGATTATTAATTATACGGTGATGGAAAACAACCAAAATAAATTGATGAATGACAATGTAGTTTTAGAAATAAAAAATATTAAAATTTCTTGATGTTAAATTTTAGTGGATATTTCCAAACACTCATATAGTAAAACACCCGAAAAGTCGTCCTGCATTAATGCAAGACAATGTTCCGTGTGTTGTACCATGTGAGTGCTTGGCAAGGTATCAAACCTTTATAATAATATAAAATTTTATCAGCTGGCAATGCTAAATTATTACCTCCTTGAAGTTATCCCAGGATTTCTCCCAGGGTTTTTTTTAAAATACCTCTGACAACACAAGCGTAAATAATCCATCCCAGACTTTTTAAAAATACATATAAAATTTATATAGTTCTTTCATCCCAGACTTTTTAATATGTAAAATTAATTTGGTGGAAAATAAATTCTTCTGTGAAAGTCGTTTGAAGGACGGCTATTTACTCTTTGCGATTAGTTTATGGATCCTGTTAAATGTGCCGCCTTTGCCCGCTT
Organism: Tipula unca; assembly: GCA_951394425.1. Lineage (NCBI taxonomy): Eukaryota > Metazoa > Arthropoda > Insecta > Diptera > Tipulidae > Tipula > Tipula unca. Next base: position 136,321,899 of record OX596381.1, read on the forward strand.
TTCTAAGAAAGCTAGAGCCGACAAAAACATTTCAGAACTTGTTGGGCACCACTGTGCCAGCGTTGATATTTTTTTGACCGTTGGAATTCCCGCAATATAAATAAATGTGGCACCTTTGACAACTTTTCAATGTAAAGTAAAATTGAAACAAAAAATCGTATGGCTTGCGGTAATCGGCAGGAGGTTTGTATAAAATCCCACGTGAAACGAAAATAGTATCATGATGGCGTGTTTAAAATAAGCTTAAAGGACATTAATTGCTTTAATTAATTCAAGTATTCTATTTCATTTCTCAACAGTTGAAGAGGAGCGCACATCATCTCGTACCGAAAAATTAAATGACATTATTTTATTTATCTAATTTCTCGTTGTAAGTTTAAAAAAAAAGATTTTTATTTATATTAGATTACGTTTTATACAGAAACTTGGAAAAAAACGAAAAAACGGCAACAACAAAAAAAACTTATCCTAATTTCATTTTAAGTTGATTAAGTTGAATTATATTTATCTATTTTAACTAGAAAAACAATAGAAAATTCAATGTCTTATTTTGTTGTTGTTGTAAAAATACTTTATTTTTTAATTAAAAACATAAAATACACACACGAGCAACACAAACAAAAAAAAACAAATCGAATCAATAACAAAATGTTTATTGTGTTAAGATTATAAAATCTATTTGAGGTTATGGTGTTTAGTTTTTTTTTTAAAGAAATGGTATTTAAGCTGTATACATAATTCGACGAATTTCAGAATTATTGGTTATAGCTAATACGTATTTATTGTGTACAGGCATAGGAATTAATATAATACATATTTCTACAAAAATCGATTTATCCGTTCTTGAGCGACCGTCATGTATACATAAAAATGGTTTTCTTCCAGCTATAAATATTCATGTTATATTCGTATATGTATATATACATGTATGGCTAGTAATTAAATCTTAAGGTACCTTTTTTTTTAAATATATGTATGTATGTATGTATGTAGGCAAACAAAAAATAAATGAAAGATTAATAGAATTTTAATTAATATTCTCAAGTCATATAAAATAGAATAAATTATTACTTTCCTAAGAAAATTTGATATGAGAAAATTTCCTTTCATCACATCATAATCATATTCAACAAAATATTTATTATTATTATGCAGGATAATAAAAATAATAGGAAAATATTATCTGGATAAAGAATACAGGAGATAGAAATAGACGAGAGATGATATATATATATATATATATATATTATATTGTCTTTGAAATACATACGTATACAGTCCAATATAGTTATAAATAATATTCTTATTAACGCACTGTATATATAAATAAATAAACGTGTTATATGTAATAAATAATTCATTAAATATATATTTATATATATTGTATATAATAATACGGATAAAACTTAAAATATATTTTTTAATTTTGGGTATGTGTGTGTGTGTGTTTGCTAATCTTAAGACCACAGGATGTAGACAATTTTTCATTTTTTTTTGTCTACTCGTCTAGATGGTGAAATAAATTTAAAACCGGAACACATCAACTTAGTCAGATTGATGAAACACTACTAAAATTGGTGAAAAAACTCATCCCATTTACTAAAATTAACATAATTGATAACAAATGTTATCACTTGGAGGGGACATTTTTAAATAATCATTGATACAAAATTTATCATATCAATCACAAATTTGTATATCGAAGTATCATTATTTTGTGAATTTGATAACAACAATTTTTATATGCCGGTTACGTTGTTTATACTAATAAAATCCATTTTGTAAAAATTAGATAAATTAGTTTTCCTGGTGTAACAAATGTTAATAAGAATACAATAAGCTTATCAATACGACACAGCAATTTAAACGATATTAACAAATTAGTTTTGGATCTGATACCAAAATTGAATTTAATAAAATAAAATTTGATAAAATCAGTAACATCCATAATTAAAAACCAAATTCAAAACGAGCTGGATTCGACAAATTTTAATGGGATAATTTTTTGATGATACATTAGATGTAACAGGAAAATCTCAGCTCGCGTTAGTGCTTTGATATTTAGATACAAATGGCAATGTGCTGGAGAGATTCTTAGATTTTGTAGATGTTTCTGCCGATCGAAGTGCGAATGAACTTTCAAAAATTATATTCGACGTTTTAACAAACCATAAAATCGGGGCAAAACTAGTGTGCCAAAGTTACGATGGTGGTCCGGTTATGTTTGGGAGTACCAAAGGACTGCAATCCAAAATTAGAGGGAAGTGTATGCATCAGCAATATTTATTCATTGTTTTGCGCACAAATTAAACTTAGTTCTGTCGCAATCATGTATAGTAAGATTGTCGAGCGAAAATCATTTTTTCTAGTTTATATGGATTTGCGGTGTTTTTTAATCATTCTTCAAAACGGAGTTTTGCTTTTGATGAAATTGATAAAAGAAAATTTCCATCGACTTTACTAACAAGATGGGAGTTTAATGGCAGGATAGTATTAATGTTAAAAAGATCCTTAAATGATTTAAGAGTTCTTTTAAAAAAAATACTGGATGATGATATTGCAAAATGGGACTCGGAGACAATAAATAACGCTCGAGGGTATTTACTTTTATTGAAAATGATATTGTTACGATCGAGACGTACGATCGAGTCACCTTTGTGGCACAGGGTGTTTCCAATTATTGAAATTTTACTCAACACTCGTATAGATAATGGAACTCTAAGAAACAAATTGTTCTACGAAACTATCAAATTCGTTACCGTTTAGCCGTTATAACAACAACGACCACCAGTAGTCAGCGCCAATGAAGCGCGTGACATATTCCGCAGCCCACCATTGAATACGATCGATGAACGCTTAGCACGACTAGAAAACATGTTAAGAACACTTACCATGCGAAATCGTAGTCGCTCTGGTGGTCGTCAAAATTCTAATCGTCGACGTTCTCGTAAAAATTTTAATCGCACCAGGTCAAATACCAAACATACAGACGGTGTATGCTGTTATCACAACACCTTCGTTGCATTCAGACAATCTACATCGGCAATGGACATAGCAAATACAAAAAACGATTAGACACTGCGGTGGAGTCGGCGAAAATCACAACGCCACGATACAACACTCTTCATACATGACAAAGCAAACCACCTGACATTCCTTATAGACACGGGAGCTGACCTGTCGGTGCTCACTGCTCCCTGTCAAACATTTTATAAAGCTCAATTCAAGCTTTACAAAATCAGATCTAGTACTATCAGCCGCCAATGGCATAGTTATACAAACCTACGGCACAAAATTGTTTCAGGTAGTCATCGGTCTCAGACGAAAATTCACTCACGCTTTTATCTTAGCGAACGTGAATCGACCGGTATTTGGCGCTGATTTCATAAGTAAATTCCAGCTACTTGTCGATCTTAGCCGAAAACGGCTGATTGATTCAGCGACTCAGCTGTCAATCCATGCCACATCGGTACTTATAAACACACCTACACCGATTCATTTCACTATTGACAACGGCTATGGCACGCTACTAAAGAAGTTTCCTTCCATAAGAGCGGAGCCAAATTAAAATTTACATGTCAAACATAACGTGGTACATCATATTATTACAGAACGACTTCTTCCAGTATCAAGACCACGTCGACTAGATCCGGTGCGTCACAAAGCAGCATTCACTGAATTCCAACAAATGGTGGAATTAGGAATCTGCCGACCATCATCGTCACCACTTTCTTGTCCATTACATATTGGAGACCATGTGGGGACTATCGTAGACTCAATACGGTCACAACACCTGACCGCTATCCGATAACCCACATTCAAAACTTCTCCATGCACTTGCATGGTTGCAAAGTTGTCTCCAAACTTGATCTCATCTTGTGGCATCTCAAACTGAGGAGCAACACAAACTCCATCTGGAAACACTTTTCCAACGACTTATCGAGTTTGATGTTCACATCAAGAGCTCAAAATGCGTCTTCCGCGCGGATCCACTCTTGATTTCCTCAGCCACAAAATCACCGCTAATGGCATCCTTCCTTCGGAAGAACGAATTATTGCCATTAAAGAATTCGCAGCTCCCACAAAAATCAAGCGCATTCAGCAATTCATCGGCATGGTCAATTACTACTAATTCATTCCAAAACTTGCTGAAACACTCGCTCCAATTCACTCACACTTGGCCGATCTACTCAAGAAGCCCAAGACTCCCAAGAATTTTTCTTGGCCAGAAGAATGCAACACTGCATTCAACAAACTAAAAACTGAATTGGAGAACGTCACTTTATTAACACATCCACTGGAAAACGTAAAATTCAGTGTGACGACTGATGCATCGAACACAGCTGTTGGAGCTGTCCTGCAACAGTATAATATCGATTGTTGGGAATCATTGGGATTCTTCTCAAAGTAACTCTCGGATGCTGAAAAGAAATATTCAACATTCGGCAGGGAATTACTCGCGATTTATCTGACAATCAAACATTTCAGAGATTTTGTTGAGGGTCGGGACTTCACAATTTACACCGACCACAAACCTCTGACTGCAAAGTTTAATTCAGTCTAAAACTGAACGAAATCCAAGGCAATCTGGCCACTTGGATTACATAAGTCAAGTTATCACGAACATTCAGCATGTTCAAGGAAAAGACAACGTTGTAGCTGATACACTATCACGCACAACGGATTCGGAAACTGCGGAAGTTGAGATTCACTTCGACTATCAAACAATCATCAAATCACAAAAAGCAGACTTAGAACTTCAGAATTTACTTTCTGGTTCCGAACGTCACGCTAGTTAAAACATGAAACTAGAGCTTTTTAAATTACACATTTACTGCGAAACATCAACGGGCAACAATCGCCCATATAGATCGCAGAGCTTTTACGCCGCACAGTTTTTGACACACTGCACAACATTTCACATCCTGGTGTTCGTGCCGCTGATAAATTGATTACTGCTCGATATTTCAGGCCAAGCATAAAGAAAGACGTGTCCCAATGGGCCCAATCTTGTTTAAGCTGCCATAGATCGAAATTTCAAAGGCATACAAAATCGCTTATTGGACGATTCAATATTCCAACTGGTAGATTTGACCATATCCATATAGATATCGTGGAACTATTTCCACCATCTAATGGATACTCATACATTCTAACTTGTGTCGATCGATTCACTCGCTGGCCCGAAGCATACTGCATGACAAATTTTGCTTAAACCACTTTAAATTGCGTAACAAATCTAAGTTGAAATGCTATTAAAATGATAATTAAAATTTGATTCAAGCCCATACTAGAATTTTCGGTGTAATTTTACTTAAGAAAATTCACTCAACATAGTTCAAAAGCTATTTAAATGCAAATACGATTAAACATAATTTAAAATTTTTAAAACTCAACTTTGTTTCATATTCCGCTGAAATATTAATTTAGATCACTTATAATTTAACTAAAGATTTGGTTTCAAATTTACTTAAATTTCGCTCTAAAGTGGAATTTAAACTTGTCTTAAACTCTTATACCTTAAATCATAAATCGAAATCCATACGGAATTTTAAATAACACAAAATATTATTTTCAACTTAATTTTTAATATTTAACGAAATTTACAATTTAAAATGATTGTTAAAATATTATTATTAATTTTAATTAATTATTTTCTTATGTGTTAGACAATTCATCTAAAAAACCATTAAGGATTTTCGCTCAAATCCATTCTACGATTCTATTCTGAAAATTCACTTAAGCAAACCCACTCAAAAGTCTTGCGAATTCAAATATGAGTAAATATTTATAATTTAAATTGCACTCAAATAATTTATAAATCGCGATTAAATTTTACTCAACTTCGTAGTACACATTGTACCCTAACTTTAACTTAAAAAGTTCCACTCAAAATATATAATTCAAATTTTATTCAATGTTTGAGTTTTAATTAATATTTAAATTGCACTCAAATTTGGTTGAAATCTATCCGTTAAAAGTCTGTTAAACGGGGTTTGTTTAAAATTTAACTCAACTCCATAGTACAAATCTTCTTTGAATTTCACTCAAAAAAATCCACTCAAAATTATAATTTAATATCTAATTCAAATAAGTATAAATAAATTAAATTTGGAAACGTGGGCATTTTTACCCCCACTTTCGATTCAAACCAATGTTGTTTGTTTGCTATATTTGCTCGGTATATCTCTTTCCATGCACTATAGGTATTCTGGGCAACCATTATAGAGAAAATGTACAGGCTCATGTGCATCTAGCCCTTGACACGATATATATATCGCTGTTGCTTAGGGGATCCTCATTGATTTCCTAATATATTTTAATATTTTGAAGCAAATTTAAAAGTTCAGCAGTATTGACTAACATCAAGCTTTAGATGCTTTCGATTTTATTTACCTAAGTTTATGTCATTGACGTTAGTTCATAAAATTATTTATTTGATCTTTCCAATCCATTCCACTTTCAATATGATTTTTAAATTAGTTTATGTCTAACTCATTCCAAATTTAAAATGTATTTAAGGGATTCCTTAACATTTAAGATTGTGCAATGAATCTTGATTTTAGTTAGAACCGTTCCCTCTTATCTTTTATATTATCTGGTCTAGCCAAACTAGGACTGGAGTTCTTTTATAAAATAGCAATTCCTTAGTTAAGCCATATGACAAATACTAATTTGACCGCCTCAGTTTTATTTATATGTCTCCTATAGTTGTGAAATCCAAAAAATATATTACTGATTAAAAGATTACAAAGTATACATAAATTTAAATTTCTTAAAGGCAGATTATGAAAATATTATAATTTAGAACTTTTCTAACCTAACCTTAATTGAAAAGAGATTATAATGAATTGAAAAAAATTCTAATACTGTCCCACACGAATCACTCTATCAAACTTCTACATTATCGAAATAAAATTATTATTAAAATTTTGTCTACGGGTTATCGACACGTCAACGTAGAAATTAATAGATGACGCGTAAATGCCCATCCCTGGTTTTAATCATAAAAATGTATAACAAGTTAAATAAATTGTTAAATTATCTAACAAATAAATAAACTAATTTGCAAACTATGTGAAAAACAGTTTATACATCAAATATAATATTTTAAAAATAAAAATTGATAAACAATTGATCACAATACTTTTAAGACGATTCAATTTTTTATTAAATTTATAAAAAGAATTTATACGAAGATGATAAATCCAAATTTATCAATTAAACAAAATTTATTTTTTTCAGTGTATCTTGATGATGCTTTTACATACTACGTAGTAGCTTTGGGTATTTATATATAGAGTGATTACCAAAATAAAATAAAAGTTACAATGTTACCTCGCTCGAATTGTAAAGCGCGACAATCGACTATAGAATTGTACATAGTAGAATGAAATTAAAAAAACAAAAGCTATACAAACAAAGTTTTTATCTTTTGTTTTTTAAATTTTGTTTTTATTTTCAGTTTTTTAATATTTTTTTATTATGTACCAATTTTTTATTCCGTTTAAGGTGAGCGATTGCGTTGCTTCGAATCCAAAATTTGGTTAGGAATATTTGAGTAAATTACGCTGGTTCTATAACAAATTTTGTATTAAAGAAACAAAATTAAATACACAAAACTGCAAGAGTTTAAACCTCAAATATATTATAATCAACAACACTAAAGTTGTTATTCAGAATTTTGGTGAAGATTAGAATGGTAGAACTGTTGGCACTGTATGTAGTTAAACTTTGTTCTGAGATCTGCGCAGATTTAATCAATCGAAATATTTACAATTAATTAATTTTGATTTTATTTAAAAAATTATGCAAAATCCAAAAAAAATATATGCCAAATTTTAATAAAATATTTAAAATAAACCGAAAATGTTGATATTACATACTGATACATACAGATTTTGTGCAGAAGGGTTCAATTTATTTAAGGAAAATTTCCTCCATAATTTTTATTTCATCCCTTGCTGTTGTACTGTTTGTGTTTTCAGTCCCACAAAGAGCGCCTTTCTTCCACAAATTTAATTTTTCAAAATCCATTTTTTACTGTAAATAATTTGGCTAGCCTTTGCAGTCGTGTCTCCCTCGAAAAAAGGCATAGCTTTTATAATTAAAAATACTTTTATTAACTATAAATAAGCTCCAGTTTGTTTGAAGTGGTCAATTTCTCTTTTTCCAGAATTTATTAACCAAATTGTTGCTCTTTTTGAGAAATTAGCCCTTTCCAAAATGCACAGTAATCTATTTTGAATGGGAGACGTCTTCCAAAAATGTTCCGATAATTCAAACGAACAACTGACCAAAAAACAAAATATTTTGTTGGTATTGAAATCCAGTTCAAATTCGGAGGGTTCGTTTGAATTAGATGAGCTTTTAGTTTTTGATGATTTCGTACACATTCTTACAAATTCATAAAAAGAAATGTTCTTAAGAATTCATATCAAATGTAACCACAGCCTCATTCTAAAAGTACTAGGGAAAGGGTATTTGGACACACTTGAGAAATCTTATGACCTCTTTTAAACTACAGTTTACTACTACTACATTTTAATGATGTACATATGTATAAATACATTTTGAATAGATGACTATAGCTAGGTTTCGTTTTAATAGATGACATTTTAATTTTTTCGAAATAAATTCATGTAGAAAGCAGGTAAATAAGAAAACAGCATGAATTTTATTACTCCAGAATCGATCTCTATATATTTGCTTCCAAGTTCCAACGAAGCGCAGTAAGCAGCAATATAATGAAAATATCAAAAAATATAATTTTAATGACTGTGATTTGAAATAAGGAAACTAACTAAACAAATAAGACGGGTACACGTTTTTTATTCTAAAGAAAGAGCCTCTTTTTCTTTTTATCCGGAATGTCCAACCAAGCCAACTTCGCTTTACTTTCTTATTATAAACACGGCCTATAAAAGGTTTTTTCAATTGGTTTCAACATGAGTACGGTGCTAGATACCTTAAATTGCTTCCTGAGGTTTTTATTTTATTCATGAAATGCGCTGTTTTATAGATTTGGGCATTATCCGTTCCGAAATAAATCAAACTCTACCTCTATAGTTCAAACTCTAATTCAAGTAAATTTTGCAAACTTTTCTTCAATAAGTCTCGCTGAAAATTAATGAACTGAGTTCTATTTTGTAATGGATAACGCACAAATACACAAAACTGCGCAGATCAAGGAAGCACCTCAGAAAACGGTTTAAGGTTCCTACCGCCGTACTCTTTCATGTTGAACGTTGAACCCAATTGAACAAGCCTTTTCAAAAATGAAAGCAATGGCTAGAAATTTATTGGGTTCAACGAGAGAACAGAATTTGGGTGATAGTTGTAACGGCTAGTGTGAATTCAGTGCCATCAACGGACTCTTCGAGTTTCATAATGAACCTTTATGTTTAAACTTTACCGGTCGGTACGGTTTTATAGATAATTTTTGCAATAAGTCAAAATGTTTATTATGAAGGAACTTGGTAATTTCTTACCCGATTATGATGAAATTCAGCATGTACGATGAAATTGGGATTATAATAATTAAATAATATAATTTGTATACATGAAGTTCTGGAATATCACCAATCACTAAAGAACATTGTAATTTCTTAGTCGATTTTAGAGAAATTCGAAATGTGCACTGCCAAAAGGAATCTATGATTTTTACATGGAGTTCTGGAATATGGGCAGTCAAAAAGGAACTTGGTTATTTCACAACCGATTATGATGAACGATATGAAGTCTTTTAAGAAACACCTGAGTACCTTCGAACATGCCGAATTTCATTATAACCGGTTAAGAATTCTATTATAACCGGTTAACAAAGTTCTTTCTAACTGCCCATATTCCAGAACTTGTAAAAATTATTTTAGAATTCCACTTGCATCGTACATGTCATAATCGGTTAAGAAATAACAAAGTTCCTTCTTAATAGGCCATATTTCAGAACTACATATGTGAAAATTATTTTAGAATCCCGTTTTCATCATTCTTGCTGAATTTTATCTCTATCGGTTAGCTCGTTTTGCCGAAAAATTTTGAAAATTGTCCCCTGCATTTTGTAAACAGTTCATTGAGGTGCAAAAACAAAAACAATGGTAACAAAATAACCAAAATTACAATAGACAACAGTTTTATTGTGTTTTTAATTACGGAAAAGTCTTGGTTTTATACATTTTTTATGGTAAAAAACATCAGCAACTGAAAATCTGCAAATAGCGAAATAACAAATGAAAAAATGAATCCTCCTGTCAGATAGATAAGGGTTAATCTTGTATTGTTAATACCAATTAAAAATTAATTGTGTCCAATTTTATATTACTTAAAATAGCTATGTTACTGTTGATTACAGATTATCCTTCATAAATCTCAAGTGTTAGATTCAAAGGCGATCAACTTAATATAAAAGGTTTCATTGGATTTGTAATTAGTATCATTCTAATTGAATAAAGTTTCATTCCAATTGAAAATGGTTTCATTCTATTTAGAAATGGTTTCGTTTTATTTGAAAAAGGTTTCTGTTAATTTATAAAAGTTTCATTCAACTTGATCATTCAATATGCGTGAAATCGTTTCACTTCCAAACTTCATTTAACTACTTGCTTTATTTTTCTACAAGAACGTACATAGAAATGTATATTTCGAAAGTCCTAGATAGTTCCGAAGTTAAATTTCCAAAGATTTTAAAATCAAAATACATAACACTCTCACTGATGCAGGTATTTTGTACAACAACAAAACGCTGTGTAAAACAAATATCGCACATTCACACGGGTCCTGTCTGTGTGATAAAAAATCTAATTCGTCTACCTTAGTTTTAAAATTGGTCTGTTGTTGTTTTTGTATACATAAGAGAGAAAAGAAATAAAGTTCAAATGATACTCAAAACAAAATATTTCAGCGAAAAATCTTACTGTATAGTTCCATACATTGCAACCTAAATATACTATGCACAAAAAATTAGAAAAACATTCAAACTCGTGTATGTAACGCTATCTATTGAGGTAAGATTGTAATTGCGCATGATTTCTCTATTTATATATACTCAAAGGTAGTAGAAATATAGGGAAGATAATACAAAATCTGGACCAAAAACAACTCTCTGTGATCAATCAATTTCACGTTGTACTCGTATACAATTTATATAGGTTGTCGAGGGCATCGAAATACTTTTATTATTTTGTAAATTGCCTGTAGTACTAAAAATTAAATTGAATCATTGAGAATCACTCAGAAACAGGATTTTTATTTTTGTTTTTTCTCAAATATAAATTTACAAGAAAAAAAAATACCTGAAAGCTCAAAGCATGTTTGTTATATTATTAAGTTTCATGATATTTGAAATTTAAATCAAATGTATATCACCTGGATTTCTATTCAATGTATTTGATTTAAATTAATTGAATTGGTTTTTAGTGTATATACATTACGATACGTATATGTACATGCAGATTTTTCTTTCACATAATATGTATGTAATCCTGAATTTTCTTTTTCAACATTTTTTGTTTTGTTTTTTGTTCTCTATTTTTCAGGATAACAAAAGACTATATACATAAATTCAATTTATTTAACTTTACTTTGCTATTTATTTATATACTTTTAGTGTGCAAAATATTTGTTAACTAAACGACATACATATATACAGCCCACTTATATTGTGTAAGTCTCGATTGATTTTGGAGTTGTAAAAGGTATTAAGAAAAATTGTACAAAACAAAAAATGTAAGACAAATGGTTTCAAATAAATTCTCTGAATGGAACCGGATTTCATGAACAGATTATGTACATATCCGAAAATGTCTCGATTTAAATTATTCATTCGACATAAATGATTTTATGAAGTTGAAAATTAAGTCGTATATACGATAAAAATATTAAATTCAATCTGAACAATATATGTACATATGTGTACATAAAAAAAAGACAACTTTTATGGTGCACGATACATAAAAATGAAAATAGATAAAAAAAAAACCGATAATTTTATATCTATATACACACATAGTTATATATGAATTATATTATCATAAACCAAACTAATAAAAATATTACATCGAATCGATTCGAATCATAAAAACATATATAAATAAATAAAATAATAATTTGCCAATAATGTGAATTTAATATTAACAATAATATTTTTATTTAACATTGGCAATAATATCGATTAAAATCCACCATGCATTTACACTTACAACACCCAACAACCGTGTACCGTCACATTCCATAATATATCGGCGAACCATTAAACGATAAAACATATAGAATTATTTATACAAAAATTTGATAACAATTCAAGGTACTTACAATTTGTGTGTGTGTGTGTAAGTGTATATATAAACATAAAATCTATTAACTAGAAAATAACAAATTTTTATTTTTGTCGGTGTGTGTGTGTGTATGTTGTATTATATTTTATCATGGGGAGAAAAATCTGGAAAAACAACCGTAAAACCTCGAAAAATCGGAAAAAAGAATGTAACTTGTACATACATATAATCATAATCATTATTATAACCATAAAAATAATGTTTGTGATGGCTGTTGATTGAATAAAAAAAAGAAACGAAAACGAAAACCGCTTGAAACAGGAAAATTTTTTGGTGTGTTGATAAGGAGAACAATTTTTACAATGTGCCGTAAAAATTCTAAAACTGAATGAGAAGCTTGCAAAATGCTAATCATATTGGTTATTTGGAGATTAAATGAAATCTTATATGTATACAAAAAACGGCAGTAGCGGTATGAAATGTTCCAAAAATCCAGCCATTATACTTTCCGATAAAATCGAAAATAGGGTAGGGCTCAACACAAATTTTCTACAATAATAAAACGTTTTTAAGCTTTTTGGAAATGTATGTGAAGTACTGTTGTAGCACGAAGTTTTTAATTTCGAAGTGTTCATAGTTTTTAAGTTATTTTCAGTTCCAAATTCTTGAATTCTTAAATTAAATGATATCTTTTGTTCATTTTTTAATTTTCTGTATTTTCTTACTTGACAAACTGGAGCCCTACTAAACTCAATTCGCCTACTATTTTCGACGGATTTCGTTTTTTAATAATAAGCAAAGTAATAAAAGGAAAATAATATTAAAAATTTAAACTATAGTTCAATCTATGATTTGTTTGAAATAAATCAACTTATTTGACTAATTCAATATGGCGTCCTGAAATAAGTCATTTGCCGTACTATTTCCAAACCGAGACTTATTTTAACATATAACCTCTCATTTGATATAATTGACAGTTCATTTGAAAGGCTTTTCGTGAGCAAGCTTATTGTAGACTTTGAAAAAAGCCAGTCTACACAAAATAAGTCGTGAATGGAAGCACATTCATATACTATTGTTGACCTTTTCCTTCCTTTGCTTACTTTTGCAAAATGATAACCGTCGAAAATAGTAGGAAAATTGCATAGTAGATCCCCAGAAGATCTGAGATTATTATCGAGTGATAAATGAGTATCACTTTTCAGTTAGCTTGGCCAAAATAAGGGTTGCCAGATGTCTCGTTTTGAAAAAAACTGTCCTTTGGAACAATTTGTTCTTTGCAAATAAGTTCTTTTCTGTTCTTCTTTCAGCCATTTGACAACTAAACTACGCTAATTTAAAAAAACTATCTATTATTTTTGTAAAATATGTTCCCAAAAACTATAAAAGAAAAAAAAAATTCTACAATAATGAATGGTTTCTTGAACTTTCTAACCGAAAAATTCGATACACATTAAAACAAGTACAGAAACTGAGTCATAATATTTGGGCGTGTGCTCCTACATCTCATGAGTACCATTTAGGATAACTATACCCGGAAGAAGGCATAAACAAATCTAAAACATTTATTTTTTAAGCCGATAACAGAGTTGCAACCCCTCACAACTGGCGGGCCTCGAGCATTTTGACTTTTTGAAGCAGTGTTCATATGGGAAACAAGTAAATCCTTAGAAAATTCGTTTTTTTGGGATTTCGTTGAAATTAAGTAATTTCTTGCAACCTTCCAAAATCTTCAGTACCTAATCCAGGCCTGATCGTGGCTCTGCAAGCCATTATTTTTTATAATTGTTTAATTTAGATTCTTGTAAATTGTATTTGCCTGTCCTTTTCTGGGTCAATAATACCAAAATCGTTCATTTTTACTCGCGTGAATATCCGGTAGCTTTACCAAGATGAAAATATGAAAATGGTGTTTCCAATGACGGGGCTCAATAAATGATGAAGAAAAGAAAACTTGGCAATCAAGTCTTATTGGCCATTCAACACTCGAATAAATATGAAGCATCTGATAAACCTTACTGTAGTTAGGGCCCTTCCAAATTATGTAGGGTTGTCAATATTGGATATTGCATTGATAGTTTATTGATTTTTAAATTTGATTTTAGTTATGTGAAATGATTTTTATTTATTTATTTACAAAAATACCGCCTTTTTCATTTAAAAACAAAATACTCTTTTTTTTAGATGAATATCCCCATTTGTTCTTTTCCCATTGTGGACATCATAGCCACCTTCAAGGCTCTAAACCTTTCATCCACCACTCGTATCGCACTGACCCTAGTATAGAAATTTGGTCCCCGTAATTTAAACCTAGTTCACAAAGTTACTGTAGGAGTTGTCTACATTATCGACATTGTATACGTTGTCGATGGGTTGTTGACACGTCGACGTTGAAAATAATTACGCGTAAATGCTCATCCCTGGTCATCTATGATTTTCTACGTCGACGTGTTGACGTGTCGTAAAACCCTAGACAGCGTCGATAATGTAGACAATTCCTAGGGTGATGTTGTAAATTGATTTTAAACCGAACCAAATTTTTTGAGAATTGTCGTTTTAAAATATTATATTTCCATAATTCTTTTCTAGAAATTAAGAATTTCAATATTCACAAAATTAGTTTAATCTGTTACATTTTCAGTTCTGACTATATTTCATATTAAGGAAATATAAATTATAATTATTTATCAATTTCTAACAGTGCTTTGCACAATTTGCATAATGTCATTAATTTAAAAAATATGCAAACTAGTTTTTATACTAAACTTTTTAGTCTCTGGACTCTGTTTGTAATTGTATGAGTTATTAAACAGCGTGTTTAAATTCGGTTGTAAAATCAAAATTTAATACATCTCGGTCCTTCGTAAGATGAATTTGGGATCCGGAAGGCTATAAGAGCTACCAAGTTATTAAAAAACCAAACTGTTCAGAAAATCAGAACTTGCCAGCTAAAAATATGCCAGACTGCTGTATGATCAAGTTTTGAGAACATTTAGTAGATGTGTTTTAAGGGATGACAAAACATACATAAAATTAATTTCAAACAGTTAGCGAATAAAAAATTGAACCTTGCCAAAAATGCAACGCTCTCGCTAAATATAAGCACTTTAAATTAGATACATTTGGAAAAAGAATTATGATTTGATAAGCGATTTCCAGTTGTGGACTCAAGAGCAGATTATGTCACATCCTCCACACTGATGCCGAATGTATACCGGGTGTTTTTTTTAAACTGAGACGATCAAATATCTCGAAAAATAGCCACTCTACGAAAAAAATCCCCCGCTTTGTAGGTGGGGCGGGGGTAACTTTTAAACTAAGATAGGA
This sequence comes from Tipula unca, assembly GCA_951394425.1. Taxonomy (NCBI): domain Eukaryota; kingdom Metazoa; phylum Arthropoda; class Insecta; order Diptera; family Tipulidae; genus Tipula; species Tipula unca. Next base: position 136,337,498 of record OX596381.1, read on the forward strand.
AGCCATATTTTTTATTGCAGATACGGATTCTACGACTAAAAGTACGTATGATTTGAATAAAATATTTTGTTCGGTTCATGATAGATGGCGTTGCAATCGACGAAATTCAATTTTTTCAATTTCTCCTTCTTAGAACACACGCATTCGATTCTGCAATACGTTTGAAATAAAAAACATCACGTTTTCATTGGAAATACTCGAAATTCGTCATCAAAACAATTTATTCAGTTTTGTAAATCTAAATAAGTGTTCAAAATGATGGCCTGAATTTTGTATTTTTGAAATATTTTGAAATTATATAGTTAATTAGACATTTTAAAGATTAAGGCCAACCTGAACTTTTGCATCTTTCACATTATTTCCCATAGTAAATTTTTCAATTTGATGTAATTTTGAATAATTCTGTATTCGAAAATGCGTCATACAAAAATTCTGACCACAGGCATGGAAAATGTCAAAGAGTTGTTCTTTAACCTGAAATCAAAACTAGCCTTGACATTTTAAATATTAAGGCCAACCTGAACTTTTGCATCTTTCACATTATTTCCCATAGTAAATTTTTCAATTTGATGTAAATTTGAATAATTCCGTACTCGAAAATGCGTCAAGGAAAAATTCTGATCACATGATGTCATTTAATTCCATAGTAGTTTATTACTTTGAGTTATATTTGATTAATGATATTATACTATGATTATTACAATATTTTAATTTTAATTTTAATTTAAAATACATATTAAGAAATATTTTGAAGTTTTTTATTTATTTCATGATATGTTTATTATTATCTAATACACAATTCATTGTTTCAGTACAAACAACAAATTATCCAAGAAACAAACCACTAGAGCTCCCAGTGTCATTTTCGTGCTAACTTATCGTGCTAACTTCCCACCGATAATTTTATATCTCATCCATGTATCAAATTCACTCTACAAAAATTGGATCACAGTAGTTTTGAAATAGTTCAACAAATCACTAGTCTAGCGGTTGTCTACATTATCGACGTTGTCTACATTGTTGTCATTGTCGACGTTGAAATTAATAGATGACGCGTAAATGCCCATCCCTGCTAACCATGACTTTGATAAACTAACTTCTTAGGATAAATTAGGAGACAATGGGCGCTTTCAATTCCACCAACAGTTGGCAACATGTTTAGTAAATTTAACATGATAAGTTTTGAATACATTCGTTTTATCGAAAATTTCATGGCAAAGTGATAGATTATATGTCATTTGTTCCATCAGTAAATTTTCGATGCCAACATGTTGGGAGAACTGAAAGAGCCCAATAATGCAAGTGCCGCTTGAAATTCAAAAAAGTGTTGCATGCATCTGAATACGTTGTGGTCTGATGGATTACTTTTCATTTGAGCGTAAATTCAAAATTTTATTGTGTAGTTTTCATAAAACTAAATAACCAACGTTTTGTATAACAAAATTCGACACTATCGTTCGGTATACCGAGATTTCAATGTTTGGTATACTGGTATTGCAAGCCCTAACATTACCGATACATTTGATAAAAAATGAAGATCAAAGTTGAAAGGCACTGAGACACTTTTATAATTTTCCCAACAGAAAAATTTTGAAAACGTTAAATCCATCTGGCCCTCCACATATCCCAAATTTATAAAAGAATTCATACCCTGCATAAATGATAAATTATAAGTGACAGTTACTCGAATTTCCGAGTAGTGGCCGTCCCGTTGAGATGAAAACTTGGGGATAATATTCATAAAATACAAATATACTGCCATCTATGAATCAATAGATTAACTATATAAATAGCAAATCGTAAATTTCGATCCGCGGCTTACTCGACTAGATAGTTATATATGTATAAATCAGCAAGATAAAGTTAATACGTCAAAATTCATAAAATAATTTATGAAATTGATAAAATTCAGTTTTGTTAAATTTGAACCGTTAAATGTTGTACTTTAATTAAATTTTTGCTAATAAAAAAATATATATTAGTTCTGTATAAAGCGTTATATTTATGTACACATATAGTTGTTCATCCAATAAATGTGGTAAAATAGACTGCAAAAAATGCCCATCATAAATATTTCGTTTTTATTTACTCATTCATCACCTGAAATAAATTTTATCCAATTTTTCTAATACAAAAAAATGTACATTTTCAGACATACAAGCAAAAAATAAAAAATAAAAAATTGGATAAAACCCACTATAGATAGATAGATACATATAGATTGAATAATGTTGGTTGATGATGATCATGGTTGGATGACGATTTAATATTAAAGTTCGGATTTTTTTATTGTATCTGTGTATGTATGTATGTATACAAAATTGAAAAATTCAACATTAAAATAAAATGACTAAAAATTCATTCGGGTTTATTGTGGAACTATATATATGTACATACTTTTCTGTAGTTTGGGAATATAAAAGCTTTGCAACATACATATAAATTTATATAACCGAAATCCACTCATATACCGGTTGATTGATAGTTGAATATGTTATTGGGTCAAAAAAATTCAAGTATTTTTTTTCAATTTGTCATTTCGGGATAATCATATAGCTTATCTAAACTGATTTATTTGGTTAGTATTTGTAAAATATATATACACGTGTACGTGTATTAGAGAATACCTTATTTTTGTCGTATTAAGATGCGGTCGCGCTTAACAGTATTGCTTACCTGTAAAAATAAAGAAAACATAATTTATTAATTATTTAATAATATTTTAAAAATTATAAACAAAAATAAATTAGTACGAGGCCACGTTCTTGTCTCAACGGGCAATAAATACATATCGTTCATCATTTTTAATAAAAAAAAAAGTCGTCTGCTGTCGTCTGATTAATGAATATATGTATACCATGTAAAAAATTTAATTTGTATCTCATTAAGCGATAATGTTTTTATTGATAAATATTGTTTCGTAAATTTAAAACTGGAAATCCTATTTTCGTGTCATGAATAATTATTTGCCAAACAAAATTTAAATTAAGCTTTTTCGGTCACAAACAACTCAAGTATCATTAAGCTTATTTTATAATTTTTTTTTTTTTTTTCTATACATAAAATGAAATTACACCTCTCACACCGAAGTAGCTCGAATAAAGTCTCGACACAAAAACAAAAGAAAATTAAAATTAATTTAATTTTTTTGTTTTTATGTTCTCTCGTTTTGTACCCAAAGTACACGAATAAATTACAGGAAGTAAAATAGATGGGACACAGCACACACACACACACACACAGAGAACAAAAAGCTTATTTCTTAATAAGAAGTTATACACACATTTGTTTTTTTTTTTTTTGTATTTATGAAAACTGCTCAGCTTTTCGTTTTACTACGTACATACTTCCTTTTTCAAATGAAAATAAAAATCTTTATTGGATGGTCTCTAGGTAGTTATTAGAATAAAAATTAAATTACAAAATAAAAAAGGATTTCAAATGAATAATTAATTTTATTTTTGAATATTTTAGAATTAATTTAAATAATTAGTTTTTTTGTTTTTTGACAGAAGCAGAAAAACATTCTTTCTAATCAAAATTGATACTTTTCTGCTTTACATAAAAAAGTGTTCTACCCTTTCTGAATATATAAAAAAAAAATATTTTTTTTTCGTTTTTGGGGGCAAGGTTGAAGTTGTTTACGACGCCAGGTAGTTTTCTTATTGTTGTAATTTTCCATTGCTATAAACTAATTTATTACATTGTGCGGTATCTATATATATATATGTATATACAGAATCGTTTGTCAAATTGTTAGTTCATCATTTCTTATTTGATTCTCATTTATTTTTTGCTGGCAATCTTGAAGAATTTAACGCTATTAGAAAAATGGGCAAAACCAAAAAAATTATTACAGTATAGTTTTCCAGTCGATTAGTTATGTGTGGAGACGCCTTGTAATTTCGTAGATTGAATAAATAAATTTTATTTGTGGGATAGCGTTGGCATAATTTGTCAAACTATATATAACTATATACTTACATATATGTACAAATAAGAGCATTATTGTCTGCAAGGATATGAGTCATGAATATAAACACCTACAATATATTTATATAGGAATACTACAGACTCCATGGCAATTTTAAAAAATTTCAGCAATAAATTTTTAAGTAATTTAATGTAATTTTAATTGTAATTTAACTTAAGATTATTTCATTCGAATAAACAATAAACCGCGCGCTCTACATACATAATATAGTATTTCTGCAAATTCAGGAACATAAAATGTTCATTAAAAACTGATAAATTATTTTTGTTTGTTGTTGAGACCGTTATTATTATTATTTTGTTTGTTGTTAAAACACTAAAAATTAATTTTATTTATTGTTTTGTTTTTGTTTGTGTTATATCCTTACATACATACATATATATTTATTAAATGAAACTTTTATAATTCCGGTGTTGTTGTTGTTATTTTTTACTTAGACATACTATAATTTTCTTTTTTACTCCAGTAATAAATTTTCTTTTAATTCATTTTTATTTTTCGTGCTGTTTGGATTATTTTATGAGAGAACGACTTACTCTTAAATGATATATTAATGTTTTTGATGAGATAAGAAGTGTTGGTTTTTTGTTGCTGTTTTTAAGATGCTGTGTGGTTTAAACACCTTAAATTTTCTTCTGTTGTGTATGTGTATATATTTATTTTAATGGGATTTTCGTTTCACTGATAAAAATTTAGTAGACAACGGTTAGTAAATCAAAAAAAAAAAGCGGTCTTATATCGCTTTTCTAATATCTCTCATTCTTTTGTACAAAATTCCTTATAATACATAAATAGTAGTAAGTATGAAAGTTGTGTTGATTTGATAGCGCACTATATATCTGTTTAAAAGTTTATTTATATACCCTAACCTAAAATGTTTCCGTTTAAATGACAACCCATTAAAATTTCATGGAAAAAATTATTTATTATTATTACCAGTTTGGTTGTTTTCTAACAAAAATCTCTGAATTTTCGTTTTTTTTTCTGTTTCATTTAAAAACATTGGAACCTTTTTTTTTTTTTAGTTCTGTGTAAGTATTATATTTGTAAAGTCAAATTTCGAAATAACATAATTTTTTGTTTTTGTTTTTGTTTCTGTGTTATTTCAACTTAAGTTTTAAATTACCGCTCCCATGAGTATGAACCAGAAGCACAGACAAATATTTGAAAATTTAAATAAGATAAAAAAAAAAATCGTATATGCAAATATTTCGGGTAGATGGGTACATGGTAAATAAACAAAAAAACTAGACCAGAAATGTTTATACAATACATATAAAAGAATGTTGAGCAGAAAGAAAATCAAAGAATTATTTTTATTTAAATTTCTTAAGACATACGAGTATATGAAATGAAATTCCCCTCGCAACACAAAACAAACCTATAAGCTTGTATCGGAGAGACGGGAAAATTTCTCGTTTTAAGGATTGTGTCAATTTTATATAATCAACAACGAAAAGTAGAAAAAAAAAGTTTTTGCACCGCATACACACAATAATTATGTATTGAAAGTGGGTTGATTCTTTTGTTGTTTTTTCCAATTGAACGTTAAATTTAAAATAATTTTTTTTTTTAAATTATAAAGTTTTAATAAATAAATAAAAATAAAAAATATTTACAAAGTGTTAACCAATTTATTTTATTTGTGTTATTGTTTTTCAAGCTCAAAGTAAATAAAAATAAAAGTTTAAATTTATTCTGGTTGGTTAAAACTCTTTGAGTTGATGTGATGCGAAGAGATTTTACTTTTTATGTATTATTGTTGTTGGTTTAAGTTTGATTGTCTTCTTATTTTTAAACTGTGCTGGTTTAGGAGCCAAACATTTTCCTGACAATGCAAAGGAGCCACCAAATATTAGTGTTATGTGGACTGTATTAAAATCAATTGCGTTTAGAATTTAACAAAGACGCGCAAACCGAATTATCGAAGACCCGTCATATTTATTAGCATGCATATAGTTCCAAAATTCAACACTAATAATTGGTGGCCCAACTGCATTGTCATCAAAATATCTGGCTCAAGTAACGCCATACCCAAAATTGTTTACATGGCAAGTGAGAAGTTTATTCGGATAAACCCATAAATCTTATAATTTAACCGGTTATGTGAATTTTCTACAACTCATGTAGCCAATTAAAAAAATTTCCAAAATTTCTTAGGAAATATAGGAAGCTAACACCACCCTATGTATGCGAAAATAATTTATTTTGGAAACAATTGGAGATTAGGGGGCTTAGGACAACCAAATTTGGTATGTCGATTAAATGATTTTTCCGGATTTTCTTGGGAAAATCTTAAGAAGCTAACATCATAACAATATGGGTCTAAGCTAACCGAAAATATTTCAATTTTGAAAAACACAAAATTAGGAGGTTTAAGACACCAAATTAGATAGATCATGTATTTCGTTTGAATAACTATTCCGAATAGTTGCTCTCCTAATCCTCTACTTAACCAATGACATCGTAGTATGTATGTCATTATGGTGTTATTATTAAAAATTGGTGGGAACCCACGAGGATTCCGCGCTCAATGCCACAAAGGGTCATGGCGCAATCATTATGGTGTTATGGTTTTAAGGCAAATTTCACATACGTGTCAAACTATTATTTGTCCTACGGCTTATCTGAATCGCAAGTCACTATAACAGCTTCACGTCCTCTTAAATTTAAATAGTATAACATATAGCATCTTCTAGCAATAATTTTTAAGCCAGCATCCGATATTTTATCGTCTTTGGTGACCGAGAAAGTAACACCTAATTTAGCAAAACCATATAAAGTCCGAACTCCGTTATATTCGAACAATCAAATACGCTTAATTCACGCAGAGTTTTCGGTCAATATTTGTGATTTGATTAATGCATCGCCGTAAGTAAACGAAAAACAATTGCGACGGTCACTTTAAATCCATTATCAACGATCGCCAAACAGTCTTCCATTTATAATTTCATCATGCAATAATATCGTAAGTTATTGGCGTTGGCTTAATTGTCGACGTTGATAAAAAATATTGCCATGTAATCGACGTAATATTCTAGGTGTCTACAATCGGCTAAATTACATGGCGTAATCTGCTCCGCCCATCCCTGTGTATAGTAAATAATACAAGGAATTAAGCTTCCATTATTGATTCATACAAATTTGTTATTATTAAAGATTTACATACAACATCATAGGTAATTATATAATTTCCGATTAGTTTACACAGTTTTTAAATTATTTATAAATTAACAGAGAAGAACATAAGTTTCAGGGAGGAGAAATGCTTCCATTATATTCTCAAAGTTTTACGCTATGTTCTTTTTAAAGGATCGCATCATATAATTGAATCTCCTCCACTACCGCACGTACTGTATTTTGTTATCATGTCTCTCTTTGAGTTTTGACAGACCATGGTTGGGACAGTCTGCTGATCAGCTCATAATTAACATCTGGTTGGCTGGATTTTTTGATCACATCGAACGCAGTTGTTATTATCACAATGTATTAAACGCTTTGATCATGTATCAATAATGATCAAAAAGTTTCGCTTGCAGTATGCATATCGTGTCAAAAAGTAAACTATTATTGCAGCTTTCAAATACAATAAAAATATTAAAATCACTTTCGGTACCCGCAGAAACAGAAAGAAGACTGAACGGATTGGTGATCCGTAACATAAACATATTTACGGTCACTTACAAATAAATAAAATTTCCTTTGGGATGGAATAATTTATTGACTCCATCAACCTTCTGATTGACTTCACAATTCGTGCTTCATGAGAGTTCCAAGACGATTTGTGCCAGTCTGTATCATGGTTCAACTAATCGACATTAATTTGCGATAAAAATTCACGAACCCCAAAAATATCTAAATAATACGACAAACGTTACTACATCGAGACCGTGGGAACCAAATTTAGTTAGCAAATAATTGGCTCTGCTCCTTCCATCAAAACTATTGAATCTCAAATTCTGTGGCAGTTCCCTTCAAGCAGCAGCTCTAAATCTTAACCATTCGCTTTCCGATAAAAGTATTTTCTAATAGTTTTGTGTACAAGTGCAGTCAAAACTTCCTACGACTATTCGAATTATTTTGAAATCAATTTCACGGTTTCGCTGTAGAATAATAAAGTTCAAAACATAGTAGACTATGCGCTGTAAAATTCCAGAAAATAAACAAAATAATATTTGAAACCGCGCACAACGATGTTTAATCTCGTCTCAGACGAGCTGACTAAATGAAAGCTCGGCTTGCTGAATAACAAGTCTGCAAGACCAAGTAATGTGCTTATTCAAGAACGCAACGAATGAAAAATATTTACTCGCTTACGCATTTTCGTATCGAGCGCCGGTGAAAACGAACACAAATTTTGTGAGTGAGATTTAGAATATATGTAAATAGCGAGAACGCTGAGAAACAGATTTTCAAATTCACAGATTTTTCATGAATTTAAGAATTCTCGGAAATGTTCGATTCTATATGCTGTGTTTCTGTTACTGTGCGTTAATATATAAAGTTTTTTATTCGAATTAAATGATAGGTTTCAATATTAGTTCTCATATTTCGAAATAAAGAGAAACAGTTTAATAAAATTTACAAAGAAATCGTATTCATAAATTACACCGTCTAGTTAATTCTAAAGAAAGCTTTTAATGGATATTAAATATTTCTTATGAAAAAAATTTTTTTTTTAATACAACAATGGTGAAATTTAGAATAAAATAAATATTCTATCACTGTTGTTGATTCCATCTTTAAATTAACAATAGTTACAAAGCTCTCATACCATTTATATTTATTGTTAATTAATTTTAGGCAAAAGTCTCTAAAATTATTGTAGCTAGTTGCACAAATTATTGGGCTTAGTAGAGGGTTTTGAAAGGGAGTAAATAATGTTTGTGACGCGTATTGAAATTAAGACCATTTGTCAGTAGTCAGGCATCAACTCTTCAAGGACTTTCTCCATACAATCTTTGTTAGAAATGGTAGTTTCTAGTATGATTTTTCATTTTAGTGAAAACTTCATACGCGTATGAAGGCTTGTGAAGTTATTACTAAATGCTTCGAATGTGTACTAATTTACTAAGAGTAACTTAGAGACGGTTATAAACTTCACAAGGATTTTTCAGTTGGAAGTAATGACTTACTTAACTGATGAAGATCTTCACAACATCATCTAGAGTATCGTCAACTATTTGAAAATTCCGTCTTTGGAAACAAAACTGTGAAAGTGTCCAGAATGAGAACGTGAAACACTGATGTAATTTAACCAACTATAATCGAATGCTGTGATGATGATTCCAAGCAAAATCTTGACGACAATAATTTGTTTTTTTACTGGCGATTAAGAACTAGAAAGAAAAACAGAACAAATATTACAAAAGAAAAGAATACCGAACGAAAAAAGGAAAGCAGAACACTCTCCAGAACTGGAAGAATACTCACAATCAAAATTAAATGAAGGCTCGACCAATAAACAAAAAAAAAAGACTTGTCAAACCTGAAGAGATAGCACCTCCGCCAATCAATAATTTTGGGAAAACCGATCATGCCAAGGTGCCACAATGAAGTGGATTACAAATGAGGATTATAGAGTCAATTCATTAAACAAGAATGTATGGAAAATCAATACACCAGACTCTGAAAGCTTTATAGTTTTTTCTACAAAACGAAATACAGAAGAGAATGGTACACATATGAAGATAAATCCATATCCAACCTGATCAAAGGAGAACACATTGAAGGACCACAACAACCTACAACGAAAATGAATGCAACTGGAAAATGCAGCAATTATTATCAATAATAGTAATATAGAAAATTAACAAGGACTGAAAATAAATAAAAGCGGCCTCCCACTTTTTATGCTAACCTTTAACAATAAAGTAAAGGTGGAAAATATTTTCAATATAACGGCCATCCTTAATATGAGAGTAAAACTAGAGCCTTGGCTGATACCTCAATCCAAAAAATGCTAGGACTTTAATCCTACGCAGAAATCGTAAAATTTGGGTTACACACTATGCAAGCTTATTCTATATGTAAAGTATATCCCTCCAAAAGGTATTAATTGTAAAGGACATCATAAATCTGCAAATTACAGAGGGTGCGAAGTAACGAAGCAATTGCAAAAAATTAAGAAATAAAATGCGGTAAATACCACAAAAAATTAGAATATCACCTAGAAAGGAAACCTACTAAAAACCAAGAAAGTTAAAAACACACCAATTACCAATTATCTAAGTAGGTCTACTGGCCAAAAAGACGCCGATTATTCTCTTTGGAAATCCACCTAAAATGCACGTATGTCCAATCAAAATTCATGATGGAACATGGCCTAGAAGTCCCAAAAAAACGTTGCTTTGTTTACAGCACACCTTGAAGATACCTTTCAACTCTATCTCGGCAAACAACGGATACAAATATTACACCAGAAATTAGAGTGGATGAGCATAACATACTGCCTGTAACACTACAAGAATTAAAATATGAACTCAATAACAGCAAAAAAATGCTTGACTTAATATAGGATAAATAATTAATGCGCTCCCTGAAAAAGGTTTACGAAAACTACTTCATATAATCAACACAGTGTTCTGACTGAATCATGTCCCACATCAATGGAAGGTTGCCAAAGTAATAATGATACCAAAACCAAATAAACCACTTAACGACAGAAAACAATATAGGTTGATTTCGTTCCTTCCAATAATATCTATATAGGTATGGCATCAAGGACTAGAATATAAACTACACTAAGATCAGTTTTACCAGATTTAAAATCTTACATTGCTGATCTACACTTGGCAGTAAACTACGAAGAAGAATACTCTGAAGTAAAGAAAATATCAGCATCGCCGGTATATGGTGAATTGAGCTCAATGAAATGAAATGAATACATGAACGATTTACCAATCGAAGAGTTAACTCGGTGCCAGTAATGCTCAACACACAACAAATTTTCCAAAATAAAAGAATAAATGTAGACTTAGGCATTAAGCTTTAAGGTTGTGCTAAGACGACAAATGTATAAATAATACAAGCATTACAAAATAAAGTTTTACGCGGCTTAGTAAAGGGCCCATGGGAAGAAATGACAACTTTCTTATGAACTTAAAGATGGAATACGTCAGTGAAGATACATAGAAAAATGCAAAGAAATATGTACATCGTGATATACATCATATGTTGGACAATCCAATAAGATTGCCTCATAGGAAGAAGCCATTAGACCTGGGTATCTAACAAAAAACAAATAAAAGAAACGTCTTATAAAAAATTTCGAGTCGTTGTAGGGGAAACATCAAGGTCATGGTAGCTAGTCAAAATGCGCCATTCTACATCTACCAAAAGTAACAAATGGAATTGTGAACAGCTTACCAAACCGGACGCAAATTCATTTTCTTGTTTTGTTAAACAAACTTGAATGCTTTCATCAACTTAAATTAATAATAATAATAAACAGTATATAAACGCCATTACTGGCCCCTTACTGAGTCTACAATCCGGTTCCAATCGTTTCGATCGATACTGTCTTAGACAACCTGAAGAAGTCAAGTCGTTCTCTCTATATACCGTTGAGCCTTTGTCGCCTGCAACGACTTCTGCGCACCTACCATATGGTGGCTCTCTTTCAGAGATCCCTGCACAATTCGTTCCGGAACAGCACTCAAGGCGTGACCGAGCCAGTGTACGCCCTGAGATCTTACTTGATGTACAATAGAGGCGATCTTCATCAGGTCTCTGATCTCGATATGTATCATTTATTTCGCATTTTGGGACGGAATTCTTCTCTCATCCATACATAACAACGGGCCTGATCAACGCTTTGTAAAGCTTTAACTTCATCGTACTTGGCAGGTGTTTAAATTTTAGCAGTCGCCTTAGAGGATACAAAGCACGACTGCCGATTGCCAGACGCACTTTAATATCCTCATAAATATTATTATCGTAAGTGATAAGATTGTCCAAATACTTGAACCTCCTCACTCCCTCAAACGTGTAGTGGTCACTACTAAAATCTGGTGTCCCTATATCCAGAGATCATGTATTTTGTTTTTGATTCATTCATCTGGAATTCATCTGGAGAGAACATCCCGTTGCCGCGCACCCGAGTTAACTGCAAAAATTCTTGAAAGCCTGTTCTCAACTTTAACACAACATTGAGACTGTCTCACTGTCGATTTACACAATCGTACCATTTTTTTGGAAATCCTAGATATTTCATAGGTCTGCTGGAAATCCAGGAACTCCTGATGTACAGGGATGGAAGTCTCGTTATATTTAGACAGTATCACTCGCAGCGAAAAGACCTTAACAGTGACTGATCGATTCGGACGAAAACCTCCTTGATAGTCACCAACCAGGTCCTCCGCTAGAGGGGTGATTCTATCCCATTTAATGTAGAACAGTAACTTATATGCTGTGCAAATGAGAGCTATACCGCGATAATTCTCTAAGTTAAAACAGTCTCCCTTCTTGAAGTTAGCTCACATCGCGGCCACTTAAAGTCGAAAATACGCAGCTCCACAAAGTATCCCCTCCGTATATCAGGAGCTCCAAATTAATGCCGTCCACCCCAGGTGGGCGGTTTCGTTTTAGTCTCTAAATGGCCCTAGTGAATTCTTCATGAGGATGAATCCTCAATGCAAATCTCGGCAGTGTGTATTTGAGGTGCCTCAGCTACTTTAATTAATCCAAATTTTAATTTAAATTATAAAAAACGAGAATTCAGTATTTGGTGCCTGCATAGCCTGGAATATTAAAATCTGTCACTTAATATTAACTTTAAAATCAAAATTTGGATCTATGTTGACTTTTCGGTTAACGACCATATATATACATACATATGTATCTTATACCAAATAGAAAAAAATTAATTTAAAAATCACATTTTGAGCATTTTTGATTTGTTTGGGAAAACAAAAATTTTTAATTAAATAAAATGTTTAACAAATAAATTCTTTTATTATACAAATTGTGCACACAGTAATCCTGTATAAAACACACCCAAAAAATAGTTTTCATTTTAATTATTAAAATTATTAAAATATTATGCATTATATACATATGTATGCAGTAAAATAATAGTTTATTCATTTAATTGGAAAATATCATATGAATTTAAAAATTTTAATTTTAAAATTTGTCAAATTTATGACATTGCAATTTATTTATATTTTAGAGAAAAAATATTAGACATTTAATATAATTGTGTATGTGTGTGTATTTATGTAATAAATATACCAACATACATACACGTTATTCAGACTAATTTAACCGGAATATTTTATATAATAATTTATAATAAATACATTATAAATATTTAATTAAATTAATTAAAATAATATGTGATATACATATGTACATAGTATGAACGAAAGTAAAATTATTTTGTTTCAAGTTTTAACATTAAATAAAGTTTATTTTTATGTTTAATTCAATTTTAACTTAATAAAATGTATATATGCAAATATACATATGTACATATATACAAACATATTCTTTTGGAATATTTGAATAATAAAATCTAATTAAATTGAGAATAAAACATGATGTATGTTTTGGTATATTATGCGATGATACGAGTATGTATATAGAAATGAACTTCCGCTTACACATATACATACATATGTACATATTTCAGAATAATATGGTAAATAAGAAAAGCTTCAAAATTAATTAAATTCTGAGTATTTTAGACTTATAACGTTATTTACGTTAGTTGTAAATAAATCGAATTTACAACTTAATTATTATAATTAGGGATACACACACAACCATACATACATACATAGTAATAAAAAATATCCAAATATCCCCAAATAATATTTTGATTATAAAGCAAAATTTCTTCTTTAAATCGGGGTCACAGAATTATATCTTTGTTATCCTTTTCATTTTTAAGCCATAAAATAAATTTTCCAATTTTTTTGTTTATTATTTTTATTAGTTTTGTATAGTTTGAAAAAATATATATATTAATTTTGTTTGCTGGACTTTTATTACTTTCAAATTTATTTTTTTCGGTTCGAAGAATTTTTTTTTTTTTAAATTTCCTCGAATAAAATTTTTATTTAATTTTTTTCAAAATCAATAACATGAGACTCTTCAGGCATGTTATGATATTCAAGTAAACACACATTACATCCATAATAAAAAAATAAAAATATTTTTTTTTTTTAATGCTCAAGAGATTGTTGAGAAATTTCGTTCCTTGTATACGTCGAGTATACCATAACACACAAAATTACTTTATATCCAGGGACTGTTTAATCTCCATTAAAATCACATTAAACATTGGAATAATTTAATCGGCGTCATCATCTTTAATATTAGTACACAACACCAAGCATTATCGTCATTGGCGTGTTTTTTTTTTTGGCTGTTTATGCTGTTTGCAAGAGATGTATTAAAATCTCGTAAATCGATTAGATTTTTATCGACGATATTTTGGTGACTTTAAGAATTTATTATGCATGTACATACTACAAATATAAATCGTTAATATAGTATAAGCTAATGTTGTAGGATATCATAATAAATTTAACTGTGGGTTATATAATAATGTAAATAGTTAATCGTAATACTTGTGAGCTAACCGATTTATGTTTTATGTACGTACATATTTACATACATATAGAAAATCAAAGCACAGTTTTCCTTAGAGAGTTTTAACTTCGATATTCGTTTAATGTATCAACATACATTTGTCGTACATGAAAAAATCCTTAAGTAATTATAAAATATTACGCGCTAATTAATATACCTATATATGTAGGCAAGATACCTGAAACGACAACGTTAATTGATAAAATAATTATTAGTTATTTAAGTAAGGTGTCCCAAGATAATAGAACGTATAAATTAAATATTAACGAGATTTATAATCGTAAGTCGTAATAAATGAAAAAATTATAAAACAATAAAACATAATTGATAATAGTGTCACCTATGTATGACGATACGAACTAAAAATATCAAGATTGGTTTAACACTGAATTTTGAGCGTACACAATTCAGTCTACTCGTGCCAGTGATGTTCTATATGTTCTATAGACCAAACTGAATTTTTTATATATTGTCTTAAGCGTGAAGTCCAAGTCAGAAATTTACTCAGTTTACTTAGAGAGTGATAGAAACAAAATTCCATTAGAGTGACAAAGAGAAACAATTCATTTTGATATAGCAAAGTATTATAGTTCAAATTTTAGAAGCAAAACATAACCTATAAAACAAAGTTTTTTTTAAATTGCGTCTTCCTACTTTATCGTCGAAATGAATGAAATGTTGCTATAAGAACAACCAAAAGTTGTATTGGTTTGTGACAAACATTACATTCCTATAGACAAATTTTTGAACATGACCCTTTCATGAGACTTATAAATTTTTCATGCCAGTAAAATTTGTTTATAGCATTCAGTATTTTTATACTAAGATATTTTTGCTGTTTAATAACAAAGTTCCTCGATATGTCAGATAAGGATTAAAAGTATTAGGAGATCACGGTGAGTTCAAAAATCCTTATGGTTGCTATTTGCTCTATATGTAACTAAATAAGCCGAATCGAATCAATTATGAATGACATATACAGTTGAAGAGGATTTTAACAGCATTACGTTTTATGATATTTTGGCGAGCCGTGCAGATAAGCTATAGGAGAAAGCGCTATGTAAAGCGCTTAAAGTACCAGTACGAAAAAAACTCATCAAACGAATGATCGTTGTTTTAATTGCCTAAGTAGGTTACAATAACATTCGATCTAATAAACGATACCGAATCTGCCCTGAAAGACACCATCATTTGCTCCTACATATTATATACAGTAAAACTCAATGTTAATTATCTACAGGACACGAACCAATGTAAGATAAGAACCAATGATAATTAAGAGCATGGTGACTTAAGCTAACTAGCTAGCTTTATCGAAAAGTCGACCTTGTCCTGCAATTTCCAAAATCTATACCACTGGCTGACCCAAAAAAATCAATGTGCTCTTACAGAAATCGGTCGGCCCGTTGTAACCGCAGAAATTATTAAATTGAATAGTGATGGATTAAAAGCTCCAACTAAATAGCTCAAACAATGTTTGGATAGGTCCAAAGCACTGAACCAAACAGTACACGTCAAATATAACTGGGCACCATTATGGGGTAATTTTTGATCAGTTATTATGTACAGAAGAAATAAGGCGACGCCGCGGAGTTAACTGGCTTTCCCATCGTTTAATGGAACATGGTTTTTACAGCTGATTATGGTTTCAATTTCAGCAAGTGGTCATTTAATTATAGCTCATTACTTGAAAAAATGAGAACCCAATTATTGTATAGCCAATAATATCCTAAATTACTCGGCATATAATGGAATCGTACAGTAAAAGACGAATTTCAAATCAAAGTATTAGTACCGTCGAAATCAACCGGTTGTACTAGCCATCCCATTGGATATATTTGCACCACACAATGTGAATATTAAAATATTATTTCAAAGTTTATATGGTAGCTGAATTTCATTTGGGCTATATGTCATTTCAAGTCGGGCTATATGTCGAACTAAAAGGGAAGATGTTCCATAATGTGAATTTCGAGGTCAAGTGCGACCTCGCACTAACGGAATTCTCTGATGGAATCATGATTAGGAGGATAGAAGAAGATAAATCCTACAATTCTGTAACAAAAGCAAGAACAAACGTTTTTCTCTCAACAAATATAATTTAATGCAGTAAGTATGTGTTTCTTCCAATCCACTTATCGGCTAAGATTCATTTTTAAATTTTGATTATGCAGAATTGGCGACCGATTAAGTATCGGAATACTACAAATATTTAAAATTTTCATTATCGTCACAGGATGTTTGGTTTCTACTATCTCTCTTGCGAGCGAAGTGTAATCTCATTATGACCAGATGCTTTATCTTCCCGTCCCTAGGTAGTTGATCCTCTCTACGAAACAGTGATATGGAACAACAAGAAAAGAGTGGAGATTTAAAAATGCCCCTATCTAAAATATTCACCGCTAGCCTGAATTATGGCTACGTTTCTCGGCAATGGAGCCTTGTTAAGGTGACATTCATACCAAAGGGAGGTCAAAAATCATCAGATGAAGCAAAATCATTCCAATTCAAAGGTCGCCCACCTTCTCTGCTTAAGGCGATCGAGAAACTGATTGATGAACATATCAGAATGGAGGTTATACCTGCCTCGCCAATGAAATGCTATTCATTACATTATATTGTAAAAACAACATTGGCCTCGAAGGAGGTTGCTCTGTGTTCCTTTCTAAACATAAAAGGCGCCATTGAAAACACTTCTTATGAATCTACGATAAGGTCCCAATAACGTAGAAGAGCTGACAACAGGATCATCAATTGGGTTGAGCACATGTTGGTGAGCAGAAAAATATCTGCCAGGGAAAGGAAACGGGCTTTCAAAGGCTCCCTACAAGGTAGAGTAGGTATTATCATCAGCTCTCTTATAAATATGGCGCGAAATATGCGAGAAGAAAATAGGATCTCACCTGGAATTGGTGCTTGAAACGGAGACCTAAAATTAACCTAAAAACAACAATCACACATTTCATCCGGAGTTGGCAACTAAGCATACCTCAATTGGTGCAGGTAGATGGGACAGAACTAGACTTTAACACGGAGTCACATGCCTTACGTTCTTTGAGAAAATAATTAATACAATCAAAATGATATAAGCTAGTAAGCAAATGCTCGGTAAGACTGCGGCCTTATCTTAAAGGCAAACATTTGAATCTGCAAAAAGAGGATTTGTCCAGGTATATTGTATGATGAAAGAAAACAGAGCGATGGCAAAACTAGCTAGACTTTAGAGACTAACGTGTCTTAAAATCATAGTCGCCATGAGGACTATCCTGACGACTGGTATGGAGTTTCTGCTGAGCCTAATACCGTTACATTATAGCCCTGAAGCTTGCACAAAGGACTTTAATCTAAAGGAAACCAATCTGAAGAGACATCCTAACAGAAATTGGTCATCTAAGTATGGCAGAATCCAGGATTAGTGACCAAATGAAACCCACAATGGTTTTCATCCAAAATTCATATTCGACAAAATTCGATCTAGGTGCGAGTAAACCCTTTATCGGAACATCACCCTTTTTTCCTTTACCAAGAGCAACGTGGTGGAGGGGATTAGTAACTGGACAAAATTGGAAATCAAAAAAGCCTGGTAAGCCGTTTCAGGATGACGACAACGGAAAATGTTTCTGAAGCAAGCGTGATCTTACGGATCCTATATGGAGCACTAACAGGGCACAATTCTTGCCGATACCGCTTCAAAAAAATAGGTAAAGTGCTAATGACACTTGCTGGTTGTGCTGTGAGGAGAGGCTGACCTCCGTCACATGCTAACAAAATACCCAGATGAAAAGGAGTTGGCCTTTCTGAATATTGAACAATATTGTGTATGGACAGTTTATGTTCATTTATCATCAAATCTCGATGTAACAACGTACATCCAAAAGATGTACGTGGTTACTTCGAGATTTGATAAAAAAAGTTTCGCAGAAAACATTTCAGCAGCTCTAACGAAGCCAACTAAAATGATGCAAAGTTGTATGTCTCTAATGAACAGAATATCTGAACACAATTAATGGCGAAATTCGGTAAAAGACAAAATTGACTGTTCTCAATATTTCTATATGGAATGCAAATGGCCTATATATTGACAAAACGTTATTATCATATGATTACTACACTGAACATTCGGATGCCAGGACACACGGTTGTTCATTTTTTTTATTAAAAGGAGGTCAACAAATTTTGAACTCGAGAAATACGACAAAGATCTTATTCAAGCGGCGAATATCTGAAATTTCGTAATAGCGGTCGTATATTGCCCGCCCAAGCAAGCAATTAAGAAGCCACAGTTTCTATATTACTTTAACCAATGGAGTTGTCATCAAGACCAACAATAATTGGAATGCTGATAAAAATAAAATTGTACAGTAAATAGTCAAAAGGAATTGATCTAAAACAATTACAGAAAATTTAAAACAAAAAGTCAATAAAGTCGCTCAAATCATTCAGCAACTTATTCAATAAAAACGGGCTACACCTAATATGGCCGTTTCTGAAGTTGAAATAAAATCGAGCAAGTGTTTACTCCAGTTAAGCAGGTAAACTATAACATGCTCTAATTCAAAGGGTATAAAGTTTAAGTGGAAAAGTGATAGGAATACAACTGCCACTAACCTAACTAGATTATATAGCATCAGTGCAGGTATCCCAGGACGTCGGGGCAATTGATATATTGGGAGATGCACGAAGATTTGCAAAATAATTTATACCAAATTGAGGACTGCAACAAACGCACTTCTCGAATGGTAAAATTAAACAATGTGGTTCTTCCACAACAAACTTATGTTTACATTTGGACAGAATGGAGTTATGAAGGGAACATATCAAACCAAACCGCGATCAAATCAACTTGGTTAATGAAAAGTTAGTACGTTCCACCAGCACTTCTATAACAAATTCATCAACGTACTCACGCATAAAAAATTACATACACGATGTTCCTATATTACTGCGAGCTAACAAAAATAGGTCACTACTATACTATATATAGTATGCTGTTCTAAATGTGCTGACATGATGCCGATGATAGAATATATACGTATACAAAACAAACAAAAAGTTTTTCGTCGAACCAATTGTACCCACGACAACAACAACAGCGAAAGCAGTTATTGGGAAAAAGTTTCTCTACAATATTATGATGATTGATTTATTGAAAGACTGCGGTCAATAAAGTTATTCTATCGCATATCGATTACAGGCATTGAGTTCCGAACAAATAAATAAAATAAAAAATCAATTAAAATATGAAAATGATACCGGAACCCGCCTCATCCATACATCCAGAGTTAATATCAAAGAAAGGAAAACTTTTTCGCAATTTGATCATTTTTGTGTGCGTGCGCGTATATCAATTTCACGATTTAAGCATATACACGAAAAATGAAACACAAAATGTTTATACATTTTCCAATTTATTTGATTTAATTTTTTTTTTATTCTCCGCAGTGTAAACCGATAACAGAAATATCACTTTGGATTTAAAAAAATACCAACAACAACAACTAAATAAACCAATCCGACTATCATCAGTCGGTTGAGTATCATTTTTTTGTTGTTGGTTTTGGTTTAGTTTTCGTAAATGTGTTTATATATTTCTCCAAAACTTTTTATCCAAAATACAATTTTTGTTTAGATAAAAAAATAACCATAAAAAGCTCCAACACGTAGATAAGCACATATATAGTCGACAAAAAAGTTGTTTACAAAAATAACAGAAAAAGGTGTCATTTTTTCATAAAGCTTTTCGTATTTTTTTTGTATAGTTATTTATGCAAAGTAGAGAGCAGCAGCATAAAAAAAATAAAATAATTTGTGGTTTTTTTGTATATTGTGTGTGTGTGTGTGTGTGCTGTTAATTCTTGGAAATCGTAGTTTTATCACACAAAAACTGCTGATTCTATTTTTTGTGTTGTGTTGTGTGCTGTCTGTATTGTTAAGTAAGTAGTAAATATACGAAAAGATTTTCCCTATATGTAACGTACCTATGTGTGTATTCTGCTGCTGCTGCAACTGGATAAGGTATTAACACTCATATATAAACACGGAATTTAATTTAAATCACATCTAAGTGGAAACAAAAAATTCAATTAAAATTGTTTGTGGTTTTATGCTCATGTATAAAGATGGGCAAAACTAATAATCATCTATTTCAATTTCAATGGAAGCATTTACTACTACAAAACTAAGATAACCACACGCATTTTCCCAATTTTGTAATTAAATTCGAAGAAACATGAGATATCTAATTAATTTTATAAATAATTAAAGTCAACACTTTTTATTTGTTGTTGGTTGCCAATACGAACCTATATAAAAAATTAACCTTTCAGCGATTTATTATAAATTCTTATTGTTGTCAAAGTGAAAATATTTTGTTATCATTAACCGAAAAAAATAATGTTATTGTTATTCTTATTATCATTATTACCATGATTATCATCAACAACATTGTCCTTGTATATATGTACATATATTATGTACAATATTTTGTGATGTTGTATAAAAAGGAAATTATTTCTATGGAATCGCAAAAAAAAAAGTTTGATTCCCACTTTTCCGGGTTGTCTTAGATAAAATTTCTTTTATATTTTCTATCCTAGTATTTTTTGTTAGACAAATACATAATACTGAATGTCTAGAGATTTTATTTCTTAATCACAATGTATGTACAACTATTTATATCGAAGGGGGCTATATGTATATATAAAGGGATAATTTTAGTTTACAAAAATAACAAAAAGCTTTAATATTAAGTTTATACATTCCAGCTGAATTAATAGATACACAGACAAGCATATAAATAGATACTAAAATTTTGAAAAGTTCAGGCTAAAAGCAAATAACAAAACTATTTTTTATTTTTCAGGTCAATTCGATTTTTTTTTTTCAAAGTTATGTTAATTTTAGACAACTAGCTAACAATCTATAAAATTAAACTTTATCTAGAATATTAATTTTTACGTTTTGCATGATTTAAATTTAGAAGAGAAAAGTTTAATTATAATCTAAAACTTTTTGTGGCCTATATTTGTACATAATAAATTAAATTTGATTTTTAATGTCAATATTAATCAAAAACAATTTTCACATATGTACATATATAATCGGCTCTATAGAAAAATTATTAGATACTAGTTCTCAAACACTCTTCCGATGATGTGAAAAAAATAAACACGATTGGGGAAGATTGATTCTAGATAAAATAAGTTTTGAACGGAAGAAAATAAAATCCTACATGCGAATTAAAAAAAAAATTAGGGCGTTTTTGATATTTCGCATATAACAATCAATGGCGTATTATATATTTATATCTAGATATAAGTCAACATATTTTAGGTTATTTTGATACTTTATTGGATGTGAAATGTAATAAAAACAGCGCCCTAATTTTTATCTCCATATCTTCATGACATAAGGGCAATAAGGTAGATGAATTATATATAAATTTTGTTTTTAAATGAATTCGTTCATTCACACGGAAACAAAAAAAATTAGGACGTTGTTTATTTTTTATAATAACCAATGCCGTAAATTACAGAAATAATTTTAGTGATTATTTGTAAATTGGTATATTTTAAAATAAATTCATTTCGCCACATTTTGTGACCGTTTTCTAATAAAACATATTAAAATCATAGTCCATGAAACTTCTATTATTCACTGTAGTATTACGAATTCAAGCCTCAAGTGAATAAAAGGACCGAACGGTCCTCGTGACTTTCGTTGGCTTAGTCGAAGAATAAAGATGAATTTATGTAAAATCAGTTTAAGTAAAATTATGTATTCGCCATTTGTAAAAATGTTGAAATCAGTTAGGGGTATATCCAAATGCTTGGTGTGATACCGATTGCTCTACGAGAACAAGTTGTGAAGGACTTGGGTTAATTAGACAGTGAAAATATTTTAATAAAGTTCAAAACTATAGTGTTTGGGCTAGTCTCGCCTGCCCTTCATATACAGTTATAGTTCCGAAGGCAAGTGGAGAAATTCGGTATTAAGTCCAGATGAGTTTGGTTTTCAAATAAAACTTAATATTGTTTCTGACCTATAGTCTAAAACCTAGAATTTAGTCCTTAATTAAAGTAACCGTAAGGGTACTACGGTGAGGAGATACGAATTTGATGAGTTCATAGTTAATAAATTTAAGGTTTAAGTGGATTGGTACAATATATCCAACGGAACATTAAAAATATGCTGAAACTCCTTCAAAGATTAAATTCGAGTAATTCCCCGATGATGAGAGAGTTGAATTTTCGTTCAATAAAAATCGTAAAAAAATAGAAATGTTTTTGTTCGAAGGCGGTGGAAGGAAGCTATACTTCATTATGAATAAAACAAGTAATTATGACTGGAGACTTTTTGAAAATTGGCATCAGCTAAATTACTGTAATTACCGTCAGATAAATTACTGTACCATACCAGACCATTGCCAGCTCAAAAAAATGCTGATCAACCCTCGCGAAAGTTCAATGATAAATTATTATCATCGATTTGTTTCGCATATAGCGCAGAATTCCAATTCCAACGATAGGAGCTAATGTCTAAAGTGAAAAATATGTTTACATGGCGAAATCTAGAGTTATACACAAATTCGTCAGTTTTATAGTCCCACCACAAATGCCTATAATTTTAAATCACTTTACGGATATTCTGCCATGCCCTCTTCGACAATTAAAAATGAGCAACATTCATTCCTTTCCATAACAGGTCGCTCCTCGTTCGATTTTCCGCAGTTACGGTGTAATATCACTGGTTTGAAAATGCGGAAATATTTGAAATATTCCATACAATTCTGTCGAATGCGATGGACTATGCGTATCGGCAGCGAGAACCCTTCAAAATAATCGATGAATTATGGTATTAATGGGATTCTAAAATAATTTGCTGTGCCTAGTCTATTAATGAAATTTGTACAAAAGAGCTCAGCTGTTACAGTTCATTCAATACATGAATGGTGTACTTCATTATTTCGTATTTTTCATCGTATTTTTCTGGTTGTCAGACACCCATGGAAGTGAAAATGCTTCATTAGAACTCAGAGGAATCCTGTTCACTGCCCGAGTCAGTTAAATATTCCACACGTTTATCGTATTATTAAATGTTAATTCCTCCACTCGGGACCAACAACTTCACGACATATTGCACAATAATTAATTTAAGCACCCTAGTCCACTACTTACAGTTGAAGAGATTATTTATGCAGAAAATATTTGTATCAAATGGGCAAATATTTCTTTCAAGGTGAAATACGAGTGTCCACTAATCAAATTCATGTATACGTACTATTCCAGGAAATTATGAATTGAATTTAGATCAAACATTTTACGTATGAGTGACAGAATCTAGAACTCAATATGCAGTTTTCTTGGAAAACGCAACATTATTGAGAAAATTCTTGAAATATATCGAAATATATCAGAAGCAGTTCAAAGTCAATTATATCTGTAAGTGTCAAGCTATACGACCGGTGTAAAGTTTTAACACAAAGCATACACATTTATGCGGGTGTACAAATTTTCTTAACTTGTACAAATACAATAAATTCATGTACAAATATATTACTGAAGTACAAAAACCAGAGATGGACATTTACGCGTCATTTATTATTTTCTATGTCGACTTGTCGACAACCCGTAGACAATAATAGACAATTCGTAGCAAACGTCGATAATGTAGACAATTGATAGAGTGATCTAGGGAACTAGTTCTAAACTACGGTGGTCAAATATGTTTTTAGGTTTTAGGCGATTCGGGTGGGACAGTTTTAGAATCTTTTTCATGCATTTATATCTCTATTCAATCTCAGGATAGGTTAGAAAAGTACATAATGTAATCTGAATATTCTCAAAATTAGTTTTGTCTGTTAACATTTTTTTATTTCACAACTATAAATTCAGGTACAATTTGTACTAATGAAGTTGAGTAAATTTTTAAACGCAATTTATAGATTAAATTATAAATATATACTCATATTTCAGTTTGCATAGACTTTTGAAATACATATTTTTTTATTTGGATTTGAAAAAGAATTGTATGAGTGAAAATTAACCAATATTGACTTGACAAAAATTGAGTGCCTTTTTAAATTTTAAATTGAGTTAAAAATCAAACAGAATAAAAAAAGTTTTTTGGCTTATTTGAGTTTGTATATAGATTTTGAATTATAATTTAAGGTATAAGTTGAGTCAAATTCACATTAGGTATAATTTGAGTCAAATTTATTTTAAAGCGAAATTTAAGTAGATATGAAACAAAATCTTTAGTTAAATTAATCGAGATTTAAATAACAGTTCAACTATGTTGAGTGAATTTACTAAAGAAATATTCAAGCTTAAGTTCTAGTATGGGCTTGAATCAAATCTTAATCGTAATTTAAAGAGTATTTAAACGTGCATTTATTACACAATCTTAAGTGATTTAAGCAAAATTTGAAAAAATTAATAATTGTTTTGAATTTGAGTTAAATTTGGTATATACTTTGGTTGACGTTAATGTTTCCCGCGTATGTATACATTCAACTTCTGTTTATAATGTTTATGGGAAATACTTGTTTGACGCGTAACGTAATTCAAATCTGCATATTCTATACAATTTCGAACAGTTACCGCATAAAAGTGGCTTCTCTGGCCACAATTACCAGTTTTATCACTTAAAAAAATAAGTGTTACCTATGTAATTTACGAAACGAATTTCGATGCATTTTGTGTTTACAATTATCTGAGGCAGAGCTATTGATCAATACCGGTGTTGCAACCAGTGAGATTGGTTAATCTCAGTGTATTACAGTAACAAAAATCAAATGATATTTTACCAATGGGCTCGTGAGAAATTACGATTAAACAGAGTTGTTTTACGATCTGAATTGTTTGTCTGCGAAATCTGGCCTTACAAATCATGCGGAGAGATAAATCGGCATACCATGAACTGAATCACAATTGAGTAACTCTTCAGATAATTGAGTGATTATTCAAATAATGAAGCTAGTGAAGTGAATTTGGGTGTTCGATTGAGACTCTTCACTTCAGATAAATGTAAAAAAAATTTTTTAATTTGGCTTGTGTTTAAGAAATATGAATAAATAATTTTTACAATTAAAACTTTTCAGTTTTTCGCCGTTTAATAAACGAGTTCCTAGTTGTATCGAATTTAATAGGAGGGAACTAAAGAATTTATAGTAAATTTAATCTATACAAACAAGACCTAAGCCAATAAGATATCCCAACTAAAAATCACGCTAAACTTCATGTAACCGTTTGAAATTGAATTATCTTCTATATGACAAAGCATGCACACTTATACTATACATACTATTAGACATACGGAGGACCATGAACAACCCTGCGCACATCTGATGTATTCTACGCTCTACAGATTTGCGGTCGTGGCTGCGACACAACCCCCGTCAATTTATTTTGTGATTCAACTAATACTAGCGGAAGACTAAAAACGGCCCATATGAACCTTTATTATTGGAAAATCATGTAATATAGCTAATAAATAATTTAAATATTTATATAAATTATTCCACCTAAATTTTATTTAAAATACTTATTTGAATTATCTACACGACCGAAATCCATATTCAGATAATTATGTAGCTCAATTTTTTAACTCAAGTGAATTGAACAGTCAATTCTTCAAACGAACAAAACTTCAGTAGTTAATTCAGTTAATTCAAAGAATTTAGTTAATTCACCTTAATTGAATATGCCTACATTAAAAAAAATATGCTGTATTTGTTAATAAACTGCTAAACAAGTTTTTACATTACAATTTTTGGCCAAACACAACTGTGAACTGGTTCATTCGAGCTCAAACCATTCAAATATCGTAGGTTGTTGACGTTGTCTTAATTGTCGACGGTGACAAAAAAACCTGGCCAAGTAATATACGTAATATTATTCGTGTCAACAACCGCGTAGATTACATGGCCCATCCTTGACAAAACTAAAAATAGTATTTTAGAATGGTGGACGCTTAGGCCTTTCAAAATTCTTATAGGTTATTAATACAAAAATCCCAACCTCCACTGATAAAGGATACAAATTGACTATAGTATATGAGTATTCTTTAAAAAAAATTCATGATTTATCAGCGGATTCTTATTGCCATAGGCTGATGCAGTTTGGAAAGGTTAAATAAAGGTTTACATAATTTATATATTACTATCGTCAATTTTATGAGGTTTATCAGCGGAACCCTTTCTATAATATTGTATTATGTATGTATATTTGGAAAAGTTGCCCACTTTTCAGTAAAATTAGTGCCTATATGGCAAAAACTCTAAATTGTTGTGCTAAAACGTACTAACCATTAGCATAATTCTTGTCAAATTTTCGTTAACTTATCAGCAGAGCTCAACCATTTTAATAGTAATGTTTGGTACTAATTTAAAAAGGTCCAAGTGCCTAAACTAGTCAGATATACTAAAGTCATTATGGCAAACTTGTTTAGGTTTTTGTACTTGAGTAATATATTTATACATGAATTAATGTTAAGAAAATATGTACACTAGCAAATTTCACATCGGTAGCTATACGTTAAACTATAGTAACTGATATGACCACAACTGGTTTTATATCTCTACTTTGAAGCAATCGTGTCACGTAAATCTAAAGTCACTAAAGTAGCATCAGAAGAAGGCTACTGGATCAAACATCCTTTACTTATAATTCCATTCTGAATCAATCACGTTTCAAGTGGCAAAATGTAAAAAACCTGAACGGGTTCTGGCAAGCTTTCCGTCGAGAGAATCGAATATTTCAGTACCGAACAGGTCATTTGTTTTTTAATTTTTTTTATTTACTAGACCAGAATGCTTTGCCTTTAATTATACAATTTGAGCGGTATGGGTGTGTATCTACGATTTCCAATTAATTAAACAAATTTATTGAATTTAATTATTAAACCAAATAAAATTGATAATTAATCGAGCTATTTAAATATTGATTTGTAATTGTATATGAAATAGGTATAGACTAAACCACCCGACTTTTTGTCTAAAATTAGTAAATTTTTTTTATGTGCGGGATTTTTTGTTTTTATTTTTAATTCACCCAAAGCACAAAATTGTATGTACTCGTACATACATATGTATATAAATTTTGAATTGACAGCGTTTATATTATATATTTTCCGATATTATTTTTTATCTATCGGTGGTAGGCGGATATCATACGTACATATAATATATGTTCGGAATATTTCTAAAATAAAATAAATAAAAAAAAGCTCAATTTAGCTCGATGTGATTTAGGTCAAAAGGATATTTGTGTTTAGTTATTTGATGTGGAAGGATATGTTATTTGTCGTCGTTTGATACAAAAAAAAAAAAAGAAAAAGAAATATATTATTTTTAATTTGATGAATCATATATTTGCGCTTCTTTTTATACATATGTAGATATACGATCTTGTATACAAGGTTGAGAGTCTCAAACTAAGTCAATCAATTATATTCGGTTGTTTAATTTTTCCATTTTTTTTCACTCCCTCTTATCCTTTTCAATTTTTTATTTTTTTTTTTATTTTATTTGAAAATGGTTTCACATGGAAATCATAATACTTGAATTGATTATTCTGTTTTTAAAGCTGTTATAGAGGGTTAAGTGGGTTAGTTGTTTGAAATTGGTTTTGTGATATTGTCAAGTGTGTATGCAAATTGTTTTTATTTTTATAAAATTGATATACAAATATTGTTGTATACATACATAAATTAAAGATAAGTGTGGGAATACTGGCAAAAACCAATTCAAACGAACAAGCGTACTATGTATACCTATAAAATGTTAAAAATCATTTTTGTGTACCTACATGAGTATCTAAAAATATACCTTTGGAAATTAGATTTTCGACGTTCGACGATAAATTTTGTTTCCCAGACTTTGAGACTTGGGTACGAAATAATTTTTTTAAATCTACTTTTGTACACATACATATACATACATACATATAAACAACAAAAATTGTTAACTTTATGATGGAATACAATAAATTTTAATAAAAATTTAATTATATTTTTAAATTGATTTTTGATTACACAAAAAAGGAAGTACATTTTTAAAGAAAAACAAAATATTGATAATAAAATTAAAATTTATGATTTTTGGATATATTTTTATCAATGGTTTCTCGTTCGTCTTATAAATATAAAAACTAATCAATCAAAAATTTTATGTACTCAAGTTTACTCTCAAGTTTTAAAGTTAATGCGATTTTTTTGTTTTTTGTTTGTATCCTAGAGTGTGCAGGATACTGTGAATAATTTATATTGGTGTATATAATATAAATTACCATAGCGCTATGAAATAATGAATTAAAAAGTTTTATTGAATACCTATATAATTTATTAGAGATTTGTTTTTGCGTATACTAAAGTGTCCTACATACATCTATTTATGAATAATTTCCGCATGAGAAAGCTCCCTGTGTATAAATAATATTGTTTATTTACACGAAAAGTTGAAAAAAAAACAAAATTCAAAATTTATTAGAGATAATAGATAAAATATTCCGATTTCCAATATATATGTATATAAGTATAAATTATTATAGAACGACAAATAAAATTTTTCGTCTTTATGTTAAATTGGCCAAGAAATAAAAAATCTATATAAGATTTATAATATATTTTATCTTAAATCACATAAAAACTTTATATATATGATTTATTCGTATTGTAAAATTATTTTGTACAGTACTGTATGTTCAGTGATTATTGTGTATATACGTATATATGGTCCCAAAACTAATATACACGTCATATATAAGGCTTAAAAGCTTTATTTGATGTAACAACCAACAACAACAGTCTACAATTTTTTTTTTTAGAACATAAATCAATTTTAGTTTTTTCATCTTGAAACCAAATATAATATGCCACTCAACACTATATATATACACATATATTGCAGAAACCAACAATATCATTAATTTTTTTTGTACTTTACCAACTTGAATTTTACACATGTTTGGTGTCAAATCAAAATGATAGATTTTGCTCATAAATAAAATTTCTTATAAATAATGTATTTATATGTATGTATGTATTACAAAAATCATACACATATATGTATGTATACAATTTTTGTGTTACTTATTAATTAATTCTTAATTATAAAGTTGATAAATAAAACAACGAAGAAAATATTTAATTACCACTCTATTAAATTAGAAATGGAAACCACTAAAAAACAAACAAAACAAAAAATTCTAATTAAATTTACATTACAAAACCACCATAATTTGAGTACATACAATATACGCCGCAGACTATATTTACTTTTATTCGACAAGTGTTTAAAGTCATGTCCTTATATATGTATATGAACGTCTTGTATCTTGTTCTAATATATACGCGGGGGTAAATAAAAATTCACTTTGAGTCGCCCCAATAAATTTTATTTCATGCAAAAAACGTTAAATTGAAATGGATAAATTTGATAGCCTTCCGCCATATACAGTCACTATACATATACTATGCGCTGTTTAGTAGTAGGGCTAAATGTATTTCCTATTGATAATATAATTTTTGTAATTGAATTCTTTGTTTATATACAAAGACAAAATGTTTACAATTTATTTTTATATTCTTGGTTTTATTATCATCAAGAGATTAGATTAAATATAAAAAAGAAAGTTTGTATCTGTTCTAAAAAAAAACAAAAAAGATTTTAATTTTATTCAATTAATTTGATTTAGAATTAATTTGATAAAATACATATTTATGTATATGTATACATGCGACTGGAATTGTCATCAGTATAGCGATATTATTATTATTTTAAAATATGTCCATACCAATCGGGACAATTTTATTGAATTTTCAGAGCTCTGTAAAGCTATGGCCAGAAATTTCATCACGATAAATTAAATGTTTTTCGTAGGGCCAATAATAAAATGTCATGATATGTCTGTTGTTTAATGTCTTTTTAAATATTAGGTGGCAAGAGCATTTATGTATGTCCATAACTCCATTGACTACTTATTTAATTATTCTGAGGGTTTACTTCACGATTATCCAAGATCTGAAAGAACTCAAACTACATCCGCTACTTTCATTGACTATATGTAATATCTGATTATATTACTCTATTATTTAATTATTTATTACGAGATATCTCTTATTCCGATCAAAAAATGCTAAAGCTCGAAGTTA